>OZ018303.1:2400000-3600000 GCA_963969485.1 Nomada goodeniana | reverse complement strand
TTCGTCGTTATCGCGAGATGCAGACAGGTGATATATTTTATCTTGTTCTTTTTCTGTTGCAGAGTGCATGGCCTGAGGGTTTCACGAAGGAAGCGAGGCCGAACGCCGCAATGGGGTGAATAGGTTAGTGCGGATGCTCGGCAATCTCTGTTTACTCGCATCTGAAATTTTTCCAATTTTTCCGGGGTCTCTAATTCTAGAAAATGTTGAAGTCGATTTGCTGGAATCATTGAAAATTATTGAAAAAGGGTTCGCTGAATTTTGTTCGTGGAATTGTGAAATTTTCAACCGCTGTAACTCGGTGAAAAAAACCATTTTTCAGTCCTCACTTTCTGTCGAAACGAAAATTTATTTTCCTCGAACCACCGTTTTCTCTCGAAATTTGTTCGAACCTTCGATCCGCGTTGTATCACAGTGCACGAGTCTCGCTATTTAAACGAAACGCACTCCGCATTCCTCTCGCAAAATTCTAACAAAGAAGCGAAATATCTCAGCTCTGCCTAAATACGTTTTCTCTGTACTCCTCCTTTCATCCCTTCTCCTCGTAGCTTTGTTAATTCACTCCCTCTTGTTATCCTTTCTGTGCTGCCCGCCGTGAGAACAGCTTGATCCTTTGGCCCCTTCAACGACGGACAGTTTTGTTTCCATCGAGTGCGAGGCTGTTTACAGAACCCTCGAGCGAATGTCTGGATGGTCGAGGTCCTCTCTAAATTTACGGTATGAATATCTGAAGGACTATAAGAAGCATCTTCCAAGCTCGTGTCGGTGCTACGATTGAAACGCAGTGTGCGATCATTAATTGTTAGCTCAACGTGGATCTTACCTGCGTGCCTCTTGAGGAATGGTAATTGGAGCACAGTTGTCGAGTTGCCTCGCTTGAACGTTACGCCAGACAGTATATCACTAATTTATTATACACAATTATATTTTCAAACAACTGTGACCGTGTAGCACGAGAGATTTTGAGCCTTAACCAGCCTTGTATCAAGGAGTACGTCAAATTCATTATTCCTCGCGGAATTTATATTCTACAACCTTCGTCGTTCTCTAATTAGCAATTTACTGGTGCCAAAGTTCCCGGGCGCAACAACTCAGTTCATAGAAAGGATGAACTTTAGCCGGTTTCTCTTGGTGTCGCTTAACTAGGAAGAATTTTCCGGGCAACAAGTGCCTTACGGTCTTCTTTAAACGCCATTCCCGCCGCATTTTACATAATAGAATATTTCACTCTGGAAACAGAGAGCCGCTGGTCCGAACAAAGGGGCCGGTAATTGTATGATTCATCTTACTTGCATATCAGACCTCGTGGAACGCGTAATAATTTCATACCAGTTGGCGTAAGAAAAAGAAAAAAAGAATTACACTGTCTCCACGAACAGACGGCTCACTCTGTCACGTTTCTTATCGTGACATTTCATTCACGTTATTATAGAAGCGCAGAATAATTCGAAAAATTCTCTTACTTGAAACTTCGACGAATTACAACGTTTCTGTCCAGTTCTATCATATCTTTTACGAAGCTGGTCGCAGCATCGAGGAAGTGTCCGCATAACGAAAGCAAGTAAGTTACACTCGAAAGCCGGGGGAATCCGCTCGAACGAATCAAATAATCCGATCAATCTTTGTTCATACTCTACCAATTCCTCCCTTCGAATCCAATTAACCGTTGATCAAAATGAGATCGCCCGCCGTAGTGTCTGTCCGGCAATCAAGAGGCGAGCTGTCGGCGGGGAAGATTGCACCGTCTGATTGGTTGCTTATCGCGAATCGACAAAGAAACGCGTCCGCTCGACGAGCATCTGTTTCTCGTAATTGTTGTCCATTTCCGTTCACGATTATCGGAATCCGTGGCGCGACACCGATCCGGCGTTTCTCGCGATACCTGACGCAAACTTAGACCTGTCCTCGTTCTCCGTTACCGAGTTGCACGGGAATATTTACTCGAGCACACCGTTCGTCGCTTTCTACGCTAATAAACTGTTCCCTTCCTGGCGTCGCTAATTACTTGACGAACGAACCTCGCGAACCCTTTGTCCCACGCCCTCGCCTCTTCTTGCCTGGCGAAACACCGTCTCCCCCTCGAACCCGGCGCCCCTTTCAACTCGCAAATACCATACTTCCCTTCTGCACCTCGGTGGATGCGAAGATGTATAAGGATATAGCTCTCGAACGGTTGTGTGCACAAATGATGCCCGTGGCAAGATCGTTTCGAAGTTAGACGAGATCGATTCGGGGCTGGAAGGGTGAAAAAATTGAACGGGGGAACAATCCAATCGTGATTAAGCTTCGCGCGAGAATTGTTTCTGTCGAACTGTTTTTATCTTGAAAAAGAAAAAAGATGGAAATTCGCCGTCAAATAATTCTATCGCGACGCCGACAGGTGATTTCGGAATCCGCAATCTCTCGCCGGTGCTACCGCGGCGAATTAAGGAACGCGGCGAAACTTTCACCGCCGGTTATAAGAAGGAAGAGGGAACGCGGAGTTAGCTGGAGAAATAGAAATTAGAGACTGCCGGCGGAAGACGTTCGACTGGAATAATTGGGGGTACCGAGAGGCAGTGGGTACCTTTAATTCGGTACGATGCACTCGTTAATATTAAATTCACTCACCGGACGAAAGAGGAACCGTATCCTTCCTCTTGCTAATTTCCTTGCACATTTAATTCGTACAAAGGAGAGGCCGAACTTCTGAAATACCTTTCGTGTTCGCGAACAAGCTGAAACTATAAACCAAGCCAAGACTGTTCATCGTAATTGTCGCAGACATTTATTAATCCAATTTCTCCCTCGTTTACTTTTTGTTAAACGATGCTTCGTTAAAGTCACACTTCGCGTGGAAAAAGGGAATACCTTTTAACGAAATTTATCAAGTATCGTCGTCAGAACTTTACTAAGATGGAGCCAAATATTGTGTTAAGCCCGTAATAGAAATCGTACATCAAACAATCCAGCATTAAGTTCGTAACGAAGTTGATAGAAGACCGAGGGTAATTTTAGAGCACTTTCAAAATGTACGTCTTATCTATATTAACGCCCTATTTAGACGCTCGATAGGAAAACACCGTCGTTGTTTTCCTAACCGAGATTTCATTAACGAAACGCGTAAACTCGGGGCCAGCTAACCATGCTGCTTCTTCCCCGTCCTGTTTCGTTGGATATTCGCAAACGTCCTTCCACTTGCAAACGCGGGGACTTTGGTATTGGATTCCCAGAGGGTTTAATTAGGAGGGCGTGTTGTCGGTAGCTGGTCGTTGATCAATAGCTCAAGGGGTGTCGTCTATCTCTTCGATCCTCTTTGTCCCCCCACGTTCGTCGTTCTCCGTTTCCGTTCTTGATCACACGTCCGCGAGCCTCGTCCTTCCTTCTCTTGTTCGCGTTCGATTCCTCCTGGCTCGGACACTAATTCCCGACGAGCTCTTTGATGTCGTCTTCGTCGACTGGAAGACGCTGTTATCGTGTCGTCATGGATACAGACGCGGCGTCGCGTCGAACCGTCGTGCACCCAGATATATTTCCCCGTCCTTGGCGTTTCACGTGCATGATACCTACTTTGGCTGCATTCTGACGATCGGGACAGGACGATCGCCAAAGTCTGTTGCAACTTCATCGACGTCTCAATGTCTTGTTCTTGACGGGGTAGGCACTATAGGATGTGGTGGACTGAACGGTAACTTTTTACATCCAGAGTGCTTTATTCGATCCGCTGAAATCTCTCTGGAAATTTATTATTCGTGATTTCGTAACGATCGTCAATAATGCTTAACGTCGGCAGAGCCACTTGAATTTAGGAAAATTTGGCGAGGAAGAGGCACGTTTGCTTTCTCACTCGTCACACGAATTGAAAACTTCGAAACGAGGCCGAACAGAATGCTCTACGACTTTTTACCACGAAGTTGGAAACGTTCGAGGATCGGCAATTTTTCCGCCACAATTTGGGCGATCCTTTAATTTCGTTGGGAAGTGGATACCCAAGTTTCATCTGTGCCAATAAAATTTCTCCCGAGAAAATTGCGTTTTCGTTTATTGCGCAAGTGTTTCCCGCGGCCGAGTGTTCCGGAATCATTGACCGTTCCACCGAGCCGGTAGCGATCTAATGATTCCTCGACGGCGTTCGATGTTGTTCCTATCAACGCCAACGTCTGCGCCGCGATATTTATTGGGAATATTGCGGCGCACCATCTAAGCATTCGTTAAGAATAATAAAGCCGCGGGGTACGAGGCACCAGCTCTCTTTCTATCAGTTTTAATGGCAGCTTCTATTGGGGCTGACAGCCTCTGGTCCCGACGTCCCTCACGAGCGCAGGCCACTCGAGAGCCCGTTTTAATGGACGCGTCGGCAAACGAATATCCTCTTACGTTCTCCTCGTGGAAGTGTGCAGAGGGTGGCCGCTTATTATCCCCCGTATTGTAACCCTGTTTTTCTCCCGCTTATTGTATACGCTTTCAACGATCATTGCTGCCCGATAAATAAAAGAAAAACTCCGCTCGCATTCCTTTCGTTTCTTCTGGATCATCTATATTATACTCACCCCTTTCATTGTCTATTTCAATTATTCTATACCTGCCGTAAAAACGCCTCTTAAAAAGCCTCCGACAGGTTTCAAATATCCATCCAACGTCGTACGCCGTTCAAAGTTACATCACAATTACGTTCTCTGTAATCGCAGAGTGGACGTCTGATAAATCTCGTCGCCGTTGAACGTTCACGAATTTTCGCCACGGTTCAATCGCGTGTTTTCCGAATACGCGCGGATCACCGGACATCGACGGTTCGACTGATCGTCGAATTCGCGCACGTTGTCCGAGCAACGTATGCACTTGCTTTTCGCCGACCGGTAGATCGATGAACCGCGCGGACATGTAAATCAAGGTAACCGGGCATTTGCAAAGTTCCGCGGCCGGCGTGTGCCTGTTGTCAAATTAATCGGCGAACTCGCACGGTGGCTCGGCAAACGGCGCGTCTCCTCGTGGAAACCGTTTCCAGATTGCCCGCCCACGAGCTGCCGATCGCAATGTTCTAAACCACTTAACCGCGGCCGCGGCCGGCGGTTTAGACGAGCATCGAAAATGTGCTCGCGCCGCATCGAAACTCCCCTGACTCCACTAAATCCCGAGGGACTTCCGGGAATCGCGGTGTCGCCGTTCATCCCCGAATTCGGGATTAGCAGTGCCTACGCCCGCGTTCCGCAGATCCCTCTTCCGTTGTCGCGACCGTGCCACTGTTCTGCGGAGTCGCGTGTTTCTCGCGAACGTTTTGCGGAAAGGTGGGGCGCTTGTTCGTTTGTTGCCGGGGCGCACGTGAGCCCGCGTGAAAAGCTAGCCCCGTCGGTTAATTTCCGACTTATTACCCCGACGCGGGACGATATAACCTGGAATTAGATAGATTAACCTCGCATATAAACCCGTCTGACGCCTCTGTTTCCCGAGCCAGCCGCGTTTCGCTTTTGCCAACGGATAACGCGGCTTTGGAGAGTGATCTGTATCTTGGAGGCAGATTCGCGACGGAGATTTCGTGCGCGTCTTGGAACGAATGAATTGATCGTCTTCCTCTGGAACAGAATTTTTTCCATCGAAGAAGAAATTGTCGATCGTCGAGCTGCTGCAACTTCGTGCATCGCGTCGTCTTGAACGACGAAGGGACAGTAACATTCGATCCATAGTATCAAAGCGGCACGTAGATGGACGTAACAAAAGAACGCGCTACAAAGGAGCATCGAGATTCATCGAAGCACCGCGACATAGTCATATATCGAACCACCGCCCCACCGTTGCAGAAGCAGGATGGTAGCGGTAGAATAGAGAAACAGTGAAGGGGTTGATGACGCCGGTTCCGTGCACGCAAAATAGTAGTGCACCCTCGTGCGTATCCGAGAGGGGTCGGCCAGACGCGAATAAAAGATATTAATCCACGAGCAAGTCGTCGTGCGGACCCTCTACTACTCGGTTCGTACCGGGTGTCCCGTTTAAACTGAGATTCGTCGTCGCTGATTTACGCACGAAGTCGCTAAGAAGTTCAGCAGGAGGCGAGCAGTAGTTCACTAGACTTTTTGGCACGTTCCTGTGCCCCCGACTAATTGCCCCGTGACCACCCCTAATTCGACGCTTATCAAGGGTTGCACGTTCAACGGTAGCTCTCGTATTTTCCCCGTAGCGCGACCGCAAGCCTTCTTATTAATAAGTCTCAGCTCAGAATGGGATATTCCCGCTCCGAGAACACCTGCGGGCTAAGTGTTTTGTTTCTGGAACCGCTTTTCTGTCGACCTTTACGGTATATATTGCTGGGCTTGCGGAAAGTTAATTAACGAGACTCGACTTCTTGTTAGGACACGCGGTGGAGAATTATTTTAGACGGTTTTTTTTTTCTTACAGCGCGATGCGTTGGGATTTTTCGGGGGATTTTCAAGTTAAGCGCCACTGGATGTATTACGATGCCTGTTAAACATTCCAGCACGCGTAATAAATAAGATGGCATGAAATACAACAAATTATTATTATTGCCAACGAAGCTTGTAATGTAAAGGAAGAATTTTCCGAGGGAAGGAGTACAGTGGACAAAATTCGAATGGCGAATGAATAAATGAACTTCGCAATAAGGGCGACGAAAATCAAATAAAATAGCAAACGATTCTGCAAAGGATTCAGTTACGTATTTAAAAAAGCCACGCTCAATGCCACACAGATATTCAAATCCTCGTTGCGCAACGATGCAATAAAGAAAGCGAATAGCTGGTCGGCAGATATCAGAACGAGTTAATCAAGAAATTAATATCTTGGCAACCGTTTCCCGGACACGGTACACCGGTCGGCGAAAGGGGCGTCGAGTTTTCCATTGTTTTTTTCATTCGCCGTTCTCCCCTCGGCGAAAGCACGTGATAAATGAATTGGATGTAATCCGAATGCCTATTGTTTCGCTTTAACGAGGATCCCAAGCGAACACGTGGAAACGTCGACGCCTCTAAACGAGATATTACAGCCCGTTGCAGGCGTCTCACTTCGCGCATACAAACGGCCGAATGAAATTCCCCGCAAAGAGGCGAAACGTCTTCCTCGCGATCGACGTCGGATCGAATGTTCACGTCGACACGCCGACGAAATTGCGCGACCCGCAACGCGTAAAATTTACGCGCGGCGGGAAATCAATTTGCGCGCGTTGATCGCAGAGGAAGCGAAAAGTGTTAAAATCGACAGGGTTCGAAAAATAAAGCGAACGGAAGGAACGAGGCGAGGACGGTGAAAAACACCGGAACGACGCCGACGGTAGCTAATAAATGAACGTCCACTCTTCGGCTACGTGTCCCGCGTCACCAGCACGCAATTTCGATGAGGACGCCAATTCGTATCGCGAAAGTTGTTTACGAGCCGACCGAAAAATGCCCCGTCGAGCTGGCCGGGGTTATCGCGTGAAAATAAAATATTTTCTCGGGGGCGGGGGCGACGGGCGTGTACGCGCGCACGAGGGCCGAGCGATTTATTGGTTTTCCGCGCGAATTTCGCCGCTGTTGCGCTATTTTCTGGCCGTGCCGTTTTATTGAAATTATTCGCGAGAAAGTTGCCGACGATATCGTCGTCGAATGGAGGAAAATCAAAATGGATCGGTCGGCGTGCCTCGATTTTCTTGGCGACGAAGCGGTCTCGCCAGGTGATTGCTTAAACGAGACGTGGCAGTCTTGTTGTTGTCAACCGTTTCACCTTTATTTTTTCCTGCTCCGTTCGTTCGTTTCATTTGTCGCTTCTTCATTTCGCAAAAGTCTCGGCGGCACGTGCACCTATACAGTCCCGCGGCTCTCAATTAGCGAGCCGCTCTCCCGTTCCGGGCATTTTCCACGTAAGATGTAATGACCGTGGCTCGCTCGTAATTCCTGGAAGCAATTGCTACTCGCTAACGACCGTTAGGGAAGGATTTTATGGTGATCGACGATTTCCTGCAGGGACCTCGTGTTCGCCACCCCTTCATTATCCAACGAACACTGTCATCGCTGGATCTATCAAGGAACGATGCCACGCGAATGGATCGCGTATTAACTGCGGATTCGGTGCCTGGCGCCTGATGGCTTGATTTGTTTGATCGATGATGTTTTTGGGAACAGCATTCGAGCTACTTTAGTTTAATATGTTTAATGTATTACCATTTATTTTTGTATCCCTATTTTTCAAACAATATTTCCGCGTGCAATACTTGCTGTTTTTTTGTATTTATTTCTTAATCGCGCGGATTAACGATTCGGGTGTTCTTCCGCGCGCCTTATGCACGCTGAACTGTCGAGAGATATCACTCAATGCGAAGCGGACGTAGTATAGATTGCCCATAAATATTGGCTGCGCGAGATAAACTACCATTCGACAATATATTTCGACGATCCAGGATCGACAATAAATATTGAACGATCGAAAGCTTCTTTACGAGATTCCACGATTGATCTTGCGTATCAAACTTGAAATGTACGTTTCGAATCCGACCGGTGGAGCCAGATTTGCATTTTCTTTGAAGCGACACGAGACAAACAATTTGTCGTTTCGTTTTCCAACGCGAACCTCGTTTTCCACGACGTGTTCCTGTTCTCGCGCAACAGCGGATCGCTTGCGCTGCATATCTGGTTGCCGGTGGTGACGTACATACAAAGGAAATTTTTCAGGGAACCCGGTTATCTAATAGCCTCGTTGACTTCATTAAAGTTCTCTGATTGCTGCCAATTCTATGATCGAGTAATATCGTTACAAGAAGGGGGGCACCCTGGAATTCGATTGGGAGCCCCGCGAGGCAGCGACTGTAAAGATTGCACCTTAATTCTATTTTCCGTCCCGTCGTTTATCGAACAACGTCTTTATTATGGACGATACGATTTAGCGTTTCCATTAGGACCGAGGCAAATCTCTTATTCGTAGTCTTATCTCGATGGAAAATTGTAACAGGATGATCGGTCATTCAGTTGCTCCATTTAGTTTAATAATTTTATGGGGAACATTGCACTGCGATCTCAGCCAATTACGCCTCGGCACGAGTCGTTCAATGATCGCAGCAGGTGACGTCGTCGAGATGGGTGTGACACTGTGCGTGCACCCCTTCAGTTTTTACCGAGCCTCCCTGAAACAGCCTCCCTTGCTATTCACCGAACCGTTCTTTTATTCCATGACGCACCCATAGGGATAAGGGTGCTACACCTTGATAGCGTGCTGTCTTACGCACAAAGCGGTTAGAAAAATTCGTGAACGCATTGTCGACGGTACTATAGCGCATAGAAAGGTGGTGGTCGAGACTCGAACTTCACCCCGGTTCGTATCTGCCAGTTGTTCCCTTGTTCTGCCTTCGTTATGTTTAAGTTACAACAATCGAACGAATAACACTAATGCAGTAGGCATTGACGGAACTGCTCTTTTAAATTTCCATCTATTTTAATTTCCCTTTTTTTTCCATTCGAAATACGAACGCACCGACGACAGCAAGGGGCGGGTCTGTTATTTTGTTCCGCGGAAATGGCCATGTATTCCTTTCGTCGCAATGAAGTTTAATCCTCTTTGTGAATTTTTCCAAGCCGATTAGCGTAACCTCCGCGCCACCCAATGTGCCAAGCTCTCGTTAATCCCGATGAAAACGAAGTCGCGTTTTCACCGTTTGATCGCCCACGCGAATATCATTACCGAAATGATCGCGATTCTACGGGGCTGGACAAGCTGAACACGAACTTTTCGCCCCTGCGATATTTCGCTCGCGGACTTTGGCCTCGCGAAAATTTTGCGATTTTTTATCATGCGACGCGTAGTTAACGACCCATCGATTCGTCGCCCGTAGTGTCGCTCGTTCGCGGAAAATATACGCACCCCGTCCTATGTATCACCGGCTTTTCATGGCGGTTTAATGAAACGAATATTTGCGTTGTCGTTCTTCCCGGAATATACAGGGTCCCCCGTGAATTAGGGGACAAAATTGTAGGGCTTTTATAATGAAGCAGCCCGTGATTCATCGAGCTTCTTATGCTATATATATATAAAAAAAAGGAGAGAAATGATGGATGCTTGTAATTATGGATTTTGGGTGAAAAATTGTTAATTCTTCCTCTGCCGCAACTTTGTGAGAAAAAAGATTGTAGAGCAATCTGCCAAGGCTCATTGGAAAGAACAGAATTTCTATATTCGCCCCTCTGAGTTACAGTTTGTCCGAAATAATTTTTTTTTTTGCCAAAATGTAGCGATGTATTAATTCTCTTGCCGAGTGCTTTTTGCTTCCAACGTTGATACGATAACAAAATAAAGTACTAATTACTTGTACGTTTCGCGAGATCTGCGCGAAATTCATGGAACTATTTCACCTTCAGAAGTTTCGTTGAAAATAATTCCTGAATTCTACCCGGTGAAGTATTATAGAAGAGCGCATCGTCAATTTCCAATTATACGCGCCACGCGAATTTTGTCAAAGAGGTGGCGGAAGTGTCGCTTAAATCAGGACCACCGGACATCGATGCTCGGGCGGCGATCAAAAGCCGAACGAAGCCTGTATAAGCGACGCGAATTTCCACGAAATTCGTCGTCAGAAAGTATTTATTTCTCTGCTCGGCAACGCGGCCACGTTCCATCGGATAAATTGACCTATTTATCCGCATCTCGGCGCTTCGAATTAATTCTACAATCAGGCACGTCCGGCGCGAAACTTTTCGTGTCCGTTTCAGCGAACTGCCGCGCTCGAACCAACGTCGGCAATTTTGGCTGACAGGAATCGTTCGATCGTCCCAAGCGCGCCGCACACAGATTCCACGGAATATGCTTAATCCACAAATAAAACTCTTTCGTTCTGTTGAATTGGTGTCGCAGTCGTGAAGGATTCCCGTTCATCTCGTTACGGATTGGAAACGAAGCCCCATGTTTGCTTGACGATAGAGTAGTCGCCGGAATTGTTACGCATTTATTGGCACGAGGTCGAAAAAAGGGGACGCCGAGTTACTTTTCGTTTCATTTCGTTTTAATTCCATTTACGATCCGAATAACAAGTTTTTCGCAGCTGGACAGCTGTGTAAAGCGTTGATTTCACAGCAGAGCGAACAGGTCTCGACGATCCTGGGCATAATCCGGGCGGAATGCTGAGTGAGCCATGAATTCCGAAAGAAGTTGCCAGCGAGCGAAAAGTTCCATGGCCCCGTGGAATGCCATTTAATCGTTCCACATCTCCCTCCCGTCGCCCTCTAACTTCCTTAACCCCATGCTTTCTACCGATCGTTCGCGATTCCGGTATTCACGGTGCTAAAACTTCCCGCGAATCGTCGAAAGTGTTCACCCTGGATAAGGTGTCTTGGAAAAGAACTTTGGCGCAGAAATTGTCTCCCCGACACGACGTTGTTCAAGTTCTCGGCGAATCATTGTACGGAGGTAAAGAAATTCGCGCTGAAGAACAAGCACTTTTTGTATACGATGTGTGTACTCACACGTATTATCCAGAATTTACATAACTTGCTGTATACTTTCTATGATTTATGGATCGCAGTCGCGTTATTTGGAAAATTAATGACGAAGATACTGGAACAATGGGCGACGATAAAATGAAAAATAGCGAGAATCTACAGCGATGCAGGGCCCCATACTCGCAATATAAATCGTACGATCTTGGTGCAAGTTTCAAAGGGTAGAAGAACTTAAGCTTATCGTCCTCTTCCGCTTCTTTCGTTCGCCGGGCTCATCAATTCTTCAGATTTAAACATTATCGCCGGCAGAACGCGTTTCATTGGCGGGAGGTGGGGATGAAAGGCAGCAGTTTATCCCGCTGGTTATTTGTCGATCAATCCGACCGCCGATACTTCCGGAAGCGCGGCATCATCGTTTACTCGCGCCGTGGTGCTTAACGACTGATTTCTCGTCGAGAGGCGCCAGATACACGGACCGAAGCCTTCCCGTCGTTCCAGATATTCCGTACCCGGGGATTACTATCGGTGTATGCCGGACAAAAAATTGTACACCCTCGTCGATATTGATTGATTCCTGATGCCGCCGCGGAGATCGCGGTTTTTGCGCGCCTCTGCCTCGAAAAGTGTCGCCCCGGGACCGCCCGCACGGAAGAGATAAGAGAAACGTAGCGAAACGCTACGTGAATTGTGCGATACTCTCGAAATGTTGCGCTCACGAACGAGGCTTCATTATCCGCGCTTCTTGTCCCTATAGTTTACTCAGAGAAATGATACAGGAGACCCCCCTCCCCCCGTGTGTGGAACTCTCGATTGTCCAAATCGAGAAGCACAAGTCACTTCTGCAATCGTCGTCCAGCTTGAAATTTAGCACGCTGATAGAATCGATTGTTCCTTCCTGCTCAATTCGCTAGCCAGGCTGCTGCACGCGTAATCGTCTGCCCATGCACCCGCGGATGCACCCCCTTCATCTTTCATCTGACCTTGATGAACCAACCCTGCCAGTTTTTACCAAGAGATCCGGCGTGTTCCTCGCGTATCCGCCGTTCGATTAATGATCCTCGCGTCGCCGCGACGAACCATCCGTCTTCCCCCTTTATTCCGATCCCCGTTGACGCCGGACGATCGTCCCTCCGCCCTGTTCAAGCTTCGGCTTTGCATCGTCGCGGCACTCGAACAGGAGGGCCCCAGCCTGCGAAAGAAGAATTCGAACCCGCGAACGAAACACGTTTCCCGTATCGACACGCGAACGTAGCCCGCCCCCGCTGGTAATTGAAGTGGTTTATCGATCTAGACGCAATGAGCAGGTAGGAGAGCTTGCCGAGCGAAGGAGGACCGAGACAGCTTAGAGCAAGAGCTACAAGACCATCTTCGAGTGATCCTATAAAAGAGACTTAAGGCTGGAGTGGATCATTTCTGTGCATGAAGCACGTACTTGTTTGGGAGCCAAATTGGCTTAACTCTTCCGCCGCTTCCCTTTCCTACGGGTTTATACCGGCGAGCCTACAGCTCTGGCATACAGTGCTCCTCAACAGCAAGTTTCGCGTCGAGTTTTGCAATAAACAAAGCCCGTCCTGGAGCTCGCGCTTTATCGTTCGAACCGCGATGCTTCGGCTGCGAATGAGTCCCCTTTTATGGGAAGCTGTGCGCAACGTCGAAGCGTTTAAGTTACACGGGAAAGCTCGAGGCCGCTTCTTTCTGCACCGCGGTTTTCACTTGTCCCACGATTCCGCGTGGAAACTGTTTAACGCAGCGATATATATGTGTAACGGTTCTGCTTGGGAAACTTGAAATCGCTTTGCGGAAATCTGGATAATTGAATGGAATTTTACTCGCAATCCCGTGTTTCGCGCGGAAACAGGAGAAAAGTATTGAGATTAATCCCGCCTCTTCCACGCGTTCGCCGAAGTAGTTAAAAGCTAATTCGCTTATTTCTGCGAGTGCCTGCTATTTTTGTTCCCGTTTTAGCCCGTTTAAAGAGATTTTACATCGCCGCCGATACTACGATTTAACAATTATCGTTTATTCCAAGGTACACCGAGTAACTGGGCGTACGCTGTACGATTTACGCGTGTGCACACATTTCTATTACGATATCGTGACAGTAATTCAAGCGGCCTGCTAAATGAACCGTGCCCCGAGTATCCTTGGCGCAACCCTTCGGCGCTATCGAACGAGGTCCCGGTTTCACCTGATCCCCAACGTTTCCAGGCGCTGGCCCCGCATGGTCGATTCTTAATTCGCGACGGTATGCCATTGTCGCCATTTTCCTGGCGATTAACCCGCGGACGGTCTTGCCTCCATACAAATTTCCTCATTCCCCGGCTATTTTTCTCGCCTAATGCACGCTCGCATTAGCGTCACGAGACTCACCCCTTTTGCCAGAGGGAAAATTATAATTTCCCTGGGAGAAGTCGCGGTTGAATTTACCGCGCCGCGATACGTACACTCCGTGACCTGCGGAAAATTCTCCGCTTCTCGTTTGCTCCGTTTCTTCCCGTGTTCTACTCACACCCCCGTGGTCCTCGATGGCCCGTGCGTGTTCGCGATAAAGGCGCGAGAAAAGGGAACGACGAGGGGGGCGGGCGACGCGAAATTATTTCCGCGTGTACGCGACTGCGTTCCCGTCCCGTGTTATCAGACCCGGGAAGGTCGCCTTGGAAGGGTTGATACCATTGACGTATTCGCGCGAAGCACCGCCTCGATACGGGGGTCGTGGTTCTTTCAGGGGTTGCCGTGAACGTTCGGGGTGGACGATGAGGGGATGTACGGTGCGCAGCGTGTGTAGAAATGTTCAATATTAAATCGATCTTACGCGGTGGATTTATGGGAATGAAAACAAATACTGTGGGATGGTTATTGTTGGTGCAATTACGCGGATTTACTATTGATGTAATAATAAATTATTGGAGGGCGAAGGTAATAGAAAATCGTGCGCACTACGTGGTAATACTAATAACAATTAACCGGAGTATCATCCGAGATCTTGAGAAGATTGCGTACAAATAGGTGGAGGTTGCGAGGGTAATGGTGCAAGAAATGATCTCGTTGACGACTCAATTAAAAGTCCAGTGGGTACTGTAAAATGGCGTAAGTGAATCCGTCGAATGCTGCGTCGACGATAAATAAAACGGGATCGTTACGGAACAAGCTGCACGGTGGCGATGTTATTGTTTGGCAAACGCGATCGGCTGGCAACGAATCGTCCGAACGGATTAACATACTTCGTCGCGTTTGTTGTATGTGATTACGATCAAATGTATTTTCTCGCGTAAATATCCCGCGATGCCTCGGTATAATTACCAGGGCGAGCCGGGCGAGCGGCGGCGGCGGCGGCGGAGACGGGCGGAAATCGATAACATTAATTGCAGGTAAATTACGTAGCGATGGATTTCCGGTTCTACTTGAAATTACGCGTGCACCACGTCTTCTTTCTCTCGTCCATCGTCCAGCCGGTTAATTTCGATCCGCGTGAAACGTCACGTTCCCCTCGCGGTGATTTAATTAAACCGTTACGGGACTTCGACGTAATTTCAATTGCACGGATCGTCCGCGAGAATGAGGCCGTTCCGCGATGCGAAATGGCGTTTCGCGGTGGTTAAAAACGTCCCGAGGATTATCAGCAAACTTATACGCCTTCCGGGAAATGTAAACCGAGCGGACGAATAAACGTTGATCGCGTCTGATATAATTTCTTCTTTTCGAGGAGCAGCGTTCGAAAGAAATTGAGGGCAGCCCTATAAAAATTCAATCCCTCCCGGAGGGAAGCTTCGAAAGCTTGAAAAGAAGGGATTTCATCGGTCATCTAAAAATGATTTACTCTTCGACGTTCTCTCCATTCGTTGCAGTATACTTGTAACTCTACGAATACTCTCACTGAACAATTCTAACGGATCGCTGCTATTATTACTATTACTGTTCCTGCTACTGTTGCCGTGAGTTTAGAATATTCCTTTAATATTTCGAAACATCCGTATACCAACGACGTTCTCATAAATCCTCCTGTCCCGTAGGAGTGACTAGCCGTCGTAATTCCGCCGAACGACCCACGTCTTAACGCGGAGGCAACGAGAGAACCAGGCGAACAGAAATTGGCCGAGATCGTAACCGGAATCGTAACAATGCTTGTCGACTGGACGACAGGGCTTCGTCCGTTTTGGCCAATGGTTTCGCGATCCGGGCAGGCTTGCGGTATCGTTCTCTAACGCAGATCATTGAGTTTTCCCATGCCGGCATCGCGTTTCGCTGCCTCGCTTCGCGATTTACCGTACTCTCAGGATAAATCATAGCCATGGTCGGCCATTAAACCGCGTCCACAACGCGGCACGGTGTCATCGAGTGCTTCACTGTAATATCACGGTGGACGTACAGTACGGCACACGGAGTATCGTAATTGGTCGATTAAATTAGGGCCCCGCCGCATCGTTTGTACGTCAACGTCCGTCGCGACGGCTGTGGTTCGCGCGTTTCTACGCCGGGTTTAGATCATCGGTGACGTTGGACGCTTCTTCGAAATCCGAGCTTATCAAGCCCGTTGTTATTCAGACGGGACGAATCGACGGCGGCAGATGCGGTTGAACGTCGAACGATTGACGAGGACGAGCAATTACGCGACGCACCTTGTCGTGAATGAACGCGACGCTCGGCGACGATGATTAGACGAACGATGGGAATTTTTTGGAGTGAAATTGGCAAACTTCGTTTTTAATATATCATATATTAATATTATTTCTATCGCACAGAATCTATAGATACTTTATGTTTACCGTAGTTTCATCAGTTTCCATGTTTGAGGAAGAAACAAATTTGCGAGCGATATATTCGCGATAGTATTTATTTCACCCCCGTGTACACTGTATCCGGCCGGAACTAACGCAACAAATTAATTAACTTATTGTTACCGGCGGCCCGTATCTAGCGGGCGAACAATTAATTTCCCATCCAGACTTCGGAGGCGAGCGTCTGCTAAATCTCCCAACGAGTTTACTTGGATTCCGGGGTTGCGGGTACAAGCGAGCGTGTATTAAATACGTAACAACTGGGCGAGGTGGCGCGATACACGGCAAACGAGACTCGAGAAGCGGAACCAGAATCAGAACTCGTGTGAACTCGCCGCCTGTGTGAAACGGCCCTTTCTGTGTACGCACATCCTCGCCGCACTGCGTACTACAAATTTACACTCGGATCTGACAATGCTAGCAACGTGTGCTCCCCCATTCGTTCGAATTTCCTCGCAGTCGAGCGAAATTTCGTTTAAAAGGACACAATCGATCCTTACGTTATTTTTCTTTTCTTTTAATTCAATTATTATCCACGATTGGAAACAGCTATCCGACATCGAACTATCCGCATTCGTGTTACACGCATCACTACGAAAGACCGATCGATCGACACGTTCTCCTTCCCTCGATTCAAGATTGTTTTTCTTTTCCCGCAAGCTAAGAAGGATCATAAAACAAACTGCCTCTGGAAATTGCGCTCCCATGATCGCGTCTAAAAACAATGGATCAGGAATACGCGACACTCTCCCCGATAATTAAGCGCCGAGCAAACAGCCCGGCTACATACTTCAACGTGGACAAACATTTACCGAACGCGTTAAGATCACACGCGGCATTCACTTCTACCCGCCGTGTTCGTCGATTAACCGTAGATCGTCGTTCCGTTTTAAACTAATCCAACTTCCAACCTTCCTGTCGCGCCCTTTCGTCCATCGGTATACATTCAACAGCCACCGGGACGTAGTGGAAACGACAATGGCAGCGAAAACGTTCCGCCTGTTTCGCCTCCGCTGGAATATATCTCGCAGTGGTAAGGGTCCGTGACGCGTCAGCCATCGACTCGGCCATGCGTCAGGGCTTATTATCGCTATTTGTCGTTGGCTGTTAATCACCGGCCGTGTTTATTCGGGGCACGATACAGGGGTATATGGCGTTCACGGACGATGCTCGAAACAGAACGGAATGGCTGAACCAGTATCAGAGGCCACGAACGGCGAATGGCATTCCAACGCGATATTTGCGACCTTAATTACCGCAATTATAAGCTCGCCCGTATTTTTCCCGTGGAACTGCGAGACCGATCGAACGAACCCCTCCCCCGTTGTTCGACGGGACCGGGCAAATCGGTTCGGTCGATTCGTTTGCAATCGATTTCACCTCGCGCTGAACCACCGTCGCTCGATTAATAGGAGAGCTCGAAGCTTGCCCTTAATAACGACAGGCGGGCCTTCGACGATAAAAACCGCGGAACAGGAATCGCGGGGAATGAAATAATTATTTCCGACTGTGTCCCGTCTCCTTACGGTTCTCGGGGAATTTAGCTGTTAATTAAGAACGACGGGTGGGGGGGTGGCGGTATAGAGATAGAGGGAGAAACAGCGCTGTAATACGGTCCGCTCATTTTTCACCGGCGCGGAGCGCTTTCAGGAGTTTCCTTCGTGGAAGCTCGCACGTTTTACGCTCTCAAGCGGCCGAGCTGTCTAATTACGTTACTGCTGTTCCGTTTCGCGCAAGAACGGACCCGCGTCTCTGCTCTGATCGACTACAGCGGCGAGCTTCTCTCTGCTTTAATTCGGTGGCCTTCGATACACTTTTTTTTACTTCATTGCGAGGAAAAATTGTCGTTCCACCCTTTCCCTTTAAAATGATCGGAGGTAAACTGTCGTGCGATTCTATCTTTCGCGAAGTTTCAGCAGTCACGACCGACATTTATTGCACGTGTATCGTTGAACAATTCTATATTTGTCGTTTAATAAAAAGAAAGGGGCAATTCTTTAGAATTCCTGTTGTCAGAGTGTGCAATAATTAAACTGTAGCAACGAAACTTCGTTTTCCCTCCGCTTGATGGAAATGTTTCATACGTATCAGTAAATGTTTCTCCTTTGAAGTGTCGGCTTTACAAGAGGCGTGACAAAGGCGTCCCCCGCCTGCCTAATTAACGCATGGTGAACGTTGATTAAAATCGGGACCGGTATGATTCTGTCCATCTTGCGCCGCGATATTTCACGATTCTTCTTAATTAAAGTGCTTTGTACCGCGCGAACCGAGGGAAATAGAACACCGTGGATCGTTTGACGAAAAAAGAACTAGCCCCGCTGACGTTCGCGCCTCGTTA
This sequence comes from Nomada goodeniana, assembly GCA_963969485.1. Taxonomy (NCBI): domain Eukaryota; kingdom Metazoa; phylum Arthropoda; class Insecta; order Hymenoptera; family Apidae; genus Nomada; species Nomada goodeniana. The sequence goes on along the minus strand of OZ018303.1, from coordinate 3,581,500 downwards.
CGAAAGGGGACTTGAAGGGAATTTTAAAAGGGACCACGGATCCAGAACGGCGGATGCGTAGTCGGCTGATCGCGAATCCCGACTAATTTCGCGGGGATTGAAATTCAAACGCGCCACCCCTCGCCGGTCGTCCCGTTTCTCGTCTTAGTTTGGCACGGTTTCGTCGGCGGCGAAACGCGCGGCGTATTCGCTCCGCGAAACACGTTCTCATTGTCCCCCCCCGAGTTAATTGCTCTGTAATTACGGGACGATGGCCAGGGTTTGAAAAAGCGAGACTGGGAACGGGTTTCGGGAACTTATTTTATCTCCACCCGCTGGATTTTTCCGTCTCGCCCCACGGCTCGCAGCTCGAGCGCGATTTTTCTCTTGCCCCGTTACTCGTGCTTTCTAGATTCACGCCGCTGCTTAAAATTCACTTCTAATGACACTTCTCGATTCGGGGAATATTTTTCATGGTAGTAAAAAAACGATTCGAGGCTTCATAGTATATTAGCTTATTATATATCACAAGAAAGTGTAACGCTGTTGTTGTTATAATTATTACGACGATCATTTATTACATTATTTATTACGATTGTACAGTTGCGAGGAATAATGTGTATTCATCGATGCGTGGTTTACGCGCCGCTCAATCATGCATTATTCACAATTGTTTACGGCTCTACACTCGTGAAATTTGTATCCGCGTTTCATAATATTTTTCAATGACGTTAATCCCCGCCGATAAATATGATCCGTTCATCGCGAAATAAAAAGGCAGGCGCGTTCATTAAAAACCGAATAAATTCGAACGTCCGCTCTGCAGTCGTGGGATTACACGGGAATCATCCCGCGAATTTTAGCGAAATAACGAGGGATTCGTTTGATTCGTCCCGTTGCGACGTGTGCAACAAACCACCGGTTCTGATTATGTTTCCCGTAAAAAAGAACGACCCGATAGAACAAAAAGAAAAACGTTTTCGTCGCCTAATTTGGCGAGGAGATTTGTACAAGTCGACTACCTTGAAATTTAATGTCCTTTCGAATACCTTTAATCAATTTCGCTTCGCTGTAAACTATCGCGCAGGGGTCCTCCTTTTTCAATCAAACTCGCGGCTCACGATTCAATTTACTTTTATATCGCCGGACACGCTCGATTCGGGCCAACGATATTCATAAACAATTCTGTCGATTCTCTCCCCCCCCCCCGCCGGCCGTGCACTCCTGGCGATCGAATTAGGTATTTTAAATGCAATCGAATCGAGTGCCGGCTGCGTCAAATATTCGTCAGTCGGGGAGCGCGAGGATTACGCGTTTCGGAATAATAATGTCATCGAATTCGTGACCGTACAAACCATTCCTCTCGGCCAATTTCCATGGCGGAATTTCCATGGCCGCCCCATTCGCCGCTGATTGCCCGAAAGTACGCGATAATCGTTACTCTCTGTCACACTTCCCGTATCGGATGCAATCGGGCTTCGTGTTTTTCACCTTACAATCGGCCGTGTAATTACGGTTAATGAACCGTCCGTGACTGGAATGCTACAGTATAGTCGCGATACACGCATTGCGTTGCTTCGCGAATTGCATCGTGTCCGAGTGTGATGCACAAACAGGGGAAAAAGGGGAAAAAAATGTAAGGCGCGGTATATTTCGTCGGTGTCACGTTTCGGGTTCGTTAAATTATTCGGATCACGGATATTAATTGAATCCTTCTTGTTCGTGTTCGCGGGCACTCCATGGTTCGCCTCGACCATTAAAAAATAATTCGACTGCGAATAATAGGCGCGTAAGCACGGATAATTGGCGCGAGAGCGCGCGGCAACTAAATTTCACGAAACGAACCATTATAGCCTCGGTCGCCCGGCCGCAAGTGAATAAATAATCAGTCTACGCGGAATTTCGTTCAGTCGGCGCGTCGCTCTCGGTCGAGAGGGGACAGAGGGGCCCGATGAAAACTCGGCCGGCACGTAGACGCGGCGCCGCGTTTCGGTGCGCGACGAAATTCGCGGAGCTACGTGACGATGATTCTTTTCCCGGCGCTGCGCGAAAAGGGGTGCACGGTGACGGCGAAACGATCCGTCATGCCGCGAACAAATGCCCGCTAACGACAAATAACGTCGAATTCTAACGGCGAATGGTTTGCGAACGCGCGACCGACATAGTTAAACGGGACCGCCGCGCGTTGCAGCTCGTCGCATGCCTCGCGGAACGGAAACGGAACACTCGTTGCCGTGTAAAATCGTTAGCTCGCGTTTCGAATATGAATAAACTGCGGCCCCGATTGCATTCGCGACGGGGCGACACGGCGTAGAATGACAAGCGGGTCGCAGTCTCGACCCGGTCGTACGTCGTGAATGTGATCCCACGGTGATCCGAGGGTCGATCGTCGCGGACGTAAGTTGGCCCGATTTCGTTGTGTCAACGTACGCGCTGGAGCGTTACCTGTTGCGACGTGTCCGATACGATTCTGGAATGGCTGGCACCGGTTCAATTCGGGCGCGGATTATAACTTTCGTAAAAGTGACTAACAACTCGTTTGTTCGCCCCGGTGGCGTTGATACCGGTGCACGTGATCGTTCCCTCGTTTCTGGTTAATCGATACTATTTATGAAGCTGATTCAAGGATATTTCCAGCAGGTTGCTTGCTGTCAATAATTTCGCCTCGATTATGTTTCACTTCGATCGATAATTGAAGGTAATTGAAGCGATCGTAAATCGTTTTGCGCGACGACTGTTTACGCAGCTTCGACTCATAGTTCTGTACATGCGTAGAGAAATCCTCTGACAAAAAATTAAACATTTATCGCATGGCGATATTGCAGCTCCGAAAGTAAAATTAAATATCGAATGCCTGCCGCAGCTAATCATCGCGGATACTCCGCGGCCAATTAATTTTCGAGAATCTCTTGCAAAGCTGTGTTAACAAAACAAAAAATATCCTCGAAAAAAAGAAACGAGTAACAGTGGCAATACGTAAAATTAATCTCGCGTTACTCGTCGCCACCTATGGCCATGAATGGCGGGGTGGTATGCCCGGGTTCGGCCCCGGGGGTTGGACGCTGGGTGGATGAGCCACGTTTGCAGAAACGAAACTAGTTCCGAAGCTGCTCCACGTTTGCGATGCGCCGGCCTGTTATCGTTGGAACTCGAGATTTCCCATTTAACTTTCGTTTAATTATTATCATGGAGTGGCCGAGCCGACGTTGTTATCGCGCCGCGCTTCGACCACCGGCGAAACGGCTTTTTCATCCTCCACGAGCAAAAAGCGACGGAATTATGAAGCACCGGCCGCTGCCCGTGTGTATCGGCCACGCGGCTAAATTTATGCGTATGGTTTTCATTCATTTTAAACAGAGGCCGCGCCACTGTTTTTAACTATTCATCCACTGGATTACCCTGCGGTCGCGTATTTTTCCCACCCCTCCGGGAAATAATCGGGTAAAGAATGTCCAACGATATAAATCTCGTGCACGGGACGCGTGACCCTCTTCGGACACGTTCGACGTTCAGCGTACCTCGTTACAGGATAATTTATTCTCATCCGGTTTATTACTTTTTTCTATTTTTTTTCTTAACGGGCGACGACAGGTCCAGGACAGGTTACTTATTTCTAGCAAATTCAAATATTTTGATTGCTACGGGACACTGTTGGTCCAACTACCGTCACTGTAATATCGCAACGAAGAATATAAATTGCACCGCGATATTTTCTCTACCATACAGAAGCAATGCCACTGAAGGGAAACCAACGACGACCATAAATCCTCGATTATTCTCCACCAAAGTCTAATACGCCAAGTGTCTGTATCGTCCATCCCTCTTTCGCGCGCCCTTCCGTCCACCCCCGCATCAATAATCGTTTCTCGTTCCACCCCATACAACGTACCTATGTCAGAACGGTCACCAGACACATAACGTCTCGACCGCAGCGACGCTGACGTCGTCGCGACGCCCACTACCCCGGCCGTGGTACCGTGAACGCTGCGCTCTGACGTCTGGCTGCTGACGTAGGTGGTGGCTGAAACGTCCGAAACGTCTCGACAATACGCCCAAGGGCGACAGAACGGGGGGTAAAACGAAAAGGGACCGGAACGTTGCGCAGTCGTCAGCGATGCACGTTGGCAGCAACCGAATCGTGGACGCAGCAATGACGCGAGGGCCTCTTCTTGCGCCGCATTTGAATCGCAAATTCCGCGCCGTCATTGTTGCAGCAGGGCGCCGGATACGCGAATTCGAGCCAACATATACCGGGCATGTTGGCCTCGCCGTCACTTTGACGCGAATTAAAAGGGATCTTCCGACTGCTTTGAGCCGCAATCCCGTGTTTCATGGCTCCCTCCACCGGGATCCGGTTTCCCTCGCTGCCTTCCGGCTTCTATTCATCCGCTTGCCACGGGATTCTGGATGAAGGACGGGCGAAGCAAGACGGGCGGCTGCCTTGGAAAGTTCTCTAAGTAGGATGCTCGGCTTGGAATGGGGATAACGTTGATGGGAAATGGGTCTCTGGATTTGAAGTCCTTTAGTAGGCGCAGAAATTGCTGTTCGCTTCTCTTTTTTTTTTTTCGTCCAAGGCGGCACGAATGGAACGGTCTGGGAAGTTCGGGGAATTTGAATTATTCTTATTATTATTGCGAATATCATGGAAATGCAAGTGCGCATTCGTTTCATCGTCGGGGCTCGCGCTACTTCCTTCAGAAACGTTGTTCGAAACTTTCGGAAAGCTTCTTGCCCCGTTGAAAGGCGGGGGCAAGGCTCGTTTATTAGAAATACGCACGCGCGACAGAATTCGCTTTCCGGGTTTTTTCCCCGCCGCGGCGAAATTTTTGCGTCGCGGTTAATACACCGGCGGGACCATAATTAACACCGCGCCGAGCGACGGGCGGCAGAGCGCGGTGAAAAAAGAAAATTCCCAAATGGAAATTAATATCCAGGGACTAGCGCGCGACCGCGCGCACACGCGGCAAATCGACTCGCAATTAAATCTTGATCGATTTCCCCGCCGCTCACCTATGGAATTTCAATTTTACCCGTTGCTCGTTTCACCTGATTTTTTCCCCCGCCTGCAACCCCCCCCCCCTCACCGCCGGTCGACGCCGATTAAACTCGGGCGTTGAGTTATGAAAAATTGATGCACCGCCCAAACGGCGTTCCTAATTTTCATGATAATGGGCCGTGGGGTTGAACGAGAAACGTACGATAGGCGGACAAATCGCTGCGAAAATAACGCAGCTGCGTGTACACGCGTCCCTCCCGTTTTTCTTCTGCCCCCGCCCCCCCCAGCCCCCCGCTTGGCGTTTTGCATTCGCGGCGGACTACGGCCCCACGGGTGGATCGTGAATTTTTCGTTCCCCGCGGGTAATACATTTTTTCCGTTGACAACTGGACATTTTTATTGGAACCAGCCGCGTGTACCGGGCGCTTCCGTGTAAACAGTGCGGTGCTCAGCTTGCGGGATACGTAAAAATGTCACGGAAACGTTCGGCAGGGGGTGGTTTTAGTTCGGGAATGTATTAGGTCGTGCCCGCACGGTGGCCGAAAATTGCTCGGGAAATTTTATTCTCGCCCTTCGCCGGCGATGAGTGATATACACGGATTCGTGAAAGTCGACGGAATATTTCGGGCGCGCGATGATCAAGCGGGGAAATAGAAGCCTCGCCGGGAAAAATGATATCTGCGTTGCGTGTTTTACGCGCGAGCAGCACGCGTGCCTTCGCACCGGCGAGTGTAAGGCTCTCCGCAGATCTCCGTGCATTTATCTCTCTAAATATACTCGATTGTTCCGACGCAATGCGATACTTTTCACCTACGACATTAATACGAAAATGCGATACTTAGATTCGCCAGGGTATATCAATGCTGCGCAGGAATTCAATTTGCGTCGTCGCGTTCGACGGTTCGACTAAGCACGGTCAGACGACGAAACGTTTGAACGCGTCGCGCGCTCCGGCGCGTTAATATCCGCTCGGTTCGCACGCGTACCCCACCGGATATCATCACGCGCGCAGACTATAAAACAGAGCGGTACGGCCTCGGTTCGTTACGACTAACGGTTCGTTTTCGATTTTTACGACGGCGAAACCGCGTGTTCCACCACGTCCCCCTCTGCGGATCGTCCGGCACCGTCGACCGTTAAAGGACCCGACGGAACGGCGCGCGGCGAAGCGTTACCGCGCGTCAGCGCGACCGGCTCTCCGCGTAACGCCAATTTTCGTTGTCGAGGAATCGACGTGCCCGCGGAATTGCTCGAACGGATTCGAAAATTGCGCGCTTCCCTTTGACGCGGTTCACGCGCTATATTTTCCCCGGCTGGCTGCGGGTGAAATACGATCGACGTTCCGTGGAAACGCGACAGGAAGGGATGTGCGGGAATATAAATTCGAGATAATCCGGCGGCGGGGGCGAATTTTTCGTGCGACCAGAAGCGCCGCGGCGTCGCGTGTTACGCGCGTGACCCCTGGCCACGCTGAAACGGGTTAGCCGCGCGTTGCGCGAGACGGACACGTTTGCTCCTGTCTTCCGATACTCCCGGGATATGGGAGACGTTCGCGGATCGTCCCGCGGCAGTCCGCATTTCGGGTGCCGCGTGCGGCGAACGATGACACCGTAAAGATGTCTCGCGGGGCGTCGCGACGCGGATTTTCCGGGCAAATTTGAATTACGAGCGGGACGTGTGTCGTTTGCGAGATCCTGGGCCCGCGAGAAGATGAAACTTTCAGCGGGCGTTTGCCGGAACGAAATGGACGAATGAGAAATTACTTAGACGATAGAGAGGCGATCGTCTGTCAACGCGATGTCGTTGGATTGAATCTTTTTCGTTCACGGAATCACCGTGGTTCAAACGTCGACACATTTCCCGGCTGAGATTTCACGAATTCCTGTTACGAATCCTATTATTTCAAACGTTGTCGCTGTTTTCTAAGATATTACGTGACATTCTATTTCCGTGGTATTTCTAAATACCCTGCTCGGTATCGCTATCGTCAACCCCCCGTCAGTGTCGTCCGCGTAACCCCAATAACCCGTATAGACAACCATAGAGAATAGTAAGTATCACCTGCGCTCCCCGGATTGTCACCTATCAAGGAAGACGACCTCGGATCTTCCGCGCCGTTTTTCCAATCTTACACGAAGCTGCACCTACTCCCGGTCCATCGCGTCTCCTACGAAAGAATCGACTCCTGTGTCTGCAAGACCGGTGCTCTCGAAAGCTCTACGGTATTACCATCGAACCAAGCCCCGACGGGGGCAGGTCTTCGATGGAAATGCACGGCGAAATTGTCGGCAGGAAAATCTCTGGAGAGACAGAGGGGGGGGGGGCTTGAAAGGGATGTGCGCGGAAGTCAAGGCCAGCCGGGAACGGAATTTGAATAATTGAATCGGGCCGTAGTCGAGGACGTACGTTAAATAAAATAACGTGGCAAAACGACGGAATAAAGTCGGGGGAGTGTTCGCGTCTCAGTGTGTGTGTGTGTGTGTGTGTGTGTGTGTGAAAAAACGAGGAAAAGAGAGAGGAGGGAATACACTCGAGTGGAGCTGTATTGCGATTCAATTTTCTCATCGTCGCCTGAGATACACCCTTTTCCAACCGTTTCGAACTGACGACTCGTTCCTAAACGATGGCTCCGGCGCAATTGCGCCCGGGACTTCCGTGCAGGACCGTGTCAGCTTAGCGTTTCCTGTTTCCGCGTAAAGCAGCTTGCCTCCGTCTCCGCTACGAATCGGATCAACTTGTGCAATAAGGATACTTTATATCCTGTATCCCATTACGTCAAGGAAATTGATGTATCTCTTTCGCTTATGAATTTCAGTATTTGTTATACTGCGTCCGCGTGGCTTCTCCGTACCCAGAATTATCTAACCACTTCTGTCTACAATACGATTCAACGTGCCCCCCATCGAACTCAACTTTAAAACCCTACATCGTGCCGACAATTAGCCGGCGAGGCTGTCCGACGAATTCGACAATCGTTCACCGGCGGCCGTGTAGTCCGCGTCGATCTCTCTCGAGCGGGAAGTTCGCTCGAGTTCCCCGCCGTCGAGTGTTTTCCCGCCGGATGGAAAAAGTTCCGCTGTGAAAACGTTTCGGGGGTTTGGAGGGTCGAAAAAAAAAAAAAAAAAGAAAAGTTGTTCGCCGACCGCTGCGTGACGATCCCGCGGTAAAGCGTACTTTGCGCGTACCCGCCACGATTCGTACTTAAATGCTTTCAAAAGCACGGGCGCACACACGCACACACCGCGAAAGCACAGTGAGCCATCGACCACCGCGAACGCGACGACGTTGTAATAAAGCTGGCCGAATTAATCCAGGGTGGGCCGAACTGTTTCGCGCCGCGACCGGGTACTTATTACTAGCTCGTATGAATGGACGTAAAAAACGCAAGCGTAAGCAGGTTAGACAGCGAATGGGCGAGAGGGGGAGAGAGGTCGGGGATCGGGAAAGTAATGCGACCAGGCTGAAGCAAAGTTTTTCCTGGTCAGTAAATTGAACACGGAGTCCTGCAGCGACACAAAATTGCACGGGGTCGCTTTTATCGGTGACTGCTCAGCGTGAATCGCGACGGTATACACCCCCCCCCCCTGCTGCCCCGAACGTTTGCCTTTCAAAGGGATTACTATAGCGGCGAGGTTTCGGAGCCACGTAATCGTGAACTGCCAGGGAAAGGACCGCGGCTAAATATCCGTCTAATGGCCGCCGGGTTTTCAGCTACTTTTGCTTTTGAACGCGAGCCAGCCGGGGAACTAGGCCGAATGTATGAGCCCTGGCTCTCACGGCTGTCCGTCGACGGCCACGCCGCAAGGAACGTCCGAAATATTAACGTCGCGTGTCCTCGCCGCTTTAATGCATCAACGCGGGCCTGCTTGGAGAATTCTCGCGATTTATAAGGGTGAACGTGAAGCCTTCAAGATACGCAAATAGTTAGCGAGCGAATTCTGTGGCGTTGGACAGCTTGTCGTTTAACCCTTTCGCTGCGACGTACTTACATGTACCGCGCCAGATATTCAGCGACCGTTTGCCAACAATTTATGCAAATATTCTTGTAAAACAGCGTAACAAGGTTGCGACAAACACGATGGACAAAAGTCGTGTGATAATCTGCTTGCCCAGCCTTGACCTCGTTCACTCGTGAAAAAATCTTCTCAATGTCCGTAGAGACATTTGAATTTGGAGAAATTTCGAAAAATATGTTAGTTCGCATTCTCATCCGTTGCACGAATTTTGTAGCTTCGTACGGAAATACGGCATCGAGTTTCGACGACACGATAGAACAGCGTTTGCTGTTTTTGGTTTCTAACTTTTCATCGACATGGCGCAACTCTCTTGGTCGAGGAATAATAAACAAAAATAAAAGCGAGCGCAGGTGGGCACAAACGGTATTACGATACAGCTGAAGCCAGCTTTAAATATTTAGCATGGCAAATATTTGCTTGGCCAAATAAATTCCGTTCCTCCGTTGCGGTGATACGCGTGGCATCAATAAAACGATCTGTATCGTTGATTTTTAAATGCACCCGATTCAGCACCGCCGGCGGGTCCGTTTCGATATTCAAAAGCCGTCGGTCGAAATTCAATTCTTACGAAACGAAGCTTTATCGTCGGACAGGCCACACTCCATGCAAATGTTTCGTTATTGCACGCGCGCGCACAGTTGTCTGCTACATCATGCAAAAGCCTTCGAAATTTTAGACAAGGAATACGCTCCGCATTGCGAATCAAATTTGTCGCGTTCGAACATGATTTTCTAATATTATTTAATATTCGGTTTAATAATATTTTCTGTGCTCCTGTGCACATATCATCGTGCATTCACGATCGACGAGAGGGGCTCTGGGGACCGGAGGAATCACGTGAACGAACTTGTCGACGAAGAATTTCTTTTCGAGGGATTGCATGTATGTTGCGCAACGTTGGACGGGGTTCTTTTTCTGTTTCGTTGCGATTAACGATGTCTGTCGTGGATAATAATAAAAATATTACTACTGCGTGTTACGGAGTTATTGGAGAAGGGACACTTATTGGATAAATGGAAAAGGGGGAATAAAAAATATAAGGGGAGTTGTAATAATCGTGGAACTGCTGTTGTTATCGTCATTATTATTTTCGGTGAAACGTTGAGCCTGTATTTCTCGAGTAGACTAATATTATATAAAATTGTTTGATCTGGAAGACTTCGCTTCGGATGGCACAATAACGTCAGCTCTTAAAATTAATTAAAATATTCTTCTGTAAGAAGTTCTTTTAAAGAATTTCACCTGAATCATTTAAGACTGGCTTCGTTTAATTCACAATGCTGTACAAGTTTCAAGAGAAATGGTGGGCAAGCGGTTCTACATTCGAAAGGGGGACAGAAATTGTATTTCCCTCGCGCTCTAGATGCTTCACGAAAGTCTCTTCTCCGAAATCCGGATTCGAGTTAGAAGAACCGGCGGCTCGCCGCGTCGGAATGTTTAAATTCGGGCCTGTTTTGCAAAGTCGCAGCGCAGAGCTCTCGCATTGTGCTTCCTCTGCGGAGAAATTTCTCTGCGGCAAGAAACGGCGAAAGAAACGACGAATGAAACAGTTAAAGCGTAGAAGACAAATGTCGAGAGTGTTTCAACTGTGGAGGATTAGAAACGGGAAATAATTAAAGGCAATATTTTATTCGAAACACGAGTTCTATGAAAGTCGACCTGTTTCTTAGGAAACTGTACGTTTGTGCAAGTCGAGAGGTATATTCTACATCAAACCGCAGAGGCGCACAATCAAATTGTTTCAGACTCCGAATTCGTGTAAACTGCGAACCGGGGACGCACGTCCTGCAATTAGTAGAGTCACAAATGAACGATCTCTTAATCACCCCTGTCCAGTAATCGTTACGAAATGCTGCAACAACGATGCCGTTTTCGTTCCATCTTCTGTGTTCTTCCACCGTGATATCGCAAGGGACGCGATAAAAAATTCTCGATCCCCCAAATCTTGCGTAAATTCGAACACGCAAGGCGAACATCGTACAGCACTATTTATTCTGAAGTAATCTCGCCGGAAGTCCACGGTTCCTTCCGCCGAGTTCCTGCAGGTTAAGGATGCTCGAATATCCGCGACCTTATTACCTTTCCAGCCAATTTCCGTAGACGCTTGGGACCGTCGACGTAGACCTGACGCGCGCGTAAAACATTTTAAAAGGGGGAAATTCGCGGAGCGTCGGCAACGTTATCAACGGGAGGAGCGAAACGCGGTCGCACTCGCGCCGGCCGTGAATAAATAACGAGCGGGCGCAGTTTTATCTCGCCAGTTACATTCGGTTTTTAACATTTTCCAGTCGCATTAGCGCTTGCGGATGACAGTGGCGTAACAATGCGGCTGGTCTTCAGCGCGTCGCGTCGTCGAGCGGAATGGCTGCCGGTGCCGTCGTTATATCGTTCACCGAACCGAATGCCCCGCGGGGGTGGAAAAATTATATTGCTGAAACTTGCCTGAACAGGGACGTCGCCAAAGGGACGAAGAAATGAAGATTAGCAGATACACGGAGCGACGAAGTTCGGTGGTAGAATTTTGTAACGCGAATGGGTTTACAATGGTTGAACAAGAGAAGGGTTAAGGCAAGATTGAATGAAAAATGAACGAAACTTATTATATTGTTGATCGTCTTAAGCGGTGAGAATTTGTTGATGTAAATAATACAGCGATGGATACGTTCTTTGTAGCGATGTCGGGATCTAGTGATGCTTATTGATGCTGACAATGTACAAATATGTGACCGCAATTTGTCGAAAATATGAATAGAAAAGAATCGTGCACTGAAGACGCCACGACAGATTGGTACAATGGAAGCAGACGGTAGGTTGAAAATAACGCGATCTCCAACCGGCATTCAGCGCGCATACGGATGAACGAGTAAGTGATACATTATAGGGCGCATTTTACGCTATATTTGTCTCATAAGCCCGCCTGCCTGTTGGATATAAATTGTGCCCACGCTAAAATGCAACACGCGTGAAAAACTGGGCAATCATACGGGCCAGATGTACGCATTCTACGTCACGTGCAGTCGCGATTGGTCTCTTTTTTCACGATGTCCTCGTTTAATTCGTGTTTCCGAGAATTCTGAAACACTGCAATCGCTTTTGTTCCGAATAATCCTCATTCATTCTGCTCGTTCGTCGACATGCATCATACGAAGCTTACCGATTATCCGACTCCGTTTGTTATTATACTACTTCCTGGCTTGTGTTCATCGACGGACGACATCCGGGGATCCAGGTTGGCCCATTTGTGGTCGAGGTAACAAGAGGCTACCAACGAATAGATAAATATCCAGACGAGCGTATCCCGATGGAAAATTTCAGTCCACGGGAATGAGAAATGTTCGATGCGATTGTATAAAAATATATACATTAATTAATTATGTTTATTCTAGTTAACAGTTACTATTGAGCAACACCGCGAGGGGGCGAGCGTAACGCGTTTCTTATTTTTCCACGATTTTAAGAGCATCCCCTGCGGTTGTAAGCTCGTAAAATAGTTTAGGGGTGGGATAGGGCAGTTAATGGTCAGCCTATACGCGTAACATTTCTCCTGTTGGTCCTAACAGGTGGCAGTGCAATTAAACCACGTTACGGTTATGTCAGTTACGTTATTTCTACCCGGTGGCCGCGTCGTGTTACGCCCGGTTCCGGTCGTTCGTGTATTTCACGGGCCTGGACGTTTTAGATTTTACGCGGGCCATATAAACGCGAGAAACGACTCGGCTCGCCCTCGGAACTGGCCAACTTGTCGCGGGGCTTTTCCCCTTTTCCGCGAGATTTCCTAATGACTGCGTCGATAGTTGCGTTTGCTCGTCGTTAGACGGGAAATGTCTGTTTCTCTCCACAAATCGTTCCGCGTCTTTTTTTACCCAGATTTCAGCAGAACGGGAAAGCTGTTGACACGAGCAGCGTAGTCCGGAAGACTTTCTTAAAATCGTTACATCAATTACATTCTCGAACGATTCGAATCGAAATCGAGGGTCGACAAATCGCTCAACGCTCGGGCACTGGCGAAATCTCTGTAGTATTGTTGGCACACGCAAAGTCGATGCACCGAAAAAGAAAAGCCGGGACGCGCGGCCCGGGACGGCGCTATTTTCCTGGCATACTGTCACAGAACTCTGGCCAAACTGTCACTCTTCCGGCACCGCAGAGAATTATCGTGCGTGTGTCGGCGGTCAACCGCTGCCACCGCGATACTCCACTAAAAGTCCATGCGCCGTTACGAACGGCGAGGCATAAAAAGGAACTTGCCAGACAGCTCGAGAGGCGTAAAACGGCGTCACTTGGCGCAACTGTGCCGCTCCCACGCGGTATGGATGTATCTATGTATGTATCTGTGTACGTACGTAGGTGGGTGACGTAGTGGAAAAGTTTCCAAGTGTCCGACCGTATCCGAGATCTGAAATCCTGCAGGTTTAACGACGTTTTCTTTACGAGTCCCGCAGGTCGAATCCGCTCGTGGAAAATGATCGCGACGGCTCGTTACCCGTTGTAATAGCTACGTCGTATAATTCGTTGATATCCAGAAGGATAGACGGCCCCCGGCATTTATGTCCTTTTAGCAAAGTAGGACGATTGTGCGGTATTTGGAGTTGGGCGAGTTTCGTGAATTCTTCGGGGGGAACGTAGAGGAATTATTACTGGGGGCCGTGAAGAGGTATCGAAGTCGTTGACATTGATTATTTTCGGTGGGCGAAGGAAATAAATCGGACAATTCTCGGGCAACTAATTATTTGGGCGATAACCTGGATATAATGTAAGTATTGTTTAACAGAAAGAATCATTTTTGGTAGCTCAATCGTGCTGCAAAGCAGTCGTTGAATTGTTACCACGAAATGTTCGACGATTTAGGAAAGGTTGACAGGAACTCAGCTAATTTTCCAGGTTCCTTGGACACGTGTGCGTGACGCGGGGGTGTCTCAATGCCTTACTTGGTCCAGGATTCTATGGAATCCCCGGATTGTTCTTGGGGTAGGAAACTTCGAGGTCCCATGTAATTGCTGCGCCATGAAACATCTGTTCACTGTCACTTTACCACCAATTTCTAAATCAACTTTAATTCCTCCCTGTGCTTGCGGACAGAATTGCATTTGCACAATTCGTACGTTTTAATTAATGACAAATCGCAATTCCTCCACCGACCAAACTTCTCTCGTTTCAATCTTGCCCTCCCTTGTTCTCCGTAAAAGTTGCTGGTAAACACCCCAGGGCCGTGTCCCTTTCGTAATTCGCGAGCTGGGAAATAAGTAGCCAGGACGGTCATCGCGGTCCGTCTCGATATGGCCTGCTCGTTCAGCGGAAAAATGCGCGCGGAAGGAGGTGCTCCGGGGACGCTCCAATTAAATTGCAAATTAAAACGCATATTTTATGCGAGCGTTGACGGTGCCATTGGGACCGAACTCCGATGGAAAAGTAGCGAGATGGCGTAGCAGTGAATGATATTTCCAATTTCCCGAGGATTTTTTCTCTTCAACTCCTTTCATTCGAGCCCTCCACGCCACGAGTAACCGCCGTTACTGTAAACTAGCATGAACCCTTTTAATTAACGCATACATTAATTGCAAATAAAACATATAATTTTCAAGGAAGACAGGGAACACGGGGGAACGGGGAAATCGCGATTAAAGTGAGACGAAAGTTCAGAGAAACTGCTGCAGTGTATTGTATTTTTGAAGTAGAAACGACAGTAGAATTAGGCCCTCATAGCCAGACGAGTTCTCTTCTTTCTTCCCATCATTTGCTTATAACTTTTAAGATTTCAATGTAGACCACAGCTTGCGCCGCAAAAACCTGCGAATCTGTGAATTTTTAAGCGAACAAATACTCGGACAGGAGCTATACGTGTACCTACGTTGGAAGCTGTCCAACAGCGGCATACAATGGTTGCAGACACCCGGCACTTGAGCAACTCTTTTTTTCTCCGTCTGACGAAAGACACAGCATTACGATACGAAGAAACTCGTTTGGTCCCGGGAACCATTCTTCGTGTCGAGGATGGACAATATCTCGTTACTCGAGAATCTTCTTTTTCGAAAGAAGCCACGAACCCCGAAAAGCCATTTCGCGGTTCGAACATCCGGCAGGAGAATCTTCCGCTGATGGCAGATCCGGTGAAACTTTTCCCCGGAGAAAATCGTCCGCGAGGTGTGCGGACGTCTTGGCCTCAAAAGTTCTTCGCGATGAAAGTGATTTCTTCGGACCGGAAGTATCGTCGGTGCCATCGATGCCCCCTGTTCGAGGCGGATTTGTTTTCAACATTTTCCAAAAGGAAACGCGGGACCGCAAACGTGACGGACGGAACGTCGAACTTTCCTCGACAGGCGAATTAACTTCGCGTAGAACGTCGAACTTTTTACCCGGTGACGAATTTGGAAGGAATTCTGTGTGAAGTTCTGGCAGGATACGGGCCTTGTATCGTAAGTTACTAGAATTTTTTAGGAGGATGTTAAAGAGGACAGTCGTGAGTTGGATATCCGTTCGCGACAAGGTCAACCACGAGAGCAGTAGACTTGTCTGAATATTTGACAGTTATCCGACGTCGAAACGGCGGCAATCCGACTTTCCTCGTATTATTCCGCGAAGAAAAGGAAAAAGGAAAGAGACACTTTTAGTCGGCTTTGAGACTCCTGCGAGGGAGGGAACGCAAAGTTTCCATGGATTCGACGACGCGGAAGCGGGTAGGTCATTGATTCTTTGCTTGCCATGGTTTTCCACTTGAATAGGGGATGGCTCGAGGAATTTAAGCTCTCCGTAGAATCTTGAATAGCCGAAAAGTCGGATAAAGATGCTCCCCCGTAAGTATTTTCATATCGTACGGCTTGTCTGGGAGCAAGACGCTTCTGAGTAGCTGGAACGTACTAGTGTTTCCGGTATCGACAGATTGAAGCCGCTGCCAAACGTTCGTAGGAACATTTAAAGAGAGACGGGGTGCCGATTCGGAGAATTTTCGTGGAAAATGGGAGTAGAAGTAGTTACTTGGATAGGACAGGAGGCTGTACATTCGATAGCAATATTAAAATGATCATTAAATCTTAGCTGATAAAGTGTCAATAATTCAAGCATAAATAATTCACAATAGAACAAGCTTTATTAATTACATGTGCAGGGTGACAGGGTGTAACTGTCCGGACTTGTATTTTATCTTCACGTTTCAAGTTCGAAACAAGGAGCACACATTCTGCGTTTCAAATACCACGCGCTTAAAGAGGATTCCACGCAGAAGGAAATAGGCGACGAAGCGAAAGTGCAATAGTCGATCAGTCGGTATCGCGTGGACAATAATAGAATACTGACGCAATAGGAACGCGTCGACGACGTCAGGGAAAACAGATCGATCGTACGTTTGCCCGGCGAAACGGGGACGTCTAACTCGCTATTCCTTCCTCCGACAACGTAATTGTTATCGTGACTAAAATAGCCAGATCGGTAGACGGGGAGACGATGGGAGAGTTAAAACCTTCCATTCAAATCGCCCTCGGTGTCGTATTGTCCGGCTGATAGCAGTAAACGGTCGCATTACCAGCTTCATTTGCTCGTAAAACTTGGCGATAAATTATACTCGCACCCCTGCTGCTTTCGACTCCGCTTCTTCCACGGTAGCTGTCCCCTACGCGATCAGTGTTTCGCTTGGCTGAAAAGCGGTTCACGTGGATGACTTAACGCTGCGATATAAAATCGAACGTGAACTACGAGATTACTGTACACGAGTAAATCAAAGTAGGTAGACTTGTCGGTTGAAATGAAACGAATAAAGGGCTGTTTTACTCGTGTAAATTAAACACTCCGCGGCATGGTATTTTAAGCAACCCGTGCGCAAAGAACATCGATACAAAGATATTTCATTCAGCGGCAAGATTTATTTTGCACTAGTGATCACTCTGGTGCGTACATTTTTATCTTTCAATTTTTATATCTGTATTTTGTCTATTAATCCGCAAAGTTTGCGCAGCAACTTTAACGAGCAACCGGAGGGAGATAAGCAATTCGAATAGGATCGGGGGGGGGGGGGTACGACGTACCCTCCATAAAGGTTATTAAACGCGGCACGGAGTGGGCGCGGGATCGCGAAAGGGCGGAATATTTATGAAAAATATTCAAAAGCAGAAGCAGCGGAATGAATAATTCCCCGTAGAATGGTGGAGGCAGCGGCGCCTTCTTGCTTTCGACGCAGGTCGTCCCGATGCCCGGACACCAGCGTCGCCCGAAAATGTACATGCATTTCAATACATTAACGCTCGCACCTCGTGATAACGGGGATCACGGTTAAGCTGTCTGTATCCAGCGAATGTGGCGGCCGTGTTTTTCATCGCAGGCATTTTTCATTTTCAAATTTCGCCCCGCGTTGACAACACGCGCGTCTGGTTCTGTGAATCCGACGACGCACCTTGCGTGCTTTTTTTGCGATCCCCGTATGTATGTATATGGAATCTCGTTTATTTTTTAACCACCTTTGGAATGAAGTAAGTAGTGATTGCATGCTGCATGCGATAGTGTGGGATCGCGACGAATTATTCGGGGGAATAATCATTTTGCCAGTGAAAAATATAACTGGCCCGTGCCTCGTTCTTTTTCTGTTTAGTTTTAATAATAATAATTACGGTCGATTTATTGAGGATAGTGTCGTATATTGAGAGAGAGGTTTGTAAGATTTTTTTGGAATTATTTTCTTACGTACGAAAGGCTGCTTTGATACAAAAAAATATTTTATATTCATAAATGTACGATTCTCAAGTGCCATATCGTTAGTCCAGACAAAACCGTTCTTAGGTGAATACACGTAAACAATTTTTTGAATGCGATCCTTGAACCTTCCACGGTCCACTGTGCTGCTGTGATTATTGCACGAATAATCAAGCACCACTTGATTCACTGGCAACGTCCCATTCCAGGCGCAATAAATGCATAATGAGCACTTGTTGCCTACGCAATGGTCGCCGATAATTCAGTCAGAGAGCTGCCAATGTTCTGCATTGTCTCTCAGCCTAGCAGGTTCGTTAAAGAACAACTACTTACTCGCTGGATAATGACGATTGATCACCGATCGCTGATCGTTACTTTGTCTTCTTATTGAAATAAACGAGGGGCCATCTTTCAGCATAGAACAGCATTCATCTTGAGAAGAAAGAAAATTAATTGATCCACGCGTGTCCACATCTCTCTTCCAAAGGGCGATAAGGGTGACCCGCAGAAAAATGGTTCGATTCGAAGTAGACAGACAATTGAGGACAAATCTCGGAACGAACGTTATGAATTATCCAATCGAAATTGAAACGATTTCGCAGTTAATGTGCTGACGCGCGAGTTGCGCTCCATGAAAATCGACTCAATGGTACGGACGCGTCAATAGGAATTGTTTGGCGACAGATTAAAACTTATGCTCGAGTTACGGAACACCATAGGACTTACGGGGCGTATCCATTAATGAATCGACGGCCCACATTTCAGTGTTACAGGGGCGCGCGTGCGAGAAAAGCCTGTTATCCGATAGGGCCACCGGTAAACCGGATTACTGCGCTTACATTGGCTGGCGCAGATATGTTACCCTTTGTGAAACACCGGACAAAAGCGCCCGTGATTTTCATATTGTGCCGCCGGCGATCGACCTGTCCGGGTTTACGTTCGTTTACAGTTTTACGGGTCGCGATTTTTCTTACGCCAGCGGACATTATACCGCGTCTGGCCAACGCGGCCGCATTCTACTTAGAACCAATCGCACGGAGGCCCTCGCCGCAAATTAACACTGCCGAACTTCGCACCAAAGCCGTCGCGGTGTCGCGCTTAAATGAACGCTGCCGTCTCGTCTGACAAACGATGGACCATTCCACTGCAGCATCGTCCCGCTTGTTCCTGCAATCAATACCATCGAAATTCCAATCAAATCCAGAATTTCACAAGGAGCTCCACTTTCAATCACCGCCAGTCGACAATGCCCGTTCCTTCCATCGAAAAGAGCATTTCACCCCTGCGAGCTCGCATGAAAATCCGCTGCGGCGTGCATCGACGAACGAATCATCGGTTGATATTTTGCGAGGCTCGTCGATCCGCGAGCCCGTTGGACTCGTGCTTTCAAATCGAGGCCCGCTCCCCCGCCTCATCCGCGCCGCCACATGTCCTTTGATTCCGGGAACAACAAGAACGAGAGAAAGAGGGTGAAAAAAAAAGTGGTCCATCGGGGCATGGAACTCGTACACGTTGACGGCGCGGTAGCCGGGCAACGGAGGATAGAGTGGAGAGGAAAAGAAAAAAAAGCTGTTTCCTCGTGTAGCCGCTGTCGGCCGACATTTTTGCCTTTTGGCCGTGTTCCCGGGGCGCTTTCACGATTATTGTTCTCCCCGACCAGCGTTTCACCGGCCCTGTTATTATCGTTCTTACCTTCGTCTGGTTGTTTCCTTCCTGCCGCGCCAGCACGTGCCACGAATTCGCGTGTACCTTGCGGATTTTACTGGATGCCTGGCTTGTCTTCATCCGTGCGCGGCGCTTGTAAACTTTTAATTTGGCTGAAAAGGGAGCCGCGGATTATTCTGTTTCATTTACGGATACCATTGGCGTCGAGTAATTGCCGAGCATAATTAAATGAGAGTTATCCGTGCACCAGGATAATTATTCAAGCCTCATTGAAGATAATAATTAGGATTGAATTTCGCTGGGAGGAATGTAAAAGTGAATACATTGGATTTCATGAAATTGTTAACGTTGCCAGTTAGTTCGTACGTCCTCGGTACCATGTGGAATAATAATATTAATAATACGGTTAATGTCGTGGCCAATGGTTATCCTTTAGTTTTAACATCCTCCATAATTTTGTACTTGTCCAGTTTTCCGTGTTGTATGACTGCCTCTTGCCGGTATCTCTAGTTCGGTCGCACTCGCAGCTTTTCAACCCTTTGTTCCGTGGTTTCTTCGCGTGACTAGTCAGGCTTGTCCTCGACGCTCCTTTGAGCTAGGCCAACGCCTTCATGAATATGCACGGC
Source organism: Nomada goodeniana (assembly GCA_963969485.1). Classification (NCBI taxonomy): domain Eukaryota; kingdom Metazoa; phylum Arthropoda; class Insecta; order Hymenoptera; family Apidae; genus Nomada; species Nomada goodeniana. The sequence continues at coordinate 3,561,542 of OZ018303.1, read as the reverse complement.
GATGACCACGTCTCGGTGAGCGTGGCCTGTGATGCGAATGAAACGCGACATGCTGGCTAAAGATCGCTGGCTCAGTGACACGGACTTTGCTGTCTGAGCACTGGTCAATGAGCGAATTTCGAGATTACGGCTGACCTTCACTTTCAAAGCCGCTCGGAGAGGACTCTTGAAGTTGTCAGATTGAGAAGCCGAGTTCAGGAAACCATTCGTGATTTCGACGGACCAAGACTGAACGACCTTTGAAAATGATCGGACGTTGCTCGGGAAGAAAAATTTATTAAGAATTTCGTCGAATTTCAGAATAATTCGTATACTCTTTTTGCTGACCACCAAATGATTTCTAATCGAGCTACGTGAAAGTTTCAACTGTTAAGTTTTAATTTTTTTTCTTCACTATAAAATCTCGAATTATTCGATGCAAAATTAGTATGAGAATGAATTAGTTTTTTATCATTTCTCCCCCATTTCCTCGAAAAACGAAACACCCGATGGTATCCGGTTGATTAACAAAGTTTTTCAATGTTCCACGTCGCTGAAGTATCTGTCGCCCCTCTTTGCAACGTCGGCCACGTTGCCGTCGAGAAACGAAAACGCCAGAGAATCATCCGCGGCCGGGAGATTCCGCGTCGCAGCCGTGGAGATTTGATATCTGGGTTGCGCAGGTGTCCGGATGAATTTACGACGATAACGTCAGCTAGAGATTACATTTCGTTGCGGCTACATCGAGCCTGCTTGCGTTATTATTATTTATCGATTTCCCTGTACAGCTGCCGTGTTGAAAAACCTGTCCGCCACTATGCAACCGCAGAACGTTCGTTCGAATCAACGCCGACCTCCTCTTTTGCACCAAATTTTCGATCATCAGCGTAGAAACAATGTTCCCGTCGCTTCGTGCAGTTAACAAACTTCGTCGACGCATTCCACACAGAGATAATATTTATTCCGTGAAAATTCGATGTTCCTGTGAGATATTAAAATTCGGTGGATAAACAGTGACCATCGAAGTGCTCAGCCCGAAGATGCACCGGCACGATAGTATTACCATAACGCGATTAGAGGATCGCGTAGTCAGACGAACGTCCAATCTAGTATCACGGCTGCCAGGTGTGCCGACGAAGAGAAACAAAAAGATTAAACGAACGGAGAGGCGAAACGAACTCGTGGATGGGACAAGGAGAGTGACAATAAAATATCCCAGCCCTCGAAGTAAAAGAGCGACCGTAAAATGCAACGTGCACATACACACACACACACACACCCCAACACCGACACACACTGGCTCTACGCTGTGCACGAGTTTTGCTTCCTCCGCCGGTTCTTTCATTGTGTTCCTCGCCATCTCTGTTTCTCTATAGAAACGTGACGGATCCCGAGGCAAAGCACTTGGCCGATCGGTAGGGATTTCGTTGAATTAAAAGTACCGCTCGTCGGCTCCCACATCCAACCCGTTGCTCTCGATAGTCGACAAACCTTCGGGGAGGAATTCGCTCGGTTTTAGTTCCTCGATCCTCCCTCGAAACTAATTTGCATACGTCCAGTTTTACGGTCGTCGAATCGCACAGTCGCCCGATCGCGCGGGATTAGCGTACTCCGCACGCCGATCGAATCCGACGATCGACGACTGGATCGTTTCGGGAATTGGTTGGCTGAGTTAAAGGACGGCCGGATCGAGTTTTTGGCGCGATATCGCTGGGATTAGGGTTCAGAGGGATGTACGTGGCACCGGGTTCGACGATTTTGATTTATCGGAGACGCGTAATGTTGTTATTTTCGGTGGGAGACTTGGAGTTTTCGGCGCGACGAAGAAAGTGGTCAATTTCGTGGAAAAGAATTGTGGAATTCGGGTCGGCTATCAATGGGATTTAATTTTTCTGCGATGCGCTCCAATGGAATTTTCGAGATGGATGTTTATTTCTTTTCTAACGGGGCTGCAATGGTGTCTTTCGTCGAACGGGTGTGCAGGAAAACCGGGGCTAAATTGGATATTTCAATTTCCCGACCAGAGATGAAGATCGATCGGCGCGGAAAATGTATAAAAAAATAAAGAACTTTTCGTTTACATTCGGTTCGCTGAACTTTGCAACTCAAAGTTTCATAATTCTACATAATATCTGCTCTATGCAAACGGGGCGCAGAGTGAGGAAACGATTCAAACGATCCGTTAATTGCTCTGACGGTCGTATTTGCAGAGATTTTCGCCCGGAAATCGCGGCGCGCTCTATTAGCGGGATGATGTTTGCGCGAGAATATGAAGCTAATATTCGATCGCGGGGCGCACGGTTTTTCCAATCACGTTTTCGAAATTCGATCCGTCAATGGCGAAACATGAAACGCGGATATGAAGTTGCAAAATGTTTGTAACGCAACCCCTCGCGAACTACTCGCGTCTAAGGGGTAGCGCGAGGGGAGAATTTAATGTTTCAGCCGTGTCGAAATTTCGAAATCCATCGGGGAAGAGTTATGTGGGGCAGCACTAACGCGAAGACGAGGGGGCTCGAAACCAAAATTTGCATCGGTGCGCCGCTATAATCCCCGAACTTTTTCGCTGGCCCCATGGGATGCCGCGAAACCGGCTGGTTAAGAGATCTCGCGGGTCGAATGCATCCCCTTTTAATCACCACGCCCGTAATCAGCAGACTGCACAACCGCGGGGCAATAATTTATCGCGATTGTTATTAGGTGGTGGTTGGAATGCATTTCTGTGAATGAAAATAATAAATCTTGCGCAGAGATTTTTAGTATTTTGGACTAGTCAACCAAATGTCCGGTCGAAGCGAAATGTTAAATAAATTTCGTTCACTTTCTTTAAAACGACCAACGTCTACGCCAAAGAGATTAAAGGAAAGTCCCCGTCCATTTCTTCGCGTTTACCTTTTATTTACCTCATACCTTCCGATCGACCCAGCCGCGATAGAAACGGGGTAAATAGAAGAATCGTCACTGAAACCAAACCTGCGTCAATTTTGCCTCGATTCCGCGTCCACTCTCGACTCGGTTACAGGAAACTAGAAATTCTGACGAATTTTCACCGCAAACGCTGTCCCGCGTTCCGACGCGAAGAGTGTACCGTTTAAATTCCCCGATGGCCCAATGTTATCACTCGTTTTTTTGTAATGGCTCGCTAAATTTTGAAACAACGCGTGCGATGAACGATACGCTTGCATAAACAAGCAATGGGAAACACGGAGCGCGATCATCGCGAAAATGACGGAAACATTCACCGACGATAGTGAAACCGCCAAAGAGGGATTGAAAGGGCGGAGGGAGAATTTTCATTGGAGGGCGCATACTACAGAGCAGGAGGCCTCAACTGTGCCCACGTATATCGGTTTTCGTTGGCCCAGATCTATCGTGAAGAGTATCGTTCAACTACATATATACACCCTTTTTCGATCTGTATTTTTTCCACTGTTTTTCTTTTACCGAAACCGCCCTGCTATTTGCTGTTGGTACAGCGGCAAGTAGTTGCGTTGCTGTTATCGAGTACCGTCCCTTAGAATAGAATTGATATCGTCGATGTTTCAATTAAGCGGGTCTAATCATTGACGTGATTGAAGAATAGGATACTGAAATGCTGAGAAATATTTTCGCAAAGAATCGACAGATGAATCTTTTGCATCCTTGCTTGCCTGTATACGTTATTCTATTCCAATTGTAGGGTTGTCCCGAAATCGTAACAGTTTTTTCTTTGTTCAATTTGTTAACAATTATTTAATTGCATCCATTGTTGTACATGTAATATGTAATTAGGTTAGAGTAAATGTTAAGTTAAATCTTCAGAGGATACACGAGAAAGTATAGAGATTCGATGCTCGAGTATAGGATTCGTATATTGGCTGACCATGCGCGGACCTATATCGCTTACACCGTACTTATTTTTCTCTTTGCTGCCCATCAATAAATTCGACCTAATAACAATATAGATTACTTTTCGCACTGTTTCTCCGTAATTCTCGATATATTTGTTGCACTTTGAATAATTTTCTTACCGTTCCTCCAATCGATTAATATGGAAATCGAGTTTGCAAAATAATGCTCGACGTCAGAGTTTGTTAGTTTTGACGGATTCGTCTTCTTAAAAGTGCTCGACAGAGCTTCGAATGGACTTCGAATAAAAAGCTGAATTCTTTCTACCCTCTATCGATAGTAGAGTAACGGCTTGCGGAGTATTGTGACGGTTCGCCATTATTCTTCACTGTCGCGTGCCGCCCGTTGTTTTGCCCGAACCGTTTTATACCTCGCATTTTTCAAGCACGCAGGCAAGTGGAAACCCGAGAAGTTACGAGTAGATAAGTCATTTTCGAGCCTTGAAAAATTGTCCTCGCGCCGACCGACAGCGGTATGGATATTTCTTAAGTGCTGGTTACGGTAACACAACCGTGTCGGCTGTTTCCATGGTCAAGCGTGAGCCACGCAGGGAATTCTCAGAGGCTCTTGGAATAATGACTGGAAAGATTGTAAACGTTGGGCAAAAATATTGTGCGTCTCTCAATTTCTCAAAATGTTCTCCTGTGGCTTGCAAATCAAAATCTGCAAGCAACGACTTGTCTCCGGTATACTATTCGTCCCATATGACTCGGGCGAACCAGCTCGAACTAACTCTTCCTCTATTTATATTCTGTGCTTGCACATCTCAGTTTCCGTCGAGCCAACCTGCAACGGGACATTATTTGTTTATCAAAAACTACCAGCGTATACACCGGAAGACCTGCGCCTCCCCGATGCTATGCCGTTTATACATCGAGCGACAGCGTTCCTTGATGCTGTTCAAACGACCCGCTGCTGCGCCCGACGAGTCGAAGGCGCTGGCAAAAGTTGCAAATACGGGCCTGGAGGACGCTGGAATAGGGAGGAACGATAAACAGAACGTGAACGGTACATGGTGCTCGCAGATTACGCCAGTATACCAAAGGGAGCCAACGCTTTCTTTCGCAGACCTCGTGTTTCGCTTCTATCTTCTACTTACTGTTCGCTAAATTTTTAAAATAATTTTGCAAATATTTTCCCATTTTTTAACGCGAACCCTCACGGAGATGAACGGGAAGAATATGTAAAAAAGAGAGCCGTGAATCTGGTTTCGCGATCTCGAGGGTGAGCTGCGCGCTTTCGCGCCAGCTTGAGAAACTCCTCTTGATGATTCGAGTGAAATTACCCTCGAAGTTCCCGGGTGGTTGCACCGGGGTACATTTCACCCTGTTATTTTCCTTCGGAGACGCGACTCTCAGATATGTTTGTCACGGATTTCGCCCGCAATTTTATCCGAGTTAATTTCCTCCGTGGCGCCGTGCCTTCTCGTTCTTCCTTTCGGTGGCGTAAAAAAAAAAGTCAGACCTCTTCTTCTATGTACTGAAACGCGGAACCACTGAATGCAATATACTGAATTCGTTCTCGCATTTTTATTTTTTATTTTTTTTTGTTGGGTGCTTGTTGCTGAGCTCAGCAAGAATCATAGTATTGCGATTAACCCCTCGAACAGAGGAGCTCGAATTATCTGGAGTTTTTGCCAGAGGGGACACGTGGCGACAGATGGCGAAGCGTTAACGAAGCTAGTAGATCATTCCTAGTTGACAGGCGGACAGTGGGACGAAGGATAAACTGGTTCACAATGGGGATTTCCGATCGTTTTGCAATTTTTCATATAATGAACAGTTCTCGATTATACGCTGGAGGAAAATATTGAAGCGGCAAAAAATTTGTTTAATATTAAAAAAAAATGTACAATATTAAAAAAAGATCACTAAATGACTGAAAAATTTGGGCGAAGTCCCTACTTTCACGGGCAATAATCTAATTTCCCCGACAAAAATTTGTTCCACTCCGTAGGGCCACTTGATTTCGAACATATTTTGGGGGAGATAAGCACCTGGAGTTTTCTGCTTCGTCTTCTTATATAACAGCTTTTTCCATGAGGTTTGTTCAGGCACATAAAAGTAGAGGCTTCAACCTTTACAACGAGCCCGGATAGTCTATCGTACGATTTTTTTCCCCGCAGTTACAGCCGTTCAAAGACAATTGTTCAGTCCAAATTTACATAAATATTATAATTCCGCTCTGAAGCAAATTGCCGTTTCAATAATACCGTACTCCCTTGATACCGTGCAACCCTGCCACAGCAGATTTTTTAATATCCAGTCGATATTTCAGTCGCACAAAGTTATTGCCGCGCTGTGTATCTTTTACCGAAGAAAAAAAAAAACGCTGGTAAAAGGGAACTTTGTATACGATTTGCGTTTCGATTACACGTTTATCGAAACACCGGAATATTCGGCCGCAGTTTATCGGCCCTTGGGGTATAACGCGTTCACCGCAGCTACCCCTCGACCCTTTCGTACAGAATAAAATTTCCCAGAAATCGGGCATCCCGTACACTACGGAAATTATTGGGAATTTGGTCTCGTATCTTCCCCGGGCATGGCAAGCTAACCTAAATATCCGCCTCCAAGCCCTAGCGTTATTAACAGAAGATCTAAACTTTACTACCAATATTTTTCCCGGCCGGGTGATATTGGTAGCCCTCGAAATTGTGAAACTCGAGAACAAAAGTGGGGGGGGGGGCGTCGTATTTTTCTACGCGGCTCGCGAAATGTATAATTTCAACGTATTACGCGAGAATTCAAATATATTTTCTCTTAAAAACTGGGATGTTCGTAATTAAGCGGCACGAGCGCGGATATTAAAGTTAAAGTCACTCCGTTTAAGAACAGGCATGGCGAAACGAATGTATCCAATTATGAAATATTATCCGTCCATTCTGGTGGAAATTCTCTAAACAACATAACGGATTACCCGAAGCAGCCAAGCCCTGAAGGGAGCATTAACGATGCCCAGGGGTTTATTCGTTCGCCCAGGAATTAATTAACGAGATCCCGTGCGCAACTTAATGAAGACTCGACTAGAGGAGAGTCGGCGTAAATAGCGAAGTAATTAACGAAACGCTTATCTCAGCTCGTAAGGAGACAGGTAGGGAGAAGAAAAAAGAAAACGCGAGGAGAAAGAGAGGAAATGGCGAGAGACTGGCATGCGTGCCTCTTTCATTCGTTTTCCTGAATCATCTTCTCAAGCCTCTGTTGCTCTTCGTGGACGCGTCATGGGGATACACCCTGGGTTCCTCTTTTTGCCCCTGTTTTTTTTCCAACCCCCGTTCTTCTTCACCACGCTCGGGCTGCCTCGTCTCTTCACTCGTCCCCGCGTCGTTGCCGCCCTTAACGCAAGCCCGCGTCTCCCTAAACGAGCCTTACCTTTCACGCTAAGTTCGCAGGCAACGCGTGTAACGAGCTACCTGAAAGAGTCTTGGGAATCTTCTTGGATGGATTGGATTGGATGGATTAGGTGGCTCGTGAAACGCGAATTTCATTGCCAGCGGATAACAGTGATTGGATCGGGGAAACAATTGTATTAATGAAAGTGTATCGACTGCGATTTAGCAATTATTGTCTGGTTTTTTTTCTGTAGTTGAACAATATTAATTTCCCTCAATAATTTCGTATCGACCCTGCACAGAATTGTAACAACGAGGGCAGGCAACGTCGTAGAGTATTATACAAATTTGTGAACTGTGGAATACCTTTAAAAATTGTCAACCAGTCTCGCCAAATATTTGTTTCCTTTCACCCTTAGATACACTCGGATCGTGACTGCAATTCTGAACATGACAAAGTTCAAGTAGTGTCTGCGCATACATAGTTCAATAGGCATACTGAATGGTATCGCGTCGCGACGCCAGCTTCGCTCGTAAAGAGTCCTCTCGCGCACTTTAGCGGCATAATTCAAGACGCTGGTAATTCTTCCAAGATGCTTGAAAAAAATTTTTCTCCAACCCACGCGCGTCGTTGAAATTTATCGCGCTGTAACTTACGAGAAGTAATGCACGTTAAAGACGCTCTCGGTAAGGAAAATGCCCCTACGTTTCGCGAGCGTTAATTTCGCCCCGCCCCCCTTTTTTTTCTCTCTCCTCAACGGGGGCAGTTGCAGGTCAAATTTATTATTGGATTACGAGCCGCCTTCTTGATGGTCCCCTCGTCTAATTTAATCGCCACTGCAGGCGCTTTATTGCTCCTCGAATTTCATTTTCGTGGCTTCGAATACAACTGGTTTATTGCATCCGCTCGACTTTTCTTCTCCTTCATTTTGATTACGTAGCAACGCGTAAAAACGTATCCAATTCTAGAGAGCGAGTACTATTAATGGTATTTTAATGTACTCGTTTGCATCCTTCGATTTGTTTGTCGTTCGTCATCGAATTTAAAACATTGTATACCAAAGTATTCTACGCCAAACACTCTTCCCCTTTACTTGATGTATCCCCCAAAGAACGCTCAAAGAACAAGCTTTTAATTATCTCTAGAATTCCGCTCATACCAATACGTCACTTCTCCAAACAGTTCCGCTAAAAGCGCAGCGCAACGGGCCAATAAACAGTCGGTACCAATAAATCGCCGCATTCTCTATCGGTCCCCCATAACACCCCTTAGAAGTCCTTCGCCGGCTACGCCTCTCGCAACCCTTTGTTTCCCCTCCTCGGAAGAAAGTTCGAAAGTTACCAGCAATTTCTCACCATAGAGGGATGCACCGGCGACTCCACGCACATTGTGCACCGGCGCCGGTCTCCGTGCCGCCCCTACGCACGGCTCGTCGCTTTCTTCGCCGGATTCACCCCTTTCGCGACCCAAGGGGTCGACGCCAAGTTGTACGTCGTGGCCGCCACAACAATGCGGCCAAAAGTTGCCGGAACTTCTGCTCGAAATACACCCACGGACACCCCTCCCCCGCCCCGGATACCGTGAAGGGTCGAAAGAGATCGCGGGGTGGTTAGGGTAGAAGAAACGGTCGAAGTTGGCCACGATCGAGCAACCCCCCTTGTCGGGCGGCGCGAACACGCCGCGTCGTAAATCGGTGCTCGAAGTTCCTCCGGCTGGCTGAAACGGTCCGCCTCCCTTTATCCCGGCGGGCGGAAAACTGTGAAAGTTAAATTAATTAGGGGAATCTATCGTGGCGGCGCGTACGGTAAAGGTTGTTCAGTGTTTTCGAGTTCGGATTTTGATCGATGCTCGGCCGCCCCGCACGTGAAATTAATTCTCCTCCCGACGCGGAGGAATTAATAAACGCGGGAATGATCTCGGCCACTTCGCAGCGTCGAACGGGCGAAAAAAGGGGGACAGGTGTTGGTGGGAAATAGCTGGGAATGGAGCGCGAGGAACTGTTAGCTGTAGGAGTCAAGATCGCCTGACTAATGCCGACTTATACTACTTACTGGGGTTCGCGGCGACTTTTATTTTACCGCGCAACGAAATTTTCTGGATTTTCAGTATCCGTCTGTGCCATGCATACTTGACGAGAAGTTTCGTTCGATATTCTCTCCCCTTCGTGTGAGAAGAATTATTTCGAACGAATTTTTCGACCATTTATTCATACTCCAAACATTCCACGAAAAATATAGATCGACCGAAAAATTTGACAGTATCACTGACCAACTGGAATTCCTCTTTCGACGTCAGCATCTGGCTTCTTGTCCCCTGCAAAGTTATCTCGCTTCGTTTCTACCTCGCACGGTCCGCTGACGATTGCGTCAGGCGAACGTCGAATTGACAGTGGAACCAAACGGAAGGAGGCGCCCCCATACAGGCTGTCTGAATCACCTCGTTCGGGACAGGAAGGATGCATCGCGAAGAGGGCGGAAGCAAGCTTTTTTCAAACGGGGAACGGAACCTTCTTACGTTCTCCGGAGCCGGTGTAATGGGCAAAAAATTGTACCTCATGCCCGGTGGTCTAATGAGATTTTGAATTATGTTGCAGTTACTCCACGCTCCTCCTCGCCACCCTGAGGGTCCCTCTCCATTCATCGCTCTGCCTCTGGTGCTTCTGGCACTTCTTCCTGCTCCTCCGTTCGCCGCGATTATTCGAGATTTCTGCGAGGCGCGGCCCAACCATTGGTTACCAATAAAAATTGCCATTCACGAAACCAATCCAACTTGCACACGGTACGATAATATTAATATTACTCGTGCACCGTTTCTCCATTACTAAATGAAATTCCGAATTCTCCGCACAGCGAACATCGTGCTTTCTCCATCCAATCGAGTGGGCCGTTCGAGACACAAAATTTCCATCCACAAAGAGCACATATCCAGCGACCGTGTTACATGTCTTCCTCGAATCGAGTACCCAACACGGTTCAGGCGTGGAGGAGAAAATTCCAAGAGGAATTCTCGCGATTTCCAGCCGTCCACCCCGTACCGCCTCCTCCTCGCCCCTCGTCGCGGTGCACCTGTCGTCGATGCACCTCCCCGAAGCAAAAATGGCCCGGAATCGAAATCCGACATGCCGGCTGACGCTTCGGGAGGAAGCTCGCGGAGGCCTCGGTGACACGTGGGAAATCACGGTAACCAGTTCCATATATTCTTTCGCCGCGATCGCTCGCGAATTTCCTTCCTCTTCCTTCTTCGTCTTCGTCCCCCCTCGACGATCGCGTCTTCCCTCGTTCGTGTATCAGGGTCAGGCGAACCTCGTCGATACGATTTCTAGGTCGACGGAATTTCCCTCGAGTAATCGAATCGCTGTCGACGGAACACGCGGACGTGTGAACGATAATAGCCAGCGATAGCTCGCAGAACTACCGACGCGTTATGCGCCGCGCCGATATTCCTCGGACCGCCAGATGTCAGGAAGTTTATTAAAAATTGCAGTTACGAGCTGTGCACGCGCGGTCCCTGTTGGTCCAACGGCGCTACCGACGGATTGAACTGCATTAGTTTGAGTAGGGTTGATTCCATTTGGGACGGGGTAGCGAGGTGCCGACCTAATTGGGGTTCAATGTGAGACGGAATTGATGGGACGACGGTTAACGAAACGACGCGAACTATTTATCAGCGGGAATACTGTGTTTGGAAAAGGAGAAAGCGGAAATCAAACATGGGCGGAGAGAAATATGGACTCGAAATAAAGTATATTACGTATGTCGCGGAATGGTAAATATTGTTCGTGGTGTATACAGATTATACAGCCCAATTGGACGGAAACGTTAATGCATTAACTTTATCAGCGATTCTTTCGCGGGGATAAAACAGACACGAGAAAAATGGAAACGCGTTCCCGTCGGTGCGACGCGTCCACGCGCCAGTTCGACCGCGACACATCGGTAATCGCGACACGTAAACGGAATTATATTTCGCGGCATCGGAAATAAGGAATGTCCAAATGAATATCGACATTCCACAGGTAAACGGTGTTAAAGTTGATAAGGTAATCCCGATGACATAGTGGAAATCAGGGTACCCGCTTTCAATATATATATATATATTATCCCCCGCGCCCCTTACTCACTGAAAGTGTGCGGCAGGTGATCGCTCACACATTCCCGAGAATCCTTTCCGCCGTCATGTGGGTCACGAGACCTGCGCCGGATTTCTCGATCGTCGGCACTTCCTACGTGCGATCGAACTGACGGCGAACGTGACACGATAATGGACTATCGAAGACGCACGGAAACGTCAAGGGTGCATCGATTACGAAAACCACGTCGTCGCTTATCCACGGTGCTTGTCCCTACCGGGCTAATGGCTGTCAGCCAGCCGGCCTCGGGGTGTATTATTTTTTCAGCGGTTGGAAGATCGATTAATATGCCAAGAATCGTTCCGCAGAGGCATTCCGTAAATAGCAACTGCTCTAATCCAACATTTAACAGTTAATACGAATCTCGCCGACGCCCGTGCGTCCACGTGAAATAACCCATCTCTCTTTCTCTCTCTCTCTATCTCTCTCTATCTCTCCCGAGACTCCTCGTTCGCCCGACAAGAGGCAACGAAAGAATAAATAGTAAGGGGCCAGGGCAAATCGAGCATGTAATAGATAGAGCTGGTTGGCGAGACAGCGAAACGCCATTTCAGCAGCGCCGCAACGTCGGATCTCTCATTCAAAATTTACGCCGCCCTGGTAAATGATCTCCCGCGCGGGGGTGTGCTGAAAATTCGTGGCGTCGATATTCGTGGTTTCGCATGCGGAACCGGCCGCGTTTGGCCGCGGAACAATGGCACGGGCCGTCTCGGAGAACCGGCCGACCTCTGTTACGCCGAGAACCGGGCAGCAGGAGAGGAAACGATTCTCCAAAAATTATTCGCGTGGGAGGACGACCGGCGTCGGGGTGGGCCAAAGATTGCGCCTGCGAACGAGGGATTTCTGGGGGTGGCAGGGGGGTGGCAGGGGGGTGTTTGTTGTTCGTATGCGTGTGCCGTGTCCCGCGGTATCCCGCAACGAACGCTTTCGGATCCCCGTGGTCTCGGATCGGGGTTGGCAACTTTATTCGGCCTTAAATTCTCGGCCCACTTGGCTCCGGCTTGTATATAAGACCACGGCGTGCCAACTGCGGAGAAATTCCCTCGTCCACCAGCCGCGACAATGTGCATGGAAATGCGAACAAGCCCGATGCCGCCTAATCGCAGGGGTGGTTTGAGGTGCCGCGGGATTTCCTTGATATTTCGACTCCTCGCGTCTACCCACGGCTTGGTTATAGTAACTCGAGATGGGAGTAGAATAGTTGGAGCTACTCCGGCGGAGTTAAATTTCACGCTCATGGGCGGCTGTGCCGTGGGCGGATCTTGATAAGTGTTGGTGTATGCAAAAGTAATAGACGGAGGATTTAATTTGGCATTAAGACTTCGTTATGTGTTATACGTGGTTGCGTTAGGGCTGAAGTTCTATATTGCTGGCGCGGTTTAATTAGGAACGCGACCGGGGAACCGTGGATAATAAAACGGCCGTATTGTAAATAAGCAGTTATTGTCGTTTTAATTTGTTCGATATTGCTCGTCGAATTGGTCGGTAATGTGCATTAGGTTTGTATACGTTCGGGGGGAAAATCAGGTACGTCTTTGACGCTATAATAAGATATTTTTCTGCAATCTATGGTATTCAGTGATATGAAGAAAAAAAAACAATATTCCATGTCATTTAAGAATGAAATAACCATCGCTGCGATCCGTTTCCTCGGCAATGCTATCGAAAAATATCGAGGGGGTTAAAGCCCCATCAGCAAAACTTTTCGCTCTTCGTTCGAATCGCAGACAATGGCAGCTGAATAATAAAAAGCGACAGGGGTGGGCGTAAAACGCATATCGACTGGTAAAACGAGACTTGCGAGAAGTGCCTTCACGCCACCGAGGGTGAAACTGTAAGTATCGATGGGGATTCGAGCCGTTCGCACGCGATTCGGACGCGTCGCGACGCCGTGGCATCTCGTTGTTCTTGTTAACGCGCGAGTTCACTAATATTTTGTTTCGTACAAGTTTCATTCTTTATGCGATTCGTTGAGACTTCTACTTGGATGAATTTGCTTTCAGCTAAGCAAAGGCTCCCGTTCCCCGCAATTCTAATATTCCAAAGTGGAACCTGACAGAGCGCACGTGTTCTTTTGCACGATGATTCTGTATTAGTTCTTTCGCTCCGCTTTGTACCCTCGCCCTCGCGCATCTTGCATTGTAGTTTCTATTCGCACGGAAGAGCCGCGAGTGCGAAGTGTTCCTCTTAAGTGTTCGTATCTTTTCTCTTCGTCGTTCCGTGGTGCCTCATTTCCTTGCATTCTTTATGAATATTTTCAATACACAGCACCGAGGTAATAAACTTTTCGTTATTTAAAGGCGCAAGTAAAGTGGAACAGAATAATATAGCACGCGGATTGATTCAATTGTTAAATAGACATCCACGGCTTTCACAGTATCTGCTACTTAATATCGCGTATCGGACATTAACGAGGACGCACAACTATACCATCGTCGCGCGTCTGTAACCATCGACTTCATTAAACCTTCTCACATCGCCAGCAAACCAATAATTCCCCGCAAGCTCCTCTCAATCTGGAACATCAAAGACTCAACGCCCTTGCCGTGTCACCAGTCGGGCACCCCGAGTCAAACCACCAGCATCAAAAATATTCCTTGTCACGCTTCGACCCCACTTCTCGCACTACAACCCCCAGTCAATCTCTCTTTTAAGCCTCCTCATAAAAATTCAATTGGAAATTTAAAATGACAAGCAAACGTCTCCCCCGTAAATGTCCTATATAAATATTTTCGCGCGATCCTCCACGGTTTTTCAATTGTCCCACACGTTTAACGATGACACAAGCTCTTCCCCGTCGACCCCCTGGTTCGAAGATTTCCTTTTATTCAAATACGCCCTGACGATTTCGTTGTTTATTTATCGTTCATCGTTCTCAGTCGCAGATGATCCCCGTGGGCTACTTAGCGGCGCAGCCAAGAAGCAAGGGGTGCGGGTCGACGATAACTGCGCCGATTCAACGCACACGTGCAGCAGCCAGGGAGGGGGCTAACACACAGGCGGCAGGTAAGTTTAATATCTTCATGTAGTAAAGCGTGCAGGGCAACGCGACGCGACGAGAAAGAGGAAGGAAGCCAAGATTATTGCTTCAATATTACACCGATGTCAGGCGTCGCAGGAACGTCTGCGTATCCTTCGCCCCGGATCCGCCTGCTGCAACCAGCCCTAGTACACTGGCTTGCACGCTGGTAACGATGGGGTTGCGGATGGAGAGGCTCGGAATAATTTGTAACTCGCGACCAGGTGACACGCGGTGCAATTATTGCTGTTAATTAAATACCGTCGAATCCTAAATAATCTGATCTTCAGTTATACAGACATAAGATTCGCAATACGATCCCTTGGTAATAATAGAGAATTTTGGCAGTGGATATATATTTCATAGTTTTAGAAATCGTACAAAATATCGATGGTAGAATACACCCGATTTATTATTATCGTGCTTACTGTAGGAATATATCACGGTTATTGTCAAATCAATCGAACTGTACAACGTACAAATTGACAGAATCGATTCGCCAGATAACTTCGAAACCCTTTCGTAAATGCTAAAAGCTCTCGCGAAAATGCCCAAGCTGTTCGAACTCGTCTCGAAACCATCGCTATCCAGCTTCTCTCCGCTCGAATTCAAGTGTGCGCGTATGTGCGCGCTGGGGTTTCACCGTTATTAAGCCATCTCTTACCAGTTATATCGTCTCTGGCGAGCCCTTTCGCCCGCGTCTTCCGCTTCCCGGCCGGGATCGAGAGGGACGGGCCGCGATTCGGGTAAGCTCGCGGCCGGAACGCTTGTATTCCAGCGGAAACTCGGTTGCGGAAGTTATGTCCCGGACGGAGGATCGCCGGGTCCAGTAGATCGATCTTCACGCCGCGACGGATTCAAGGAAACTCGTCGTTGACCTTCTGCACCTCGAGCTTTCTCATCGTTCACGAATTATTGATCCGCACAAAGTCTCGCAAATACGTAGGCTTTCGATACGTGTTTCGTTTATACTTCGCTTGTTCGTTACGTCAAATAGATCTGCCCTAACGAAATGCAAACGAAGTCCCGGCAAGAGAACATTGACCGTGGCCATTGACGAATTAGTGGTGTTTGACGGGTACCAACATCCGACAATCCGCGCGGGCTAAATCTCCTATCATCGAGCGCCGTTTGCGCGGTCTCTCCATTACGGGCACAAAGAAAATCCCGCAAAAAGACTGCGCTCGATTGGTGCCCGGCTCTTTTCTATTCCGGCTCCAATTGTCATTCGGACAGAGACAGAGGCACGGTGGAGAGAGAAAGATAGGCTGATCGGTGAATCAGTGTAGCAAGGGGTTAGCGGATGCAGAGGGGGATGGATCAATCGTCGTAGCGGAAGTGCGTTGATTTAGCAATCAGAGCAATGAGAAAGGGGTAGAACGGAGGGATAAAGCGGGGGGGGCAGATACGGGGCCAGTGTAAACGCGGCTGGAAAGATGAACAAGCGACACGAACGAAGAGGAAACGAACGGTACACAGAAGAGTAACAGGGTGAAGGGTTTGTCGAGGGTGGAACCGGGTGGGGGTGAAAAAGGGCCGTGTGCCCCTAGTAATTACGGGTCGGTACAGCGGAATCATTTGTTTGCGCATTGTTTGCCGCAAAGCATTGTTGCGCAGCGAAACGTTCCACCACCATCGGTCGTCGTGCCCCTTCCATCCGTCGCGACGTTTGGGCTCGTTTCAATTCCGTTCTATGACTGTTCGACTGTTCGGCCCCGGCGCAGGCTTCAAACGCGTTGCACCTTTGCCGGCCGCCTTCGCCGACCTGTCGCCGGTAAAACACAGGCGCGCGTGTATACGTGTTTGCACGCGTCGCGCCGAAGTTGGACCGGACGAATTCGTTGCTCCACTCCGATGACAAATTAAGCGGGCGAAACTCGCGGCTAACTAGCCGGGCGAAATAGCCTGCTCCGATGAAGAGCGAGCTGCACGGAACTGTTTTCCGTTGGCCCCGGTTCGGATAACTTGCTCGCCATCAGTCGACGCGTTCGCCGCGTATACGCTGCTGGCCAGGATAATTTGGACGCCGGTCGGCTAATTGGTCGGCGATTCGAATTACGTGGGCGTATTTTATTTCGGTCCACGTGTGTTTCGCCGGGGTATATCTTGATGGAAATATCATTCACGTATTGTTACGCTTTATCTGTCGCGCATACGACGATATAAGGATACACGTGTGGGCGGGGTCAGTAGGTGAACAGCGTCACGTATATAAACGTAAAAATTTCGGAGTTCACTAACGCTGCGATCGTTCGCTTCGCTTACGAATTCTGTTCGCAACAATTTCAACAACAATTCGACGCAAAGAATTTCATATATTCCGCGCGCCGCCCGCAAGTAAGTATCGTTTCATCGTGGGTATTTTCTCGGTGACGAAATCGGGCTCGCTCGCCGGGCAACCCGGCTCGATATTTTTTCATCCATTTTCGCCCCCTCCCCCCGAATATACGGAAAACTTCGTGCGCTCCCGATATCGTTCGGCGAATTTTTACCGCGTCCGCCGCTTTGCCAGTCTATCATTCGTTTGTCCAGCGTCGTAAATATTGAATATCCATTACGACAGGCGGCGCGGCGCGCCCACAACCGAGCCGTTTCCGAGGAAAATTGCTTCGCCCGCTCTGGCCGGCATCTTCGATAATTAATACAGCCGCCGCGGCTCGAACCTGTCGTGGAAATAATGGAGGGGTTCGCGAGCCGTATCGTCGATCGGATATTTTCGGCGTCCCGGTGTAATGCGCCCCGATGCTGAGCTCACGTCTTTCCCCTTGTTCCGGCAAGCTGTTTCGTTCAGAACGCTTACATCCGGTTAGAATGCTTGCAGAGCAGGCGCTGTCTAGAGAGAGAGAGAGAGAGAGAGCGAGAGAGGGTGGATAGTTTTGAAGTGTCTAATTTATGTGTCCAGAAAAGTGGAAAGGGTTCTTGTTAGAAGATTGGTCTATCGAAGAACATATTTTTAACCCCGTTGCGGTATTGAGGCTGGAGTAATTCGACCTCGTAAGTAGTTGAAAATATGTGCTGTTTTCTGTTAGAAACGGGTTTTGTTAACGCTTAGAGTTTCGTAAGTTTAACGTGTATTTTGAACAAAATTAAGGTAACGCTTAATTTTGACGGACGAACTGTCGATCTCTAGACCGATGCAACTTTGAGAGAAAAAGTATCGTAGGATATTCTACACGGGCTCATATTAAAGGGCGAACTCTCTACTCTCGCGCACCTTAACAGCTCGCGTTCAACCGTCTCGTTAAGAACAGAGCCACGAAGCCCTGGCAAGCCGGGTGCAGCCATATTCTGGGCGGAAGTAGGAAGTTGTTCCTTGGTGGGCGAACTTGCGCGAAATTAGCTGGGTCTACTTGGCGGAAGCGGGTCAAAGGTGTGCCAAGGATATATTACCTGAAAATTCTGGGCTGATTGAAGCGCGTGACGGGAACGCGTCACGACGAGGCGGCTTAAACGTGGAAGGCGAGATTTTCGAGCGAGTCTCGCTCCGGCGCTGTCGTCCGCTTGAAAACTGGCTTCCTAATTTTTAAACGAGAAACATCCAAGTATCCGGTTCGAAATGGGACGGAGAATGGATTTCGCGGAAACGGTCCGATTACTTGAATCGAGACGCGTATTGCCAGTAAGGGGATGAAAGGAAATTGTAGATCCGACCTAAGGGTCCCCGGGGATGCGAAGGATCCCTCTATGGGGTATCGTAAAATATGGAAACATTGAAATTTAAATCGCCGTGTTTTATAGATTGTGCGTTGCGTTCTATGTTGCATGCGAAAAGATGGGCTCTTTTAGGAGCCGTTACTGCGTGTTCGTGAAAAATTTAATCGCAATAAAAAGTTGATGGCCCTCGTTGAATTTTCGTTCCGCTAAAGGGTCTTCTTTTCTATTTACCGCGCCATACTTTTTAATCTTTCTTTTCGTTTATTTCGCTCGAAGGGAACAATTCGTCGGCAAACTTTTTGCTTACGTCCAAATTATGGTTGAACCACCGTGAGAATGTTTTTCGAATCCTTTTTTTCGGGTAATGGTCAAACCTTTAGTGGGTTATTGGTACTGCTTCTAATTGGCCAACGCGGCCCTGAAAATTGTTCCAGAAACAAAAAATATCCTCATTGCCCTGTGAACAGAAAATTCCAATTCCCAGTATTCAGTGGCAATTGAAACGCATTCTCCCCACCTTATCTTGCTGTGTCTGCTATTCTTAGGAAAGAAGGAACTTTCTTTCAGGAGAATCGCGGTGAAACGGGAATCGAACATCTTCCAGCGTTGAGATTCCGCGTGGCACGGCCACGAGATCTCTCGTGCAATCTAAGCACACCATTACAGAGGTGGAAGCACGTTTAATCTCCGTAGCTCGAGCGTTTCAGCGCTTCCTGGTGTCGGTCGAGCACCGGGGCGATTCGTCGAGGGTCTTTGTCTGCATTTACCGCGATTTTCTTCTCCGATCTAGGGACGTCCACTCTGATCCCTCCTGATCGTACTATTTCCCCAGGATACGGACACCTGTTTGCGGGCGGACGATCCTCTGTTGCGAGTATCCTGAATATAGTGAATTATAAATAAGGAGGGGTTTTCAAATATCGTTGAAAAGAAATTCGCGTGATCCGGTTTTTCAATTAATACGTAGAGTACCATCAATACCATGAATATTATTCAACTCGCAATGAAGCTTGCTTCCCGTCGAATAACTAAAAAAGGAACGCGCGAATATATACTTCTCCGCTAAAATAGAAAGGTCTTCTAAAACATTCAAGTCTGGTGCACCCTGAATAATGCATTCCTCTGCAAAATTAAAGGGTCACTCAATTCTGACCGAAAAATAGTCGATATTTGAACTGCTGCGACTCGATGAAATAATCATACGACTGTCTACCTGTGCTTATTTTTTAAAGGAGCGAAACCTCCGCTTTCGCGCTACTGAATTCATTATGTCAGAAGGCGGAGCAGATAACCGACGGTGCTTTTCTCTTTAAGTTGTATCGAACGAGGCGAACGTTTCCGTTGAATCGGAATCAATTATCGAGCCTTCTCGTTTTCATTTCCTGTTCCTGATTACTCTAGGATCGTGCCGGGCCGTAGACACCGCCTCCAAGTATACGCGGACGATCTTTCTCGCAGTGCTGAAAGCCGTGGAACAATGTTACCGGATGCAGATGAGACTCAATTCCCTCTGGGCCGCCTCGGCCTCTTCCTCTTGATCGGAGTTCAAGCGGAATTTTAGACAGGAGACCCATGGGGAAGGGAGAAAGAGAGGTTCGCTTTTAGACACCATCTCTCGATTTGGCTCCCTTCCTTGTGTCCTTCAATTTTCACTGCGCTTCCGAGGTGGTTCGATGCCTTGTCGCGAGGAAATAGGCTTCTGAACGAGTCGGTTCGATTTGTCCGATAGTTTTCTCGCCTTTCCAGGCTCGTTTTCTTGTCCGGGAAATTTCAGACTGATGAGCTTTTTGTTATCGGTACATCGATCTTTATTTCCCGGCATTCCTCTCCCGGTATCCGATTCCGTCCGGTATAATGGACGCACCTGGATTCTTTTCCCTCGTCTCTCCGCGTCGATATCATTCATCTGATTTTGAAACGTCCCACTACTTGGCACGCGAAAACGAATCTAATAAGGTCCTCGGTAACCCGTGGGAAATTGTTGTAAATATTTCTGCGATCACGATTTCAATAATCCTCCCTTCAGTTCTTCGATTCCTTCTCGCCGTTCGTTCTTCAAATCAGTGTCACTATTTTTGTCTAATTTGTCCGACATTTTTCGCACCGTTTTCTGTCGTTTGTCTCGTGGTTTTCCGCGTATGAAACTTTCCACCGCGCAGTTCCTTTGTTTCTCTCCTTTTTTGAATGCAGAATTTCAATCCATTCGCCGCGCAGCGTCCCCCGTTTCCCTATCGGGGCGTAGCGTCGTGAACCGCTTTATCGCAGCGTCGAACCGGAAGTCCGTGGTCGAACGACCCCTGTCTTCGATCGACAGAGCACGCGGTTTCGTGGTCAGATTCTGGGTGGTCCATCGACTCCTCGTTGCAACTTTTCCTCCGACCACCGGTTACTTCATTATAACCCCCGGTCGAATCGTCGCTTTTGAGAAATTCCGGTGGGTCTCGGTCTTTCCTTTTTCCTTTATGCAGCCTTGAACTTGCGACCGATCGAAACGAAAAGGAGCTTTCTCCTCGAACGGAAAGGAGGACTGCGACGGCGGTGCTATTTCCGTTCGTTTCACTTGGTCGTTTTGTAGGCGGATATTACCGAAACAAGAGGAAGAGGTAAAGAGGAAAGGCGCGGCACTCCGTGCCGTTACTTTTCCCTGCGAAATTTTTCGTTTCCCATACTCTCCATTATTAAGCACGCTGAAATATGCGAACGGAATTTAAAGCGGAAGAAACCGCGGGCTCGGAGTATGTCGAGGTCTCTCATGAAGTTGATACAGATTGTCTTCAGGAACAATTAAGCTTCCCCGGCATGAAGGGAAAAATTCCACCGGGAGAATTCTTTCCGGCTGAGCGTCGCGGAAATAAAGAACGAACTCGCCGTTCGAACAATTTAACGATATCGCGTCGCGGCGAGCACGAGCGCAATATTAATTGCACAGAATCACCACCTGTAATTAACGAACGGGCTGCGTCGGTTCGAAACCGACCGCTGCGTTTCGCGACGTTACGTCGCATTACCGGATACAATTTCTGTTTATGCTCGGTTAGTGCAACACGCGAACAGTCTCGTCGTCCCGTGGACAGGTGGGTCCATGCCCGCAGTTGTATACCCGGCTGCGCAAAAGTATGGACGGTCCAATTACTCGGGCACGTCTCCGCGATTTCTGATTACGCGTGTACTTCATCGCGTTAATACAGAGGTCGAACGTAGCCGACTCTGGAAGTCGAAAGTTTCGAGTCGGTACCACTGCCCGGTCGAAAACCAACATCCGACGCAAGAGAGTCGAACAAAGCGCGGAATGATTAACGAGTTTTACAGCCCGACCGCCAATTCCGCTAACAGTTTTCTCGACGCGTAATTTCGCCGGCCCGGAGAGCCTTGGCGTCTAACTTTGTTCATATCCGGCCACGGTAATGGTGGCTCATTTGCTAATGTGTTCATAATTTAATCGGTGCCCCGGCGTGCCAAGCACGCCCACGAAGTCACCGAACGCAGTCGATTAATTCGATCGAGATGTCGCTGGTTATGAAGGGGACGCTCTGCGGTGCAAGCATGGGAAAAATTTTCGGAATTCTGGGACAGGCGAGGTGTTCAACGCATTTCACGGGAGTTTCGCTTGCAAGCACAGTGACGTCCTTTTGTCGCAACGAAAATTCGTCGCTCGGACGTTGCAGAAAGTTTTGTCAAATAAATTAACGTCGTTAGGACCGATATCTGTGACCGTTACTTTGCGTCCTGAGAAATCTCAAGGGTGGTAAATTATATTATACGATCGACCAAAAAACTTCCTTAACAATACGTGAACGGCGCACACTCTATTTATTCGAAACTTTACCTTATAGAAACCGGCTCCGAAAGTTCGACGCCACCTCCGCCCAGAATAACAGAGAAGCATGCAACCTGTTAACGTTACCAGCAAGTTGATTCGCCGTTGTAATTGCAAAGTTGATCGTTTCAGACGTCTATAGAGACAAAGCGACCGAAAGTTGGCGAAACGTTTACGTCGTTTCGGGGCGGGGTACGGTCTGCAGATTGTATTTGTAGCGGGACCCGTTGCAGCATGGAACAGCTTCGTCGCGGAATTATTTAAACATCGCGGAAACTTCTTTTTGTCCCGACGATCGTTTTGTATTTTAATCGACGACGATCCTCCGAACGCCTGCCATGTAAATGGCGCCCTCAGAGAACAATATCTTTCGCCGTGGAGGTCTATGGGAATATCAACGAGATTTCCGCGCGGCATCCCATTTTGTTTTATTTCAACTTTTATTTTCCTGTTTCGGTTGCGACGAAACATGACTCGTCTGAATACCAAATTGACCCCGTCACGGATCTTTGACAACTCCTGCACAATGATTACGGCGATGCAAAATTGGCGATTCGACGCTTCGGATCCGGCGAACTTGCAATTCGAACTTGCGTCACCTCCACCCTCGCTGCTCTACCGTGTGCAAATCGAGACTCTTCTCCGTCCATTATTTTCCCGTCGTTAGACTCTGTTAACCGCTCAGCATTTCGTTCGCACGGGATCTATAATATTTCCAGGCAATACGACTCGTTCGACGATCGGCCATACGCGACTTGGCAGCGAATTTCCGCGTAAACTTCGTTCCACGGAATCCCAAATTGCCCGTGTCCAATCGCGAAACGGTAGAAATTTCAATTAAACATTTCGGCGAAGGTGTACATTTCAGTCCATCGAGCGGCTTTCGAAACTCTCAAATCCGTCGTGCACCTATCCAGAATCGACAGTCAGCCTGGAAACTTTACACGAAGCCCCGACAAACTGTCGAATAATGGGCCCGCTGACCAAATCCTCCCCGAAGCCCATCCTCCTTGAGCAGTAGAATATTTCACGAGCCACTCGATCGTGAAACGTCTAGTCCGATTTCCGCGTCCCTTCGCGCGACACGATTACGCCGTGCTTCGATACACGTAACGATATTTGCGTCACGGCGGGATGACGGTTCCCAGTTAGACGCGCCGAGAATCGATTCGTATCGCTGCCTGTGCAAACCAGTTCACCGCCCCCGCGTTCACTCCCGCAGAAACTACCCCCCGTGCCAAGTTCCACCAGATGGAGAGTCGTCGCGGTCGTGGCGTATAAGTAATAGCTAAATTAACATCTTGCTGTATCCCGGGAGCGTCATCTGCTATCTACGCCGCGTTAGTGCACCGAAGCCGAAAGACATAGGGAAGCCAGTCACGAGTGGCGTTACGAAAATGCATCCCCTGCTGGCGGTGTTTCGACGCGTTGCGCCTCTCGCACGACCGGTTCGATCGTCTGCGAGGGGGTTGTTCGAATTGGTTGAGCTTTGGGGCACGCTGGTGATCGTCACCTCGCGTCCCTGCCCCGACGAGCGGGGAATAGGGGAATGTAATATAGAAACGGGAATATAAGCGACATCTGATTAGCTGGGAACGGTGGTAAAATTAGGATGGGTATAGAGGTGAACGTGTCAGATTGATTTTACGAGATCGTCGCCGCCTCGTTCTAGGGTCGAATTGGTATCGCGCGTTATATTATATTTCGGGATTGAGCAGCAACGGAATATTGTTATGCAGATCGTGTAAGTATATTCGATGGAGGTTTAATTGGTTCGCGGATTTCGGAATAATTGTCCGGGGGATAATGCGCGCGCGTTAAACGTCTCGCGGAGCGGAACGTTGCCGGTATGTTTTCACGATTTTTCGCCGCGCAGAATTCCCCGCAAAATTAAGCGTTTGTTGAACCGCGAGACGCGCGGCCGCGCGCGCGTTAATGAAACCGTTGCTGAATATTCCAGAAATGTTTTCGGAAATACAGCAATAGAACGCGGCTCCGCAAAGTGGATTCCCCCCCGCCTTGATTTTCATACGAGATATTTAATTAGCGTTCTGGGTACGACCAATTACGAGCATTCCGTCGGCTCGTCCTAAATTCAATTTACGAAAGATCGAGGTGAAATACGAGTAATCGTCGTTTATTGCGCGCGAATCGAGATTTGGAATAGCAGATGGTTAAACGGAACGCGATTGAATGACACCGGCTACTTTTGACTGTGGTTTACGGCCGATACTGACCACCTTTGAGTAGATGCCGGACTGCCTTTGTTCGATATTCGGCCGAACGTGCGGATATTTCGACAATGCCTCGCGGAATTTCGTGGAATTACCCCCGGGGGCCGAACGGCGGACGTGGTTCCGCGTTCACGGCTGAACGTGACAGGTCGCTTTCAGATACGAAATATGAAAAGCATATGGTTCCGCGAAGAGTGGGTCGTGGTATTCTGGTGTGAATGAAAGTCGGTTGGAATTAGCGCCACCCGCGCGATTGCGCCACGTCATTTCTCCGGGCAAATTCTTTATCCTCGGTTTCCCTTTTTACGGGAAGATTGTACAGATTTCTTTTTTCCCCCGTTCTCCGGCATAATACGCGAAATACCTTTTTAAAATTTTGTTTCTCAGCGGACGACGTATTAATTCCCGAAATTCTCCAACAATTATCCTCGGTTGAACGTGTCTCGCGATCTTTTTCTTACCCGTGGAAAAGGATCGAAAGTATTGCCAGGAGAATATTCGATGGTGCGATGACTCATTGCTCCTGTCCGTTTCGCACAAACTCGATCGTTCATTGATCTCCCATAAAAATGACACACGGCGCGCGTGGCTTACTTGTTACGCAACGCGCATCGAACCGACTTTAACGTTATTTTTCGTCGATCGGATACAGTTTTCCTTCCGGCGTGTACATTTCCACCGAAACTGGCATGCGTCTAGATGACGCGGTGCTAGTGTCGCGTGCACAGAGCCACCGGCGTATCCACAAAAGGGCAACGCACCGTCACGCGAACGTTCGACGACTTATCGATCCACGTGTCGTTACCTCGCGAGGCCGGTCGTTTAATAAAGTACGAAGGCGTGCGCGGCTGTACGGTGCGCCTTTATGTCGCTTCGTCCGCGTTCATGATCGAGCCGCGCCGTCGTATCGTATCAATCATTGGGAGAGGAACGCGCGAGACCTCTTTATTCCGCGGCGAAAAGATACATACCGGCGGTCGTTCGCGTGCGGAAATTTCGAACGTTCTTCACGAACGGCTTTTATATTGGGATTTAGCCACGATGCTCGCCTATATATCTATTTATTCCTCGGTCGGTCGAGGAACCCGGAAAATTTATACCGCGATCCCTTGTCGAGCAACGCAGAAGAATAAGCGTGATCTGCGCACAACGAGCGATCACCGAAATCGAACAGTTTTAATCGATTTAAAAATTGAATTCCACCTAGACCGGCCGTACATCGATTCGTCGCTTAAACCCGAGCGGGCTAAAGTAATAAAGTTTTAGGGGCCGGCTATACCGAATTCATGCAAGCCCGCGAGCCAGTAATTTCTTGCGTGATTGGTCGGCGAGGAGGAAGTAAACGTCCGAGGGGATCGACAGGGGGTCGATTATGCATACCGACTCAGATAACTGGGTCAAGTTGCGTCCCCCCCACCCCCAGTCGTTATTGCCGTGTAGTCGAGTGGTCATGACGTAAACGACGTTGGCGTAATGACGTCGTCCTGCGCATCTTCAAAAATCGCTGGTTCGTCGACGTTGCGCGCGACCGGCCCTTAAACGACGGCGCCCAAATGCACTTTAAACACATTGGCAACGAGTAAACGATAATTAACAACCGTTCGCGGAAACGCTCGAGCCGAGGAACGTGCAACATTTCCATCGTGAATGAAAACAGAAATTCGCCGGCCGACTGATTTGTTGCCAGATTAAATTGCACCCGCTGAAAGGCCGCGAACACAAAGGGGAGCGCCAGGGTGGAACGCGGGCTAGAAAAAAGAAAAGAAAACAAGGAATCGCGGAGCAGCGAAGTAGTCGCGGTTACATCCGGAAATTGGCGAAACTTTGCGGAAGGTAAATTAACGGTGGTAATAAAAAGTAGCTCGTTCACGGTTCCCGTTGAATTTTCCTTCGCCCGCCCCTTTTGTCCCGGCCCTCGAACCGCCACGATTCGATGGCGGGGGTGGATGGGCGTAGAAAATTATGAGAAGTCTCCGGCGCAAAAACGGGTTGTCATCCGTTTCGATCGGGCGGAAAAACAAGCCCGTTCGCCGGCCAAAAACAATTTGCTTAATGCTGCCGGGCTCGTGCTATCGCGTCCGATAAGACGACTGATATATACGCGATTCGAGACTGGCCGTCGAAAAAGAGGATCATCCCCGTGTAATCTCGCTGGATTTGCATTTAGAGGAGAACGCTTAGACTAGACGGGCATAGTTCAGGTAGTCGGTCGGTCGTCGATTTCTGTCCCCTGTTCCGCGAACATCGAATTCAATGTTACAGATGGATCGCGGCGCGAGATCGATCCAAAGAAAAGAGATTTTTCCTCTTTTCTCGGGGTCAGGCTGAGGACGCGGCCATCGAATATGGCCATTCGTTTGTTGGCGCGCGGAACGAAGCTCGAAGAGTTCGTAAACGGGTTCAGTTCTAAAATTGGAATTTCAGTAAATCAAGATCAGACAGGATTGTTTGGGTTCATCGTTTCCGTTCTGCATCAATCGACGCTGTGATCGACCGGTCGAAAATCCGCCCGTCGACGTCGGACCGCGCTCACAGAAACGCAAAACAGATCACGCCTAATTACGGCCGGTCGATTGCTCGTCCCTCGGACAGAATCATTCAAACCAGCCGGACAGGTCGGTTAAAGAGGGGAAAAAAGTGAGGCAACGTTTGGAATTTTCACCCCTGGCTGCCAACGTTCCAATCAGAGGGGCAGAGGCATGTTCGACACCCTCTTACCCTTCCCTCGATGCACCACCCCTTGCCACCATTCTCCGTGTATATTTTCCGGGAAAATGCAAATTCCGGGTCACTGACATCGACTCGATTCGGGCGATATATCGCAGCTACGACGTGGAAGGGAAGTGGATGTACGTGTTCAGAAAGATAGAGGGTACACCGTGGAATATATTTCCAGTGAATTTTTCCGTATCCTTCGGAGGGGGGTCTTAGGTCGGCGACGAAACTAAAACTGCCGGTAGTTTGGCGGTGGTCGAATGACGCGTGAACATTTTTCGTAGTGCTTCGACTGTGCGTTCCTCCTCTTTTTTTCTATTAACGACCGAATACCGTGAAAGCCTTTTGCTGATCCGACGACCCAGTGTCGTGTCTACTCGACTTCTCGAACTTCTGACCAACTCTTGAATGGACACGTTGCACGATCCGTCTATTTCTATATCTGGCCGGCTTCCGGATTGATCGTTACTCGATCAATTCTGAAAAACGCCGCTCGAGCATCGCGGTCGAATATGAAAGGGATTCGCGGATCGTGCCAAGTAAAGCCTGGCACAGGCACGGCTTTGGCTCGTCGAACGGACACGGGACGGTGTGCTGCGGAATTCTTTCGGTTAACCGCAACGATAATCCTCGAATCGATCCGTTTCGGGAAGCGGTTTCAGTCCGATTTCGCGTGGCACGGCTTCCGTCCGCGATTCGGCCACCGTCACCCCTGAAATTGAAACATTTTTACGCCACTCGACCCGCGATTCCCTGTGTCGCACAAGACGGATATACCTGTTTCAATTTTCTTCCCTTCTTTTCAGTTTCGGTTGATTGAGTGTTGCTCTGTTCGGGTACACGCGTTTGAAACTCGCGAGAAAGTAGGTTCCCTCTCGGGCTAGTAGATGTGTGATATTGGGAGATTGAAGGAAATTTAGCGTGCGGAAGTTTGTGTTCGAAGGAGCGTTTGAGTTGAGGCTACGTTAGTGCAGAGAGTGTGCAGATTAGCGATTAAGAGACTTTGATTAATTGGGAATAATTCTTATCGCGGTACAACGGTAAATTTCGCGTGGATATTCAGCTGGTTTCTGAGATGGAAACAAGCCGGCCGTTTTATTTATCGAACTGTACTTTCGCCGAAAGTGAACGACAAATTTATTAATGAATTCTTATGAATGAATTATTCTCGTTGCCTTCGCCTGTTCGTTTTCGATTACAATACCGGAGTGTACGTATCTGTTCACGTTTCACGACATGCCAGTTCAACGTGAACGACAATTTGGGAGCGAGCGACCATTTTCCATGGGAATATAAAATTCAATGAAAAGAGCCAGGGGAAATATTCGATATCGGCCGCGGTGTATGTTGCGAATTTAATAGGTGTTCAAATACGATTTACATTACTAAATAACGAGGAATTACAGAATTCAAGAATCCGATTTCGAAATGTACCCGCGCCACGCCGACGATGGAAAATATCATTATTATTATTCATCATTTCAATAACGTCGACACTGAAACGTTAATGGAACATTTGATCGCGTCGTCATGAACCATTACGTATGCCCCAATACAACGGCAACAGTGTATTCGAAACATCACCGTGAATCGCCACACCAAAAAGTATTAAAAAAAAAAGAACAACCAATTAAGAGATACAGATTTTCCATCGGCACATTCGATTATAACGCAATAAAAAAAAAAAAAAATCCGCAAGACCAATTCCATTTACGTAACACGCGAAACGCAAAAGAGAAATCAATACTCCATTATCATAATTTTCCACATTTTACTTCGCTCCGCATTCGCGGCGTTCTCGTAACACGCTCGTCCCCCGCCCCCAGTTAACCAGCAATAAAATAATCCCGCGCGAGGTTCGCCGGATACGAACGAGTTTCTCGAAATTCAGCCCGGCGTTGCATAATTAATCGCGGCCGTTCGCGTTCGCCATCGTCCGGCAATATCGTGATATATTCCATAAGTTCCCGCGATAGCGAACAGCGGCACGTATGATGGATTTGTACTGAAATTGGAGCTGCCGTGTCGTTTGAGGGTTTCCGCGGTGTCGTGTAGCGGTTTGCTAACCTTTGATGCACGCGATGCGTAGCCACAAACACGGTGAAGTCTTATCAAGTCGGGGGGAGGACGTACAACTAGCCCCTCTATCGCTATTGCGCCGGTTCGTTTTATTAACGCGAGACCATCGATGCCTGGAATCGGGGGTGCGCGGATAGCTTTACCCTCGCCGATGAAATTATTGTCTCGTTATCGAAGCATCGTTGAAAATATAACGACGAAATTCGGCAAATATGTTCTCCCTTCTTCTCGGGGGGCGTTCCAAGAAATAGTGGATTTATCTTAACGGAGATTACGCTCCGGAATGTGTTGACCTTTCGAGAATCTCCGTTCCCACTCGGCGGGGAAAAGAAGCAGGAATTAAACTAGACAGCGCGGGCGTTGGCCCATTAGCCTGCGCGACAAGGAAGCCCGAGGAGGCAGATGCAGTCGCAATAAAATTTGTTGTCACGAGGCACGGGAGGGTAGAAACAGGTGCGGGGACGGCGGGGGGTGAACCGCTAATTTGCAAGTAAAAGGGCGACGCGTCGCTATCTAAAATTGCTCGGGCTTTCAGCGCGCGTTCCCATTGAACGAACAAAGAAACAAGCGGGAAGGGATTTGAAAGAATGAAGAAAAATAAACCGCCGGAAGATACGTCGAACCGCGTCCTCTCGAGAAACTTCGATAAATCGAGTCTTCGAGGGAAACTTCGAAGAGTGATAAACTCGATTGCTGAATCGCAAATATCGAGTGGGGGGACCCCCCCCCCCACCCAACCCCCAGAAGAGTTTCTTAAACCGGAAACGGCCGTGTAGCGGCCCCGCGCGACAGGATAAACCGGAAAGGATAGAATCGCGTCTTCTTCCCCTCCCCCCTCGCCGTTGCTAAGCTTTTGTTTGACTTTCAAATGGAAGCCAGAGGCGGTTTCCCCGCGAAGTTATTGCAATTTTCTCTTGGACCCGCGACCTTTTTTCCGGAAGGGAATGGTCCGCTTGCGTCCGCCTAGAAATGGATCATTTCAATGTTGACCTTCTTGGAAACGTTTCGTTTTTCTTTTTCGCACCGAGAACACAGCCCACTGTCCGGCTCTTGCGCGTGACGAACCGTTTAAAGAAAATTTAATAACTCATCCCTCTGCCCCTAATTGCATTTCATCCCGGCAGTACTTTAATCTGTCCCCGGCACAAATTCCCGCTGGAAAAAAAGAACGTGTCGCAATCGCTTAAAATAATTAGCGACGCCGCCACGCGTCTTTTTGCAAAGACGCATTATACGCGAGGGAAAGACGACACCCCCCGGGGGGTGGGGGGTGTAAGGGCTTGATACCACGACCAATTAATTCCGGGACACGAAAATAAGAGTAACCAGGAACAAGGAGGAGCATGAATGTAAATGAAAGATTTATGCGGGGGCTAAATGAAGGGTGGAAGTCGAGATGGAGCGCCATTTACTCCCTCGCGAAAGTTCGCCCCCGGTATTCCCGTGACTTTACGCTAAAGAGTCGCGACTTTTGGTCGATCCGCTAAGAGGAAAGTTCGTCGCGTAAAAGGCGAAGAGAAAAAAAAAATTCACCATGGGAATAGTGGAACCGCCGGGTCCCCGTTGTACTCTCTCCTGACGCGTCTCTCCTGCTGATCTGCCTAAGACTTCCGGTTGCGAGAACGCGTCGAATGTACGCGCAGTTCCCGGTAATTTAATCGACCAGTGAATGTTTTCGGTCTTCCGGAAAATTATACAATTCATGTAATTAGATACGAATAATGCGTGCTAACGACCCCTGGTCCTGAAAGGATGAAGAAATCTTAGTTCGGACAATATGTATCGCAAGCATTCAAGCTGAAACAACATCTCGCGTGACTCCGCGGGATAAGAGAAAGATTGATTCGTATCGTCCGCAAGAATTACAGGGAATACCGCCGCGTAGGACACTTTAACGAGGCGGAATTACCAAGACTGGACGCCGGCGAAAAAAGCGTGGTAATTAGCGTCGCCGGAGCGGATTGAACTTGGCAATTTCGCGGCAATTTAACGAGAAATATACGGCACCACGGTAGAAGTGGTGGCAATGCTCGTCGTTTCCCGTTCGCAATGTAAATCATTTTGTCCGTTTCTGACGGCGCGCCGATGGCACTTGCAACACGGCCATAAATGTCCCAGATATTGCCGTAATATACTCCACCTCTCGACCAAAGTATCGCTGAAAATTTCACGAGGGATTAAATTCAATTATCGCCCTGATACAGTCGATAGTTTCGCGAGGCGACACGAATAAGCGTGGCACGAAAAGATTCTACGGTCTCGTGCCAATTCTGCGTAGAACAGTTCCACGTTATCTCGCGTCCCCTTGTGAATAGCGAACAATTTTGTATCGTGTGTCAAGGTGCGCGCGTTTTGTAATCAAAGGGAAATTCGCGTTTCTTTTTACCGAACAGAGGGGTGAACAAATTTGCCAGGAAAACACGGGGAAACAATTATTTCGAATGCAAAGAATCCGTGACTCGGAGTAAAACTACTCCCGTTATTCTCGCGGAAAAAGCAGAAATCAACCGGGTTTTCAAAACGTTAATGGGGATGACACAGGCGATGCACAGAGAAACGAGAGAAACCATTGACTCGTGCAATCGCAATTATGCTTCCGCGAAACCTCGAAAAACGCGGCCGGACAAAATGATACCTGAAAATTACGTCGGGCCGGGTTCACGCCGCCGTCGGGGTTCACTGGGTACAGGAATCGAAAGCGGCCAGCAATCGAGCCGATTCATTTATTTCGCGGCACGCGCAAATTCATATTGATTTCCTGCTGTCGCGCGTTTTCCGGAATATGCTCCGAGTCGAGTATCGAGCGTCCCTCGCCTTTAACGAGCATTTCTTTTGGCGTTCAATTCCTAATATGCACCGTCAAAAAAATACAGCGAACGCGATGAGCGAAAATTTCAGCCAATCGGACTGAACAGCGTATTTCATTTCATGGGATAAAAATGAATCGCGTAAAAGACAGATCAGTGTAAAAATTTATAATACTTGATTAATTTTTCGAGAGCTACTGGCCGTTACGTATTTCCCTTTCTCCGATATTTTATCGTGCTTTTAATATGACCATGTGGCTTCATTGAAGTGTTCATTGTATTGCCATTACGAAAGAGCGTCCCTTCCGAAGTTCAGCGATGGAAACTATGGTGTTCGTCCACGAACCAATGAATTGCCAAGCGTCAGTAAATAACGTTAAAGCTATCCCTCTTTGCAAGGGAATCGTTTTCATGAAAAAAATTTCATTAAAAAATATTCAAACGCCGCCTTTTCTGCAACGTCTGCCTCGCTTTTGTGCCTCTTCTCCACCCGGCGAGTTCGGCGGGCAGCTACGAAAAAGCTACGCCCGACACTTCCGCGTGTGCTTTCCCTTTTCCAGTTGCAACTCGGTCCACCCGACAAAACGTATCCCGTGACGATATACCGGTTCCTGCGGGTTCAGGAAGAGCCTGAATTCTTTGCCTGTATTCGTCGTTTCGTGGCGTGGTCGCGTTTTTGTAAAAGCTGCTCCCAGAGACTCCGTCACACCGACGACCACGGCTCCTCCACGTTTCCGCTGGCCGAGACGGTCACCGCTTCCGTTTGAATAAAGAAAGGCCGCGCAGTCGTTACATGGGGATCGAAAGCAGCTGAACTTTTGCCTCGTTTTATTCTTATAACCCCCGCGAATATAAAAATAGCGAAGGAAATAAAGATTGTTTGGTCGTGAGGCTTTATTCGGATCCCTTTTTTTTTATACGCAGGACGGTTTACGACAGAGACGTGACTTCTTGGAAATTAAATATCTGTTGACTTTTCTAATTCTCGACTCTCTTTCCTTAATGCTTAATGGGCAGGGGGAAATATTGCGGACGACGTTTCCTGGGTAATCCGTTAGCACCGAGATGGTTGGTGGCAATTATTCAAATCCCTGGATAAGTCAAATTTCCTTCAATTCAGCTTTCTCTTTTAAACTCAAAGTATTTTTTAAGTGTACTGAAATCTATGATTAGAAACTCCAAGGGGGAGAAATCTAAAAACGCATTTCGCCAGCGATGAAATTCCACGAACAAGCAGATATTATTTAGCCACCTAGTTTAAGTTTCATTCAAAGGGAATGGGGAAACCGGGCGAGCGAATTTTTCCTCTCGCGCGAGTCCTTTTAAATTTCCAACGCGAGGAGTTACTTTCAACAAACAGCCCACGATATACCCGTAACGTTGTCGTTGTCCATGGAAATATATTTCGCGTTTCAATTTCGCCGGGCTCAATATCCATGGGGGACGCGAATCGATTCGCTGCGAAATTCAGCCGCAAGCCAAGTCCGAGAACGTTGAATCGCCGACGATTTCCGGCCGCGCTCTTTAAGCCTCTGTTCGGCTTCGATTTCTCGTCGCAAGCCACA
Organism: Nomada goodeniana; assembly: GCA_963969485.1. NCBI lineage: Eukaryota > Metazoa > Arthropoda > Insecta > Hymenoptera > Apidae > Nomada > Nomada goodeniana. The sequence continues at coordinate 3,528,324 of OZ018303.1, read as the reverse complement.
GCTTGCGGACGTTGCATTTTTGTCGGGTCGATGTAAGGAAAACAGTTAACCGCGGAGTACTTTCTGGTCTGTACGGGACAGATAAAGTGCATGGGTATTTGCGTGTTTAACATTTTCTTTTTTTCTCTGCCGCGAATATGACTTCGATACCGTAGACGCGACGAAAATTTTCCACTCGCGGTTTCAAAGGTATAACCACCGCGGACAAAAGTGATACTTCTCGAGCGACGCGAAGGAAAAGAAATGGCCCTGTTTAAATTCACGCTGGTACACTATGGTTGTTATATAGAAAAACATAGATCCGAGAATATATTCTCCTTATAAGAGAAAAACGAAAGCAACACCTTTCAGCATCTCCCGTACGACCCCCATAAACTTCCTCATCAGGCAGCAACGAGGGTGCAATATGGTCTACAAACAGGCCAACGAAATAAGCCTCCCTAACAAGATAGCGTGCTTGGCCTCGCGGTTCATGGGTTATTTATAACTCAATTCACCAACGTTGATGTCAACGAATTTCCAAACGGCGGATCGACTGAAGCTCCGACCCTAGCCAAATTGAACCAGGTAGCCGAGAAAAAAGGAGGCGCCGGGGGGGGGGGGGTAATAAATTGCAGGTGTCGCGTGGCGACGTAGAAATGGACTGTCCGAAAATAAAACTGCTCGCGAGTATGCAGATCGTTCTCTCGGTTTATCGATATTCGTAACTCGAATCGTGTCCGACGCTCCAGTAGCTGCTTGTTACGCGACTCCGTCCCCCGTTTCTTTCTTCCCATAAAGTCAGCATCGTTGCTCGTGGCGCGGTTAGAACGAGTTTCGTCTGTGATTCTGACTGCCAGTCGGTCCAGCACGAAGAATCGAATCGAATCGATCGAGGGCGATCTATGACGGTTCCGTTCTCACGCTGGATGCAACCGCGGTGCACTTTTATCGCACACCCTCTCCTATCTTCCGCTCTCTCTCTCTCGCTCTCTCTCTGTCTATCTCTCTGTCAACCTGTCTGGTGTCGGATCGATAGATATTATTTCCGGTCTGCACACGACACATGCTGAATCCACAATGCGCTTCCGCGTGTGCACTGGGCCGCCGTTGCACGCTGCACATAGTAATTTCGAACGCGTTTTGCGCGTGCCTCGAGAATGTCTCGAGGTCTTCTGCGTGCCACGCGACGCCTGCGATTTGCTTTTTAATGAATCGCACACACCCTACGGCACGGGATTCGGACTAACCGTGAGTTGTTCACTCGAACTAGCAATCTGAAAAATCCTGATCTCGCGTGTCAAGATATTAATGGGGAACAGTCGCCAAGGATTTCTTTCTCTTTCGTTTACGTTTCTCCAGTTGTCGTCGAATAAACGGGACAAGCTAAGAATACCAAAAATATGGAGCGCGGACGTGATACGGAGCAGAAGGCAATCGTCGCGTTGTCTGGGCAGGTTCGCAAACGCCGAACGAGAGGGAAAAGCATTGCGACGCACAAACGGGCCGTTCCAAAAACGCTCGGATTTCCTCGAAATTCAGCGGAAACGTACGCCCGAAATGTTCAACCAGCTCAGCTTGCACTCAACATTTTCACCGGCCCGAAACAACAGCAACGACGAGAAAAAAAAACACACGCCCGCCCAAGTACAACATATACATACAGTGGTCGCGAAAGGAGGAAAGCGAAACCGATGGGAGAACGGGACGGTATCGTTGGAAAATTGCGTTGGTGCAACGTTCACGACGAAATAACACGACGTTCTCCGCTGGAAATTCATGTTCGCCTATACCGCGCCGTTCGAAACAACCGTACAACTGAAAAAAACACTAATATCCACGTGTAGGAGGAAAAACAGAACGCTCGCCCGGTCGACGGGAACGTCGAACAAAATTTCCATGTTCCTCGAAAGTGTTTCAGGTCTGTCGAACGAACAGAGGAGGAGAATATTCGTTGTCCTTATTCCTGTTTATCGTCAATTTATTGCCGCGATGAGATTCTCCTGTAATTTTGCCGTAATGCTGAAAAACATAGCTGCAAAATATACGCAGCTATCATTTGTTCAATCGTAAACAAACGTTGGACATTCCATTTACTCCCTTGTCGTTGCTCACCCTTTCGTACTATTCGTTCAATAAATTTGCCGCGCCACGCAGCAAAGACAGAAGAAAAATCTGCCAAATGGACATCGGCGCGTTACAAATCGACGGAGCGATCCGCTCCGAAAATGCTCATCAATTCTCGAAGGAGCTGCTCGTCGACGGTGCCATCGGGAGCCATTAAGTTCGTCGTGTAACAGCCGAAACGCGGCTCGCGATTTCCCTTCGTTACACCACCCCTTTCCCTCCAGCTGCTCTTTCATCCCCTGCCGGAGAACGACGGAAACGGGTGTAGCAAAGCGCTTAAATTTAATCGGCCTGGAAATTCGGGGCCGCGTGCACGAAGTGGGAATAGGCGGTCGGCAACTCGGGTGTGGGGGGGAGGGGGCGGACGTAAAATTTATTATCGCGTCAATTAGAAATTGATGGAACGTCGAACGATAATCGATTTAGGATCGAATCGGTCTGGCTTCGCGGAACCCACCGTCCGTCCCGTTTTCTCGTTTGTCTGTTTTCGATCGTTCGCCTGCGCATGCATTTTGCTGCGCTACGGAGAACGGCCAAGCGATTCCCCCCGTGAATATCCGTTCGAATTTTCCTATTCGTTCCGATTAAGTTGACCATTTTCGTCGACTCGTTGCCAAACCACTGCAAGCGACCCAGTGTACATCTTCCGCACCCTTTCCCTCGATCCACCAGTCGGCCCGCAGCGTCGACCGCGATAAACCCAGCCAACCCCGATGCAACTTGTTACGTTCCGCCAGGCGAACAATTGATATTCAAACAAACGATCGAGAAGGCGCAAACAATCTCGAGTCGCCGTCACCCCTTTGGGGCTGCCGGTGAAACAGTGGAAATAATGGCGAGGACGGGACACGAAAGGGAGAGGCGAGATCGAGGAGGGTCGAGTGGTCTTACGTGCCCGCGCCTAAACACGGCCACTCGCATTCAAAAGGACTGCACAGCCCCGACGACGACGGTTAACGACGATGGTAATAAGGCGTCGCCGGAGTAGGAAGTATCACGGTTACAGGAACATCCTGGCGTGTCACGATTGAAAGTCGACAACGCTAGAAAAAAGCTAGGGCTAGGCTCGATCTTGTAGGTAGCCGGCTAGAGAACGATGTGGAAATTAATCTTATAAATATGCTATTTGCGGCATATCAACTAGTTGCACAACGACCAACCCTCGACCGTGTACACCATTAATTGCATCCAACGGAAGGGTGCCACTAATCTCCTGTAACGCACCCAATCTTCCACCCCTATCATATTAATCTGCACTCGATCCGTCCAATTTAAAAGCACGGGGCAGCACACGCGTGCAGAATCGTTCGCGCCTCGCGTCCAGCCAACTTCGACTCCTATCATTTCCCGACAGAAGGACCTGTTGACTTTAATTACGTACACGAGCGTCTCGTTCGCGCGAAATAATCCTGTCGGCCGTTCTTTCGCCTCCTCGCGGAAGTTTCCGGGGCCCGACTATTCGTGCACAGGGACGAATAATAGAACGGGAGGGTAGCGGGGAGGGTAGAAGGACGACGTCGGCGAGGGTGAAATCCCGAAGTCGATGGGTCCACTTCACGACTTGTGTCAGGAGGGGAATAGGGATAGACGACGACGACGACGACGACGACAGCGGAGGGTGAAGGAAAAGTTGCTTGGCGGGACTCAAAGGCGTTCCTTTCCCGTTTTCTCCCATTTTAAACTGTCGAACGGCCGACTTCGCTTAGCCGGAGGCACCATACTAATTAGAAAACTTACGAAGTCTCCGCGAACCGTGAGAACGTCTCGCGAGAAAGAGAAATCGTGATGGGGGGGTAAGAGTGAGGATATCGGAGACGTAAGAATCGCGAGGCCATGCAAATGTTTGCTTTAATGCGAGGCCACGAGGTGGAAGTTCACGGGAGCAGTCACGGTGGTTCTTTGGAAATAAAACATTTCTGTGCGTAGATTGATTGTTACGCTAATTGTGGGAGAAATTGAACACGTTTGACTGGTTTTATTTGCTCTCTAACCGGTCGTTCGGTCTAGAAATGTTTCTGGCGAATCGTATAATACAAATTGTAGTACATACCGTAATAACGGTAGTGGTTTCTGTCGTAACCGAGAATAATAGCGAACACGTTGGAAGAAAACGAACGAATTCCACCCCCATTTCACCGCCATTCGATGTTTATTAATTAAACGGAACGAATCGAGGCTTTGAGTCTGATTTCCATTGGGGGGTTGGAAATTTTTGCCGATCGCCCGACAGGCCTGTCCACCGAGTCGGCCGACGGTTTCGAAATTCACAAAAGTTACAAAGCGAGCAAGGACAAAGCTGGCCCCCGGCCGTTTTCCAATTTCCGATAGAAAGAAAATCGACAGCGCGATCACAACGTTCGTCGACCAGGGAATGTATTTGCGTCCGTGTTCCGGCGTCCTGCGTTGGACGGAAGGAAAAAAATAACGGGGTGGAAATTGGCGAAAAAAAGGAAAATGTTATTTTACCGTCTGGTGACAGCGAAGAAACGAGCAAGGATGTTAGAACAAATGGAGGAAGCCTTAAGACGAAACTTTTAGTGTATCGGGATGTTCGGAGAGTGCACTTTGGTGTACAAAGGAATGCGTGCTGTCAGAAATAAAGGAACCCGGTGTACACCGGAGAAACGTATTCGCATTACTCATGCTCGAATCTACTTTTGCGAATCGAATGACACTCTCCAGAAGATCCGCCTATGTACCGTAGAAAAGTCGTGCGAAGAGGAAAGAGAAATGACGCTTGCAAAAGGTGAGGAAAAAATGTCAAGGCGACATGTGATTTCTACTCGGGCATATCCTGAGCTTCTCTATGGCGGCGCGATGTATTGAAGGTGCAAGGGATATTTATAGCTTAAGGTTTTTGGGGAACTGTGCATTTAACATTCATATAATCGTAGTAATACGATACTAGTATCTGGGAATATCGATGGGAATCAAACGTTCGTACAAGACGTCAAAAATTTTTTCGATTAAATTCAATTATGGTGCGCGGAAACTGAAGACTGTGCCCTTTAAAATAAGCCTAGGCTCATTCCTGTACGATTTTTTCCCGCGAAGTTACAACATTTCAAAGATCAACACCATTTCGCTCGAAACTTAGTAATTCTTCGCGGTATCACTAATAACGAGACGTTTCCAAAAATCGAACCGCCGCGAAACGATTTCAGAAACAATTTCAGAGTCGCGTCGTTCCGCCTCGCAATACTAAAGACTATCGAATATTCGTTTGGGAAACACGAAAGGAGCACAAACGTGGCAGACGTCGAGCATCGAGATACACCCGTTTACGTTCGGCAATTTCGTTCCATCTTATCAAACGATTTCCGTGCCCCATTCAGGGCCACTAGATACGCGCAAAGAACATTTCCAAACTGCGTTAAAGCATAGAGAAAGGTTAACCGTCCATTAAAAATCCGGCCCGCGCCGGATGACGACGTTTAAATAACCGCCGCACCGCCTCCCCCGGCCATTGGTACATTTCCTTCCTGTACTGTTCGTCGTTTCGTAGAAACATTATTTCATGCGCCGCGGGTCGAGGGAAATTCCTCGATGATGAAAATCGCGGTTTCTATACCGGACCTCCATTTCCGTACGAAAGTCTTTGCGCAATTTCAATCCTCTTTTTACGGCCCCACGAGCGCCGGTTTCTCTTTCCCTTTTTCCCTCTGGTTCCGCGGCTTCTTCCGCGAAACCCCGTTCGCTTGCCTTGCATCCCCCAAAAAGGGTGGAAAAAAACAACAAATATGGTGGATAGAAACGGGACGGGAAAGCGCGGGTGGGAGGGAGAAACGGCGGCTCGATTTCTTTTCAGTTTATAAAGAGATAGACCCCGACGGTTTAGAATCTCGATAGAGCCGTACTGTGCCCGCTCCCATTCTCTTTTACTCTTCCACCTCCTCTTCGCTTCAGGCCTCATTTCATAGCCCCGGCTTTTATCCGCGTATCATTAATCCACCCCGTACTTCGTTACGAAAATTTCCCGTTCCTTTCCGTCTTCTATCCGAATGCTTTCCCCCCTATACCGTTCGCAAGCGCCAGGCCACGCTGAAAATTAATTTCGACCAATACGCTTTGGAACGATGCGTTGCGAGCGACAGACACCCACGGGTGAATAGTTCGTTCACGGATTTGGCAAAGTCGTCTTGCCACGTACCCGATTAATTCGCTAGCAGAGATAACTCTGACGGGCCCGGACTTTTCGAATTTCTGAACGGTATTTGGCATCGATGTCGCTTCATCGCTATCGCGCGTTTCGTTCCCTTTTTCAATCAATTCTCCGCTGTTCACCTCGTCGACGCATATCTCTCTTGCAATAATAATTATTAATCGGTGTCCAGCGAACCCAAATTTCCCCGCGTCCCCCTCAAAAGGCGGCCGATCATTTCAAAACGGACTATCAATCATAGAGCATCCGGTTGGCCAGAGTATCAGCCAACCCCCGAAACCCGTCCCCGTGACCATTCCTCGAAGCCGCACCCATACAATTAAATACCAGCCGTTCAACATGGCCATATAATCCCAGACCGAGCAACTCAATCGCGTACACCGCAGTAAAACGACACCTTCAGCCCCATATTCTAGTCCGATGGGATAACCACGAATCCAGGAAGCCCGTCGAGAGTGTACGATACCGACCCCCGCCGGTTTGTATTGATAATAAAATCCAGGGGGGGCCAATTAATGAGCGATATTGGGCCAATATCAACGTAAAGGATTGAAAGGGGGGAAGCATGGAAGTCGGAGTACGCGAGTGCTATTCGACATTAACTACGCCGACACCCTGATCGCGGTACCGGAAGCTTGCCGCGCCAACAGAGGATGTGCAGGCACGACCTGGCTCCCCGTGGCGCAATATTAAAAGAGCTCCGCGAATGCTTGGCTGGCTTTCAGACAGATAGAGAAAGAGCAGCGGGAAACAGGAAGAAGCGGTATCGCGAGCGAATTCATGAAACTATGCATACGTGAGGGATAGTCGGACGAATCTGGTCTTTGCGTTGGTACGCATTTGCGAGAAGACGTAAGTGTTGGTTGCCAGGCAATGATACATGTCTGTTTTATGGCGATACTGATTTAATAACGTTCCTTTTCTCATTCTCTTATAGAACGCTCTGTCCGGTGTGTTCACTCTTACGAGCGAGTAATATTGCGTTCTTTTTTCACACATCAGTTACCAGTGTGCCGAAGCTATGAAACAAATCATTCGAAATCCGAACATTGCGCCACAAACGCGGGAGGACAACGTTCGTCGCCACTATGGCTCGCCATGCACGATTTCAACTGGTCGACGTTAATTTGTCCCGATGCAGTGTCTGGACTGGACACCATAAATATTCAAATCGCGTGCCTTCCGTAGGTCAGGAGTCGTGCACATCCTTGCCACGTGACCGAACGACGGCCCACGTTTTCCCTTGTTTCGCAATGGCGAACACGTCCTCGAGATGTGAACTTACCATAATCCACTGGATCTGTGTTTCGGTGAACAAAGGGGGTCCGGAAAATTGAATAAAAACAGAAGGAGAAGCGAAACGAAAATCTCGTAACGGATAACATTTTGTTTCTTCCATAGATATTGAATACGTTCGAACGGTGAACGGGGCACAAGTTCTGTACGCGCAGCCGAGGAATCTTCCCCGCAGTTAAGGAAGCGGGGTTCACAGGGGAAAGGGTTGCGCGGCCATGGAAATATATTTTCTAAATTAACATGCAGCGCATCGGCCCCTATAAGTCTATTAAACGGCGCGATTATAAAGTTCGCGTTAGACGCCGTTTAATTAATCACTTTCATCAGGAGCGTTACTGCGAAAACCGGCCGGAATTAATTTCCCTGACTTAACGGCGGTGAATGAAATCCTGTTAACAATGTGCTCGCCACGCCAGGCTGAGAGTATTAAGATCGCGACTATGTTTTGCCAACTGCAATATCGTCGCCAACGAGCGAAGTTAAATAATGAAAACAGTGCAAGCTGATAATTCATAAATAGATACAATTTTTCGATTCTGTTGTTCCTCAAAAAATATGCATGTCGTATTCGCGCCTTCTGCAGCAGGTTAAACAGCTGCACCACGAGAGTAGATTTTGGGGTACGGTTTCGATGAATAGCGCGTAAGAAAGCCGGTGGGTCAATTAGTAAAGGAAACGGGCGCTTCCATCCCTTAAAGGAGAGTGTACGACGAACGTAACCGTGACGATATTGGCGTGGCCGGTCGTTACTTTTATCGTTCGTCGAAGTCTGGAACACGGAAATCGGCCATGGATTACGAGGGACAGGTATCCTCCTCCCCCGTCTGGCTGGAAAACTTTTTCCACCCTCGTCTGGCTCGAGTGGACCCGATAATCGTGGCCTTTCCCCTGAAATACCGTAAGGCTGAGCGACCGTCGAGCCGTAGAGAAATTTCATCTGTAAATCAGTCGGCGATATTATTATGGTTACGCGGCCGGGATTTCCTATGTTTTTATTGGAGGAAGAATTGCAATTGCCGGGGGTTAAGGTGGCAGAAAGTGGTGTCCTTATTCTTTATTTGTTACGAGTCCGGGTTTAAGGATCTTGCTATTTAGCTTTACTATTATTATCATTGTTATTATTGCTATCGTGGTTGCGAATAACTTTGATAGGCAAATGATAAATGTTCTTAACGTGTCCACCCTTTAATTGAAAATAATCACGCCCGGCGAATGGAACTCTGCAGCCGGGAAATCTTTCCTGAATGTATATCGAATTACTGGCTTCGTTCCCAGTTCGCTCACGTTGTCCTATCGACCGTTTCGTTTCATTTGCTATGCTCCTGTTTTGTTGCATTATTAGCGAGGCAACGCGAAAAGCATGGCGCATTAATATCCGTCCAGGTTTGACCCGACTCTATTGACTCTGTCAGTTACTGCGATTAAATTACTCGACCGTCGACGCAGCGAGCTGTTCTCCAAACAATTTCGCAAGTCGCCGGGTCAGGCTTCGATAAACACGTTGCATTAGATCCCGGGAACCGTCATTATCTGGCCATCTCACGAAATGAAATTGTCGTCGGGTCCGAATTGATTTCGATCCAATTCCAAACGGCAAAAAAAAAAATGTCTGAATCGAGATCTCTATCTTTGACAATTTATCGGGCCAGTGACTGCATTGCCACTGTACGCCAGAAACTTGTATTAAAAAAAAGAGTGAAATAGAATATACGAATCGTGAACTATCTACTATGTGCAACGTAGAACTCGACCCACGCCCTTCGCAATCCGCATTCGTAAAGGGAACATCGATTCCACCCGCGGATAATTCCACTTACGCTTTCCACGACCACCCTCCCGTACAAACACAAACATTTCACGTCCCTTGTTTTCACAATAGAAACTCCAGGTCCAGCCACTTTCCGTTCCTTCCTTGCCAGAGCATCGTCCGATATTAATCAACGGAACACGACGAGATCTCTCGACGAGACCTACGCCGCATCCAGACGTCGCACGGACCGTCAGGAGGACCGTTTCCCGGTTATATTACCGTGGCAGAAGGGGCGTGCCCGAGACGTCAGGGTGATTTCGAAAAGAGCCACGCCGCATAATTCCCTAGTTAGTCGCCTGCCGGCTGCCCGTTATAACCCACTCGGTGCAATAAACATTTGTAATTCGCGAGCGGCGTGCTGGCGAAGGGGTGGCACGGGGTTGGATGGCCAACGCTAAAAGCTCAGTGGAAAAAATATCAGTAAATCTCGCCGCCTTGTTCCGCCGACGTAGAAATTAACGACGCTTCTCCTCTCGTTACCACCCCCTTTCTCCTGACCCTCCCTCGCCCACTGCTTTACGTTCCATCCGCCCTCAATACAGTTGAACCCGCGTGTATACGTTTCTTTCGTGTATACACACGGATTTTAGGATGCTATGGAAGAGGGGACGGTATTACGATAGGATCAGTTGTAGGGGGTGGGTCGTTTTGACTGGAACAGCCTAGTTCTTCGATGACGTTGGTAGAGGTGTAATAACGATGACACATTAGGGTGGCGATATAGGGGAATGTGCATTACCGAAGTGCAGCGAACATAAAGTTTGTTCATGTCTGACACGAATTGTTGTTAAGAGCACCTATATAGTGTGAGTTGGGGTGAGCTGCTGGTGAACAGGGTTGTTCGTGCGAGTTAATGAATTGGGGTAGCTTGGGTTTGGGGTGCGTTTATGGGACTGATTGGTAATATTGAGGAAATACCAATCAATTGTTGTTCGAGCTAATACTTAATCTGCTTTACTCGAATAACGTCTGGATTTATCAGTGTTGAAGTTTAAATGAATAGATAATTTATTGTTATTGTTACTATTAATGAGAATGTACGGAACAATAATTAATAGCATGCTGTTTATAGTGCGTTTACGGTGTTATATTTTTTAATTTGGTTACTCAGGTATGGTATGCCTTTCGCTTGCCTGGCTATACTGACTTGTACTACTTAAATCTGCAGTACTGAAACACTTCAGAGAACACTTTCAAGTTCATAGAGGCGTAAACTATTTCCCTTTTCGTTGGAAGTTATTGAAGACAGTGTCTTTGTTCTTGGAGCAGCTCGGGAACCTGCTGAACGGTCCAAAATCTTCGCTCGGCTCTTGCAATTATTTTACAATTCCACTTCCCTGAAACTTGCTTTCAGTGTCCCGGCGACAATTCTATGTCTAATTCATGGAAATTCTCTAAAACAAAAGTTTCATAATCTCCGGCTCGCCGACCATTTCATGGAACCATTAGCAATATGCACTGCGAAGAAATATGCGCCTTCTATAATTATCTGATACCCCACCATACTTCGTATAATGGGAGTAGAATTTAGGGCACAAAATTGGCAATTTTTTAATCACTCTAACTTTGTGAACAAAAATCTTGCGGCAATCTACTCTAGCTCATTTTACAGGACGAAGTTTCTACCACCGACGAGATATAAGAATAGACATATCACCTTATGGACTTTCGTGGCTTAACCTGATTGCCATACCAACTCAAAAATCCCACGCTGATTTGGGCGTCCTCTGCTCATGACCGACACTTCTCATTGTGCATACGAGCAAGAAAGAAGATGGAAGAACATTTGCCACGTACTTTAGTTATCCTTTAGTTATAGTAAATTAATAAACATTCTACATACAAACTATTTAAATTTTTAGTATAAGTTTTATCTTATTTGTGTCTATTGTACTTTTCATATTACATAAATCTTATTTTAAAATTATTTAAGACTTAGTTGTGAGATATATTGTGAATAGATAGGAAAGAATAGTTCGTAAGAATTGGCTTATAATTTTGAATTCCAAGATTGTTGTAACTTGTACCTTTACTCATGAGTTGAAATAAATTTTCAATGAAAAGAATTCCAGAGCTCTGTTTCTTTTCACACCTTAACAGTCCTTGAAAAACCTAATTACCATTCCTTAAACAAGTACTACCGTACAGGAGCTTTAAATGCAAAGTTCACAAGCGGAGAACTTGTAAAAATGGTCCCATACGTTATTAAAATTGGCAGCAGGACACTCTTCGAAGCAACATCGTTGCTGAACGCTGAACGTAACGCTGAACGTAAAAATACACCTCAACATTACTAAACATATTGCAACCAGGTATCCATAAAGCGCCTCACCAAAATTCGACCAGGTTGCAAATAACGCCTCAAAACATGCAACGAAGTTGCAAACAACTCCTCATAAAAATGCAATTAGGTTGCAAACAACAGCTCATGAAAATGCAATTAAGTTCCAAACAACTCCTCATACAAATGCAATTAAGTTGCAAACAACGCCTCGCGAAAACGCAACAAAGTTGTAAACAACGCCTCGCGAAAAGGCTAAAAAGTTGCAAACAACACCTCGCGAAAAACGCAACAAAGTTGCAACAATCCTCGAGAAAATTTTGCAATAATGTTGCGTCAAAAAAAAAAATTAGCAACAATGTTGCAATTGCGCCTTACGGAATGCAACAAAGTTGAATTTTTGACCCAACATTGTTGCAAATTTTTCTCCAGAATTTTTGCAATTTTGTTGCGTTTTCGCGAGGCGCTGTTTGCACTTTTGGTATGTTTTCGTACGGCTTAGTTTTTACCCTTTGCAACCAATTTTCCAAGAAGTGAAGACTTCTTCAATTTGCAGCTTCTAAATTTAATAACGTATAGGGCCATTTTTACAAGTTTCTCGCTTTAGGAATTTGCATTTAAAGTCCCTCCACGGTACTTCTTGTGTAAGGAATTAGAATTAGGTTCTTTCAGGGATTGTTAAGGTGTAAAAATAAAAAGAGTAGTAGAATTGCTTTCACTGAAGATTTATTTAAATTAATTGATGAAGATACAAGTTACAAACGTGTTGCAATTTAAACTTACAAGCCAATACTTATGAACTATTCTTTTTAATCTATTTAGAATACATCTTACAACTAAATTTTATGATGAGGGTGGAGGGTCGTTCTAAAATAGGAACAGATGGTTCCTCGCGTCGAGACCTTTAATTTGAGACGTGGTTGATTAAAATCGGTCCAGCAGAAGCCGAGATAATTGAATTTGTTTAAAGAAATGGGTAATGCGGCCCGGGGTCCTAGGAATGCTGGCCGAAAATATGCATTGGATGACTTGTCTATTCTTATATCTTGTCTGTGCTTCTACTTTCACTTCCATGAATTGAATTGTTCGAAGAAAATGTTGTATTAGAAAACGGAGTAGAAAAGTGCTTTTCTCACCCAGAAACTGATCAGAATTAAACGTTTCTACGGAGATTAAAATTTTTGTTTGACATTATTCAATTTTCTTACTCGGAAATAGAGACTTCGTTCTGTAGAACGAGCTCAAGTGGACTGTCCTACGATTTTTTCCCACCAAGTTACACCATATCAAAGATGGACAATTATTCGGTAAAAATTTAGGAATCTCCCAGTGTTGTCACTCAAATGACCTGACAGTAGGAGTACATATTTCTCCTCGATACACCCTAAACCACTCGAATAAAGCTTCCTGCACCGTCTCTTCGTGGTGCATGAGAATTTCTAGTGGAAATAGCCCGGGTGCATTCATAATCGATGGCACGCAGGGTAGACGTAGACGCAGAGACCAGTAAGCCGAGGCTAGGCTGTTTGCGATTTTCATTTTGCATCGTTCCCAACAATAATTGTTTACACCTCGGGGGCATACGGTGGCTAAGTTAAACACGACAGCCGTACCACGTACACACACAGCCCGCGGACGTATACACTGTCCAATGTGTGTCGCCATGAACACACACACACATACACTTGCGTGAAATTATGTGTGCGTTACCTTCTCCAGGAAGACTTTACGCGTTGCCCACCGTTTCTAACGACGGTCGCGAGGGTAGTAGAGCAATTACGGACATCTGCTGCCGCAAATCTACGCCCACACATAGCGGAAGTCTTCCTCATTGGCTTTCGTAAGCTAGACTTTAATCCGTAAACGCGTCACCCTTTAAGGGATGACCCACCGACAAAACTCTTCTGCAAGCCTTTCTGTGGTATCGAAAGTTTCGTGAGATGTAGCTGGACGTGAAATGAAAATGTTTTACAGAGAAAATATTGTATTTTTCAGTAGAGATTACATTCACAGAAAAGCAAGAAACTGCAATGTTAAACCCCGTACGAAATGCTTCCCCTAGTATCGAAAGAGGGTGAACGCAGACGTTTCCTTTCTTCTAGCCATTAATCGCTCGGCAAGTTGTAACGACGCACGGCGGGTAACACGGCGATCAATTAATTAATTCACAGGCCAGTTACACGACGTATTTATGCGACGAATTTATCTTCCACGGTTCGCGCGACGCGAGACAGCATATTTCGTCGGTTGCACGCGACACAAAGGGTGGTAATCGAAATTCGCCGCAAGAAACTCCCTGCTTTGTGACCGACGCGACGTCCCACGGATACGATTCCCTTCGGGGTTAATATAATTTGCGTAATAGCGAACCACGGTGATTGAACGACGTCATTCCGTCAGGACAATTGGCTGAATAAGCAGCTCGAACCATTTAATGGTTCCATTTGTATTCAAAATTGTGCGACTGCTCTGAACACCGCGAGAAATATTACGTATCATTCATTGGAAACGGCAGTCAGCCTAACGACTATACTCGCGCCGTACTTGCGTACGTCGACGTAGTACAACGACGTTCCGTTTCTACGCTGCGTGTAATTCAATTCCGTTAGCTTGCTATTTCGTAACGCAAAGGGTGAAATGAAAAAAGGACCACAGGTATAGATTATTCTCCGTTTGACAGCTGAATTGAACAGGGACTTCAAAATTTTGTCTTATACGCGTAAGGATAGAAATTGTGACACAAAAAGCAAAAAAGAAATGTGGAGTAAAGTGATTCAATAGTATACAGTATACATTGATTATTAAAGTTCCCTTTTAAATATAAAATCGAATAAACATTATAGAATGTATTATTATAATTACAGAAAGACATCCTTTTTAAATGATTTATATAAGCGTACGGAATTAATCATATTGGCTTTTCAAATCAATTCCTGATATTAAACCAACAATAATAACAAAGTTTACTTTAAAAAGCGGCACAAATGACGGATTGCTGAGCCTCGTCGAGTGTCTGCATTAATTCAAGGAGCGTTTAAAAATAGTCGGTCTTGTTTATCCGGCTCGTTTCTATGTATCTTGTTTGCGGTACACGGTAGCGTTCCCCGCCGACCGGGAACACGTTGGCGTACAAACTTGGGGGGTGGTTCTTCCATTTAGTTCCGGCTCAACGTCCCTCATATTGCGCGTATTATGCGCGACAAGCGTCCGGTCTGCGGGCTTCTTGGGTTCTCTCGCCAGTTTGCACTGTGAACGTGGCTTTTGTTCTACGGTGGCCGGCCGAGTGTACCGTGGAAATGGGCTTATATCGCGTGCACGATACACACGGCACTATGCGTGCGTGTACCGCTTCAAACCACTAAATAAACGACGGAGCTCGTTCACGCGGGTGTTCTTCACGAATGGTTCAATTTAAATGCCGGCTAGACCGACGCCGCCGTATTGCCGCGTGCGTTGTCACGCGAATATTGCGACTGCATCGTAACGACGTTGTCCCGTGACAGTGTACCCCTATTAGAGGTGTACTTTATCGAGGGGTGGATAGAGTCCGGTCAGATAGACGACGAAAAGTTTAGTGTACGGAATGGTTTGTTGATCGTGTTAAAATTGAACGCGAGGGTAGCAGCGAATCGATGATTCAGCGGAACAGACGAACGGAGTGGAATTTCTTATTCCGCCTTCGACATTTCACGAAAAATCGATGGAAATGGAACGTTTAATTGCACCACAGTTCGCTACACGGCTTCCCCAAGATACACAAAACTGCACCGAGCATCATCCCGACTTTGCATCCCCCTTTATCAAGAGAGATTATTGTCCCTTCATGCTCCACATAGCGCGACCGTAAAGAACCTCAACGGGATCGTATTTATACCCCCTACAGGCGTCACCCGATGCAGCAACTAATTATAACCTTCGTTGAGTATCGTGTAAAATAAAAGCCAGACGAATGTTGCACAGAGGGTGAAAGGGGGGGTGGCGAGGCCGCCTCGATATTGCACAAGTCGTTCCTTTGAAAACCGATAAACCGAAGGAGAAAACCTTCGCAGCACGGTGTATCGTTCTTAACCAACCCCTCGCCCTTATATTTCATCCCTCCTCGTGGTTCGATCTGCGATAGTCGAGGAAAGCGTCGTGGAACCCTCGTAGGGAACGACTATTTACCATAAAATAGAGTTTCCAGCTCTCGGTGTGGCCGGGTCACATTTATTTCACCCCCCACCCCCAACCTCCTTCCGGTCTATTCACGATACGTAAGGGAGAATTCAAATCGTCGTCCCGGCAGGTACGGCTTTGTCTCTGTTGCAGGCCGAAGCGAGATGAAAATATTGTTCCGTTTTGCGTCTCTCTCGCCAACCAACGATCAGACATTTCCGTTTTTAATATCCTCATTTTTCCCCCGGCTTTTCCTTCGTCCCACATATATTTCGTCGTGCTCGCGCGACAGATCGGCTGGAATTGGAAGGGAAACCCTGACACGTGACGTGCACGTTCATTTCCCCGACACCGCGATTCCGTGTCCCCTTTTTCCCCGCGACCTCGTTACCTCTTCGTTATCGTTGCGTCCCGGGTGCAACAGAAATCGGGATGACACGTTGAAGGAGATCTTGCCTCCTTTTTTCCTTACGGACACCTACCGAGGTGCGTCGTAAATATTCGATACGATATTCGCGCGCAGACGAAGATTAAGAAACTCCCGGAACCCAGGATCTGATTCGCTCATCGTTCTCACGTTATTTGGTATCGAATGAATAGCTTATCAAGGATGATCCCTGCGTTCTTTTCTTTTTTTATCTGTCTCAATTTCAGCCATATTTCCATCCATCCCTCGAGTCGCGCCAACCCCTCGGCCATTTTTGCCACAAGCACCCCGTTCAAACTCTCCCCAAAATATGAAACCCAATTTGTTTCCCGACCTACCCGTAAGAAGAAAATAACTTTCCGCCGCCCGTCACGCGGTCGCGTTCCTCGCCGTAAAACGGACAAGCCCCGGCGCGGAATAAATCTCACTTTATAAGGGATGTTCGCCGCGCCACGTACGAGGAGTTAGCGTCACTTTCATCGTTTCCGGCGCGGCGTGCATCCGGTGTCGCTCGCACAAAACCGATTCCTTCGATGTCGCCGCGTCCCGACCGACTGGAAGCTCGCGAAAACTTGATACGCTGGAAACTACCGCGGACCAACCCTGTCATCCGCCAGAAGTGAGAGGATTCCGACGGTGGCGGTTCTAATATCGCGGCGATTTTCACGAAGTTACGTTTTGTCGGTGGTTCGCGATCTGTTCGAATTAGCTTTTGCACTTTCAGCGATCGTTCCCCTGTTCGGATGAGCTTGCGGGGTAAACGAGACGGCGACACGTGTGTGACACGAATCGCCTTGGTCCTTAGGGGGCGGCGCTGCAAATCGCTGTTCCTGGGAATTGTCGGAATGTCGGGAGGCACAGTTGCAGGATTTCGGGGACGTTGGTTGCGGCGCGTGGTGCGCAGGGCATTAATTGAGAGGATAAATCGGTATAGTTTTGATCGATAGAAATTAGTGGGCACGGTACGATGTTGCAGTTGCTGGTAAGGTCGAGCTTTATATTTTTGTGAAAGGAAAATGAAATACTAAAGGATCGCTAAATTCTCCCTTTCGTTCACGACGTTTCCACTGGTTTCAAAGTTCGTCAATTTTTTCGCATCGAATGAAAAACTAGAAATGTTATCCCAAGACCAGTTCCGCAAAAGAAAATCCAGCCTTCGGGGATCACTCCGCGCTTCCACTTCGTCGGGCCGACGATTAAATCGGACAAATAACAGGCCAATAAATCCGGCGGCGCGTCGAATCATCCGCATCGACAACTTCAATCTTTCGTCAATTTACATCCGCGACATCCGTGACGCTTCTCGCGCGAACCACCAAGTGATATCGTCGACGTTTCGACGAGCGCCGTTGACGTCTCGCGTGGAACCGCGATGTCTTAGGGAAGCAGCGACGGGAATAAATTTTATAGCGAACCGAATCGATCGAGTTTTTTTCTCGTTAGTGGCCAGAAGTTATCGGGGCCAGAACGACAGCTCGAGGCAGCATCCTCGCCTTTGTGTAAATTTCTATGGGCCGCTAACCCTTTAATGGAGCGAGGACGTGTTAACTTTGTCTTGACGTCTTTCGCGGCAAATATTTGCACGGTGAAATCCATCGCCCTCTTTTTCATCGTCGTGCAACGCCGGCGAATTTTTCTCCGTCGTTTTCCTCTCCCCGGTGCCGGTTTCGGGCAATAATAAAATTCAACGAACGAGCTACGCAAAACGTCACGTTCCACCGCGGCGAGAATAAACAGGAGATTAGAAGGGCTATCGCTGATATGGCAACTCCTAAAACTGGATTGCGGTAACGTTGCAACTTTTGCTAACTGAATTGCTGTGACGCGCTAACTTCTGGAACGAGGTTGCTTTAACGAGGCGTATTTAGCGTCGAATTTCGAGCGATCAGCCGGGCGAAAAAAAGTGCATTAGTTATTATCTAGGGGGGCGATAACACTTGGATAAAGTGGAAAGTCAGTTTCTCTGTCTAGTGCGAAATTCGATAATATCGTGAATATTTCGGTATGTCTTTGGGAAATATTTCGACGAAGGTAGAAATATGTTTCTGCTTATACGGACCGCTGCCATTGTATTATGTTAAATGTTCGCGTGGAAGGGATTCTTATTACTACTTGGATGCACCCAGACAGTTCTATAATTCTGTTAATATTTATTCAGTTAGCATCACTACCGTAGAACATTCGAATGAACTTCACCTCGCGTGCATGAAAGCTTCTGATGAATATTAAAAGCTAATAATACGTCAATTTCAACCGGAATCTACATGAATACTGCACCAAAGATTCGTAACAGATCTTATTAAAAATTCGAAGGGATCTCGAGAGTCTACTCGATCAGACGCGAACGAGACAAAGCAATGTAAGAGAACGACATTTAATTCTCACCGGAGGAAGCGTGTAACTCTTCGCGGGTGCACGTCGACGTAACGATCGACTAAACAGAAACAGATGCCCAATATACAGAACGATCGTTCTACGTGAACTGGGATGCGTCGTTTCTTCTGCGCCCCGAAGGGGAGAATATATTTGGTCACGTACGTGCAAGGGGGTGGGTCGAATGGGTAGCGTGAAATTCACGATCGACTTCGAGGAGTCGTTGTTTATACGAGAAAAGTGTCCCGGCGCTTCTTCCCTAGAGCGGGTGGATAAAAAGCGATAGAAATGCTGGAAAAGAGCGGTGAATGGCGGCCAGGAAACCATTGACCCGCGAAGAAATCGTTGAAAGTTGTTAATCTTCCGTACCCGGTGGAAAAGGGACACCGAATGGGGGTTGGTGCGGTGGGTGGTGGCAGAGAAATTCGAGAGGAATTGTAAAAAGTCTCGGGGTCATCTGTCTTCCCTTATAGCCCCGCGGTAATGAAGCACGAGTGGACTGTATTTTAATGCGGAAGAACGGGAATCATGTTCTTCGCATCATATTGCGGTGTCTCGGACGTTGATGGAAAATTAATGTACGCGGTGGATGTTTCACGAATGCTAAGAGGTGCTTTAACGATGTGTTCGATGATGTGGCTGGGGGGGATTTGCGGCATTATTCTTGCGGCAGTAAAGCGGGCGAAAACGAAGCCCGGATGAATTAGTCCCCGTGTTCTGTTGCGCGGGGATAACTTTTCGACCGTTTGAAAATCTTCTTTTTTAATTTACGCGCGTTTCGTGGTCTAACGGAGAGCCAAAGGCGATAACAGAGTGAAATGTAAATGCGAGCCCCCGCAAGTGTAGATGAAAAGTTTCATCGGGCATATCTTTGCTAAGGTTTCTGCAGGCCAAGGATTCATCGTAGTTTCGATTCACCCTGTATCGACCCTTCCATCGGCTGCTCCCTATCTATGCAGCCGAAGCCCGGTCCTTCTCACAATGTCTTCGTACACAAAGGAGTTATTCATCGATCGTAATGATAAAGTGTAATGAAACGCAGTTACGCCATCGTCGTGCAATATGCGAAGAACAAAATTTCATTAACGAAGTCTTTTGAAAAAGTTATGCTCGCCCTCTCGGCTTCCGCGTTTACCCCTGCACGAAGACCAGTATGTTCCGTCAGTTTATTCGTTAACGGAACAATAATATCCAGGTAACACGTCCATTACGAACAAGAGAGAACGCGAATAGGATAATACGCGAATTGCGGTGAATTTAAATAGGAAAACAACGGTGGAACAGGGTTGAAGGAAGTTCGACGGTAGTTACCGAGGGATAAACTGTTTTACTTGGCGCCGGAAGCGCAACATCGCGCCCTCCAATTCGTAAACGTAAGTAGCTTAGCCACGTTTACCGCACCGATTCAACTTTATTTGCCATTCACGGGTAGTTAACAAACGCACGCCGTTCGTTCATACAACGGCATCGTTCGTGTGCAAACCTTACCCTGCCTCGCAATCGAAATTCCGCTCGAAACCGTCCCCCGTTGTTCTCGTCGGGTAAATGCAATCTTGTGTCCCGTTAGCTCTGAGACGATTCCGACCGGCGGAAATTCAGTTTTACATAATAGCTGGATCACGGGCCACGCTCAGCGTAACGTCCCCGACACCTGGCGGGTGTGTATGCACCGGTTAATCAGGGCGCAGCGTCGAAACGTTTAGAACCCCTGCAAGATCGTCACGCTGGACTCGCGGTTTCCCCAAACGAAAATTAGCAAATAAAAGCCTCGAGTTTGTTGCGCGTTCGAAACGAGGAATTAATAGAAATGCCACAGGTGTATTATCGTGCGTGAAAACTGGTTGCCTTCGGGAAGGGGAAGTTGATTCTCTTTGGGAAACAAAGCTGATCGATACTCGAATAATCCAGCGACGTGAATCGGCAACGCTAGCCTGTACATCCAATAAAAGAGGTTACTCATTCTCGCATCGAGGCATGGTCGCATCAGCCACTTCGATATCGGCAAAATGCCACTCTTCGTAGGAACGGCCGCAAGCGCTCGCACGAACCATAGCCTAGCTGCTTGCGATTCTGTCGGCGAGCACATATTGCCATCGCACGCTTGTCCGTGGAAAGGGCGACGCGTGTATGCATCAGGTGCATCGTACGTTCACCCCTTCCTCTGGTATCGGTCTCGCTTCGGTAACACCACTCGATATTTCAGGTTCTTTCTCTCGGCATTACGGACGATTCATCTCTTTGACGGAACGGAAGGGTTTCGCCTGAATTAATTGACGCGGGGACACTTTGGTAAGTGGTTTGGGGCGAAGCGTTTATGATTTCGGGTAGTATATTGAAACGGGAGTTCCCTTTTATGAAAATGAAATATTCCGGTGTTTCGTACGAAACGTTAACATCTCGGAGGAACGCCGCTAAGGGCGTTTCTACGTTTAATAAAAGAGTCTGGCAGTTTTGTCCGGGTAGAAAATTTGCATCGAAGGAATGCTGTCATTCCACCCGAAAATAAAATTACACGAACGTTCTTCTATTATTTTCTTGTTTGCCGGCTCTTTTTGTTTTGTCCAAGGAACGTTTTCGTTCCCCTTTTTTCCCCGGTGTCGTTGTATGCGGAATTTTCATGGTATTAGCAAACGGATTTCGTCAGTTTTAATTTGGCTAGATTAAACCCTGCCGGTGCATTCTTGATCCTGCCCCGTGGCTGGCACGGGTATATAAAAAGAGAACAACGAACTGTTTTAATTGAACTGTTGCGCGTGGAATTTTTGCGGAATTAGCGAACAGAATTCGTCAGTTTTAATTTTCCCGTGTATTTTTTACTCCTGCTACACATTCGGCTAACTGTGTAAAATTAATGAATTTCCATTTTCCCCGCCTTCTTTTGGCGAACTCGTGTACATACCTACACCTATTCGCGGAACCAGCGCGAACACGAAATAGAAAAGCTACGTTAACGCAACGCGTAATCCGCGTATTGAAATGTTAGCGAGACGCGTGTGAAGCATTGCGTTCGTATTAACTTGAATTTATTTATATTCATGGGCAAACCAGCATTCAGAGACTTCAATTTGTCTGCCACGCGAAAAGGAAATCACTCCATAATTCCCATCCATTCCCTCCGATCGGCTAAACATCGAAGGAAAAGAGCCCTCCTAACAAAACAATCAGCAACGGAGAAACCAATTACCTGCCCAGCCATTCCACGATCATTGATCTCGTTGCATCAGTCAGGGTTCGCAAACCGATGCTTATCAATACCAGCACCGTTCACTCCAACTACTTTTCTCCATTCCTACCATTTCCTTCTTCGTGCCTGCTTCCTTATTCCCCTTCGATCCTCTCTTTCTCTCTCGCTCTCTCTCTCTCTCTCTCGCCCCTCATACCCTTTCCTTCGGTTTACATGGATTTGCAGCAGTCCTCCAGCCGCTGAGCGATATAATAGCGAGAACTACCTATGCGCCCGGCGGTCGTTCTATCAGGTAGAAACAAGGAACGGAGAACTAGAGACGCAGCTCCGTTGAGACAAAGGGAGGGGGGGATAAAAGGGAGCAACAATTCTAACAGCGGCCGTACACTCGCATAGACTAGGACGCTGGCTCGAATTAACTGGATGCAGCTGCAGTGTGGGCAACTGCACGCCCACACGACTCGTTTTAGCTACCGAGCGAACGTTGGCGAAAGGCGAGCGAGAAGGCTCGCCTCGATCGAGGACCGTCGATAGAGTGAAAACGGCGCCGCGCGCATTATTTCTCGTGGACTCGCGTGGGCGTTCCTCGGACCAACGGGGAAAATTTATTCTACGGTGGAATTGCGACAGCAACTCGCTGCCGGTCACGCTGATCCGCGTTGGCGTCGCTTTCTTTGAGCGGGCGAGCGCCTCGCGGCCGCAATTTTTCGTTGCACCGGTATTCAATGGCCGTCGCACGCGTTGTTATTTATGCGCGGCGAACGATCGGCTTCGAATCCGACGACGCCGCGGACCGATCAAGTATATCCCCGCCGGTTTAACGAGCCGAGTATCAAGCAGCGCTGAGTTATGGAAGCTCCGGGCGGGGATTCGGTTACGCACTGTACCCGATTTAAGGTGTGCACTCTGCGTGGACTGCGCCGCGCTTTGATTAGAAACGAAAATCTTAGTGCGACCTCTTGGCGCGAAATATTTGAGGAAGGAAAGACTCGTCGACGCCCGAGGTGGGTGCGTACGAATAATTCCGAGCGGAAGGGTACGTACCACCGATGCAGAAATTCGTTTATGACGGGGGTGTAACCGATGGGGACTTTCTCTCGTTAGATGGGAAATTGGTTCGTTTCGATTGTCGTTAAAGATATGACAGAAATAGGAGGGGGAATAATGTTCTTTCACAGAAATATTTCATATAATCGCAACGTTTCCTCGTATTGCCACACCGCGGGGAACATTATCTCCCGAATGAAATTTCGCAGCTGAATTTAACCAGTCGCTCATGAATCCCGTAGACAGAACGCGATAAAGATGTTGACGAGCGGATGATCGACGAGTGTTCATTATTACGCCAGGCTCCATATGGAAACAATAAGCCTGGTAATTGGACGAGGTTATAATAAGGTACAGCGGCTGCGGCGTACGGTTAAACCTGGATGACCAGAAATTCGGCAAGTAAGTTATCGGCTCATAGATAAGCGAGCGGTCACAGCCCGCATACCAAATCGTTTACACGGACTTAGCCTGCGGATCGCCCCGAACATTCCTTATCGTTCTCACGTCCGTTGCAAATTCCGCTGTTGCGAGTAGGGAAAGCGCCGGCCGTCCCCGCAATTTAATCGTTTCCGCTTTAACCCAAAAGAAAAATCACGGAAATATCACGAACGGTTCGGCCGCTGAACACACACTCGTAGACTTTCCATTTATACGTCGCTGTAATGTACGAAACTGCGATGCTATATTTCCTTTCGTTTATAGAATTCGCGATATCGTATACACTTATCCACGAAATCGGAGGATCGCGGAATCTTGACCGAAAATTTGTCGACATTAGAACCGACGGTAACTTTGATGGGAAAAAATGTTATATTAAAAGGGCCAGCTGAAAGCAGAAGACGATTTTCTCCTCGCAAGAATTGTTTCAGGCAAATGCGATTAAGACCCGTGAAACTAGAGGCTTCACCCTTTGAAATGAGCCTGGGTAGACTGTCGTACGATTTTCTTGCCGCAAAGCTTTACAGTCAAAATTTAATATTAAACTGCGTTAAACAATTCTTAACTGTTGCTACATGAAATCGCAGCTTACAAAAATTCCTCCGACCCTGCGTGCATCGTGCAACCTGTGTCCTCAAAAATTCACCAGCTGCCAAGGTGGATGATGAAAATCGTCTGGGCAGAAATATTCGACGAGTCAGCGGAAGAACGACGTCTTACCCAGCGACGAGAAGGAAGACGCGTCCTCACGGGTTCGCCTCGAAGCGTCCGAGGAATTGTGCCTCGCAAAATTTCACGGCCTGTCCTCGATAGTAGAACTCTGCCCGTCGAGATATCGATTCCCCTGGAGGGTGTCTTCGAAGTGTTCTCGAGTTCGCCGGCCCGCGGGGACTTTCTGAAGAGCCTTTCGAAGTCTGAGGACGTACGGATCGTTCGAGACCCTGGTTGGATAGTTCGCTCGAGGCTTACACGTTCCCTCAGCCGTGGTTTCCGCCATGGCTTTTCCAGATTTCCCTCACCTGGAAGCGCCCCGAATGAAAAGGGAACATCTCCCGGGGAGGATCGCTCCGGCCACGATGATGTTTTTGTCAGGCTTTAAACGAGGATCGTTTTTCGTTCGACAATGCGGGGAGGCGAGGGTCCCGTTAGAAAAGTGAACCCTCTAATTACCGGTGAAATTGGTATCGACGGCGACGATTACCGTTCGAGGACAAAGGGCACCGCGACGTGTCGCCCTTTGTCTCTATTCGGCGCATTCAGACCAGCCGGGGATCGCGATCTCGCCCTTCAATTTGTGGGGTGGGCGTCGTTGTAATATTCAATGCGCGCGGTGGCGACCAGCGACGGCAGTCGCCGTGCGTCCGCGCGAAGTAAACGCATTTCGTTCTTGCCGTCGAGTCGAACGGAAAGAATTATCGGGTCCACGGTCTTGTTATCCGGCGACTAGTTTGTCGATCGACTGGCTGGTAGATTGGTTCAGAAGTCAAAACGACAAAGCGGTTTTACATTCGTTTCAACGTCGGGGCTCGATTCTGCTTTGAACGCGGAGGAAAAAAAAGGGATTACGGTTTCTTGTAACGTTGCATGGGAAAGAAGACGTGCGAGAATGTCGGATGAATCCATTGTAATTAGTGGAACGTTTTTGTGCAATGAGAAACTCTATACAGCGAGTGCAGCGTGTATTAAAAATGTCCAACTGACAATCGATTAACCGCCGTACCGATAGTTTTATCGTTTCGTTTATCGCAATGTATCGCGACATATAATACTAGAATGACGATTTGCTCGACCTGCTCGCCCGAGTATAAATAAATTGCTCGCGTAATAATTTTCTATACATCTTCGTCTACGCGGCATTACCATAATGGTGCCAAACGCGGATCATTTGATCCCTGACAAAGGCATCATTTCCGTATCCCGTCGATATCGGGGAGGCCATTGAAATTTAATAAATCGGGAATCGACGGGTATTCGGAGCACGAATCGAAATCGGCGGAACGTTCGGTAGAAATTACGACGACGCGGCACGTCGCGACGGACTCGCACGTCCACCGTTTATACGTCGGTCCGTGTCCGGATTAATTTAATGAACCGCGATGTTTGCACGCATCTCTACGTGCATTTACTGCCGATACCGGTTGAACGACAGCCGGCCGATAGTATCGATGTGATCGGCTCGCATTAAAATTGCATCCGAATTATTC
This sequence comes from Nomada goodeniana, assembly GCA_963969485.1. Classification (NCBI taxonomy): domain Eukaryota; kingdom Metazoa; phylum Arthropoda; class Insecta; order Hymenoptera; family Apidae; genus Nomada; species Nomada goodeniana. The sequence continues at coordinate 3,502,838 of OZ018303.1, read as the reverse complement.
GCAAATGTGCGTACACGCGAGACCGTCAACGACGTTCCTGAACTATCGTAAATATTCTTTAACAAGCTTTCCCTGAAGAATTTATTAAGCCTGCCTGAAACTAGATCGGCCGCGCCGAAGGGAACAACAAAATTCGCCGGGCGAAACGAAGAGAAACGAAATGTCATCAACGCGTAACGAAGCAGAAAAGCGTCGATCGCAGAAATTTCGTCGTTTCATTGTTTCACGGTGAACGCGGAGCGCGCGTTGATTTATATAATACAGATTATTTCGTAGGCGCCATTCATCGAAACGGATCTGCGCCCATAATGAATTTTAGTTGCTCGCAATTTCAGTGTAATGCAAATTTTCCAGGCAACCGGCGGCGTTATTTTTTTTATTCGAGCATCATCGATAAAGCAGAACGGAATAAATATCGCCGGTTTGTATCCGCTGAAAAATCATCACGAGCACACGTTCGGGGAAATTGAATTCCCGGAAAGAACTCCATTGCGAGGCGAGTCCTCCCCCCAGCTCGTAGCCCGATTTAATGCATTTGTACGAGCGGCAACAACGTTTCCGTGCTGCACCTGGCTCAACGGCTAAATGACGTTTCACTTCGCTCTTAGGAGAATCAGTATTTATATCTTGCTGACGAAGAGAACCGAACAGACGTCGGTAATTCGACAATTCACAAGCTCATCACGGTTTAGCGGACTGCACCGGTATCCCGTATCTACACGTGTGCTCGGGTTCAACGATATTAGAAGCCGCGGAGGACGAGTCTCCGCGCAAAACGCTGATACCAAGGATAACAATATCGGGCAACTCCAATACTAAGTATGGCCCGAGGGAGGGACTGCATGTGAATGCAAAAAGTGTTCCCGATGCGATTAACGCGTTAGCGATACGCACGTCTCACAGGCGATCCACGCCGCGAACCAAGCAAACGCGTTGCATTCGACATCAGTCCCGGTCACTACCCCTCGAAGCATCGACGCAACAGCCAGCCCGCGAAATCGTCGAAATTCACCGAACCTTCAACGAATCTCCTGTTTGATCCCCCTCTGAATCGTTATTTGCACGGACGGGCCTGGCAGGGCTGCCGTAAAAAAGGCTCGCCCTTTCCTGTCAACACAATTTGCGTCGTCGCCGGCAATTCCGCGGGCCGCCGGTTGGCTCGCTTTCCAGCAGATTGCGTACGACGATCGTGATGAGTTTGCTTTCGCGACGTAGACGGCTGGGAAGAGGGCGGGTTATCGCAGTCGGAGCCAACTCCGCGGGGTAAACACGCAGGGGTCGCGCGAAAGGGTGGAACGAAACACGGGCCGAGGGTTTGGGAAAGGGTTGGGAGAGCGCGGCGTACACGCGCGTACACGGTTTCGAGCGGCGGTTAACTTATCCGAAACGGCTGAACGCGGTGTCACGGTGGCCGGTCGGCGTTAACTTTTCCCGAAACTCGTTTTCGGCGTTAACCGGTCTCGTCGCGCCGGAACTTGGACGGGAATTAGACTCCGTTCGCTACTCGGGTTAGATTAGACGGTGAAGAAGGCGCGTTGCATTGTGCTTCGTCCTCGAGCGAAGCCCGTTCAATGTTTTAGGATTCCTTGTCGGAGACGACGTTTCAATTGGAAAGCAGTTGCCTTATTCACGAGTGGACGCGAGGGAAAGAAGGAACAAGGGGGGGGCGGTACAAATCAAAAGGACGGAGTGATACGGAGTTTGTTGTTGGGTTCCCGGGGAAAGATTTACGGCTTTGTTTTGCGAGAACGCGTTTTCTAGCGTATTGCCGGGCGAGGGGCGGTGAAGTTTGTTTAGAAGTTAGGCATTTCCGTTTCCTTTGCAGACCGTGTACTAGCCGGCTCGCAAATTATGATGCGAGATCTGTTTGCGGGGTCGCGGCGGGACGAAGGGCTGGCCACTTTTTGTAGGATCAGGGGAGCAACTTTTAAGGGACAATGTCACCACCTCGGTGGTTCGTGTTTCTTTTCGCGTGTAATGGCCGCGCGACGCATAAACCGGCCATCGTATGTCGCGTCCTGTCGTGAACCCAGAGTAGCGTGTGTGAAGTACGCGTAAGAAGAATGCGACGCCTAAGGGATTCTGTTATGAGAAATTAGTGATCGATTTGCGATGGTTCGCCCGGCGTAACAGCTCGACGGGTAGGCAACATAATGGACTTTCCTTGTCCGCGGTCTTTTTCCTGGCAGGCTTGCATTTCGGCTGCTTCCTCGTAGCATCGTTGTTCGTAACGACTGGAGACGTTGTCTTCGCGACGAAACAACGCGCGTCCCTGTCTCATGTCGCGCACATGGCTGAGCAGAGGTAATGTACCCAATTTCCCCGCACAATCTCGTATCTCAAAGTTAGTAATCATTCCTTCTACGCGACACCGCGATTCGGTGTGTCTGATGATTTCGTCCCCGTGTACTCGGGGGGTGGTTAATCTCGCGCCAAGTTGGCTGGCGTCGCTTGGAAAAATTTCTGGGGTGTACCGATCTTGCGGGACAAATTAGTAAACGACAGAGAAATAGTGTCTTGTTTTTTTTACTAAATATCGAGTAAGAAATTGTCGATCTTCGAGCTGGCGTAACTTCGTGAAAAAAAATCGCGCAACGATCTGCTTGCGCTCGTTTTAAAGGGCGCAGTCTCTACTTTTTCGCCCTTCAATCGATTTTTCCGATACAAATTTTATATCAGATGACTGAGTGGAAAGCTGAAGGGCCTTTTTTCCTCCAAACACTTGTCAAAGTCAAACATTTCTACGAAGTACAAAAAATTTTTTCGGACCAATTCTATCATATTACCCAAAAGTGGCGACTTCACCCTTTGAAATGAGCGCGGGTAGACTGTTCTACGATTTTTTTTCGCCAAGGTACACCGGTCCAAAGATCCATCATTTCTCGGTCACAATTTAGTGTACCCGCTAGAAACATCTTCATACATGAGATGCGTTAATAAACCATAAACACTCATCCCTGTCGTATAAACCGGGCCCGGGTGTCCTCTTCGCAATTAGCGAGATGGAATACGAGGGCAATTAATCGTGAGGCACGATTGCCCGTACGTTTCGCGGAATTTCTCAGGTGGGGTGGTCAGTGTCGCGCGTCAAAAGCGAGAAAGATACCGTCGTCGTGTCTCGCGAAAGAAAGTTGGCGACAAAGTCTGAAAGCAGCCGGCCGAAATTAACGGCCCATTACGAAATGACTGGCGAGACACCGCGTGGCGTCGCGACGCTAAACCCGCCCCGCGAGCGTGGCTCAATTACGTTGATGAATTACGTATATCCGCACGAGTTCGCGCGGGCCAGACAATGAGTTCATCTTCGTCGTAATTTCGAGTCGCGGGGATTGCAGCTTCGTCGCATATTAGCCGCGTAATCCGGGGATATTCCGCGCGAAGACGCGACATTGTTCGAAATTTTCTGGGAAATCCTCTTGCTGACGAACAGCGGCGATCCGCTTCGAATCCGCGGCTAATTGCAACCGTGGGGGGGTGTCTTGTGTAGAAGAAGGAACGAATGTACGGGGTGTATAGATTTAACGGGGATTTAACTGGACAAATTATCCAACCGCTATGCCCGCGTCCTCTCTTATCCTTTCGCTTGCCTACGCGAAATCAAATTCAACGAATCGTTCGAAATTTCGTCGCCGTACGCCAGACGACGTCCGATCAATTCGTAATACGCCAGTGTTGTAACGCCAGGAATAGAAATTCCGTCGATAATTCTTTCTTCCGTGGAACAATTCGTCGCGATCGAGTCGTGTCGGACGGGCAAAAAGGCGAGCGCAACTGTCGATGTACTTCACGCCGCTGTGGCGTGGCGTTGCGATACTTCCGCGCGCGACTTTCGACCGGTAGCCTAATTGAAGCCGGCAGCGTCGAGTCCTTTTATTATGGCGAACAAAAGGCGCGAGCGGCAAAAGTCACAAAGCACGGAACTCATTACGAGCGGGGCCGGGCTGGCAGCCCGCTAGCTACGCGACGGTGCGAGAGCTTGATGAGAAATTCCGGAATGGAAACGATCGACTCCGCGGAAAAGTCGTTCGTTCCTAGGCGTGGAATCGGGAGAAAGCGAAAAGAAAGGGGGACGAATAGGGGGGAAAATAAAGGCGGATCTCGGAAAGGGGAACGTGCGAAGAGTTTAGAGGGTGGCAGCGAGGCGGACGATGCCCAATATCCGCTTTGACGCGGCCCTTCGACGTCGTCGATCCGCTTTTACGCGCTCGTGTTGCTGAAATTTGCAAAACGTCGATTCCACGAGGGGAAAATTGTGAACAGGCCGAACCTGGAAGCCGAAATTTCGGCGAACGCGAATCCGTCTTTACTGGAAATCGTTCGCGCGGGTTTCGAGTTCCGCAGACGGTTCACCGATGCGGCAACTTTTACCCCGAACTCGTGGTTCGTCCAAGAGACGATTCCGAAATATATGGGGTGCGTGGGGTGGTGCTTGTTTCATAGGAATTATCATCCTGTCGCTAGACGAAAGGAAAAAGGGGGCGAAAAGGTACCGAAGGATTAAACGAGTCTTATCTCGTTTGTTCGGTCCAAGCAATACCCACTGGAACTCCACCCCAAAATAGACCTACCCTTATAAGGCAGCGACAGCCTGAAGGCTTACGTCGGACGCGAACTGTTCGTTCCATCAAACGGATTCGTATTGTTTACGAACGTCTCGAGTCTTCGCGCCACCAGAGGGGGTAACTACCCCCAGGAAACTATCCTCCACTCCCTCCGCATTATTTACGCCTGGCACGTCGGTCGAGAGGATACCAGCGGATATACTAGTTTCGAAACTTGGATGAACTTCTGACGGGAACCACGGTGGCCGCGGAAAAGTGGAAATTTATGGATTTTCTTCTCCCTGGAATTTTGATTTGTTTCTTAATTGCGACGATATCGGGTACGAAACGTCGTCAAGAGACTCGTAAAATGCTTTCATCAATTTCTGGGTGGAATGTTCGTGTTTATCCCGCGAGCTTTGCCTGCCACTTTCGTCTCCTTCTCGCCGCTTCGACCGAATGACACTTCCGGCCAGTACGATGCGTGAGATATCTATTTTATAATAGAAATCATCAGCCCGGAGTATCGATGCAGCAGCTTCTGTGCTAGACTGCGCGGCGGCGTTATTTCAGTCAGGAACACTGCCCGGGTCAATGTTATATCGGAGACAAGTGAGACGCGGGGACAGCGGTTTCAATGAGGCGTAAACTATTTCGTTGAAAGTGTCTCCGTCATAAAAAGAACGAAGGAGACAAATGATTCACCCATATGATGGATTCAATCGATTCTGCTCTTGGGATATCTGAAATATTCTCGAATACCCTAGCTGTTCTTTTTACTGCTGATTCGACGGCTCAATATGAACTGCAATTGCGATTCAAATGGAACATGTTTCTAATTGAAAATAGGTGTCTGAAATACGGTGTCTAGTTACACAGTAATTAATATTGAAATATCTACAACATATACAAATCTGACCGTTCTTATCGAGAAAAATAGATCAAACATTTTCGCGCAACGTTACCTGGGTGTCGAGACCTGTGCAAATAATGACATACTGTACATACTTCCGTCTATACGTCTCGCTTCGCTTAATCGCTGGCACAGGCCCCGTCGCACTGTGACTTAATTATATCCCCCGCTAACTAACATAATCTGTGTCTAACTCCCGATAACCGAACAGCGGCTGCCAGAAGCTGCTCGGATGCCAGGGTAATTAGTTAATGTACCATTGGCCAACGAGCCCGCTGACGATCCTGGCTGGCAGCGTGCAGAAACACCGGCTAGACGGGGTTAATTTCCAGCATAGGTATTCGACTTCGTTGATAAATCAGACAGCACCGGCCCGCCGTAGACGTACAAACATCCACGCCGTGCTGCTTAATCGATTGCCGCTTAATGACTGCGATGTGTTTCGGCTGATGGTCGGATCCACGTCTCGCGTCGTCGTAATTGGAGGAGAAGCGTTTAAACTGTGAACGCTTGATCGACGGCCGCTTAAAGGAGTCGTGATTTGCCGATAGATTTGTCAGATTGCACGCGACTCCTGCGTGCCTTTCGATGGAAATTTCTGCGAGATAAAGTATAGACGTAGGGTTCAAAGGTTTAGAGTCAGCGACCGTTTCGTAACGCATAGAATGATTGAATGTTTCATTTTTTATTCTACATCCCGATCGCGAGTTTTACGAATTGTAGTTACAGTATGGCATTTTTAACGGTACACCAGCGAATCAATGATAGAGACGGTGGTGCGCGCGAAAGTGGAATATTTCGGGGGGGGCCTTTCGAAAAAAGGAAAAGGCTTTACTAGATTGCGTTTTACGGTAGAAGTGCCGTCGAGGATTTCGACGGTGTTTTATACCGAAATGTGTACAGAGTGTATCGGTCGATGGAAGAGTTGCTTCCGATACGAATATCTGTAATCTCTGGCGAATATACCGGGCGACGTTCTTTACGAGTTATGAAACGGTGGTCGTTATTTGTTCCCGTATACGTGTTATTCGGGTGGAACGACGGGGCGCAGAATGTTGATTCGCCGTAACGCTTGTAGCAGAATGTGGCAAAACTTAATAAAGACGGTTACGTACGTAAAACGATATTAGGAGCATAATTCACCGTGCAATATTGACCCCGTGCGGTTAAACGTTAACGTACTCCCAGCGGTATACTTTTGCTAACGACGCCGGCTTGTATAGTTCTAAATATTACTTTCCAACTCGTTTCCCTGGGCACGCCATATTACTTAAAAAGAAGAAAACGAAGGGAACAAGAATCGGACACTGTTTCACTATTCCAGGCGCAGGTTTGGTAGAAAGTGCAGAACGCTAATAATATACATCAAGCGGGAGCGATTTCTAATTACGCGGGGTGGACGGGAAATTTATTCCGTTGACACGATTCGCGGTTGCCCCGTCAATCACACGGTGCAACACTCGCCTTTATTTCACTGTGAAACAGCGCGCCGCCGATCAATATTGCGAAGGGTATGCCCATTGTTAGACGCTCTATGGGTCTTCCATCGCGTCAAAGGGCGCATTTAATTAGCACCTATCGCGCCCTTCGATGCGTCGGATCCCGCTATGGCTGTTCGATCACACATTCGAGATATTCACGCCGGCCGTGGAGCGCGTCGAATATCGTGGAAGTTTCACGAGCCGTTGGTTGCACGCTCAACGGTAGCCGAGCTGGATCCGAACGCAAAATATGAAATCGTTGCTCCATCAAACCGTGGCCCAGGTGAAGTCCTCTTTCTTCGTCAAAAGAATCTTCGAATTTCAAGAACAAAGGTGGACAATGTGTCAATGGAACCCAAACGCCTGCCAGAAGGATGCAAGCGTTTCCAACGACGCTTTCGCTTTTCGGCTTGCACGATGGACGTCCCCGTACGCCTCCGGACGTGTGACGTCGACTTCAAAAGAGAAACGACAAATAAGACGGGCAACTCGACTAGTGACAAAGGCGCCGGGAGACGGTATGTACACGGTGGACATGGATACCGCACGATCAGACCGGTTTGACGTGCCCCTGGAATACGTGGTTGAATTTCATTTTGCTACGTGACGTTTTCAGTTTCCGCCTATTGCGAGACGCGCTCCGCGACGCGGTTAGAGGGAAGAACGGGGAACGTCGCGTCGGTCGCGCGGATTTTTATTATCATCGACGCGAGTATTCGCGGCCTGCAATAAAGACCACGATGAAATTCCGTCCAACGGTGAACCGCGTAGGGAGGGAATTTTTTCTTTTTGTCCCGGTTTAATAAGACGGAAACCGCGTAAACTACTGCGACGGCGGGAAGAAGCCGACGCGACGTCGCGATTTAGTATTCTTATCTCAATAATGTTTCTATTTGCGCAATATGGCAAAGAGGCGGAGGGACCACGGAAAGTTTTCATTTCCTCCGTCGCCAAGGAGAAATACGATTGTATCTTTGAGCAGCGAGTAAAAAAGAATTTCATTTCCTCCCGTAAGCCCCCCCGGACAAGGAGCGCTATGACATATGCCCGTGCAAGGTAGAAACAAGTTTCTTTGAGGGAACTTGCGGCTGAATCTGGGCCAGCCGCTATGTGTATCGCGTTCAGCATAGATTTGCAAAAAAGAAGAAAAAATGCCCCACTTGATGCATCCTTCAGACATTAGAATATTACTCGTGCAGCTCCCCGTTGAACAAGTGCCTTGACGCGTGCCATTCTTCCTTTCCCCTGAACCTTTCGGCTACGAAATATTCGCCCCGCGAATGAAGCATTATTACCTACCCTCCAAGGGAGCGAAAGTATTTTCTGAAGATTTTACTAATGACGATTTTCTGCGTCGATTGTACTACAGACTGATGAATCGCGTCTCGATGTTCTTTACCCTTCTTCGAAATACGAAATTCTGCGAAACCTGGTTGCGTATCGTTTAGAAACCAGCGCTGCATCGCGTAGTCGAGGATGTATTTATTCAGGAAACCGCGGCTACGAAAAACGGTGCCAGCGTTGCGTTCGTGTTCGTTTCAATTTTAATATCGTCTCCCCTGCGGCGACGGCGGGCCGCGATCACGAAACCGATACGGTGGCATTCGGGTAAATAATTCGACGAGTCCATTCCGCGGTAACTCATATCCGGCCGACGGAGAAGAGTACGACGAAAAAGCACGAGCCATCCTTGAGCTTCGTTCGACTTCAGCATCCCTCGCGGCCGTTTCTTCGCTCTGAAACGTAGAACGTTGGAACGTAAACGACGAAGGTTACGGTGTGGGTGGAGGCGGCGCGGAACGCGTCTACCGAGGAAGAAATGCAAGAAGAACGAGAGAGAGTTCGAGGTTTCAGCGAACATCTGCCAAGCAGGCCGATTTCCAGCCAACGATAAGACCTCGAAACGCGGGCGACCCGGTATAACCGCGCCGGAATTCATTAGTTAACCCCGCGTTGGCGAGCCATTTCCTTGGACTCGTTTCGGTGCGCAGCCCGTGAACCACCGTGCACACCGAGAATGGTATCGTTGAAGAATTTCGCGCGACAGGGGCGGTGGGGTTTCGGAAAATGCTTTCTAAGGACGGCCCAATGGGGGAGCATAACCCGATCTTAAGGGATGCTTCGCATTCTTCAGTAGCACGGCATATACGTATGTATGTACATTATGTATGTTGCATCGTGGTGCTTTTGAAACTGCAATCAATTGTCCGCGACTGGGGCCACCGAGCCTTAGAAGATTGTCGCGTGAAAGGAGCACGTGAATCGGTCTGCTACCTCATTCTTCGGCATACATACGTCGCTTATCGTTTCTCGATGCCCAGAAATATATGAATGGCTCGGCTGTTAGTCGCGTCGCGCCTCCCGCAAGCAGGGTTTAACCGGATCGTGATAACCGGCGGATAGGATATGATAACGTTCGTACTTGCGCCGCTGTATTATATACTGTGTAACACGTTACGTAACATGCAACTTGTTAGCCACGCGCAAAGGGTAAACCGAACACGATATTCAACTCCGGGTACTCGCGTGTCGATGGTCCGTCGCCGAGCGAATTTCGCAAGACTGTGGCCTAGCGGTGTTCGAAGAGATCCGGATTACAATTGCTCGTATATCCCGTGGCTAGCAGCGATTTCTTAATGAGCTGTTTCGTTCATCCCTCACGTACGCGCCGCTCGGTATTCGCGAGGGCCGCAATCGGTTCGCCGCGAGTGCGAGCGCGTAGTACATCAATATGAGAATCGCGAGACGATGCGTTTGGGCGCGACCGCGTGCCCCGACTGACGCTCTACGCCTGCGTGCATTCCCGACTCGTCTGTCCTTCTCTTTCGCGTCGAGAACGCGTACTACTCTTCCTCGGTCTGCCTCTCTTTCGCCGCTTGCCTTTAAAAGTGGTGGGGATAGGCAGGACCGTAGAATTTCCGCGGCGACGCGAGGGGCGAGCCGAGCGACGAGGTAGTGGGGAGAAAAGGGTCGTAGGGACAAGAGGGGCGACACGAGAATGTTTGGGTGGGGGCGCGGGACGAGGGTCCGTCGGTCGAGAGAGGTAGAAGGAGTGGGAGTCCCGCTTGTCGGGCGATGCCACTCAACCGAATCCCCGCTCTGTCCTCACGGCAGTCTGACGCCGGTCGCGCACTCAGCATGGCTGGATTTTCTTGCAGTTTTTCGCCGGTTCTACCGTGCTAAAGGCGAGCGCAGTCGGTCGGTTCTCGCTCGTTGGTGCGTGTTGTCAGTGCGGCAATTGTAGTCGCTCGAGAACAATCGTGATCGAGTGTTGTAGTCGCGTGCCTTGGACCGAAAAGCGAGGCGAGACTCAGCGAGCGAAAGAGACGCCAGATGCCCGAACCTAACCTCCAAAGGCCGAGATGAGCCGAGACGTAACTCTGGTTGTTTCGCGGCCGCAGTGACGCGGGGTATCGTCGCTTCTCGTATCGTTTTCTCGACGTTAACGAATCGTGTCCGAAACGTGTGCTTGCCTGTTGTGCTTGTTCCTCGTGCGTATACAGCATCGCGGTATTCTCGTGATCGCGCCTAAAGTGAGTCGCGTGACAGCCGTGTACGTATGCCCTTGCGTCTTGAGGACGGAACAGAACAAGGGCGGGGAGCGCGGAGAGAACAAAAGGGAGCGGAAACCTACCCTGTGCGTCCTGCTGGGTGCGAGGGGAAAAATCGGTGACGTTTTTATTTTTTTCGGAGTGAATGAGTGCGGTAGACAGAGAGAGGACCGAGAGAGCGGTGAAAGCAAAAGGGAGAGGTAACACGGAAAGGGACTCGACCGTCAACAAATCTTGACACGTGGACGGGGGAGAGGTTTCTCGGAAGATCGTTTCGTCGAAGGTGATTCGGTGTTTTTGGCCCGGACCAGCGCCCCGAGCTACAACAACGCTTTCCCAGAATCGGCTCTGCGTTTGTCACAGCCTCGGCATCGGTGAGTAGCCTGTACACGATACATACATAAGTACATTCCTGGATTTTCTATACCGTCATATAAAGTACCGATGGAAAACTGACGCGTATCACGCGTATACACTCGTGCGAACGGCATGCTGAGATGTCTCTACATGTGGCGTCTGGCCGCCGGAGTAACGTTCGCCCTCGCAAAAAGAGGCGAGAGCCATGTGTGTAGTGTGTATACGTCGGCCAGGCCGGATTGTAAACAAGCGCGGTGCTTTTAAATGCCTGCGTATCCCTCCTCGTGGCTACCTACCTGACGGAATTTCGTCCCTGTTTTCTCGTGGAAATATATTCGTATTACACATACAATTGCCAGTAGTACCACGCGCCGTGTCGGTCCCCGGATAGGTAACCTTTCCGTGCGCTTCGATATTCCGGAGCTCAAACTTTGCGGAATTTTCTTTCGAGGAGTATGTATATGTACATATGTACACGATGTCCTCGACTCCGTTTGTTTTCCACGATTCAGATAGACGAACCTTGAATAACACCGAGGAATATTGGTATGCAAAAGCGTTGAATCGTTAGTATTCACGATCGTTCGCGTTAAGGTGATGTCACGCGTTGACGGATCTAATGGGACGATTAATTGCATCGCGAAGATCGTGTTTCTCTTCTTTATCTTTTTCTTTTACATTTGAAATCGAACGAGGAAAACGTGCTCGCCGGAAAATTCTGCTGCGTCGCGGAACGGGCATGTCCGTGTGAGAACTGGTAATTTTATGTCGCGGGTACACGTGGTTATCATCGCCTGTCCTTAGATAGAACTTATCGGTTGGATTATATCATACGCAAAGTGACGTCTAGGTTTCATGGTCAATGATATACGATCGGGTGGGGACTAAAATTGCTTATGGATCAGGAATTCGAATTACGTGTTTCACGATTCGACGTGCAGAGAAGGGTGTCTGGTATGTTGTATTAATCTATGGCCCTCTTTTTTCCTGCAAGTTAGGCAAGCCAGAAATCGGAGTAAAATTGTGACCCTTGAGTTACACGATACTGGACAGAGCGCACGATATTGGAGACTTTCTGGTATCCACGTTTCATTATGTTACACAAATCGTTCGTTGAAAAGATGTCATGGTGCAACAGATAAGATTATACGAGCTCGCGTTGATTATTCAACCTTACGTTTTAGTTACGTTACAACCGCGTGAATCTACTTGTTATTTAATTAAATTTTTTTTTCTCCGCTTGTTGCACAACTTCTGGGGTGAAAACTTTTAACGAATGAAATTCGAAGTTCTAATTTTCCACCCTAATTCCTGTTCCGGAAAGCTCCGTGTCTGATGCCTGTTTAAATACCCTTCGCGTTCGAGGAGGCGCAACCCTCGTTTTTTAGTCATTACGGTGCTTGTATAGGCGCATTAAATTCTTTGCTGAAACTGCCGGTCTGTTTTACCGCCCACTTGTTCTACGCCGATGCAATGAAAACTTAAAAACATTTCGAGCAGCCCTCCTCCTCCACGCTTCCCGCGGCAGGAGAAAGCTAGTGACAAGGAAATTCAGGGTTTTATGGAAAATCGAATTCGCCTGTTTCTTTTATTGCCACTGCAATGGGAATGCTGTTTCCCGACCTACCTCGCGAACCCATTTCTTTCCATTTCGGAGGAGAAGAAAGAACGGTTTCCACGGGAAAAACGATTGCCACATCTCGCTGAAAGCTGGCCGTTAAGTTCCGTCTGAAACGGCTCGGTTCTCGCGTTGACTAAGCAGCATAATTCTCGTGCCTCGTTATCACCGAATACGCCCGATCAATTGCCCGCCGCGAACTGTACATCGAGCCAGCCACGAATATTAAATCTTCGACGGATCTTCGCACACAATCGGGGAAACAAAATGAAAAGAGAACGCGAGAGACTTTGGCGGCGTGTCCGTCCGCGTTCCACGGTTCAATTCAATTTAAGAACGCGATAGTGGACGCCATGCTCGCGGAAGCACTGTGCGTTTTAAGGCTGCGTTTTCTGCAATGTTTCGTATGGCCGGTGTTCGCAGTTCGCTCGTATCGGAGGAAACGATTTTACGGTGGCTATATTTTCCATTTTGCGCAAGAGGAGAACGGCTGACGGGACGTTCTTTGAAGCCCGAGATTAAAGAGTTTCGTTGCGCTCGTTGCCTTCGTTTACGAGCGACCGCGGGACGCGAAAATGACAGTCTGAATGCGAAATTAGGCGCGAGACGTTTCGACGCGGGACACACGCTAACTAAGCGCTCGGATATGAAAGATGCATCGGACGAGGTAGGGAACGGTGAAAGCTCGAGGGCCCGTGTATTTGCCGTGCTCTTCGGTTTCCTTCGTGGGAAGGAAAAATCGACGGAAAATTGGCAATGAGTGTGCCTGGAAAGAGCCACGCCAAAGCTTCTTGACCCTTTGTTGCTCGAGTATGGCGGAGGTAGAGTGTATTGAAGTTTACGCTCAGGTTAACAGTGGATTTTGCTGCGCCAGTCGTCAGACGGCACCGTCAAGAGACACGACAATGCCGAAGTGTGTTTTCAGGTGTCGTTTGTTTAAGCTACACGGCTGTTAACTGTTGATCTGACTGCAAGGAGCGTGTCTGAAACTCCTGATAGTTCCACTGACTGGTGTCAGAAAGGGGGGCTAGACTTTCAGCGCGCCGCTGTCCGATTTATTTGGTAACATGCGTCACGGCCACTCGAATTCGGTGGTACAGAATAACGACACTTAAAACTCATTTATTCGTTCATTATTTACCGAATGAATAATGTAAGTACAAGGAGATTGAAAATTTTTTAAACTAGTTTTTATGGATACAGCATTGCTCACTTCGATGCTCCGAAATAAATTAACAGATATATAATCATACGTTTATGTTCCGAAAAATGTTTCAACCCGTTTTAATATTTCCAAAAATATTACCTAACTGCTTCACATGGAGCAGATTATATGTTCTTACTGAAAAAAAACATTATTCGTGCAACAGTCGATCTGTGACTCCGATATTCGAGTTTCCTTGCGTCTGAAAGCGTTCTCGGTTGTTAGGTCGCCTTTAAGCTGCGTTCGCCTTTAATGTATCCCCGTACTAACCCTCGCCGGGATCTACACCGCGGGGATGTTGTAAAAATTCCACATCTGCCGGGTACACCGTGGAGGAAAAGACAGAGAGGCAGGTGGAACTGGTTGGAAAGGGACTGTGCTAATGTAGTGAGGCTCGGAAGGGAACTTTAAGACACCGTTTGTAGTCGGGCAGGGTCGTTTAGATGCGGTATTAAATCTAGTTGCCCTCTGTTTTTGGACAAAAGCGTAGCGCCCTGTTAAAGTTTCAGTGGATTTCGAATGTTTTCCGTGAGGGGGACAACGCTCGAGCACTTTGCGCCACGCTCGTGCGAAGTTTCTTTCGATTTGCTCGCTGAAAATGCACGACGGTTCTTTGGACGACAGTCGCGCGTGGTACTTCACTGTCAATCGAATCGACAATTTATGCAAGAAAACAGGCGGACGCTTGCCCGAGAGAGAGAGACCGGCGAGTTTTTCCTATGGCGCCTGCGTTTATCGCGCGAAGCAAGCACCTACGATTCCTAACAGCGATTCTCTCATTCTTCTTCCTTGGCATCGTTTCGCGAACGTTTCGCATCCGGCTCGTTTACCGTTCTCGTTAATGAACCGACTATCTGGCTGCGCCGCCCGCCTCGAAGATTCTCGCGTACCCGTGGAAATTCGCCCTCGAATTGCTACTGTCCAACTCGTTTTTGCCGCGCCTCCCCCCCGCTGTACAGGTGACAAAAACAGGACAGCGACCGCGGCCGGAACGAGCTACGCGCGCTATGCTCACTGTGACAGATTCAATTAGACGGAATTGAAATTTCGGTCAAAAGTGAGGTGTCGATGGGAAGAAACTACAGGTAGTCGCTGGAAACGGTCATTCGTGAAAAGAATATGTTTCCGAGCGTGTACACATTTCAATCGCAACTGCTCCGATACTGGTGACGTCGTCTCGAATTATATCACCCATTCTCTCCGGGAATAATCTCGGCATGAATAATCCTCGTTCATCGAAGGCAAACTTCCCTCGAACCTATGAAACTCGTTACCTCGCCCGCTCGTCCCTGTAACAGTATAAAAGCTTGGAACATTTCACTTCTTCTGGCCTAGTGACCAATAAACGATCCTCGGCCTGCGACGTTCTTAATAGGATATTCTTGCCAGTATCGCCGTGAATTACGCCCGACCCCGATAACCCTGCGCTGTCGCGTTCGTTCCCAATGAAAGGGCGACAGGCCGAATATCGAGAACGATCCGAACACCAATTCGAAGGCGGATCCCGTAGAGTTATAGCCGATCGATCCCGTGCCTACGTCCCCTTGGATCTTAATAACCGCATTCCCGGATCGCTCGGTGTCGTCTGTGCTCGCTACGACTTCGACGCCGATGCAACTTGGGCGAATTTCGTTATCGATGCACTCGAAAGGCGCGCCCCTTCGTGGCAAATTATCCCCATTCACTGCGGGGCCCTTGGACTGGTCGGATCGCGTGCCATCGATTCAGGCGTGCTTCGAGTTCCCCCGGAGTTCCGGGAGCGACGTTCTTTGGGAAGATGCGTGCAGCCCACTCCTTTGTCGGCGGATACCATTTTTGGAGGCTGGCTGGGGGCGTTTAAAAGGCGAAGAACGCGCGAATTTCTAACGCTCATTAGCGATACGGTTTAAGATCTTCGCGGTAGCTGGGGGGGGGGGGGCTGCGACGCGAGATTTTTAACTGTACGCGTGGAACCGTGTTCTAAAATTCAGAAATCCCCCGGTGAATTTCCACGGGCTATCGGTTGTTCTTCTAGTAGCGTTGTTGATATTTTTTTGGAAATTCTGAGCGATCTACGAAACGGCGAACAACATCCGCGAAAAATATTCTCAGCGGAGAGCAAAGTTATTTCTTGCCTTTCAACAGCCTTTCAATATTTCTTCGTTTCTCGAATTCCGTACACTCGACACCTGTGTAACCGGGCCACAAATTATCCCGGCACGCCTTTCGAAATTCCTCATCGAGACGGGGAGGGTTTTCGTTTCACCGTGTCACAGTTCCCTCGGCCAGATTTTTCCTTTAACTTCTTTCCCCCTCTTTTTTTTTCGCCTTCTTCGGCCGGGACGCTTCTTTTCACGGTCGTCTTCTGGCCGAAGTTTTCTTTCGGTGTGATGCGAAAACTTGGAACGGTTTCCCTTAGCAGCACCCTCACGGCGACGTTTTATCCGCTACATGCAAATGTGCATGTCGCTCTCACGCGACACGGTTCACCTCGTTGCTTGCCAGCCACTTTGACCCGGGGGCGCGAGATTTCGTCAGGAATAATCGAGTCCTGTGTTCTATCTTGTTAAACGACTCAACGTTCTTTCGAGCACGGCTTTCCTCTCGACGACACTATTCCCTGTACCATTTTGTAAACCGATTCGTTTCAGCGTGCCGGTAAAGATAGCTTATGCAAATTCTGTGAAGGTGCGCAACCTGCCTAAGGTGTTCTCTCAGTGCATTCGGATAAAGGTGATTTTCTAATTAACTCCCTTGTGCCACGCGTTAACTTTCTTCCTTATATATGTTTTTTGTTTAGAAAGCAGCTCGCCAGCTTGCTCTTTTATCCGACAGTTTTCGAGATATTCTAGTTCGCGTATATGCGTGTATACAGAAGACATTCACCTGCGTGGTTTCGTATAGAAATTGTATCTTAAATAGAAATATTCGCTCGGGTCCAGATATTAAAAAATCGTTTTAAAATAATTTGTCGGGTGATCCGTTTCCCTCAAAATCTACGAAAATGAGGCAAACAGATAAATAAATAATTCACCGCAAATCTTAATGGTCGCATTGATTTATCCATCTCTGCAATATTTACTGCAAAGCTCTCGGAGCTTTGATCGGCGACGTGTCGCAAAGCGTGCGCTCATTAACGAGCTTGATCAGCTTAATAAGAATCGCACGTATGGCGTTTCCAACGCCATGCTGGTGGCGGTACATTCCCCCGACCGATGTAATTGTGTTAAGTAATGCGTACCTGCAGAAGGAGATGGTGTCTAAAAGAAAATGCACGAGTGGCCATTCCGTTTCTGCCGTTGCCGCATTCTGTGTAATGGACCTACGCTTTGAACCGTGACGTCTCTGTCGCCAAGTATATTTTCTTCAGCCGTGCCAGTGTCCTGTTTCCTATGTGGAATGTTCGCGCCTCTGGCAGAAACGAGAATAAGAGTTGCACGTAGGTGCAAGTTTTCAGAAAACGCCGGCGAACTATTGTCGGGAGTTCTCGCGAACTCTGATACTTAATCCTTGTTCCACTACGTACCGAGGATCTCGAATTCTCTTTGACGGAGCTAAAAATTTTCAGCGGGGACGCCTTTTGTGTCATTTATTTACGTATGCCCGCTTCAACTTGGACAGGATTATTGCCTTTCGAGAAACGAGAAGAATGTTTAGTTCTGTCGCGTTGGGACCAATGTATCGGCGATAGAGGCATCGAGTCGATGTATGTAAAACGCGGATAGAAACGCGACGTCGATTAGACGGCCGCGGGGCGCATTAACCACGACCAATAGGCCGTGATGAAACACGTTGAATAGATTCGCAGCCGGTTTTTCTTTATCCGCGAATTGAAATGGTAACGAAACGATGCAGTCTTGATGGGATAATTACTGTTACGCAAGAACGTTACAGTATCCTGCCAAGATCGTCCGTTTCGAAGATCCATTCGAAGATTCCTGGTCCGCTTGCAAGCTGCACGCTGCGAATTCCGGGGACGATGGACTTCGCGTTTGACAATCTTCGGGTACAAAGAAAGGATAATGTAAGCAACTTCGAGGAGACCAATTCTCTGTCACCGTTATTCCCCATTCATTTTATATCCACCGCACCCCTAAACACCAGATATCCTTTTAAACTTCGAAACAGACCGAACCTTTACGAGCCACGAATCCTCCTAACGATCCGGCCGAATAGAAAAGCCTGGAACCGATTTAAAATTCTCCGTTTCCCCGGGCACAAGACTTACCCCGTGTAATCTCCCGATTGTCGACCATTTCTCTTCCCCGATACAAAGGGCTCGCTCGCGTGTGAGCAACGAAAAGACTCTTAATTCGAGCGGCGGCCGATGAAATATCGGGCTTGTATCCCGTCAGCTCGATTTGACCCTTTTGAAACGGCTATTGAGGGCGGGCCGATAGGCTGCGGATCGGGAAGTGAACGAGTTCCTGGCCGTGTGATCGGTCCAGCAACGCGGAAAAAAGGTCTGGAAAGGAGGCCGTGGGTTGGGGAGGGACGTGAAAGAATGGAAGAAACGTTCGGGGCGAGAAGAGAAGAGTTCGCGTGAACGACAAAGGACGCTGGAACGGAAACACTAAGATAACACGTATACCTGGCGTGGATCGGCTACCTGCCCCGGGGTTAACTTCGTCACCGCGACTCCGGGTCGTTGATCCTCCCGTAGGATTCGGCCGAAAAATTCGAGTAAATCGGAGATCGTTTCTGTTTGGAGAAGTGGGTATTCGGATACGAAGGTGGCCAGGGGTAATTGTCGTTCGAATTAGCCCATCGTCTAACGATTAGACACCGATCCGTCGAGGTGGCGCGGCGATTATTGTGGAACGGAGAAATTTTCCATGGCTCGCCGGCGAAGCCTTGACACGCAGCATTCGCGTACGATTCCCGATTGCAGCGCGCTGTTATTTATAGGTTGAATATACGCCGGCGTGTCGCGTTGATTTTCCTGAATTAAATAATCATAGATTCCGTTGGGCGGCCGCGATCCTCGAATCGTCGGCTCGCCGAGGATTCCCGACCAAAATTTGCACGCTCCTCGACTATTTTTAGATCTCGTTGCTGTTGGGAATTCGCACGTAACCATCTAGAGGGGGGCAGGAATTTCCCGCTCGTTTTCGTTGCATTCTAATTTCAGCGGAAAACGTTCGCGTTCCCCATCGCGATTGCTTCCGCGATGAACGGGAACGGGCTGGTAAGTCGACTTCCGGGATTGTTCAAGTCTCGCGTAAAATTTCAGGACCGTCGCAGATTCGTCTGTTTAATAAAGTGACTGGCAAATTGGTGACGATATAGCAGAGTGATTAAAACGTAAGCGCGGTGAAGAAGATTATACACGATTTAAGATATTATAAATCGCAGCGATACCGGATTCGTAAAGTGGCACGAATCATAATAAATTCGTGTCCGGAACTTCGGTATTGTGAAACGGCGATGGAGTCGCAACGTGCCGGGAAGAGAAACGAGCGGTGTCTCGCGAAGTTAAAACGGGGAAAACGGCGCTGGAAAATGGATGGTGTGAAAAATTGACTTTCGAAGCCTGAACGAACGCCTCCCGTAACGTTCGGACGAGGGGGCAACAAATTACGTTGAAAACCGTGGATGTTTAACAACCGTCGACGTTTCGACCACCTTTCCACGGTACTTTCACTACCACCCCCTTACATCTTCGCGGAGGAGGTACAGCGATGAGAACGTTTTTTCCAAAGTTTGCCCTCCATCCGCGGGACCATTCAATTACCATTTCGAAAATTGAATTACGTATTTCAGCAATCGCAAACCGCAATCGATGGCAATTGATTGCCCGAAAATGCACGGCGGTACGCAATCCCAATCGCGTGTTGCGGTCCACGCGCGAGGCATAATATCAGTTTGTCAATCGTATTACCGTATTTGATAAAGTTCGCATTAACGTGTTCATTACTGGTGCCCATCGTACGCTGTTGGTCACCACGATCGCGGTGGATCGTTGTCCCTTAATCGAGTGCTCAATCGTGCATCGTTCATACCACGCTAATAGGTTATCGTTTGGTCTAGAAAAGTACTGCTGTTTATCCGTCGACGCAGCAGTAACGTTCAATTAATCGTATCGCTCGGACAACTTTGCCGACGTAGATCGTCGATGGCCAACGTCGATCCGCAGTACCATTTACATCGGCTCTCCGTCGACGCGTACGTACACGCACGCACACGTCCCCCTCTAAATTTTATTGATCAACCACTTTGCAGACTCCCGTGAAAGCGTGTCGTAAGTACACCGCGGCGAAGCCGGTGGCAGAGAGCCGCGAAATGTGGAACGAGGAAAAACGACTCGTCTTCCGCAGAGATTCGCGTTCTCCTTGACCCTAAGAGCGATTTCCTTGTTGCCGCCGCGATAACGCGACTTTCGAACGCGTCTCGCGTCGCAGATAGACGACAATCGAATCATCCACGGGTTTCATTTAATACGCTTTCGTTTAATTTCTTTTCATTCGATTTAGCCGATCGAAAACGTCCCCGAGCCGTCCGACGCGGCCGAGAGGCACGACCGCTCGCCTCGCGACAATTTGTTCTATCTTGAAAAACGGGTCAGTGGGTTCGAATGAAAGTAATCGCCGCTCTTTTCGGCCGCGCGTCGATACAGGGGTCCGTGGCGAGATTACCAATCGACGGGATCGATAAACGATTTCGCTGGAGAACAGCCAAAATCTATTACATCGCTGGACCACGCTCCAGGCAAATCGTCCCGGCTACTACTCGGGCGTACGTAACACTGCCCCGGTGTAATCCGTCTTAACTTCACAATTTTCCAATTGGCTCTTCTCCCGCAAACAATGGCAGACACGGTCCACGAGCGAAATTCCCCTCTGGCACCGCGAATGCAATTGTACTTTTCGCGCGATCCCCGACACGGCGGTGGCTTATTAGAACCGAGAAAGAGTTGGATGGAATTGCCGGTCCGAGATTACGTAAACGTTAAAGCCGCCTAGGAATTCTTTAGGAATTGTTCAACATGACGTTGGATTGAAGCGACAGGGATTTCGGGACGTTTAATCAGAGAGGTGTGCTATACGAGCCACTTCAGGTCGATGCAGGGGTTCGTTCGTCTAAAGAAACAGTATTAAATTTAAGTACATATTCATTAGCCAGCTTTTGCCACTTGGACGAGTGGGTCGGTATTAATGTCGCCGGGTTTGCTCGATTCTCTATCAGACGAGCAGTCTGCTCCACTGTCAACCGCCAGCTCAATATCCCCGAGTCACGTGTACACGTTGCGGTGCTGCAGCACTGTGTGTACCCGCAGGATGACACTCGCAATTAAGTCCACTACCTCGTTGCCCACGAATACATCACGCTCTTCAAGGTAGGAAGTAATGGAGTAAAATGTCTGGTATTTTGGCACGGTGTCAGTGGTTCGTAGCGTTTCGAACTTGAAATGGCGGAAGGAAGGCCTTCGACCGTGCTACCGGCGTTCCTATTGAATCGCAACATCTGCTGGAACACCCATTTAAACGATGAATATTTAGTCCGGTGCGATGCGTTCCACGATATTTCAGAGTTCGTGCGAATAAATTGTTCAGATTTTACGATTGTTATTTGATTAAATGCTGTAATATCCTGTATGCCAGAAGAAGAGAAAACGAATATCAGCGTTTCCCTGTTGTTTTAAACAGACGCAGGTATCGTGCCTCCGGGTTAAAAATTAATTTGCGAAGCACTCTCGCGTGCTACGCCTCGGTGTCTCGTTTCCGTGTTTCAGACGAGCAGCGTGATGTCTCGTGACGTATTGCGTGCACAAACTTTCGCCGTAATTCAACGGCGGGGGGGACCCGCGATTTCGCGTTACGCAGGAAAAATGTGCGTTACGGGGCTGAAAATATGAATAGGACACCCGGGGTGTCGGGGAATTTTAGCCTCGCTCAGGTAAACGCGTCGAATGAGCATACCCGCTTTTTTTCCCCCGGCTTCTTTACGAGCGTCACGGTTTATTACTCGCGGGTGTTAAATTTTCCGACTGCCGTCGTTGCTGCGAATTTATCGACGTTTCTTCTACCTCGAATTTCCGGATTTACTGACGCTCACGATCGCCGACATTTTTTTTCTTTCTTTAATAAATATGTGTCCTTCAAATATAGGAAAGTCTGGCCGTCTGTTCGTGTTTTATTACGGCGAAATTTATAAATACGATCCGGCGAATTAAAAGATCGGCAAAAAATTCGATGGAAAACTCTCGATACTGCAAGCGCCGTAACTTCGTGAGGAAAAATCGTGCGGTAGTCTACCTGGGCTCGTTTCAAAGGGCACACCCCCCTGGTTTCGCGTGGGTGTGTCGAAGTTTCGTGGAAAAAATTGTTTAAACCCCGCAGAGTTGTTTATAATTCGATCGATTTTCGGAGCAGAAAGAGGCACCCCTCAGTTTCCTACTCCGTCTCGCGATAAAAAATTTTCTACGGAAAATTGAATTCGCGGGACCGAATATAGAAACTTCCCCCGGTTAAGATTAACCTAAATAGACTGTGCTACGATTTCTTTCCGCGAAGTTACAGCCGTCGAAATATCGTCAATTCTCGATTTATCAGATATGACGCTGCTAATCGAAGCGTGGAACGCGAGATCTTGCATTATCGCGCATCCCCCTCGCGTATTTCAATCAAACGGGACCGCCACGCGTTTGAAAATTTCGAACGAAATCGCGCCTCGATCGCGGTCCGACAACGAGTCGAACCGGAACGGCGCGACGGAACCAGGTATACACGCCGTCGGATCTCCGTGAGAGCCAACGCGCAGGGAAAAAGAAAAAAAGAAGCGTCTCCAGTTTCAAGAAATCGAGAACCGCGGGGGCGTGCGCACCGACGATCCGGATATCCGGCTCGGCGGTATCACCGCCGTGGCGAGCGTGGCGAGCGAACGGGAGAAAGCCGAAGGAACGACTTGGGTGCAGCGGTCGCGCGTACGGATGGAAAAGATGCTCTCTATCGGGCTTTCTCGATGGTAAACAGAGAAACGATATGGAACAGCCGCGTGCAAAGAAAGGACGGACACTTTCCGGCAAAGCTGGTCTATTTAAAAGCATTACGCTTGCCGACAGTCCGCTTACTCTATCTACGGGTTAAGTAACCGGTGATGTAACGATGCAATTCAACCTCTTTCCCCGTCCTCTTTGTTCCCGATGGGGCGGGGGTGTGCGGGGGGCAGAAGAGAAATACCGTGATCGCTTTGAGGACAGGCGACCGGGGGGAGGCGGGAGGCGCAGTGACGATTGGACGAAACTACCGAGGGAGCTGTTTCCAATGCGACGTGTCGCTGCAGCAGAGATGCACAGCTGCAACGACAATGCAACGACAGTGCTGCGACAATGCTACGACAATGCTACGACAATCTGCATCCGACGAGGTGAACCGTCCGAAGAAGACGTTCTCGTTAGGTAAACCATCCCCTGTTCCTCGCTGCGGCACCCTGTCTCCCCCCCTGGGATCCTCGTCCCGTTTCGTCGAATCGGATTTCCCACCGTTCTTGCGTGCGAGCCATCGATACGTCCGTTGTCCCTTCTGCGAGGCCAAACGACGCTCGCTACCGGCCACTTGAAGCGGCGGACACACTCGCGAACGATACAAACAGATCCTATCGATCTGGTTGCCGTTCAATGGTCCGAGGCGAGAACGGGCGTATCGACAGAAATTCGAATGTCGATCCCCGTTGGGCGTCCGAATCGTTTCTGTTCGGACGGTCCGCGTTTTCAAGACGGGGCGAACGGTTTCGAGGAGGGGCGCCGATTTATCGGACGCCAACGAGGATCGATTTCTGCGTTACGATGGCATGGAATTATCGGTGTTTAGTCGGCAACGCTCGTCTCGACGCTCCTCGAATACATGCTCGCCTTCTCCGGCTTGCTCATTTAACGAGGTCAGAGGGAAAAGCCAAGCGCGCGTGGGTGGATCGTTTCAGTCGGGTGCGGCGCTCCGCTTCGAACAAAATCAACAATCCTCCCTTTCATTTATCCCGCCGCCGTCTATTTGCAGTTCATGAAATTAACTGGAACGGTCAACGGAAACTCGAGTTACGCGGAACCGTCGAAGCAACGAACTCCGATCGTAACGCGGCACGTACGCCCGTCTCCGTGTCTCGCGATCGACTGCTCGCCCTCTTGTCCTCGTGTCGCGAGCGTAACCATTCCTCCAAGGCAGCGGGCAATTAATTCGGTCGACCTCGGGGGAAAGGGTAACGCGACAGAACGTGCGCGAGAAGCGATCGCGGGCCCGCTTGAAACCATCGATCTTTCATTTCTGCCTTCGCGGTTGATTGATTAACGGACTATTCATAGCGCCTTTTGTGCCTTCTATTTTTCGTACGCGCGTGCCAGGCGTGTTCCGCGTTACGAAGCACATCCATCAAAGCGGTTCATTTCAAGCGAGATCTAACGCGAGCAACAGAGAAACATCAAGGGGGACAGAGGCATTCATGAGCTCCTCCTACGCGAGCGCTCTTTGTGCACGTAAACGAGCGTTATCTTTGGTTATTGATTCGCAGAGAGACCGGCCGTGTACCGGTTACTCTCGATGCGACGCGCTTCTTTCACTCCTCTGTTTTAAAATAACGTTTCGCGTAACATTATTGGACCTCGGTCTATCGGCCGACGGATAAATAGCTGTCCAATCGTATCTATAGGCGTGCCATTTAGAAAGCGCACGGCTGGACGTCAGTTTTAATGCGGACGAGGGAACGAAGGGTGTCGAGGGGGTCGGTTCGACGGGGTATCTTTTCGAGAAGAAGTGTTTGATCGTCTGGTTTTGAACGACGCGAACACTCGTTGGACGATCGGCCTCTGAGACATTGATAAGACCAAGATACGCGGGTCCACCCTTAGTCATCGCAAACATTGGTCAGAACGACGGAGTTTATCGTCCCGAGGGTCAGGAATTCGTCGTACTGCTCGGCTGTCGTGTCTCGACAACGGCTAAAGGTCGTCCTCGCCCCTTCAAATTAAAGACACTAGTCCCATCGCGGAATGATCATCAGCACTCTAAGATTAGACTACCAACGCAACTCTGTCGTTTGGCGATTCCCACCAATACTTTCGTATTGTTAAACAGCTGCGTTCCACGAAAGTCGTCCTCCTTTTTTGCGAGGTGAATTCTAATAACAATTAATCCACTTGCGCCCGATACGCGACTCCGTTAAGTCCATACAGTTGATACTCACCTCGAGCTCGAAATCTTCACGAACTACGGTCCCGTGAAACTGGTCCAACCAGTTTACGAATCAAGTCACTTTCAGGATTTATAACTCCTTGGTGAAAAAAAAAAAAAAAGGAAATAGAAAAAGAAGGGAAAGAAAGCCGGTGTCCACCCGACGACCGAGCTAAATGAAATGAAAAAGTCTCGGGTTGCGTGGGCGTAAAAGGGTGGCGAGGCAGGTCGACCAGATATTGGATTATTACCGGGACGATCGCGAACGGAATATTACCGGCGGTTATTCGTGCTCGTAGATTAGCGCCGTAAATCTCGGACGAAAGAAGGCCGCGCGAACGGCATAGAAAAATTTGCCTCAAAGGTTGGACGTTTATTTATCGCGGGGTCGGCGATACGGCTGGGACAATGCTGGTTATCCTAATACCGTCGTAAATCCGCTCGACGAGATGCGTTCGCCAAAGTTTTCGTGGTTCCACTTGGGGAACTTAAATGGGGGGCAACAACTATCGCATGCAAGCATGCACGTGTTACGATAGTTCCTGCCCCCGCATTAATAATAACAAATACAAACGCAGTATCAGCGAAGATCGTCGTCCATTCGAACGATTTTCATCGCTTCGTCGAATCGGGCGGGGCGAACTCGTCGCAGTTCCATTCCTCGGCTATTTAAATCCAGAAAGCTGGCCGAAACTTGAAACGACGGTAACTTATATTCATTGCGAAATATTCGCTCGTCGCAGGCCCGCGAGCCGGTTACCAACGCGTGCTCGACGAGCGATCTCTCGCTGGAAATTCGCTTCCGCGAGAAGAAGGAACACGGGGGTGGTAGACGTAACAAGGTTTGTAGGCGCAGATGTCGAAACGCCAGTTCTCCCCGTGTTCGCCGTCTTGGTGAACTTCCGAACTAGAATACTCTGGACAATAGTTCCGCGTCGCGGAATGCAAATAGCGTCAGCCTCATAATTCGTCGGAACTCGCAACCGGCTGCCGGCGACCTTTGACCGAGAATCTCGCCCCGGTCTCGGGACCGGCGACGGCGTCTGCTTCTTGCGCGCCACCGCCCCGTTCCTCCTTCCTGGATTCAGTCTGCGCCACGGGGAGAAACACCTTTGTACAGGCATCCACCCACCGGGACAAATCTAATCCCGCCCGGCGGGGAAGTTTTAATTGCACGCGTAGAGAACGTTTGAATTCTTAGGCGGATGATCACCGCGACCCGTCTCGACACCGCAAATGGAAATTACCAAGCGGACGACTGTGTTCCCGTCGCGGGGCGTTCCCCGGGAAGTTGTATTAAACGTTGGATGGAGAGCGCGCTGTCTTTATCGGGGGAGAGGGTTTGATTCGATCCGGGGTGGTTTTGGCGTCGCTACGGGAACGTTTTGTTGCGGTCGTGGAAAGAATATTGGTGGCAACTTCGTTACTTTTACGAATCCCAGCGTATCTTTTGACAGGGACGTTCTCGAAGATACGTACTTCGAGAGAACACGCAGAAAGAAAAATTGATTTCAAAAATGTTCGAACCAAAAAAGCGATAGTAATCTGACCCATGAAATTGATGAAAATCGACGAAGATTTAAGGGGCGACTAATACACCCGGGTACGACGGTATTGTAACTGAAACAAAAGTTACGCGAGACAACGTTGAGAAAATCGTCGGGGAGAGACAGCCGATATTAAACGGTAATAAAACAAAATGGTAAACATCCAACGGAATATATATTTCCGGACGGAGCATATCCCGGTGGTTCGTGGAACTCGTAGAAAATTAGTCCCTGCTAAGCCATTTAACTTTCCCTTCCAATTTCCTCCACCGGCTCAGAAAAGAATAAGAGACCCAGTTTTTTGAAATCGTTCTATACCCAAGATGAAAAGCCTTTCAACGCGAGCCCGCTTTGTTCGGAATAAAGAGGCCACCGTCGTATTTATAGCCGCCCGTGGATAACCGCGTCAACCCCTCGCGAATAAAGTCTTCGATCACACCCTAGAATACCCCTAATCAATCCCGCCCTAAAACCAACCGTTCGTACTTCGTTTCCGCCGTTCAACCCTTCACAATGCTTCCGCGGGAGAAGCAGTCGCACAAACATACCGGTACCGTTTGAACCCGTGTAGGAAGGGTGCCGAAAAAGCGGGCTCGTTCCTGCAGCGAGAAGAGGCTTTGAAGATCCGTCGCGTTGAAAAGAAGAGTCGTCGTTCCTTTCGGACGCGTATCGAGGCATTCTTGCTCCCGGATTCCTTCCACCGGATCGAACGGAGGGTGGAAAAGGGCGGAGGCGGCCGGGGGGAAAGTCGAGAACATCCCTTCCTCTGCTTTCTGGGCCGTGCCAGTGGGTCACTTTTCCGCGTTACTTTTTCCAACCACCTCCCCCGTGCCCCCCGCAGCGAGACGTCACGTGACCCGTTTTCCCGCGGCGGGTACGCGTCGCCCGGACGCGTGATTTCTGGCCAGGGTCCAGCTCGATTAACGCGTAAGTCACGAATTGATACCCCGAGCCCGTCGTGGTTGTCTCCCCTTGGGAACTATCGTGCCCCTCGGGGACGTGATTTACCGCGTCGTACCGCGATCGGATTAAGGGGTTTAGTATATGTATGCGTATCGAGACTGTCGATAGTCGACGGCTTTGCGCATGGTCCGGTAACTTGGAATACGAATGCGTTTGGGAAAGATCGTGTTTGTTCGGTTACGCGAAAGGGAATATCGTCGTCGGGCGAAGGAGGACCGAAGGATTTATTTGGCTCGACTTAATTTTATTCTCCGCGTGGTTCGACATTTAGCGAGAAAGCGCGGAAGGATGTTTTCCGGGAGAAACGAATGACGCTCGTAACGCGATGTTAGCCATGAATTTTTATCCTTTCGCGGTGAATGTTCCGCGAGTACACGGGGATGGAAAATTTTAATCCGCGAATGGACTTTGACAGAGTGCACGGGCGGCGGGGGTGAACAAAAATTGGACGGTTGGAATTTACGAGGCGAGAGTGAAACAATATTCGAAGACACCGAGAGAATAGAGTTCCGAGGTTGGTGGCGGTATTATGAACGATTTAACCAGTCCGAAATTCGAGCCTTTTAATCACTCGACCGAAATACATACCGAGCACGATTCGGAGCGGCACGTGCGGCCCTTGAATTCTCCCCGACGTCGTTTATCGATTTCCCACCTTTTCCTTCCGCGGCGAGGTGAATTTATGAAAGAAAAATCCAACGACGCGCGTTATCTGAAAGAGCAAACATCCGAGGAGAGATGATTATCTTTTGTGTAAAGTAAATTACGATATTTGTAGACACGATTGAATCACCGCACTGATAATAGCCTCGACGCCAAACGCGTTTTCCCCCCCGCGCAGAAACCCACGTGTGCCCGGCTAAACCGGTCTGAAGTACCACTTTCCACGATCCGTAGAAGAAAATCGAGAGGGAGGAATTGTGTGCAATACAGAGCCCGATAGAACGTTTCGATATTTCTCGCCCCGGATCCGCAAACTTCTCCATCACGGTCCGCCAATACGTTGCTTTTTGTCCAAACAACAGGTGGTATCTACAATCGTTTCATTAATTTCCTCGCAATATCTGCCGCAAAAATCTCCGGCTATCGCGATCGATCAATTTAATGCCGGACGACGGGCAGCGAATCGCGGTCGCGCCATTTACAATTTACAGGTAGTTTTATCGGGGTCCGAAACAGCGGATCGGACACGCTAACAGAGGATAGCGTCTCGCGTAATAACGCGTCGATCGATCAGATTGATGCGCAACTCGCGCGATTGGTAGCATCGGCTGCTTGTAATCCTCCGAGGATGAACCGAAGTCCTGGACACGTGATTCACGGCGCGACGTGATCGGATTGAACGTAACGACCGTCCGCCTCGTAACCGAGGTGCAGAAGTTCCATCGCGGTGACGGTGCGCCAAGTGTTGTTGCCTGCTCGAGCTCGTAGACGCCGTCGGTATCTTGCGTCGTGCCATGAACCGAACGTAAGCGCTACACCTTCGTTTCGTTTTCCACCGTCAATCGAACCCAACGGATCACGGAAAACCGACACATGGCCCGCACGCAACAGGGCGATCATTCAGGCCTGTATAGCACGAACAGGAAAATCGTACAAAATCGGCATGGCCATCGCGCCGTTTTGATTGATCGTATTAGCTCGTCAAAACGCGGCAAAATCGGGGAACGAATGGGAAAATGTACCTAACGATGCCCGCGACCGAGAGCCGATTAATCTGCGCGTCGCCATCGGGGCTATTGTAACATTCACGGGGCGAGCAGATCAATGCGGTTTCACGCGAATTTCGCTGCCACGATCGAGCCGAACCATCGACGGTGACCAATAAAAATACGTCCGATCGACAAAACGGTGTCCCAAGGATGACAAGAATCTTGCGCCATCAATTTTCGAATCGTTAGACGCGGCTATCCGACTCGCGCGATCGTAATTACGCCGCTTTTCTCCTTGGCCGTTCCCCCCTTCGGTAATTAGCGGGCTGCCACTTTCGACTAATCGATGTCGTCGCACTCGAACGATCCGCCGTCCCGACGATTAATGTTCGAAACGCTCGATTCGACGTACCTCCAGCCAGGCAAACGAGCAGGGAGATTATGATCCGGACGTGGGCATCCATGGCGCAAGTTTTAATAGAAGACCCGCGAGAACCGATCCCCGAGAGCGTGCACGCCATTAACGCGGCGCGACGCGAACCCTCGAGTACAACGGGGGTGGTTGAACGTGTCGCGTTAACGAGACATCGATGGCGACCGGTTCGGGCAACCGTTAACGCGCGATTAAAACGATCGCGGGCCTTAAAATCGTAGACGCGCAGGTGGCACTCGTCGTTTCGGGCAGGTATTATGCGCGCGGACGACAGACTATTCACGGATTTCAAGGGGACTGTCGCAGTGCACGTGTACGCACGGTCGAAGGCGAGTCTCTCGTATTGCGAGCCACGTGGGCTAATTACAATTGATTAAAGCAGTTTGATTGTACGCCGCGAACATCGGCGTGATGAGCGTTTGCTCGATGCCGATTCGACGGACGGTCTTGCTGCGGACCGCGCGTAAATTTGAAATTAAATCAGCCATGAAATTAAAGGACATTCTTGGGAACGTAATCTAACGATAATTTCGAATCCAATGAAACACGAAGTACCGACCGCGCAGGACAACGAGACGGCTCGCGATTGCGACAACGGGAGCTTCGTTGCGAGAATGAAATGAAGAGGCGAACCATTCGCCAAATCGATTTTAAACGAGACATCACAGAACGCGATCGCGGATCGTTCGAGCGCTTAGCAAGCAAGTGAATGTAACACGAGGCCGCGGGAAATTTCCAAAGAACGCTCGACTTCTCGTCCAGGAACCGATCGATCCTCGCGGCTCGACTTCTCCTTTCCACGTTCATCGGCCAATCGAAATCATTGCGACGTCGTTCTTGACCCATTCGACGAACTTCCGACGGTCATTTCACCGAGTTCCCGATCGATACTCGATCTCGTTCCTCTCCTTTCTAAACTTCTCGTCCACCCCTCGCTCATTTCCAACCGTTTTCCCCCTTTTTCCTCGACGCGCACGCTGGACTGGTTCACCCACTGGGTCGCGACGATATATCCCCGGTCTGGCATCGATCAGTCTCCATTTTATCACGGCGCGCCACCCTTTATCGCCGCGCTGTATTACGACGATACGTCAGCTCGCGGTTTCGCCGGCATCAATCGGCATTCAAATCGATGCGGATCGGGCTGCAACCAGGACGACCATTCCTGCTGATCACGCTGAAAAGCCGAAAGATTCGGAGTTTCCATGGAAAGCACCGTCGAATAATTTAGACGTTCCGGTGGAATTTACGGGGGCGGAAATATCGAATAATTGATCGGCGTGGCATTATACTTCGCGCAGGAAAATTAATTTCTTTGAAACGTTGTCAGACGCTTGCTCGTTACGGGAAACTTTCTAACCCTTTCGAGAGTACATAGTTGATTATAAAATTGCTATTTTAAATAACAGTTTAATAATAAACATCAGCTCGAACTTCCAACTCCTACGGTTGCCAGTCGATAAAACCCAAACCGAGCCCCCGTTAAACTTCGCCCTTAGCCCAGAGTCCTGGCCCTCCCTCGCCGAAGATCACCCGACTTTCACCCCCGCAACCCGCACCGAGGGCTCCGTTCTCTCTGCACCGGGGCTTCCATGAAATCGTAACGGAGTCGCGTATCGCTCCATTTTGTTCGGATGGAAGGCAGACCGGAACAAAAATGTCCGCTACAAACGACGCTGATTCTTCCGAGGGGGCGCGAAACGATGACTCCCGTGCCGGCTGAAAGTTCGAGGAATATGAAAGTCCGCGAAGAAACGGGACAATGCGAAATGCATCTTTTATTTGCGCCGGCGTGCGCCGGGGCCAGGTCTCTTGTACATATCCGCGCGTTCCTCCCGTCGTCCTCGTCGACAAAGCGGCCCAGGAGTTTTGTTTCACGCGCACTCCCCGGGATATATACACCGGGTGAAGTGAGCGGTCGTATTGTAGCAAGTACATACTAGCTACGTGTGCAATGCGCCCACTGCATAAAGGGCGAGCGCAAATTAG
Source organism: Nomada goodeniana (assembly GCA_963969485.1). Taxonomy (NCBI): domain Eukaryota; kingdom Metazoa; phylum Arthropoda; class Insecta; order Hymenoptera; family Apidae; genus Nomada; species Nomada goodeniana. The sequence continues at coordinate 3,471,451 of OZ018303.1, read as the reverse complement.
CCGAGCAACCCTTGCGACTAGCTGTTATCAGCATCCGTCCTGTGAACATTTTCCTTGGGGCGTGCTGTTCCGCACCGAAATTGGACGAAAAACTTCCGCTGAATGGCTTGAACATGCAACTTTTCCGCGCGTTTTGTCCACTTTGTAATTGTACATTTATTAAATTGCCGGGGCTGAAGTTCAACTCTGTTTTAAACGCTGTCCCCCCGCTGACGAACGAGCACCAAACTTTATGGGCCTATGAAAAAGTGGAAGGCGAACGATAATTCAAATATAACAGCGCAACGAAAGTTTATTCTCGAATTTCTGGAAGGTACTGCCACCTCGCTGTGGTATACCACAGTCAAAGCTTTCTTCGCAAATTTCGGAAATAATTGAAACAGATTATTTCGCAGAAAAAAAAGACTCGTCTATTTTCACCATTTTAATTCCTTGCCCGACCCACGAGTGCTTTATCATTAATACCGTGAAATAACGTTTCGCGACGATTTCTGACCGTCGTTGCAAACAATTTCGCCGAGAAGTCGACACCCCCGTTCGTCTGCCCTTTCTCGCCAAATCGTAATGGCCCTCCAGACCTCCCGCATCTCCAATGGGTTCAATTTTCTCGGTTGAACGGCCCGGTTCATCGGCGCGCCGCGGTGTCCATAGATTAAAATGCGACAACCGGTGCGCGCGGAAACGCAATCCGTTTATTGCGAAATCCGCGCGGCCAGCGCAAGCGGTTCCCTGCGAATCGGGCTATCGGATGAGCATTCCGTGGCCGGGGGGATCGCGATTCACCTGGGCGCCGGTGCAAACGCATACGATTGTATCTTCGCGGGCGTTGTTTAAAACACCGGCGAACCTGTTTCGCGTTCGAACAGAAATCTCCCTCCGCCACCGCGCACTCTGTCTGTCTCCTTTGCTCTTTTCCCCCCATCTGTTTTTTTTCTTTTTTCATTTTCAATAACCGCTCGATCGAGTTCACGCCTCGACGGTGCATCGGGAACAAACGAACATCCCGACGATTTCGTGGGTGGGCAACAGCGGTACGATTTTCCGCGAAATCCGCCGCGGTAACGATACCCGTTTCGACTTAATGATCGATCCAGCCGCCGGCTAATTACCTTAATCGAAATTCACTGATCCGCGCGCGATTCCACGTCGTACCGGGTCGCGTTTCCAAGTTTTATTTCGCATAAACGCGTTTCAAATCGTCGCTCCGCGTTCGCCGGACGGCCCTGTTAACCATGGCAGTTCGATTGTAATTACCGTTTGTCCAACGAATTCGCGCGATCCGTTCTCTAATAGGATTTTATTGAATCGAAATGTTCGCGCTCGTTTCAATTCCTCTTCCCCGGAATTTCCTTTCGCTTCACCCACCTTTTTGTCCACTGATTTTCGTCGACACCCAACACCCCCCATCCTCCCTACCCTCTCTGTTATTTTATAGTTTAGTAATTTCTCGTTCATTTTTACTGCGCGCTCTTCTTTCGTTTTATTGTGCACGAGTTTCGTCGTCTCGAATATTTAAGCCGACCGCTGAACCGACGTAATTTGTTGAACATTTTTTAATAATTGCGCGATCACGTGTGCGCGCGCCGTTAAATTCACGATTACCAGCGGAAACACAATGGCGAAAGGTGGTCCTTCGATACGTGAATGTTTAAGAGCAATCGGCAACATCGATTATCGGTAGTGCAGAGCTTTCCGCGTAAACGGGCAAATAGAATTCGCAAACAAGGGAACCGGAAATGTTCGAGTCATAACGATAATTACCGTCGGACCGCGCGATCTCGCATCAAAAATTAAAAATCATCACTGGATGTTTGTCATCCAGGTGGGTCGCGTTCCGATGATTATCGTCGTGCTATTATTTTTGCCGCGGAGCAATCCCGAGAACCCGATAGAATTGCCTCGTAAATCGTCCTTAAATATTCATCGTTAAATTGCCTCCGGCCTCTCCCGATCAGTTTCCCCGTTCCCCCGCTGAATTACGCTTCTAACGAAAATAAGCGCACCCCGCCCACGAATCAGTGCGCCGAATTGATCTCGCGGTTCGCCGTCGAGCCTCTTCCGAATGTTTCGATCCGCCGGATAAGCCAAAATTTCCGATCGATTCGCTTCGAATGAATCGCGGCGAAGGAAAGTGCGGCAGTACTCGCGGTGACGTCGGGTTCAGGACCGACGTTTCACTAATTGCTACAGTCGTGCTACTCCGCTCGGGCAGGAAATTAATTAGCTCGGACACGTGTAGTCCGTACACGAAGCGATATCGATTCTTTCCCCGCGCGTAATCGCGCGAACTAACTTTCTATCGAGCTCGAAGATTTTCGTGGCAACGGAGGGTCATCGCGCGACTGTCAATCCTTCTTCGCGTTAAAAATCTGGACCATGCGTGTCGCACGAGCCACCGAGGCAGCAGATAATTAATCAAACGTCATGCGGCGTGATTAAATAGTTGATTAAATTAATCACACTGGAAACAGGAAGACGCTGTTTGACGCTTCGTGTAATGATAGTCGAATCTGATTCGCGTGCAAGAGTTGTATTTAATAACAGTATCCAATACTACGATGATATTCCTAAACGGAAGAATCATTTTATTTCCTCCATTCAGTAATAACTGCAAAGAACTTTTACTACTCTTCGAACATTAGGAAAAGTAAACTCTTCGATTCTTTCTCCCATCGAATTCTTCGCCGACCCAAATCCATTAATTCCCCGTGCCAGAATATCCACCTAATTTGGACAGTCGTTTAATCCGCGAATGGGAACATTTCAAAGCGACGACACCGCCGACTGGAAGCAGTAAATCCACGTCGCGAGAGTTCCAAATCGAACGTCGCGAACTTGCGGACTCCGCGTGGCCGAGGTAGAAGAACCAAGAAGGGTGGGTCGCAGGTATATATATTTGGGCACACAGGGCTGAAAGAAATGTCGAGGAGGTGCCCTGAGAGACGGTGAAAATACGGAGCGAAGTAAAGTGAACCGAGATGGCAAACAGGGGAACTGTCCATCATCTGAGAATCGAACTTTTGCTCTACGACCTCGAACGGCTTCTAGGATCCCCTACAACGCCGATCCTTTTTTACGAGCGGGATTTGGATGGATCGTATTGCACGCTTCTCGCTAGGGACGTCGGTCGTAGCATAGGACTCGCCGGGTCCTAGATCGAGTCGAAGTTCGATTGTTCCTCGGCCGTGTAATCGACAACGCCTGACGACGTTTCGTTCGACAACCTTTCGGCAGAGAAGTGTAACGCAACTTCGAATCGATGTCGAAAACGCGGAATTTCGATGAGACTGCGTTGCGATGTTGTATTGCGATTGAAATGAAAATTATAATTTCGATGGTCAAAGATGCTTCGCGAACTCGAGGTACAAAAGTATTTCTTTCGAGCAATTATTCTATTAATCGTATTCGCAGTTCGTACACGGGATATTAGTTTTTGCGAACGACGAAATGTATGTTCGCTTCGCCCGAACAAATTTACAAGTCACCGTTGCAACACACTTCACGTTGAAAGGGTTGAAGTTACTGCATTATATTCAGGCGAAGAATGGAGCTATTACTATCGTGAAGTTACGTAAAGTTCACGCCGAGCGAAATATCCCCGTAATCACGGTTTCACTTTCGTTCAACGAGGAACCGCGTCGCTCTATCTTCCCGTCGACGTGTATGTACGCGCCGCGAGGAACCGTAACGTCGACGAACTTTTACGTCACGCTGTATCGCCCGTTCGATTTATTATTAGCGCCGGCATCTATCGCAGGTAATGGCCGTTAAAGCGCGTTTTAGCGAAGCCCGGTTAGGTGTACCGGTGCGCGGAGCGCGTTAATTACGGTTGTAAGCTGAAATTGCGATCATATCGACGGCCTGGGAACGCTGTTAACTCTCCCCTCGTCGTACCGTTTCGTGTGTTCCTACGTCTAACTCGCTAATTCAGTGTTAACATCTGTCGCGAGCTACGTACTCCAGCGAATTAGTATGCGTACCACCGATGCACTTCTTTATTTCGGGAATTCACTGTTCGCGCGAACAGAAAAATCGTTCGCGCCAAGAAGGGGAATAGGTTCGTTCGTCTGACTGTGATCCGGAAATGATCCTGTTAGAAATCTCATTTGACTGAGCCGTTAATCGTAGATTTCTGCAAATTGGAATAGTATTTTAAAGGGGGGTGGTGCGAGGGTTTGCGTTATTATCGCCGTTCCTGGGCGATAATTAACCGGGCGTTGATCGGATTGATTAACAATTTATCGTCGACGCGGACGCTTATAAATTCTGGAACGGAATTCCCGATCGGAGCAAACGAGCGCCGAGGAAGTTAATAATGCAGGTTAAATGGGGCGAGAATTAATAATGAAAACGATGCAGCGGCTTGATCGGTTCGGCGAGGAGTGGAAAATTCGGGACGCCGAGTCAATTATACTTTCGGGGATGTTCTATTGTTGGACGGGGCGTACACCAATCTCCGATTTTCTAAATTCCACGACGAGAAAGCGTATATGTGCTCCGCGTGCGATTGAACGAGCGAAGAAATCACCGTGGAGAACCGTCTGTTACATGAATCGCGCGAGTCATCGTTCACCTTGTTATTAATCTCGGATTGAATAAGTAATTGCCGCGTGTAGGAATAGAATTACGCGGCGCCATAAAAATAGAGCGATCGTTGTTTTCGCTTCGAAATCCTTCGAGCATATGTTGCTCGTAGCCTGCGTGGAAATAAATTAAATAACGTTTGCGTGGACGCCATATCCTCGCCACCCTCGTTTTCTATGCGTTCGTTTGTCAGCCCGAACGATAATAACAATTAAACATCCTCGCGTCCCCTTCGAAGACCAAAAAGTCCGCAATCCTCGCCGGCCAATTACAATCGCGGCAGCCAGCTAAACTCTCGAATTGATCCATTCGTGGACACGATTCACGATGAATCAAAACGTCCAGCACGCGAACGCGTTGTGTCACGCTCCGTTCCGCGCGCTTCGCAACGAAGCCCGCAGAGATAGCGCGAAATAGTCGCGGTTTTCCGCCGCGTGTTTGCTCGCATCCGTGCGATTAACGCCGCCCCGTGAAGTGGCACACACGCGGGTAGTTAGAGAAACGACGCGCACTCGACTTAATGATGACGTGAACGACGTCTTTGAAGCACTTGGCCGCGAGTCGCGGCGTATCCGCGCGCGTAACTGGTCATGAGACCGTAATTGCGGATAGCACTCGTGGAAATACTGTCGAGGAGCGTTTAAAGGGAGAGAACGGTGTGCGTCGAGACAGCGGAGACCCTGGCCGTGCCTCTCCTCTTCGAAAAGCTCGAGTGTCGACTACCAGCGAGTCGTCGAGATTCCCGGCGGCAGGAAATTTCGAGACTGCTCGCCGATGCTCAATTAACGGGGCGACGTTCTCCGGACGCAAGTTTCATCAATCTTTCGTCCCTCTTTTCTGTCTTACTTTTCATTTAAATACGCGAGAGGAATGCGCCAAACATTCCACCGCCGCATTAAATTCCTCGAACACCGACACGTCGCGAAGTTCACACGGAATTCATACGCGCTCCGAATGTCCCTCCTATTTTCTTCGCCAAGTGCTCCGTTTTAAAAATCGCGCAAGAACTATCCGGTTCCACGACAGACCTATTTACAATCCACCCGCCCCGACGCCTGTCCCCCGTTTCCTTCGTTCGGCGGTGTACGCGCTTGTCGCGAATGGATTTTCATATTATTACTCCTCCCGGTGTCGCTGCCGCTCGGATTACAAGTGTATTTGTGCGAGGTTCCAGCAGGGCTGCCTATTCCTCTGCCACTCCGACCGTTTTTTTTCCACGCGAGCTTTTTGTGTAAAATTTCGTCGGATCTCGCGGCAATTGAAACCAAACGTAATACAGAACGAAGCTTATGCACGTCTATATACATTTTTCCCTTCCTTTCACGAATGTACCACGGAATTTCATTTCGTACTCGCGCTGTTAACCATCGAAACACATTCCGCCACCCCTTACAGTTTATCGATTTACCAAACGAGGATCGCTTTCCCATCGACCATCAGCCGAAACTAGGTTCTTCGTCAGGCACGTTAATAAATCCGGACTAACGCGTCCAGGCGGTTCGATACTTTTCATTGCCGGGTTAAAGCGGAAGCGTACGTTACGCGGAGTACACCACGGTGCGATTATCCGGGATAATTACAGACATTATGAAGTTCCGTATTACCAAGGAATTGTAGGTTATACCATGGCGTCGGGACGCGCGTGCATCAGCCGAAAGACGGCAATGTAACGCGCGGGACCTCGATTGCGGTTAGAGCAGCCTCGTTGCGCCGGGCTGTTATGAAAATGGCGTTTCCACCCTACCGATGGAGATTCAATTTCTTCCACCCCTCCCACTGTGGAACGACGAAACTTGCTGCCAGCTAACAGGGGAATCCCCAGACGAGGCTTATCACGAACTCCTTCTGCCGGAAGTTTCTTCCAAACGTCTGGCGTTCGCTAGATTCTCCTGTGATCCATGTAGCGTGACTTAACAAGATGAAGGAATTTTCCACTGAATATAACTCTCGACCGGTCCCCTCGGCGAAAAACACGGTGGCTCTTCACGTGGTTCTTTGAAGCGTTGGGGAAATTTTCGTCGCAACGATCCAACGAATTACAATACGCGCTGCATACGTAATATCTTTCGCTTCGCACGTCGACTGCTATTCGGTGGAATTATCAATTGAACTTTCGTCACTGGTTAAACGCGATGCATTAATATTAATTTTCGCTGCCGCGAAATGAGCACCGCCGGGCAATAATACACCGATATCCTGGAACGCCTCTACATCACCAGCACGGGCGAAGCTACCACGGAAAACGTATCGACGTCCTCCAAGAATATTAAACCTCGAATCCCCGGCGACGTTTGCCCGCAGCGTTAAATATCCCACGGTGGCTATTAACGGGAATCCTCGTAAAACCGTCGCGACTATAATATGAACAATTCCGGGGTTCAATTCCACGGGCCGTTGCCGTAAAGAGGCGTCACGGTGGCGTCAATAAAACGCCGAGGCTGTCGGTTCGTCCGTCCGTTCATCCGTCTGTACGCGGAGCGGCGTCGAAATGACGATGGCCGGTGACAGATCAGGTCCGGTTGCGGCCGGCAAAAATACGGCAGTGAAATTCCCGTCGGCCGCAAATGCACCAGCCCCGAAATTGCGATGTAAACCGAGGCGGATGGCCGGTGTGCGCGCGCGATAAACGAGGATAATGAAAGCGTTGCACAGGCTCTGCCCGCGAGTTTATTAAAAAACTTCGGTTCGCCGTGTCCGCTGTTCGAATGGTCCGGCTTGTCGTCAACTCGGACAAGATATTTTCTTTTAATGAATGTCGCGAATCGGTGAAAAGGGGGGGGGGGTTGGTGGGCTGGCTTTTTGTCGGGTTTCGCAGGTAGGCGTTCGGTCCACGAGGGTTGCTCTGCACGGAGACTCGAATTTTTGAAACGCGAAGGGGGGCCTCCTTCTTGGTTTCGCTGTAAATAATTGCGCCCGAAATGTTTGAAGAGTCACGAATTCTAAAGCAGAAAATTGTTGATCACGGAACTGCTGTGCCTTCGCGAGAAAAAATCGTAGAACAGTCCACCCGGGTTTTTTTTTTTTGACGAAGTTTAAGTAGTTCAAAGATCGCCAATTTTTTCATCGAAAATTTAGCGAACCTTAAACTTTTGCTGGGTTGTTGCTGGCGATAATCAATATTTTCAGTTAATTAATAAAAAATAGCCGCTTCCTTTATTTTTTCCGGCAATTTTCATTTATTTCGCACTCCCAAATGATATTGAGGTAGATACTCGCTCTGGTTAATCTCGAACCGTATATTCACGTTTTCCCCAGCAAAATGAAACCTTACGCGAGTTTGTTTCGTAAACGAAACTAATGTTCCCGCGGGAGGTCCGATGAAAAATGTGGAAATTCAGAATTTTGCTTTCCGATTAAATCTCGTCTTCCATAAAATTGCTTTCCTTCATTCCGCGAAAGGAAGCGTCGGAAATTCCATACATTAATTTCCTTACCATCAAGGTCTTGCATACTTAATCGCGTGAAAAGTTTTTAATACACCCGAAGGTACTCGCGAGAAGAATAAGCAAAACCAATGTGCATACATTGTAGACGCTTCGCTGGAAAAAATTCTCTGCCTCGTCAGTCATCAAAATATCATACTTGTCAATTCTTTTGCAAACACGAACAAATATCCAACCATGCTTCTTACTTATACAGTATCTGTTCTTTCTCTCCATTTTAATTTAAACTAACATCGAGCATGAGCACGCCCTGAAAATTTATATCGCTGTCATCCCTCGATCCCTTCGTGCATCTAAAATATCGTGATTTTAACGCGACACGTGACGCGAAGTAGATTCGCGAGCTCAACGCCGACTAAAATCCGATTTCGGGTTAATTTTTTTTTTTTTTTATGCGGATCGATAGGCACGTTTTAATGGGCGACCAATCACGGGAACTTCCTCTATTAAAATCTCCTTTGAAATTCCGCGTCCGTGGTAGCCACGTGAATTATCGTCGTTTCGTAGGAGGCAATTATCGCCGCCCGCCGTCGCGATGCCCCTCGCTCGTTGGACGAGTTTGCTGAATTATCGAAGGGAGGACTGCATCTCTAACCGGAAAACAGGCCGCTCAATTTTCGCGAGGCCACGATCCTGCGGAATGTTTCTTGCTCGGTATACTTTCGCGATCAACGAACGGTTCTCGACGCTCCGTTAATTGATTCTTCATACCGTTCGAGTGGTTGGAATTCAATGGAAACGCGGAACATTTCTTAGGACAGCTCGCGACACTAATCTGAATCTACGATTGATCAAACTGAAACGCTGGTCGGGACCGTTTACACGAATGCTGTGTTGAGATTGAAGATCGCGAAAATTTGTATTTACAACGTTTTCAAAACGTTGTTTTCGAACAACGCAGGCGAACGCAGGCGATCTATCACACAAACGATTACATTATTTTCAATCGAGGCCAACAATATCCGGACGGTTCGATCCCTTCAGACCCGATTAGAAATTTTCCTCGCGTCCCCCGTCGTTCGGGGCTCATTCCCCGCGTTGGACGCTCGCTCCTTAAGCCGGGGCAGTCCGCGAGCGTAGGATTTTCACGGTTTACGTGCGTGCGCGTAAACCCATCCGCTGGTACGTGTCGGGACTGTGCGATATCATAACGAACAGGGTGGAACAGCGAGATGGGCGAACGAAGAGCCGCAGAATGTAACGGAAACCCGCGGCTCAGATTTAATTCTGCGCGACTATCGCGCGGAACGGGTAACGGATTGCGCCGCGATACGTTCTCCGCCTTTGTTTCGACCCCTCAGACTGCAACCTGCAGGACAGTTTATAATCCGGGGATCATCCCCTTGCTTGACACACGCGCGCACAGTGGATCGGGGGGATGAAATGGTTCGGCTGTTTGATTCGTGATTTGTAGCGTGTAGCGTTTGAAGGATGATACGGGCGTTGCGTGCGTGGCAATAAATGGAATTGATTCCGGTTCGCCGTTGTTCGAACGAGACCGAAGGTGCTGTTTTCTATTGGAAAATTGAAGAGGCACGTGGGGCCACTCGTTAGGGTGGGACGCCTAATAAACAGTACATAGATGTTAAATTGAAGCCTCGCGTGAAAAACATTCTTTAATTCTTAGTCTCTCTTCGAAAATAAATATCGTAATGCCACATCAATACAATTGCTATTCGCCGGCGATCGACTACCACCCGGAAACAGAGAACGCGTTACCACCGAGCTTATTACCTGCCATCGGCCAACCGTCCCCTCCTAAATTCGATTTCCACGTTGGGACAAAAATTCCACCGGCGAACATATATCGTGCATACGTATCGTAATCTGAATTATTCATCGCGTCGCGGTAATTCCGTATCCCCTCGAAACGTACGAGGCCGACCGGTGCTTAATTCAAGAAACACGTTTTGGTTCCCCGAGAGGGTCGTTAGTCGGATGCATCACGGGCGCGGATTTAAAGGGCGGATCCGCACGTAGTAGGTGCAGTCGCTTAGATTGCACTACGAGAACAGAGAGCGAGAGAGAGAGAGAGAGAGAGACTGCTCGATCGCCGCGAAATGATTACGCGGGCTTGCCCGATTATTCCGTCGAATGGAAGCATCCTTCTTCCGGCGCGGCGCGGTTTGGAAGACGAAAATGTTCGTTTGTCTGGCTGGAGCGGGAATCGCGGATCCAATTTCATTCGCGCGGGCCCGCGTTCGTCCTTCCAAAAGCATATTTACAGGCACCTCGATGCACTCCGATGGCATTTTAATCTGGCAAATGCATTCCGCGAGCCACGGCTCGGTGGCCTCTCGCTCCTCCTCTCCCGGGTCTTCGATTCATTCGCCATCAACCCTTGCCCCTGTCTTTCTCGAACGGATTCGCGCGGACTTTTATTTCTCCCCCGACAGAACTGCCCTCGCAGGAACTGCTTCGTTCGAAGCGTATTCCTTTTTTTGGAAACGGAGCGACATTTGGTCGAACCGCGCTGGAATATTTTTCTTCGATGCGCTAATTTGCGAGGAGGCTGACACACTTACCGGTCAGTCGAGTTATTGGGATATTTCCTTTTCGTTTGGTTTCTTAGGCGAACCGGTGGACGATTGCGGGACGCGCGCGACATGAATATTACTGCAGTGTCGATCGATTATAATATTTCGCGACCTGTACGCGCGGTATCTCCTGTTTCGTCTGTGCGCTCGCTATAGGGGAGAAAAAAATCGCGCAATTAAATTCTTCATTGACGCGTCCACTCCTGAACGACTGCTTTCCAAAGATCGTCGACGGTTTCCGTTCGCCAGAGGCGTCTGTATTCTCTCGCCGCGCTGGGAGAATGTTAGGTCGACACTCGGGGGACACGCGGAAGCGACGAACGAAGGGTGATATTCTTCTCGGGAGAACCTTTTTGACGTCGATTCTATCCCGTCCCCCGCCGTCCCCGCCCCGCATTGGATCATTTTCAATTTATTTCCTCGCCTTTTTGTCCGAATCGTTCTTCGCCGTCCCTTTTCGTTTGTCCTCCGAGAGAGGGAGGTTGAAGGGTTACGCTCTTTGAAACGATACAGAACAAAGGTCCGTATCGTTGCGGGGGTTGATTAATGAACTTCTTGCCGCGACCGATGTACAAGCGACAGGAAAAAATTGCAGAGAATGAGATCGTGGGGGCGCCAGAGGGGTGGAGGAGGTTGGTTGAAATTGCAAAGTCGTTCCGCGGATGCCACCGGTCGATTAATTGAACTCGTCGACTATTCCTGATCGTCTGCTTGTCATTGCTGTTGTTTCATCGTTTCGTTTTTTGTCCGAGGGTAAACTAGAAACCGCCCAATACTCGACACACGGTCGTTCGATTATATCGATTTCAGCCCGATTTTGGTCGATCCCCGTTGCGCTGCCTCGCTATATAAAAAGTTCCCTCCCTCGTAGTTGCGCGGAACATTAAAATATTCGGGCAGAACGACGCGCCGATACAAATTATCGTCGCGGGGCGTTCCTTCGTTTCAAACGGACACCGTACTTCGAGCCAGCTGTGCTGTCGCCGTTAAAACTTTTTCGAGCGTAAAGGGTCGACATCGAAATCCACTCCGCGGCCGCAGATTTTTATTATCCGCGCCAAGAGGCGGCGACGTCATTTTCCAACGACACTTTTCCACTTTTCTGCCCGAAGTATGTACGTGTACCCGCCACCAATCTCACCGCCCCCGACAGAAAGCGTGCTAAATCGTTCCGTTTGTTCTTTATCAGTCGTTCAATGGCCGTTCCGCGTTGACTGTTGCAGACTCTTGAATCCAACGATCCAGCGACGCTGCGTGCACCGGATCGATACTGGCCGCAGGATAACTCACGAAAATCGTTCCGGCCAAGAAGCATCGTGGCCCTCTCCATCGTTCCTAATTGACAGGCGGAGCACACCGTGGAGATCGGAAAAGAAGGGACACGTACCTCGCGAACCGGATAGAAGACGAGCACAAAGCTCAGGCGGCTGGAGAACGGGGACCGTTCAAAATTTACGAGTGAACAGGCCTGCCTGCGCGTCTTAGAGGCGAGCAACAATACATTGGGCCGGTCTTGCCACGTAACAAATGGTCCAGTCGTGAAAGCAGCTTTTCCTCGGAACGACACCGGAAGCGGAGGTCAGACATCACATAGGTTCATCCCAGCGACGACTAGAGTGATCGCCGGTTCGCCGTCTACCTCGACTTGTTAAATTTTTCAACGCTGCTTCGCAATGGCCGTGTATTCCTCGACGCTTTGAAATTGAGGGTCGAAGGGAACGCGTACGATATGACCCGGGGCCGGCACACCGCCGAAGTATCCGCGGACGATTGAATAAGAGCGGAAAGAATGTCGAGGCTCCACGGCGGAGATTCCTAAGGGAACGGAGGTGGATCCATCGGAACCCTGGACAAATGGGTTAAAAAAGATCGCGATGGACAGCGCGACCCCGTGCTCCTCGCAAAATGGTGATCGTGCTGCCCTCGTGGAAACGCAACAAGTGGCGATCCGTACCTTACCCGTGACCTGTCATCGATGTTATCCAACGAACAAGGTGGTTTCGATCCAGGAGCCGTCGCGTTCGATCTGAGGATTCGCCGCGCACAGAATTTGTCGCGTAGAAGACGAAGGAGGCGAATGAGAGGGGGAAATTTCGTTAGCAATAAAACACGTGAAACTAATTGCGGAGAGAAGACACCGAGCCAGGAGAGACACGAATGGACTGACTGCCCGTTGACCTCCGATTCGGAAAGGAAAGATTCAGCTCCTGTTCCCCGATCGATATCGATCGCCACGGGTACAAGTTAAGTTATTGTGGATCGCAGAGGAGTCGTTTCGATGGGGGAAGAGCGTGGACGACTATGAACGGGATCCGTGATCGACGAAAGAAAAGGAGATCCTTGTTTCGAGAATTGGGAACGTTTGTTTGCTTGGTTTCGATTCGATTCGCGGGGAGCACTGTTCGCAACCCGTCCCCACAGCTTTTTGGAACATATCCGGCGACAATCTGAGAGACAACGTACCTCGTCGGATGAGACGATGGTGATGAAAATATCCGCGGTCGAGGCTGGCGTTCCTTTGTTAAGTGCCGTCGGTCCGCGCTGCGTCGTCAAGCAGGCCACGGTGAAGAGATGCGTCGCGGCGCTCCTGCTTGTCTCCGTCGCCAGTATATTCTATTATACGCATTATATCATCAGCAGCCCACTGTCCAGGTAAGTTTGACATTTTATACCCGATTGACATGTCCCTCATTTTCATTCTGATCGGTTCCGAATAATTCTGTTCCATTTAAAAGCCGGAATTCGATGCAATTACGCCGACTGCGAAAGCGTTCACGTTTAATCGCGTGCACGAACAAACATCGACCAGAGCCTGCCCTTGCCGTGGTACACAAATACCATGGAAATCATCAATCTTCCGAAAATCAGGCATCCCTCGATGAAATTGTTCCGCTGCAATATACACGGAGCTAACCGTCGCTCCGAATGCGTCTTCCATCAATGTTTCCCAAAAGCTAACCCCTGTTCATCCCCAATTTTCTCTCGGACACCGCTGGCTAGTTGCACAGTTAATTCGAGAAGACGAATAACCCCACGGGCTGAACGTTCGTCTCGTCCAGATATGGACCCAATCTCGCTTTGGATAACTCAAAGGCAACTCGTGTAGCGCGCCAGCCTTGCTGGTAGTCCGCCGTTATTTCGTGCCAGTGTAATTACGTAACGCCAAATTGTTGCCGGCCGTTGCTCGACTGTACACGCTTTCCTCCGGGACTTATATCTTAATTGCCCGGTAATACGGCAACAGGACGAACGTACCTTTTGGTCACGCTTTGAAGTTAATTACGCGTTGTGCAATATTTGCAAACGTTCTCGGTCCACCGATGTTTCCTTCCATCTCTGTTCGAATTTTTCTTAAATAATTGATGGCGCGAGGATTCGCTTGATACGAAAAATTTTTGTTAAACTGATTACAAAAGAGCATCCAGTCACGATTCTTAAGCACGCAACGGGAGATAGAGGCTGGTCTGATTGGATCGCGGTTCGATCGCACCGCTCGATACATTCCGAACGGAATAATTGATCGGCCCGAACAGACTCAGACAGTGGGTGCTGCGCGCACCTTTCTGTTAATTGATATAGTGCTTTGCCTCGACGCGGATCAATCTTAACAGATAACCTATGACCGTTCTGCAAGCAATTGTAGGCTCGGAGTAAACCGTCGTCAATCACGAAACCTAATACTCCCGCGTGGACATTGACATGTAATTTCGCGTTCGACGTAGCCAAGCCACGAATCTGCCCTTATTGCGTTCCGATCCTGCAGCCCCGAGCGTTGCAATATTCCGAATCACCCTCGTTCGCTCTTCCGTTTACCCAAACAGGATACCGTAAGGAACCATAGGTTGCTATCAAATACACTCTAACATTTTGGTTCAACGCTGCCGGGGACAAGTGCATACATAGAAATTTCGATACGCTCCAAACCCCTTCTCTATACATATACACAAATATATATATATAGCATGCTCCAAAATTCTTCCAAATATTTTCGTAACCCCGTACAAATCTGGGTAACAGCTGCATCGCAGTTTGAAACAATAGCGATTCTCTTATTGTTCGTTTGCAACATTGACTCCTATGAATTTCCAATCGTCCCCGTATCGATTCCAATCTGAAGCAGAGGAAAGAGCAACGTCCACGGTCGAAGACGAACTTGAAAGATGATCGTAGGTGCAACGCACGCCTTGCACCGAGGAGAGAGACGTGCATTCTCGGTCGTGGGACGCGAAATGCGGCCGGATGTTTGTCGCACGCCCAATCAGCGCCAATTCAAGCTTCTCCTCTGGACTTACGTCGGCGCTAAGCTGCAGACGCATCTCGTTGCCGTCCCATCCTTCGCGACGCCACGCGCCTTTCGCATGACGCACACCTTTCTGCCTCGGCTAGGTGGACGGGGAAAATCGTGCGGAACCGGCCCCGAGATCGCTGAACCGACCGAATTTTAGCGAGCTCCACCGCCTTGTCGACGTCTCGGACGAATCGTTAAATCGCGATCGATTCTCGAGCGTCGAGGGCGATTACGTTGGACGCGCGTATCCTCGAGGAATTTATTAAGCTGCTCAGCAAGGAGCAAAGAGAGTAGGCTAGGAATTGAAATACAAATTTACGTGTCAAGTATTATTTAATTTTCATGTTGGAGTAATTAGTGGCGTCAAATCGTAAAGATATTTTAATTCTTCAATGTCGGATTCTTTCGCGAACAATCGCGATTCGTTAAACGTCACACCGTTGCACAGTCGCTCTTAAATCATGCAGAGTTGCTGAAATATCCGTGACTAATAGGAAAGTAATGATATCGTATTAGCCAGATGAATGAGTCATTCGCGCATTACGCCGACTGTTCGTTCGTTTTATCTCTTCCGAAGCTCCGTTAAAAAGATTACTATCGACAAATATTTTTCTCGACGCTCTAACCCGACGACAAGAACGGACCGTAAGCCGAAGTTTAATGAGAAATTCGTTGACGATTTCCCGCTGCGGTGGAAGGCGCGTTAATTTCATTCGACCAGGTCGCAACAAGGGCTAGAGAATGGCGTCTACCGA
Source organism: Nomada goodeniana (assembly GCA_963969485.1). Classification (NCBI taxonomy): domain Eukaryota; kingdom Metazoa; phylum Arthropoda; class Insecta; order Hymenoptera; family Apidae; genus Nomada; species Nomada goodeniana. The sequence continues at coordinate 3,455,844 of OZ018303.1, read as the reverse complement.
CTGAATATGTACATGCATTGCACACAGGGGGGCCCTGCGGCGCGTGAAACACGGAAAAGTTGAATATTTCGATGTGTTCCGACCAGACATTTATGCTACAAGTTTACACAACTCGATATTACCTTGACAAGACGGATGTTCGGAATAATCAAACTTCTGCTTGGTGAACAAGCGCGATGAATAATGTATCGCGCGAATAATCGACCGCCTTCCCTCGATTTCTAATAAGTTTTTCATGGCGGGCTGTCGGGACATTTTGACATGCTCGTTTCGAATCGTATATTTCCAGCGCCGCCAATAAATGTCCTTCTATTTACGATATTTCCAGTGGACTCGTAGACGAACTTCCCCGGCAAGCAATTCGAAGTTGCGCTACGTTTTATCGGAAATTTAACTTCATTTGAAATCGTCATCGAACTTTTTACAGCGGTGAAAACGAAAAATTGCGAAGCATCGTTCGGTTCGAACAGTCGAAAGGAGGGGGGGGGGGTTCCTTTGTGGAAACGGGAAGACCGGAATTTCGGTACCGCGAGAGGAAACGATACTTCCCGGACAAATATAATTCTCCGAGCACTGCAAATTTCGCCGTGTTTGCCTTTCCAGCAGTCTAATATCCTGCGAAGGAGTGTACCCATTGTGTATCTTTCGCGCGTGGAACGATCGTGAGAGATAAGGGAAACGGATCGATACTACGCCCCCGGAGTAATAACACCGATCATAATTTCCGATAGCAATCAGAAATGCCAACCGGGAGAGTTTTCAATGCAAACGAACACGCTAATTAATTTCACCGCTACCCCGCAACTGGAATTACGTCTACCTCAAACACGCCCGACGATCGATATTATTCTTCGATTCCACGGAATTTGTCTGTTTTCCGCGCGGGACGAAGGTGATTCCCGGCGGCGCAACAAATTTCTTCGATCTCTCCTCGCGAGCCATGCCGCCCCCTATTTATTCGTTCCGTTTCGTTATGCTATCAGAAAAAGGAAGCGCGGTAATAACTTTCGCAGCAAGTTAAGCTTCGCTTCGCACAATAGTCGCGAAAGTTCTGAATCACGTTTAATTAAAGAACACCCCAAACCCTCGCAATCTTAATTATTTCTTGCTCCACTTCTTACGCCGACTTATAGTTTAACCCATTCAGGAGCTTCTCGAAGAAACTGAAGAGTCCTCGGCCAAAACTCGAACGGATCTCGCCCCCATAATTCGACTTCTTCTCGCTATTAACATGTCCCTCGGGAGGAATCCATCGAGCCGGAAAATCGGCCGCGTTTTTCCGCCAGGCGAAGCACGAGTTCCACGCGATCCCTCGCCCCTCCATAGCCCGGCATTCCGACACGCGTTTCGCCGACGGAATCAGCTCGCAATTACGCCCGGGGGAAAAACGTGTCTGCGTAGTTCGGCGATGCAATATCTGCCCCCGTTGGCCGCTTCTTTTTTTTTTAACCCCCCTACCGATAGTCGGCGCGCGTGCACGAGCGTCGCTCGACACCAGCCGAGGAACATTGCGGAGTGGCTGACCCCGTTAAGCGACGCCAACGCTGACAAGAACGTCCAGATGCGTTCTGTCCCGCGACGCTCGTCCGTTTCGGGGACGAGTTCACCTTTCTCGTCGGGTTTGAACGATCGAGGATCGCGAACGCGACGCTGGACCCAGAGAATCGATATCGAGATTGAGAGAGATAATTATTGATCGGGGGCAGCGCGATGATATTTCTAGAAATAATTATTCCTTCGATCGCGTCACTCGCTCATCGTTTGCCTCGAAGGAAAATCACAACGAACAGTACTTGCAACGTGCAACAACCAATCTCAAATCAGCGCAACGCGATGTAACCCCGTCGAACCCCTTCAACTCCACTTCGCGATCACCCGTCGGGGTAGTCGCACGATTCGGCGAGCAATTCCAAAACGTGACCGCCTTCGCGAATTCTATCAAAGTTCCACGGTGATACCGCTGTCGCGGCGTCGCGACGGGCACGGCAGTCCGTTCGGTCGTTGTCGAACGACGCACACCGGCCACGTAACTATAACGCGACGTCATGCACTCTGGATCGGTCTGTGTGCGGAACAATGTGGCGGCACTTGGTTATCCGGCACATTAACATCGTCCTGTTGCTCCGGCGGTAGCCGCGCGATGGGCGAGCCTAATTCCGTCAATCCTGAGACCGTTCTGGATTACACCACGGCCATATACAGACGCGGCAATGTTAACTCGTAACTCTCATCGATTCCGGTGTAAATATACCCGGGGCATGTATACGACCGTGCAGGATTTCCGTAACGCTAGATATACCGCGTGTAACACGAATCGCAGAGAAGCGAAACGCGCGAAGGGAACGTTGGTTGGCTGGCCGGTCGGATGGCCGGGTGTAGCCCCTCGAAACATGAAATCCAGGTTCACCGGGAAGCAGATAACACCCACCCTTGAAGAATTAATAGCCGGGTTATGAAAGCGTCGCTGGTTGTAAACGATAGCGGGACCTCGCCGGTGGGAAATCGAAAATTTTCTCTCGAATTGTTTCCAACGAGGATTGCGATTTATTTGGTTCCACGTGGAAGCCGGTTCGAGGCTTCTCGTCGCGCGAAGAAATACGAAGAGGGTTGAATATGAATTGAGGGGACCTGGTGCGATTATAAAATCGGAGGGACCTTTCTCGATTCAACAAAGATTCGTCCACCGCTGTTCACTCTGTGTGTTGTCCTCCCTTCGCTCTAGGGAGATCGAAGAGATTCACGTGGAATTTCTTTGGGACAAAAAAATCCCCTCGTCCAATAGCCAGGGGTCACAAATCACTTGGACACACACGATCGCGTGTGATTATTAGCGGGTCGAATCGCGCAGCAAGTTACCCGTGGCTAATCCTCAGTTTTCAGATAGTTTCAAGCGGACTTCGATGAGCTGACCGCAAGCTTGTAATGCGCAAGCGGTTATTCTACACGAGCTTCACCAGTTCTCGATATACCACTACGTTCACTCACGCATGGTTGCCAATCGTTTTTCTATCACCATTTTCACCCACCATCCAAAATTATTTACAATAGTTCGTAAGACGAAAGAAAACATGAAAAAAAGCAATTCGTTCGTTTCTCGCATAAGCGTGAAAGCTTTCAAAAGCGAGTCGACACGGCGTCGCGCTAAATCATCGCGGAATTACCACATATCCAGCTGCGTTTCCCGTACACCGTTCGACGAGAAGGGAGAGACATTCGTCATGCACCGATGGACAGGCGACCTGGCCGGACCACTGGAACTCCCGGCGGTCTCCCCGCTGACATTTTACTTGAAACGTTGCGCACGTCGCTGATAAGAGCGGGGACGAATCGTTGGAAAAATTGGCTGGCCACCAGAGTCGACGAGGCCCGCTGTCTGTTAATAAAGCTCCCGGCCGATAAGAGTCGTTCGAGGTCGGACGGGGAAAAATTGTCAGATCGTGGGATTGAAAGAGATTCGACGACTGGCGAAGGACTTCTGGGTATGCGACGCGGGATTGGAGGCGCGAATTGATCGATCCGAGGCGGAATTTTCGAATTCACCGGAGAAATCAACGCGAAGATCGATTTCGGCGAACAGAAAGGGAAGTGAGAATATTTCGAAAGTGTTCCACCGCGATCGGATTGAACGTTGGGCGTTGAAAATGGAATCAGAAATTCTGCGGGCCGCTACTAATCTATGATGTCTCGTTTCTAAGCAATCTTTGATCTGTATCCGGCATGGTAGTACATCAAAGGGTCAAACCTGCAAGCTCTTACGGGACTAATCTGAATCGTTGATATCGTGTAATTGCCTGAATCCTATGGACCTTTGAAACACCACACCGCCATATGGAAAATCTAATTTCGTTCCAGTCCCTGCCTCGGGGATCTTGTTTCTAAATTCCTCATACATCGGGATCCAAACACTTGATGTCTAAATCCATCAGAACTCGTGCTGTGTTCCTGCCTAAATTCATCCTGCTTCGTGTTCCGCGCAGCGACTACCAGCTTCACTCTTTAATCTCTCATTAGTCGAAACCATGCAGCTATCGCTAATCTACTATTCGCGCGGGAGTCGTGCTTTGATGAAATCTGAGTATATCTGCATGCGAAACGGGTTGGCAGAGGGGCGAAGGGAAACAGCTGATCCGCATCGCTGTCGTTCAACGTTGACGCTTTTAATTAGTTCCACATTTTACAACCGTTGCAACGTTTTATCGCAATATTGTTGCATGCAACCAAAATGAACGCGCATCTCGGGGAGAAAGTACGTCTTTAGAAACTGTAAAACACGGAGCCAGGTAATTACGAACTACGAGTTAGTACTTCGAAACTATTATCTTGCCTCGGCGAACAGCGAAGTCCCCGCATACTTTATTAAGCAGTTTCGCGCGTACAAAAGACGTTAAGTATTTCGGAATATTTAATTAATCATTGCAGTATCTGGCGATGATACGTATACTATAGATCATTAAAATCTCGCAAGGTAAAATACTTTTAGCAGAGTGTATGATAGACAAGAATTTATCGTTTGATAAAACGTACAACGGAGCCAGGAAATTATTATTATTATTAATATCATTATTAATATCATTATTAATATTATTAAGCAAGATTCCCCCGTACGTATCAAATCGCCCACACGACTTGTCCAATTATAATTTTTCATTGCCGCTCCGCAATGCAGCCTCCTCGCTTTGCAACGAGCACTGCCTCGGATCCTTGAAATGTTACATACCGGTTAATTTAACGCGCTATCTGACACTGGTCGTGATACAACTAACGCGCAGACTGATACCGAAACTGCAGCAGTTGTATCCGGTGGATCTTCGAGGCTGGTCGGAATAATCAGTGGTATGTGCATGTGTGCGACGCAGCGATTCTGATACGTCCGATTGGATGCGCGCGTACTCGTGCGACATACCACGCGCACGATAATTGTCCAGCATTAACGGCATTAACAGCCGTTAACAATAACCAAATATTCGACAGTCCATTCGCTGAACAATCAAACGCTTCAAGAAATACAAAAACTACCCCTCCATACTATTGCTCAACATTCCAACCGATGCGTCGCCTTTCGAAAAGTTTCGTCGGCCACCCACTGTACCCCGCACAAAAAAATCGCGAAACCGCGTTCATGCATCATGCCCGTGGAATACGTCCCGTACGCGAACACGAACCCGCGTCTCCGAACGTCCCATTCAGCTTCTCTAACAATAGCCAAGCCCGGCATCCACGCGTTTTCTTTGCCTACGAAATCCAGAGCGACGTAATCCCGAGGACTTCGCGATATCTGGCCGGCCGTAAATATTTCGTACAATAGTAACGACGTGTGTATGCATCCCTCGGATCCACCACCCCCTTCTCCCGACGAGAGAATCTCTGGCCGTTCGAAAATCTTCCGTCGACTAGCTTTTCGTTGGACCTTCGTGATAAATCGGTTCCGACGATCTGCGGCGAGAACGTTTCTGCGGCGCAAACGCGATCGCGATGAATGCAACGACGGCGACGCCGACGGAGCGAAGTCGGAAGGGTGGCGAGATGATTCCGCGGCGGGTCGACGCGTTTCGAATTGTGTCGGGTTGATGCACGGCGCGTGCACGCGTTATGCACAGGGACGAAGGAAAGCGATGGAAGAAAGCTGTCCGGACAACGGGGACGGACGCCGCCGTTACGACCCTGGACCGAAATGGAAGCCAATAATTCCTTGTGCACGGGCGGACGTGGCCGCGTACGTGCCGAGGAGGCGTGTGTGGGCGTAGATAGCGGCTCGCCCGTATAAATTGCATCGTTTCCCTTGAACGGTTCATCGTGGCACGACGATCCCGTCGTATTGATTAGAAAGTCCAATTATTGGCCCGGCCGGACGGATATTTCTATTCGCGTCGGTTTTCTTGGGAACCCCGTCGCGAGGGAGATTCTTAACGGTATTACTGTTCCGAAGGAATGAACGGGTGCTTGGTGCTGCAAACGTTTGTCGTCTCGCCGAATAGAAATCGGTAAACAGCGCAGATTATTCGGGACGAAATTGGGATGCGCGAAACGAAAAATCAATTCCGGGGTAGCTGCTCGATTAACGCGCAAGAATACGCGATTTCGAAGCTGCTCGCGATTCTCGTGGCCGGTCGTCGAAAGCAGCGCAATTTCAATGTATGACGCGGTGTTTCGATTGAAAGGAATCCCCCCTCGTCTCCCGTTTTTTCCCCCCCTTGAAACGTGGCCGCGGGACACGGATTCCCGGCGGTTAGGTGCTTTGGTATTCAAACAGCGCGCTGATCGCGAGTGGCGCGATCGTTGAAGTACTTGTCGATGTAAACGTGGCCGATATGCAGTATCGAGGGCCCCTTCTGCCGATAAGCCGCCCTCTTTTACCGTTTCGAGCACAACTTTGCATTATCGGCACGTCCCTGGAATCGCGCTTATCAAGCGGCCGTTCCTCGATTCGAGCTGATCTCTCGCGCTGCGCCGGTCGACCTGGCTGCCGCGGGAGTTAGAGGGCTTTCGATCGTTAATTTCGAACGGCGAAAAGCGCGGAGGCAGGAGCTCGCGAGACTTACGGCAGCGACGGAGAAGCGGCAGCGTGGTAATTCACCGATGAAAACGAAAATTAGATATATTTCTTCGACGATCGATGACGAAGACTGTGGGGAGGCGGTTTACGAAACAGGTCAGACGCGGAATCGGCCGGATTTTAATTGGCTCTGTTGCAAAGATGAAAGGGCGGAAATGAGGTTCACCGAACCGGAGGAAAGGATGCGATGCTTGCTTCGACTTCTGCCGCAATAAAGGTGGAAAAGCATTTTTATTGATCGACGCCGGATCTTCTAATTAAATCTCTCTCCCGTCGAACGATTTGGGATCGCGTGCACTTGAATATTCTGTCACGTTGACGCTTCGCATATTAACTTTACGCTATCACGCTGAGAGTACAATGAAGGGGGCTCCGTTGAAACGAATCGCGGCCAACTCCGGCCGCGCTTTATCTCGTTAATTTATTTCGCTGTTTACCGATCCCGGAGCCGCTTAAACGATTACACGTCGGCGTCCACTTAAAACCTCGGACGCCGCGGCGTCGCGGCGCACGGGGCCGAGGTGGTCGTAGCGGTGTGCAAGGTTTCACGGAGATCAGCCGGGTAATTCTTTTCGACGTTAATCCGCTTGCAGCGTCGCGGAAAAGAAGCTTAGGGCAACATCTCGCGCATCGGGACCACCCTCTCGCTCTCCTTAAACGACGGATTAAGCGAGTCCCTCCCGATCAAGAACGGGCCGTCCCGTTTCGTTTGCGAACGTCCACGTTCGTCGTGACGCCACGTCAATGATAATTCAATCAACGATTGGACCGCGCATCCCATGGGGTAAGTTGCATTAGAACGGTCGAGTAATTAGTACCTGTCCAGCGATGGAACTCAAGAGGCCAGGCGATGCGAAATTTTGCTGGGCGCAATCGAGCAGCCACTATGTTGTTCGAGGCGTTTCGGTGCAATAGTTCCAGCGTCCAATATTCGGATATCTCTGTCTGTCTGTCTGTCCGTCTGTCGGTCCGTCTCTCGTTCGTGCACACGTTGGCCCTTGGCACGTCTTTGAGAGCTGAGAAATTGCGGGCGTTCCAACGCTCCGCCGTCCCTTTGACGATGTATTAATTGCTTCAACTTTGATACATCTCGCGCAACCACGGCGTTAATAACGTTTCTCTCATTGAACGCGTCGGGACCGAATTGAACGGCGCTCCGCCGGTTTCGACGGCCGCCCAATTCCAGAACCGCTCGAAAATCACCGATCTTTGTACGATTACACGACTGCGCCGGCCTCGCGACATCTTACTTCTCGATTCGACCAATGGCTAATTGAGGTGAACGGGCGAGGGTTAGCGAGGATATTTTGAACTTAACAGGACTGCAATTATTTTAAGAACGTAAAAGAAGGGCGTCGTTGGTGAACGTATAGTATATAAAGTTGCATACGCAGCACTAAAAGGTTCCATAAAAATTCGGGCAATAATCCAGCCACGAGTAGGTAATTAAACTTCGAACTTCCACTCTAAGGCATCGATATAAATTCGATGAAACTCTCTCCCTGATAGTTCCATGAAATTCACCTGCTCGAGGTTCCCTCGTACCTCGCCTCTTTTATTTTCGTCGTCCATTCGTGATAGACGTGTCCCGGGAAATCGTTGCACGGGGAACAGCGTCCGCGTCGGGCGAATATAAGCAGCGGTTAAGTGACTGAATTAGGGACAAAAGATTGCGGCCATTTCTTTCTGTTAAGCGCTCGTAAGGCTGATACATGGAGGACCATAAACAAGCGACGCGGAATCCGACCTGGTCGCCGGTGAGTTTCGGTACAGCTGCCAAATGTAATTGGACGAAATAAACGTGGCAGCAAAATGCTTTCGCTTCGTTAAACGAAGCCCACCCCGCGGACAGGTAGTTCGTTTTAATTTTTGCGACCGTGTTCCCGGCCCCGTGGATCGTGTCTCCGAAATAAGAACGAGCCAGAGCGATTCACTTCGGAGTGATTAAACTTATTCGTCGGACGAAATCCTGCATCGAGTTTCCCGTTGAAGCTTCCAAGTAACAGTGGCCGCAAGTTCGCGGCCGTCTAGCGATAAAATACCTTGCAGGTGTGTATTTTCTGCTTCGATCGTTACAGCTCGGCGGAAAAGTCAACGGTGTTCGAACGGCCGTAACTTCGCGTGAGAAAAATCGCACGATAGTCTGTTTGCGCTCATTTTAAAGGGCGACGTGTCCACTTTCGTGCCCCCGTGACGAATTCCTGCGGAAACATTTCTTGCTCGAAGGAAAGTTGTATTCTGTCCATGGACGAAATTTGTCCGCAACAACTGTTCACAATTATTCGCGATCAAATTGCCAACGAATTTAACCCTTCTCGACGCAACTGCGTCTCGTCTGTCCACTGAGGCTCCATCAGAATCAGTGCACGACTTTCACGGGACCACCCACGCCAACGAAATGTTGCACCAGTCCCACGACGCATCACCGACTCGCAGTCTCACAGCGTGATCAATCACCCCCCGAGATCGTTCTCCCTTTCGGAGCAAATTGATAGATTCTCACGCTCGGATTCCCCCGGATCGATATTTCACGTTTATCCCAACCCTCGTATCCGAGCCTCGTCGCCCACAACCCTATCCACCTCTCGACTCTTCATTTTTCTCTCCTTCTTTCGTTCCGTCGCGTCCGTTTCTGCCGCGTCCACACAATTCTCGCGGCGGAACCCTCCGCATCGTTTCTCCATCAGGGGTACGTGACCGGTAGCGGCACATGGCAACAAATTGCTTCCACAATTTTTTTCTTTTTTCTCCCATTTTTCACGACTTCAGCAGATGTCTGAAAATCGTTGGTCCGCTGTAACAGAGGGGAGGAACGTTTAGTAAAAAAAAAAAAAGAAGAAGAAAAAAAATGGCAGAGGGAAGATCCCCGACAGCGGTCGGCCAAGATAGGTGATTCGAGGGGTGGTCAGGGGGCGAAAGCCATCAGAAAGGACGGCCGGCATCCGGCAATTTACGAACGTCCGGCGAAACTGATTTCGAGGCGACAGAAATTACTTCTTCGGGAAGTCCCGACCGCTTCGATCTCCTTTCTACCGTCCTCCCTTCTCTATTTCTGGCCTTTCAGTTCCGTTCCCTCTGGCACCGGAGGACCTGCGCGTCCTCGATCCATCCCGGTCGATCTTCTTTCCCGTCTGGTTCATCCGCGGCGACCTATCTACCTCCGGGGGTACTGTGCCCCGAACGTTTAGACCGCCGCAGCGAGAATCTCGCTCGGCGTGACGCGAGAATTGAACTCGAGTGCTGCTCTCCGCTAGACGATCATCGAGGCACCGGCGAGTACAGATACGTCTTTCATTGGAATATTTCAATATCGCCGGGGAACGTTTTAGGGAAACAGAGCGTGCTTCGATTCTGAGTATATTGAATCCGCTTTCCGAACGGCGTCGAGTTCGAGGATCTCTGTGAGGAAGGAACGACGTAGGAAATATACGCGAAGTTCAGTAGATTTACTGCCCTTGAGTCTGTAAAAAAATAATGGCAAAATGGGCAAAAATTATTTGAATTTACTGATTGCACATTCGTACAAATTAAAGATTCGCGACAAAGATTATTCGTTTTCGTTACGACTTACAACTATCAGACAGCTGCGTTATCTACGGTTAACTATATCAACCCACGTTCCCAAACAGGGCAGGAAAATAAAATGAAAAGGTATTAATCCGCAAACCAGCCGGACCAGAAGCCGCGCCCGAAGACCGCGCACCCGGGGAAACGAATTTCGGTGCCGCGACAGCCGTCATGCCCGTTCACCGTGCGCCAATCTCTTTTGTTACGGCGACATTAACGCTCGCGGCGATCCGACAGCGACAAATTCTACAGGTTCATTATTGGTTAAGCCTGTGCAAATAGTCAAGTAATTCTACTGGCCGGTCAAATGCCGTAATCAAATAACTCGAGCCACCGGTGTATACGAAAATGCGCCGATCGGAGGCCGCGGAGTTGCCTAACCGAATTACCGGTCGTTGCAGCGGCCGAAATTGCCGCCACCGGATATAGAGACAGTAGCGAACGTTCGACAAAAGATCGAATTAACCCCCGGTGTGCCCGAATTGTCGAGCGGTTCGAATTACCACGTTCGATTCGACGCAACGGCGCGAGTCATTTTTGGCTTAGTTCCATGGATTATCGCGGCAAGTCGAACGCCTTTCGGGACCTGAACGAGAAAATATCCACCATGGGGCCGAACGATATTTAGAAACCGTCGATGATACAGAATACTGTTCGCGCGATTGTTTTTACACCGTCGCGTTAGAGAACTTCCTATTGCCTCCCGAAACGTCGAACGGACGTACAGACTCGAATGATCGAACCGTGAAATATCGCGCAGGCGAAGGAAATTTTCCCCATAGCTATCTGTCTCGACCAATGGTACTGGACGTCGTCGTGAATTGTTTCCAAATGCTTTCGGTTTCGCTTTATTCGACGTCGATGCGAATGCGTACAGTATCACGCGCGATGAACAGGAAAGCGGAAGTTCGATGAAGTTTCGATTCTCGAGATTCATTCCGCCGCTTCGTATCGAAGCCTGGAGGCCCGCAGCAGTTGGTGGAGAAAAGTCCAGTCGAGCTTTTATCGCACCTGGCGCCGCGGACTCGCGTGCGTTCGCAACGTTTGCCCGCTTCACGAGTTCTAAGCTCGGCGTATATACGTGTTTTTTTTTCTTTTTTTTTTTTACCGAACGGCTATCGACGCCAGATAAAAGAAAGGGGCAACGAGGGAAGGCCTGGGCAAAGTGGTAGGAACTAGTCTGTCGAAAAAATAGGGGAAAAGAAGCGAATACCGCGGGCCGATTCGAGGAAGAAACGAGGTTGGGAGGACGCGCTCGCGATACTTCCGGTAATTTGCCAGGAGAGCATTGTTGGCGAAACTTTTTTGCATCCGAAGGGCGGAAAAACTTTCGTAGTTCCGCCTGCGATGCAATCCGGGCAAAGCGGGGCGATAGACGGTGCTTGTTAAAAGCGTTTCCTCGATCGCGTTTCATGCCGACGATCGAGATAGATCTTTCGCGCACTTTCTTCGCGTATTTAAAACGTATACGGACGCGCGAGAGAATTGATTCGATCGACGAACCTTGGCCCTTCGTTTTTAACGAAATACCCAATACAATTCTGATAACGAGCGGCGTTTAAAAACATTCGTCGCATCGCTTCGTTCTGAAACGATTAATTGCGATTAAAAACGGGAACAGAAATGATTAAATCAGTGGAATAACTCCTTCCATCCGCGTTCCTCCATTCGTCGGGCGTTCTTTTTTTTTTTTTCACCAACAGCTGCGTCCATGTAGGAAGGGTTAAGCATCGCAGAAACAGACTCTCGCTCGCTTTTAAACCCGAACGAATTGCGTATCGCGTTTCGTGACCGTAACAGTTCATATATCTTCCCGCGGAAGTTCGTTCACCCTCGCGCACACGCGCCGCGGACTCTTTCGGACGCACAAACAACGCGTACCAGCGCGATCCAGCTTGATGGAAGCAGGAATTCGCGTACGGGACACTCGTAAAAACCGCACCGAACGACGCAACGAACCGCCGATACGGTTTCGTAGCCGGGACGATAAACGAGGAATGGAGGGTGCAGGATTTTATGCGACGTTCACGTCACGGTTGTCCATCGATGTTTCCGCCGAACGACTTCGGGGGTGGTTGCGGGGGTGGTTACGGGGATGATAAAGTCGCCCGCGTGCTTATTATCCCGAGCGGGACGAAGAAAAGAAAAATCTCGTTGATTCTCTCGAATTATCGTTACCATTCGGTTGTTGGGGAAATGTACAATATGATATCATACGATTCGTAGTGCGCTCGGCTGAAAGATTGTCGATTCTTTTCGCGAAATTACGACAATGGTAGATCACGCGGAACTGGATGAAACCTAACAAGCGCGGCACGAACTCGTACCCGGGGTTGACGAACGGGAATCCGCTCGGTTTCGAGCAATCGACGCTGGTCGAGGCCGATTCTGCGGCGCTGTCTCAGCCGGGATGCGCGCGTGTACGCGAGCCGGCCGGCTGGTTGCACGCCGACGACATTCTCCGCTCAAGTTACGCGGGGCAAAACGTTCCGCGCGGAAAGTACCGATTAGGATCCATTAGCATCGTGGCCCCGGGACCGAGGAATTCCCGTGCCTCTAACGAGAAAGCATGCATACGGAAAATAGGACCGACGGCCTCCACGCGTGTTCGCCTTTGAATAGTTGCAACGATTAAACGCATTCATTCCCCCATTTATCGTCCGCGGCTCATCGTTACTTGAAACGAAAGAATCGAATTACTTTCCCTCGGTCGAAGTGAATTTTCGAGAATCTTCAGAAGCTGTGTTTCGCGTGAACTTACGGATTCCGGCAATTAAGATGATCCAAGGGATACGAATGTTGTCGGAATGGAAAGTTTTCGGTGTTGGCGTAAAGTCGAACCGCAACTTCCAGCTTTACTCGGCTTCGTAGTCTACGCCAAATGTAATAGCCAGTCCAGAAAACTCCGGCTCAGGCATAATTCACACTGAACACTGCTGTCGTCCGTTAATTTGAGATGTGGATAGTTGACCGTGCTCGTTTCAGATTCTCACAGGGCCCCTATATATAACCGTGCCGGCTCTTGTTTCTTTTTCTGCAGCTGGGTATCCATCACATTCCACCGCCGACGAATACCCAAATACATGCAGCCTCGAAACGTGGTGCAAACTGCTAATCGGCAGAACGAATTCTTTTCGTTCGCCCCCCCACGCAAATGTAATGATAGTTCCTTGTCGCGGTGACACCTGTATGCGATACCAGCAGGAATAAATTATTTATTGCACGAGCACCTTTTCTATATTTCCATGTTTCACCCCTGCACGCAGTATCGCATACAAGCGTCGAAGCGTGAAGAAAAGTTCAAGAAAGTACACTTTCGAACACACAGTTTACCCTCCAACATTTCTGTCACGGATACTTATTGAATATCAGAAATTATCAGCCAGGCAAGGGAAGATCCGTAACAGGGGAATCGCGGAAACGACGCGAAGGGATGGTTAATAAAGGTCGGCCCTCGAGAAGCAATTTTAGATTACGGGGCCGCCATTGTCGCCTATCGACAGCCGATTAAATTACAACGGGAATTGCTTGGAACATGGCGCAGAGGAGAGGCGTCGTGAATCGCGTCGAATTACCGCCTCGTATAACAGCGCCTTCGTACTTTTCGTGCGGATAATCGAATTACACCCGAGGCGTTTTCCCCGACACACCGTCTGCCCCGCCGTTTTCTTTCTTCCTTTCGCAGTTTTCTCGAACGCGTGGGCACATAACCGACACCCTCTTTCTGCTCGCCCGTAGCCGATGGAGCACCTCGTTTCTCGCGGGCTGGTTCACCCCGAAACGCGTCGAGGGGGATGTTCGACGATTTTACGCGCCCGCGACGAATCGCAGAATCGCTTTCCCGTAGCTATTGTACCGTAGCTGAGCTCGCGGACGAATGTCTGATTGAATTTTTTCGGACGAAAGTGATTGAGAAGCGAGGGCGCAAAGATTTTCATTGCATCCCTTGGACGCCGCGTGAATGAACAAAACCGAATCGAGAAGTAGAATTGACGTACAATATTTTCGATCGCTGACGATCGTTGTTGGATCGAATTTTGGAATATTAATACGCGCTCTCGCTGTCGTCGACAACAGATTCGTCGTTTCAAGCACAAAGCGCGCCGACCGCACGGCGATTATTAGACGTTTCTTGGGCGTACCGATTTCGCGACACGAGAACGAACAGAAAGGCGTGTTAGAAACGCATTTACGGGCACGTTCCTCGACGCTGGAGGATCAGGAGAAGATTGCCTGGTCGCTGGCTGCCGCGCCCGGTAATTATTAACGAGGGGTTGCAAAGTTAACGAGCAAGCCGAGGGGGAAACTACTTGCCGGAGATTTACAAAGATGCAAGGCCGGTACAGGTATTCCGTTCATGTACCGCCTTAAGTAATCATACTATTGAGATCGATGTTGTTAGCTGCAGCGTGGAATTTCTGCGAACAACGCGTTGAATAATTCCCGTCGTCCATTAGAGGTGTCGCACCCTTCCGTACAGACCGCGTACGGCCGATCCCGATGCAAGGGCCGGCCCGTTTACACGGGAGGTTCTTCCCGGAGAACGTTTCAACCGCGAACTTGGCTTAGCTTTTTGCCCCCCATCTCCATTCGCCAAGCTTTATCGCCCGGAAAATGTACAAAATTCTCGAGCATAATAATTACCAAATATTCCGAATTTTCTTCTCGTTTTTCCATCCTGAATTCAATTTAACGGTAATAATTATAGCTGCAGTACGGTGAAACTAAAATCGTCGCAATCACCCCCAAGAAAGTCCCGTTAAAAACAGTACGGCGTCGCCTGAAAATAAAAAAAACACGGGAATGGAGTAGAGAGGGCTAGCGCCACGACTCGAGGTAATATCAATTAAGGTAGAAAGCAGGAGCGATCGATCATCGACGATAATAAAGAGCTTCCGGCCTACAGCGGAACGCTCGTTTTTCATCGACCGCTTGTCCTATTTAACCAATGTTCATATCGTAGCGCAAGCACCTATACCCTTTACCTATCCCACCCACCCCCACCTCCCTCGCCTCTCCCCTGTTATCGACGAACGGAGATCCAAGATCATCCGGGGACCGAAATGTCCCACGAATTTGCTTACACATTTCCCTTCGATACGTTATCGTAAATTCGTATTAAGGATATCCCGCGTGGCCTGTTCAATACGAATGCAGAATTTGGGTCAGATGGCATCCGCTAATAAGCATGCGCCCTAATAGGCTTAGTGGATGCATGCATACAGCCGCACGACCCGATGCACGATAGGATGACGTTCCCGTATCTCTCTCGGGCCAGATTACGGGCCTACTCCGGAGGCTTACACGTGAACACGCGCATGGATCTTTCCGGATATGAAGCGAGGGCCAGGTGCCAGGGCTTTTACGGGCTACCTGCTTCTCCTTAATCGAGTTTAAGGCGAATCGCTCGCGTCCGATCGATCCGTAGGCGCCACGGGGTTTATGGTCTCGCCTGCTGGATGGTTCACGCGTGTATCGTTCCAGAAGGATTATTTCTCTTGGCGATTTGTGCTCGGGTTGTGCCATTCGCGATGAATATATGTCGGCGTGGATGGTATTAGATCGGTGAACGGGCGGATGGATCGCCAGTTCTTTTATTCAAACAAAAATACACGGTAACCGTATTTCCACCGAGACTGTTACACTCGCGTTAACACAAAACGCCGCGTGGTATATCTGGCTAGCCGAGAGAGATAAAAAATCTTGCGTCGAACAATCCACGTTGGACCGCGTCACAAAGGACGTTCCGTAATTTCCCGGGTAAGAAGCGCGTCAAGTATCTCGAGTATTCGAAGTTCGCGGCGCCGAATACCAGCCGCGAAGTGCACGCCGCATACCATCCGCGGCGTTTCCTTTCAGGGGGAAAAGTTGGGGAAAAGTTCGCGGCCGACGGGGCCGAGGGACGATCCCGACAAAAGATTCGATTTGAATTTCATACCGACGATTATGGATGTAGATTTTCCTCGCAGCGATTCGATTTTATTCTGGCACGGCCGGACGTCCGGACGAATCCTCGCGCTTCCGTTTAATGGCGCGGAACTGGAAACTCGGATGATGCCCCGCACCGTGAACGACGATGCGAATTATCCCAAGTTTTCAGATTCGCTGACAATTACGCGGTCGAAGGGAAACGTCGCGATGGTAAACGAACGAAGAACGTTTCTATGTTTCGGTAGAAGTTTAACTAGACGAAGGGCGTTCGTAGCGACGAATCTCTTAATTGATTGTTATGAGGGGGGTTGCAGTAGTCGACGGACCGTCGTACAGATGGTGAGAGGAGGTACGACGGGAAAAGAAAGAGGAAGGGGGGGAGAAGTTGCGTTTCGTCCTAGGCCTGCTAGCGGACTCATCAGTAAGGCGTACTAGCAGGCCCTGCCTTAGACACAGGGATAGAAGGGAATGATCGGAGGTTGTATATATAGTTCCGCGGACCTATACAACCACTTTCGGGAGCCGGATCGTCGTGCTCATCGTGCTTGTCCCCTAGCGGTGTATGTGGGAAGTGCCCCCACAGTTATAAACATTTCGAATTCAGAAACACTCCTGCGCGAAAAATCGTCGACATTTAAACTAATGTAACTTCGTGAGAAAAAATGGTACGATACTCAACCAACGCTCATTTCAAAGCTTGAAGTCTCTACTTTCGCGCACTCCTATCGAATTTTCCCTGAAAAATTTGTCGACACCGTGCAGGCGTTTAAGCTGTAGCAGTGTTCAATGAGGGAAGCTACCTTCCCCATTCCACCCTGTCTTCTCATACAAATTTTTCTTCCGAAAATTCAATACAACGAACCAAAAGCAGAGGTTCCAACCTTTAAATCGAACCCAGCTAGACTTGTCTACGATTTTTCGTCACGGAGTGACGCCGGCTCGAAGATAGTCGCTCTCGGCGGCAACTCAGTGATCCTTTAATTCAGCGATGAAACCCGCGAAGCAAGCGTCCCAACATTTAACAACAACCGCCTAAGTCTCAACCCTCCCGCCCCCGTCTACTTAACACCCTTGCGCATTATTCGAAAGCGCAGGGGCACGATGCATTATGCGGAGCGGCATTAACACGTCGTCGGCCGCGAGACTTCGCCCGATAAACCATTGACCATCGACCCTTCGCCACGAAGTCGGAGTCCGGTCGAGTGATCGATAAACCGGACACCGGGTAATGCGGGGCAAACAGCGCGATATTGCACCGCCGGTCACGTACATCAAGACGAGTTTTGCCAGGCAAATTGCGAGCGGAAACGGGCGTGTTGCGACCCGACGCTAAGCTCGAAGCAACGCCGGCGAGGGCTTTCCGGCTCGTTCTGTCGCGATTTAACGCGTCCGCTGCGGAACGGAATCGGACACGGGAAATTTGTTACGTACGTCCGTTTCGGTTCATCGTCACCGCGCGCGCATTAATGTAAAAACGTTGTCGAGCGACGGTCGAACGATTCGTGACGCATCGCGGCGCGAACGAACGACGCCCGGGCGGGCAGGTGTTCGCCGTTGAATTATTCGACGAGAATTCGTTTTCGATCGGGACGACGTTGTCGGTAGTGAGCGGGAGAGAGGGATGTCGCGAAACTAACGGCGAATATTACGCGAGCGCAGGATTATGAACGTTAATTGCGCCTTGCGCGACGGGATTAAGATTTGAATGGATTACTTTGACGACGGGCTGAGAAAGACGTATTTCTCGAAAGCTTTCAGTTATTCGGGTCTCGCTAACGGCGATTCCGACGGTGGAGTCCTTTTCTCGTTCTCTTGATAACGATTCTCTTTCGACGGCTCTTTGAGACACAGTCGGATTATCGGTAATCATAGAAATGCCGTCCGATTCATGCCAAGTGGAGCAATCCGACCGCTTTGTCCGAGTCGACGTTACCTTGTTCGCGATGCGCCTGTACCTCGTTACGCGGGGAAAAAAAAAAAGAAAGTGTCTTGTCCTTTGGCTAAAATCGGCGATAACGAGGCGTTAATGCTAACTGCGATGGAGGTTCGAACGGGGGAGCGATTCAATTATTGCGACAGATTTATGGAGGGCGCGGAATATCACAGTGCCTCGAATGATATTGGAAATATTCTCGGATTTTATTATTTTGTGCAATATACATCGACCCTTGTATCGCGGGAATATATAATTTAATCGAACGCTGTTCAATGTTACCGTGCCAGCTTTTTAATATGATTCCCACCTCAGTGAAATCGATATTCAAGTATGGTAAAAGTTTGCAACGTGTGGAAAGAAAAATCGACTGGTCTCTTTGCTTGCAAATTAATTTTGCATTATTTCTATGCATGTTTAAACACCGAAAACATATCAACGAGCAACGTCTCGAGTTTCTATTTAACTGTATTTAACCCGTGCCTTTTCCGTTTCAGTTTGATACATCGGGACACTAGGCCAGAACCGGCGATCAGGTGTTCCACCCTGAGAGGCGCAACCAGGTTGCCCTCGGCGCCCGATCATCGCAGCGAGGCTCGTTTGAGAACGGATCCAAAAGTGTTGGTCTTCGTAGAGACGCTGTACTCTATGCTGGGCAAGAATATAGCAGAATTGCTGGTCTCCAATCGAATCAAGTAGGTGCAATATAAATCGTGCGCAAATATTTTACGGCGAGAAACGAACAAACGAAAGTCTACGACAATCCAGCGATGCTGCGATAGCTAGATACATATTATTAGGCGTTATAACGACAAACGGTATAAACTATCGAATTCTTTCGATACCGAGAGGACGGGGCAACAAGTAAAACCCTTGACTCGAGAAAACTGGGACGTTCTAAGCTGGCAAGCCTGCTTAAACTTGTTCCACTTAATCGCAGCAAATTGGAAGGCCGAGCGATCGCCTGCCTGAACATCCTCGATCTTAACTCGATTTAATGCCCAATGAAGATTTCTCTCGGCGTCGCGATCAATCTTTACCTGCGTTGCCAACACTTGACGCAATAACACCTCCGAATGAAAAAAATAAGTGACCACATAAAAGAAGGACGTTTCCCTCGGGCAAAGGGACGTTGCAAGGTCGTTAAACGAAAGATAGAAAGGGATGCGAATGTCGAAGCTCTGCCTGAATAACAGACAGAGACAAATAGGGTTAACGATACAACCACCCTCGCCAAGCAGAACTGAATGAAGCGTCATATGTAGATAAAGTGACGTGAACGGAGTATGACAGAGGGCATTGCAAGTTAGATGTTTCCATGTGTCCGCGGGGGAAGGTGTGTTCCGGGGGAATGGGCCGTGTGTAACGCGAACGGATAGGGTGACAGAGGGGTTGTGCAGGTCGTGCCGCGTGAGAGAGACACGTGCACGCGTGTGTTTTGTGTATGCACGAGCGACACATTGTGTGCCTGCCATCCGATAATCGGAAAGCCAACCGGCGCACCTGCACACGTCTAACCGACGCGAAAGCTCGACGAGAGGGGTGGTTGGGGGTGGATTGGCCAACCGGCCTCCCGTTTGCTTTATCCGGTGCAAATTCATAATCGATAATCGGGACCGACGCCGGCGGCGAAACGGTGGACAACCGTTCGATAGTCCCGCGGGCGTCGGTGGGAAATTCTGTTTCTTCTCGAAGAGGAATTTGTTTAGTTTGGAGTGCTAGATCCGAATCGTATAGGCAAGACGATTCCGCCGTTACACGGTGGAAGATTCGCCGATAAGAATAGGAGGAGTGCGGTGGACAGGCAATGTTGCGGCTAGGAGAAATTTTTTTTCTGGGAAAGTTAATAGAGTGCTCGAAGATTAATGGTTTCGCTCTTTTAGTTTTCTCTTTGCGCTTAATTTTTCTTTTTTAATTGTTATCTTTACCGATATTAGCTGATACTTCTTCTGTACCGTTAGTTTTTAGTAATATATCGCTTAAGGGACAGTCGTCATCTATTGCTAATAATCATGTATACCAAGGAATAACTTTTCAAAAAGTCGTAACAAGTAGATAACAGTACGGCGCACTCTCTTGTCACTTAATATATTTTCAGCTTTCTACCATTCTAAAGTACTTTGGCTTACTTTTAAAAAGGAATTCGTTGTACTGTCCTCTAGCCGGGCAAATCACTGCCAAGCCAATATATTTCTGCGAAACGCAGAAGGAATCCGCGGAAACGTGTGAAATAAGTAAAATGATGGGTATCAACGCGTTACACGGGGGAACAGTAGAACGGTTCCGAGCGTAGCCAGACAGGTCTATCCATCATTCACGACGCGAACCCCACCTGTCACGTGCAATAATTCACCCATTACACCGATTACACGCGCCATTCCATAAACATTGGTTTTATCATACGTTATTATTGATCGTTTCATCACGCTCGATCCCGAGCCCGTGTCAGAATTACCTCAACATCGCAAAAACAAACCCGACGCCGGTAATCAGGGATCCAATAAAGCACGCTCCGGCAGACGTAAGACAAAAACGAACCGAGGGAAGATTTATTATTTATGAATTCATCCCGTTTAAACAACCGTGTGTGCGTCCTCCAATACATCAAACGCGTCGGAGACAGAGGTGCACGCACTATTTCATCGCAACGCGCGAGGCTATCCACGTTTCTTATCCGAAAACAATGTATCAGATGATATCGATCCCAGTTTCCACCCCTTTGTCACTCCCCATACTTTCTATCTCTCTCTCTCTCTCTCTCTCGCCCCCTCTGCTTCCGTCGTTTCGTCGTTATTTTTTAGCTCCCCCCGCGGTACTAATGCAGTCTGCACCACGACACTCGTTACTCGTGACATCGACACGAGGGCGGTGGCACGGCCGAACAGAGGGTAAATGTTCCGTGACACGTCGCCAGGGGTGGAATCGCCGATCGACTCTCTCTCTCTCTCTCTCTCTCTTCCGTGTATTTTTGTGTTTTCTTTTTTTTCCCCGCGAGCGGTTCATCCGCGCACTCCTCTCGTTTTCCATGTTTCCTGTACTTCAATTTTTTTTTCTCCACCTTCCAGCCACGCTCGGCGCGTTTCACGTTCCCCTCCGCCCTGCGGCGCGAAGGGTAAACAAATGCGCGGCGCAAGGGCGATCCGAGATGGCTCGCGACACTTCGAACCAGCCGGGATTTCGTTCTTTCCGACGCGACGCGTCGATTAGAAGGCGATTCAGCCGGAGCTTTTGCCCGATCGAGTGGTTCGACGAGAAATCGTCGCGAAGTTCGTCGGACACATTTGGTCGTATTAATTGCTCGAAAGCGATCTCTCCGACATCACGCGGCGAATGAAATGCGAAGTCGTTTAAAGATCGTGACGATGGTGCTCGTGTCAACCCTTCCCGTGCACATGACGCGCAGGGCTTCACAAATATATGACGTTTCGTACGTGCGCCCACTGTGACGGTTTCCGCAGCCCGGTGCATGACGTACGAGCGACAGTGACCGGACTTCGCGGATTTCCGGTCGAAATAAATACGTGTACGCGTCCGCCAGCGTCGCTTCCGTCGTGACGACCTGACGTTGCTGGTCTTCCAATTCGCTTTTTTTCTCATTCCGTTGCTGAATTTATTTTTCCAAAGCCGCGATCACGTTCCGCGAGGCACAGAGAACTTATGGACGGTGCCAGGTGCGAAATTTTACAACGAAAAACCTGGTCCCGTGCCAGGGAAACGAACGTAATCTTTCCATTCCCTTTCTCCGGATAGTATTCCCCTGATATATGGCAGGATCGAACGCTGGAATAAATTCGAATCGATAATGGGCAGGTGGGGTGCAAATTTTCTAACACCCTCGTTGGAAAACGTTAAAACGATCTCGGTGGTAATTTCGACGAGCGGCGTGAACAAAGATCGCCCGAAACATCGGCGATAGTATAAACTGGATGTGTTGAATTTAAAAATCACCTTCCACGTTGAACCCAACCGATACACGTCTGCCCTGTCTCTGTGTGCTCGCGTCAGTCAGGGTGGCGCAGGGGTATAGTGGTGTTTCCACTCCATCGGCTCAAACAAATCGAGCATTCGATTTTAAGCACCGCGCTCGATTAAATCAGAAACCAGGAACAGATCCACCGACGGGTTAATCAGGATCGAAACAAATTACTGCGGGACGTCGAGCAGATCAAGGCCGGCACTTGCCAATTAGGGGCCGTATTTTAAACTAATTCCGAGCGCGACGGGGTGGCTAAATGCCCCCTCTGTGGTTTTCACCTAATTATACCGTACGAGCTGGCAATCTGCTCGGGCGACTGGAAACGTCTCTCCGGTTATCTCAGCGTTCCCTCCCCCGAACTTTTTCAACCGCCGCGGCGATTAATTCGCGGGGCGATACCTCGGCCGGCCATTAATAAATCCACGCGAACGACGGATCACCGTGGAAGTTAATAGAGACAACGGGGGCGAGATTCGAATCGATCGTTGGGGAAAAAAGGGGGAGAGAATTCATCCGTTCTTGTCGGAACGGGCGAAATTGATCGAATCCACTCGACGACGCCGAGCACCGTAATAATTATCGCCATGCTCAATTACGCTCGGCGCCTCGCCATTCGTTCGTGAAATCCTTCGTTTCGCTCGTCGTCCCAATCAGCCTCGTCTGTCGTCTGTTCTCCAGTTTTCCGACAGCCGTCGTCTCCTGTATTATCTAATATCGTTTGCCCCTCGAAGCGCTGATGCGATTAGTATGCAACGGCGCGGAGGAGGACCCGGTAGAATGAATACCCGGCTCGATTCGATATCGCCGAAGAACGGGAAATTTGTACAGCTTTTAACCATTCGGGGGGAGGACGGACCCGGCGGTGGCGATATTTAAAATGGTGCTTGAAATGGCCGGGAGCGGGATTCCGAGTTTACATCGGAGGCTGCCGTTTTCCGAATTATCGTTCAAACGAACGGAATGAATCGAAGCTTGAACAAGAAACAGGATGTTCGATTATTTCGTCGAACGTTCCCAGTAATCGTGGAGCGAGATGGAAAAATTGTGTAATAAAAATAATTTGCGCTTCGATACAAAATATTACCTCTATCAATGCTTCGATTCATTCTTAAGTAACGTAACAATTAATTGTCTGAGGATTATCAAGATATTGAGTCCATTATCGCTACTAACGCGCGATTTCATTTTTGCATTCTCTCTCTCTCTCTCTCTCTCTCTCTCTCTCTCTCTCTCCTTCCACCCCCCGTATCTTTGGGAAACGTTTGCACCCAGCTTCCCCTCGACTGAATTTCGCGACAGAAGGGTGCCTGAACTATCTCACGAGGCAAGACGGCTTAATTGTCTGGGCGTCTCGCGAAATTTACTCGCGGTTACGCGCTCCCTGTCTCTTAGACGATCCCGTGTAAGGAAATCGCGTAATTAATACGCCTCCAAAACGTCGCGGATCCAGCTTCTCGTTCTAAGTTGGAAGCTGCAAGCATTCTCGAGGACCACGGAAGACGGATAATTCTGAATGCACTCCGGGCTCCTATTGTGGCGTCCGCGCTCCTCAAATAACGCTAATGGTGCATTCGTTGCATAGGAGAAGGTACATGGTGTTCTGTAAGTGGTATGTTCTTCGTTCGCGAAGGATTCTATTAGAGGCCAGGATTCGTTCTTCACCAAAGGACCGTAGAAATGGGAAATACTGGCCGTTCACCGGATATCCATTAATTAATAATACTGTAGTGCCGCTCCAAATGTAATACAATATTCTGTTTGTCAGGATTCTGCGGGAAAAAATTAAGAACGGCGAAGAAAGGTATCGTGATAAGGCGAAATCGTCTGACACGAACGACTTATTCTACTCGCGAGCCGTCTATTTCAGAAAATCAATTCCTTCGCTCGCTCCTTGCCACGCGACTCTGCTGAATTGCGAGACTACAAATTTTATTGCAA
Source organism: Nomada goodeniana (assembly GCA_963969485.1). Taxonomy (NCBI): domain Eukaryota; kingdom Metazoa; phylum Arthropoda; class Insecta; order Hymenoptera; family Apidae; genus Nomada; species Nomada goodeniana. The sequence goes on along the minus strand of OZ018303.1, from coordinate 3,431,946 downwards.
TAAGAGCAGTCTGTTAACAGGATTCAATAATTTTTATTTTTATGCAAATAATAGACAACTATTCACGAATTGCGAGGGGCGGAAAAAAAAATAAAGATGCAGGTCCAGAGGGTAATAAAAGCGGAACAACTAGAGCGGAATTTCGAATGGAGGGGCTGGCGACGTGCTCGAAAATAATTGTTCCAACGTCGAGTGTGCCATTTTAAAAGATTTTTCGCTCGTGAAATGCCGTCGGAATGGGGGCTCGAATGGCTGACGGTATCGCGGGACAAAGGACAACACGAAACACAAGCCGCCCCACTGAAATTCTTTATCGTTCGCCTTAGTCGCTAGATTAGTAGCTAATTTTCTCTCGTAAACACGTCGAAACGTAGTAAAGAGCGGCCGTATAAAGAGCGGCCGGTACATTCTCGTGCGACCGGGAACGGTTTATCAGAACCTATTCTTAGCAGAGAAACGAGAAACGGATGGTCGCTCTAAATGACTCGACAAACGAATTCTCAAATTCGTTCCCAACTCTGTACGTATAGCAAGCCTACTCGCGATTAATCTGTCGGCGGTGAAACATCTCCACGCGCCGTAGTGTCGTCGAATCTGTAAGAACGCATCGCCAAGGTGTCTCCGCTTCGCTGAATCCAAGTACGTACATACGTAGCAGAGTGAGGACGACGTGATACGATCTGGCCCGATCGATAAATTCCGGTCTCGAACACAAGCACAATAGGCAGTTCCCCGAAGACACCGGTCGGGTCCGTTGCACGAAGAAATTGCTGGATCGGTTCAAAGAGGCAACGAGATTAGAAGCCGTTATCCGCTCCACCGTCGTATAATCTGCACTCGCGGGCATTCGCCGACCACCGTGCACGTCGCCGTTGTCGTCTTCGTGTACCACTTCAAGTTCTTCGTCCGTGGTTTGCGCTGCGGGCGGAAGACATCCCTTTTGATCGACCTCGAAGCCCATTTGCAATGAAGAGGAATCGAAAGGCAAGCGTGTAAAGAGGATCGAGGCGATGGGAAGCACGAGAAATTCATAAAGCTGTTCTTAAGCTGCCACGTCAGTCAGTCAATCAGTCAGCCAGCCAGCCAGCCAGCCAGTCAGTCAGTCAGTCAGTCAGTCAGTGAGTCGGCGACCTTTTCGCATCGAAGCGATTCGTCTTGGCCCCAAGGGGGATTCATCCTGGAATTCGTTTGGGTGGTTTGATGCCGTGGTTCAAAGTTCACCGTCTCCCCGTTTCCCCGCGGCTCGAATATTATCCTCTTTTTGCTCAGCTCGGTTATATTCCCCTTCCGCCCTCTGAACCCCCTACAACCACGCCACTTCCGAGTGGCCCTCTTATCGACCTTCCACCATTCAATAGTCCGACAGACTAGTTCCCTCATCCCCTGGCGGCCCGGCTCCTACGAGAATCCGCGGCTCCTTTGTCTTTGACTAAAGACCAGCCGGCTAGACTCTCTCGCCGGCGGGAGAGATAACAGGAATTGTCTGTGGCAACAATCGGCGAGAATATAAATCGAACGGCGCCGTTCGTCGCGGGTTCAGTTTGCAATGGAATTGCTCGCGCGATCCGGGGGAAGGCGATTTAGGGCGGAGAGAGTATAACGGGTTGGTGTAAGGGGTGGATCGTGGACGCGGCGTAATTTCGAAACGACGATTCGCCGAACAGTGAAATGATTTGTTCATTTTAATGTTTGTAGTAAGCTTCGCGTTCGCAGCGCGACGATTATTCAGGATTATTTTAGAGTCGCTCGCGGATTGCGCGCGACGCGGAACGACCGACGTGTGCGTTTTAGAAGTCACGGATTTTACAGGGAAACGTTATTCCGTCGTAGCAGCGGCGAACTATATCACGAGACACAATCAAGACGCTGTCAAGAAAGCAATCCCGTGCATTAACATCGGGCAACTCAGCAAATATGTTGCCGAACCCGCTTCCACTTTCCCTCGCCGGGCTTCCCTTGCAAAATTTATTCCGACGGTATCGGGCTTCAGCTTCATTTGCAAGGTCAATTGCTGTCGTTAAGGGGCGGCGGATGGGGGTGCACCTCGTCCCACTAAATTTCAAGCATTTACGATCAAAGTTCAGACTCTCGACGTCGAAGCTTCTTTCCTCGATTCTCGTGAAGCTGCTCCACGTCGTAGAATAATCTCGAATGCATTCTGACCCTCGGAGCTCGGACGGATGGACTTTATCTAGATCTTCCGGGGAACCGGTGTTTTCTCCTTTCTTTTCGTTTTTTCGTTAGAAGAAGAAAAAAAAGTTGATGGCCCCTGCGACGAGGGTAGAAACGTTTTGCGAAAAGACACGCGCCAAGAAACGAACGAGCCGTCATTATTTCCACGAGGCGGAAGGGTTTACGGCTGTCCATCAAGATCTCGAATTGCCACGGACCGAAGTTTCCGTGGAAATGCAACTTTCGCGGGAATACGTAATTTCGCTCCGTGGAACGTCAAGTCGTAAGCGCCCAAAACATCGTGCCGTCGCGTCGTGACTACGTTCCCTCTCCTTCTTCTTTTCCCGTTCTTCCCCGTGGAGAAAATGGCCACTCGCGAGATCGACCGGGAAACGAAGGATTTCCCGGCTGCATCCAGTCTTGCTCGCTTTTCCGGCGATCTCAGGTTGGAAACGTTGAAATCGAGGATTGGCTCGACACAGATACCGCGCTTTAAAAGCTGTCGTTCTTTTTCCGCTTCTTTTTTCTTTTTTCTTTTTTTCATCGACAACTCGAGACAACTTTCGTAGCTACGAGCAGCTGGGCACAATTTAGAGAAATTGAATAAGATAATATTAATTTGTGGTATTATATTTTCTTTAATAAATAGTACAGTCTCGACTTGTACAATCCGAATGTATTGAATTCGATGCAGCTGAAAGTTAATATAAAATGTTCGCAGTTATTGGCCACTGAAATGAATTCGTGCAGCGCGCCGTTCATTGGCCTGTTTTACAAAATAGATACAGAGCCCAATAAACAATTCACCGGCAGTTCAGCAGTCTCCCCGACCGTACAAACTCTGTAATGTACTGTAAAATTTTCTTTCAACTCTAAAAGGATCCTTCAACCTAAATGTACAGGTGTTCCCGGCAAACGGGAACATAAACTGCACAGATTATTCTACACGTTCCATGACACCGGAGGTTCTGAAAGTCCGCTTTCACGAGGCTTCGCTCTCACGCGCACCGGAAGTTAACTTCTCGCCAAATCTCGCGAGAAAAACACTGCGGGGGTAAACAGCGATTCGAGGGTGGCACTTGAAAATTATACAACCGGCAACTTTAAGAGTATCCTAACTTTTCCCGATTCTACCAGTCTAAATCCTTGAAATAGAGAGCGGTAAAGTTACTTAGTATAGAAATTCCGAGGGGATATCGCGACGTTTTGTTTAATCATGCTGCTCGGAAAGTTCCTTGGCTAATTAGAAAGTCAAACGATAACGTTGCATTCTGACAGCCAAGGCGTACAAAGTAATTAGGATATCGTCTGCTTAATTGGTTTCATGGCTGAACAAGAAGATATCCGTCCTTTTGATGTCGATCGGTGTCTCACAAGTCTATCAATTTGATACACTTCATCGATGGAAATAACGAGGACCAAGGATAAATTAATTTCATTTTTAAGTAGGACAAAAATTCCGCTGCTCTGCATTCGGATTGAAACGCAACGAAAGAAGCGAGCGAATTAAAAAGGGCGCGGTGAGCAATTAACAATAAGGTATTCCATTTTTGCTACGTCTACCTGCAACAAAAAAAAAAAAATGTGTCCGAGAGCTTTACGCCGCAATGCCATCACTTTTGTAACAGGCGCCGAGTTTAAAAAATTCTGCTAACTAACTTGAAAAGTGGCGACCGGTTGAAGCTCATAGAAAATTAAACCTCGAACGCTCCTGCAAATGTCTTTTGATCTTTCCTCCACATTTTGATCCTACTTTTACCGTATCAAAGCATACCAAACCCGAGCCCGAAAAAGCTTTCAGCCGGACGCCAGTTTTGTATTCGGCCGTTCGTTTGCCGTGAAACTGAATCTCGTCCAGCTACGCATGTGTCCCCTTTGTTTCCGATATAATTGATAAATAGAAGGAATAAAACAGAGTGAATGAACGGCCCTTGTCGGGCCAGACTATAGAGACACACGTGCATCGATCTGAAGTGCACAGGTACGCAACAAAGGTGTCTCGAAATCGGCGTCGAGTTTCGATCGAAACCTTCCCGAACATGCAAATATAATAGTAAGGGACTTTCGGTTCCGAAACTTTTATCGAGGAGGGAACCGCGAAGGAACGAACTTGATTGGAACAGGATGCTTCCGAAAAGAAACGAGATCCACGGAAATATGAGACCCGCAGCGAGATTTCGTTCGGTTTCGCGCAATTTCGCCGGCTCGTGCTTCTTCGCGGGCGACAAACGGTCTAATTAGAAAGTCAAGTCCACCGTGGAACACGCGGACGCGAATTTGCCCACCGCGGCACACACAACAGCGCCATAATTCCGGCTAACGCTGATTTAAGAGCGATATTTCAATTCTAACGCGACGCGAAGAAATTACGTCTCCGTAGAAGCCGGTTAGATGGAAATTAAGTTCCGCGCAAGTGGGACGCGGCGTCGTTTTAAACGCGAACGAATATCCTTCACCCTGTTACACGTTCCTTCTTCCTCTTTCATTTCTTCTTCCTGCGTCATCGTTTGTCCTTTATTGCGGACAAGGAACGGGAGAGGAATGTGTCGTCGGCGACATTTACAAAAATCAACGTCGTCGTTATGGCAATCTCTCTCTCTCCCTCTATCTCTCACTCGGCACTTTCCGGGACGACTTCGCGGCGGTACGCCAGCCGCGATATTAACTGATATTCTGAGAATTTCATTTTTCCGACGAGGCAAAGCGACCGGCCGAAGATTTAAGACTGCCGCGCGAGTAAGGACCTTGCGGAAAGCACGGCAGTCGCTGCATAAAATTCGTTAAAGATATCAATCAAGAATTGCAAGCGAACTCCGCGAATCGGCCGAGTTTCTCTTCGATAACTTCGCGTTTTCCACCGCGAACGTTTTAACGCGCGTGTCAGATTGAATTCGACAATTGTCACTTGCCCATCAAATCACGCGACGTAAATCAAAGACGACGGCCGAGAATTCTGCCGTCGAATTCCCGAGCGAAAACTATCGCTTTCTTCCAGCTCGAAACCAAAAACGCGGCAACCCGCAGAATTCCAACCGCCGCGTTCATCCCAAGCTCCGCGCGTAGAGTTCGTCCGAGATCGCTGTCCCGTTTCACAAATTCCCCAGATACTCCCGGAGAAATTGCCGCCGCCTGAATATTACAGATACACAAATGTCCCGAGGAAAGGGTTCGGGCCGTCGCATACGAAACAGCATCCTCGCAACCGTTGGGGGGACACACCCTCGCTACCCTCCCCGCGTGTACGGTATAGACGGGGTGGTGGAATTTTCCTTCATGAATAATTCTCGGCGTCCCTTCGTGCATTCGTTTCCGCGAACAGGCGGAATGCGTTTCAGAAATCTAGAAGCCGGCTACAGGTACGCTTCCTAAGCCGGGCGTCGATCATCCATTTCGTTTCTGCGCGTCTAGTCTCATCGAAATTCGCTTTACGTGCGCTCTTATTCCACCTGGGGGACCACGACGGTGTAAATGGGCTTTAACAGGGTTTATACACCTTCGCCCGTTCGAGCATTGACGTCCTTTTGACTCTCTATGCCGTTGGGGGATTATACGAAGGACTTAGAAACTTACGGCAGCTTCTCGCGGCGGCTCGACCCGACTTTCCTTCCTCCGTTCTTTCCCGTGGATTTAACAGAGAATGTTTTCATCGATCGTGGTTCAGCAGTAATTTAAGGGGAAAAGTTTTCGCGGATGACCGTGGAAGCCGGTGGATTGAAGCAGGTTTTTCTTGGACGGAGAGAGGGGCGGGCGAAAGAGAAATATGCTTAAGCTCATTAGATTGGAATTAGAGGATGCAAGCGTAAACTGGAATTTTACGTTTTCGCGTGCACGCGAACGCACCGGCGCATTTTAATGAGACTAAATAGATCCTTTTTAAAACAAAGGCTGCGTACAACCCTGGCGCGGGGCACGTATACGTTCAGGTTCTTCTTTCGAGCGTTAAACGTGTGCAAGAATAACTGAATACTTATCCCCGGAACGTGACCGTAGCCATGCGTTAAGACTTGCACGTTTCAACTCTATGTTTTTAATGAACAACGTACCACCGCTTCTTTCTACCGTTTAATCAGCCTTGAACGATAACTCAATTCCGCGTTCAACCGCGCCGGAGTGATTCGATAAAAATGGGGGAAATTTCACGAGGCCGCTACGCAGAAGCGTTGCTCGATTCGCAAAAGTTAAATTGCTCGTTAATTGACCCAAAGAATAACCCTCGCGCTCAGAAACAACGAAACAAAACGCCCACGAAATTCTCCCGGCCTTCCATTTGCGAATTCCATATCCGAATCCGATCGACCGAAATCTCCAGCCTCGAATACAGCAGCAAATCAACCAAGTCCCCCCGTACGCATCTAATGAAAGCAATTCGTAATCCAATCATCATCGCCAATGAGCACCTCCGTCGCTTGTTAACCGCCTCTTGTCAAGGAACACAGTTCGTCATTAACTGACCGAGGCGTCGACCGTGTCGATGAACGTTATCGTCGCTTGTTTAGCGCTTATCGCGGAGGATGCAAATCACGTAGGGCGGTGTCGAATCGTTCCTGGACCCGAGGCGTTCGCTAATCGATCGGCATGCTCGAGTGTGACGAAGGAAGAACGGCCCTCCTGGCCCCGTGACTGGTGTTCCACGTGGAATCGGGTCACATCGTTTCTTCGAACGGGTACGGGGAAACGGAATCGATTCGATAGCTGGTCCCTAGCGCGACAATTCCATTAATTCCACGTTCGTCCAAGGCCCTTTCATCTGCCACCGAATCTCATTAACTCCGCGGCGGTTACGTCGTTGTCGGCCGACAACGGCATCGACTAATTTACAGCCTCGTGAACCACGGATTTTAAACTCACGTCCCCCCTCGTCTGTATGTGCGCTACGCGAAACCGATCGCCGTGCTCCGTTTTCGATTCGCCCTTCGGCATTCTTTTGTTGTTTACTTCTAATGTAAACAAAATTTGTTTTCGAGCGGAGCGTTTTTCGGCGGACGTGTTTATTTGAAGTCGAATGCGAACCGCTGCAATGTGTAAGTTGCACGACCGACGCGAATTATTATTTCCCTTTGTATTCGAAACAAACGCAAATATCAACGGCACGTCGTAGTGAAGCGTAAATCAAATGCGAACGAGGCTGGGATAAATAGTGCGTGATTGGACAATAAATTGTATGTTCATTCTTATGCATAACAAATTTATATTTCACGGCGAATTAATTGGCGCAATTAGTTTATCACTGCGAACGGAACAACGCGTTCCGGGTGTATGCGTGTCAGAACGGATGTGTCTCCGATATCGTCGTATAAATCACATATTATTCCGAAATATTTAGCCCGAAGCAAATTTAACAAAAATCGTAGGTTCCTCTTTTTGACGGAAACACCTTAAATGGTTCGCCACGTTCGAGCCCAATATTAAACGAACAAATCTAAAGTCCACTATGCCCGAATTTAATGAAAATGACGACGAAGTAATAACTTCATCAAAATAATTAAAATGAAACTCGAAGGAATGACAAAAATTTAATTAAAAATGCCACCGAAGCGTTAATTGCAATTTCAAAGGGGTCATAAAATGTTGGGAAATAGAATTTAACTGAACATTAAATGCAGAGCTAATACAGCGCTGTGAAATGAATCTCCACCGAAGATTCTTTTCTTCGAAACCCTTCAACTATTCACATCCCCCTTTGTACCAACCTTTGAGAGAACAATCGGTTCATCAGACGTTACGTGACTCAGAACTTATCCTAAAACACTCTTGACTTCGATCATCCGTTGAACGTGTCTCGATTTTCCCGATATACCTTGTCTTTCTTCGCCAAATCTACGAACAAAGGGAGCCTGACAAAGAAATGTTCACCTCTGCAACGACAAAGAAAGGGGAAGAAAAAACTCGTAAAACTACAGAACATGCTGGCAAATGTTGCAATGTTGGCTGCATTTTCTGTGGACGTGTTTGGATCTTCAGAATTTTTGGGGGCAATTATGTTATACCTCATACTAATAATGTCAAATATTGCTTGAAATATTGCAAATAATTTTCTGGAGATCTGTAAGTGGTACAGATCAACCACATGGTATATCTGTTGAAGTAGTACAAGTCAATATTATTGACGACAATGCTGAAAATAATTCTAAGGAATATTTTACTTAGCATTAACAATACTAATAAAATTAATTAATTAATTAATTAGCTACAGGAATATAGACGTTTCGTTGTGATGTAAAGAAAGTGAAGAAAGGAATATTCTGTTTCCCACGTGTTGGTGTTAAATATAATTGCAAACGTCCAAGTTGAAAATGGTGTGCATGTGAAATAACGAGGTGAAGAAAAATTTGCTTGAAATTCTAAATCTTCCTGTTCGTTGCTTTTCCATTTAGATTCCAATTTTAATCTCTCTGCCATGGAGCTACCATTTTTTCGCGTCTCGAGTAGACAAAGGGGGACAGTTGGAAAATGGATCGAGGAAGAACCGAAAGCATGAACGAACGGCTTTATCAGCTTTTCCATGGCTGTTTTCCCCGAAAGAAAAACAGCAGCTGGTCCAGCAAACCAGACATCCCGACACAACGTGAATACGCAGGGAATATTCTCTGTACAGACTTTTTTTCGTGGAGAGATTTGAAAAAAATTATACCGCGGAATAATTAAAGATGATTATCTGCCCCTGGCCGGATCTTTTCACCGGCACGTTTCACGGTACGTTCCGTTCGCGCTGTAAAACATTCATAAAAATCTCCCGCTCACGATTAATCTTCCGAAACTGCGTAATACGTTTTAGACACTATTCAACCGGATGGAAATGCTACGAAGGATTTTTTTTGTTCCACGGTTTACGCATTTGTAAAAACGCCATCTCGCTCTGGGAATTAAATTGTAATTTTTAGTTACCGCTGTTTCGTGGCAGCTATCCTTTCCTGAAAGTCACTCTCAAGCGTCAAGTCACGTGTAAAAAACAGACAAATTTTTTAAGGAAGACGAGCGCCATTAATTTAACCGGAATAAAATTCGAATCAAACTCGAGCTCAATAATTTTTGTTCAAGGTATCACCTCGCAAAATTTTTTTTTTGCCAACTAAAGGTACCGAACAATAAGGTAATATTTTATCTAGCTTACGATCGTCGCGTCAGATTCATTCCACGGGATCATCTGTGCGCCATTGTAATTGGATTCTTATCCGGACGGGGATCATCAACGAGGCCGTTTTGTCCGCGGTATAAAGATCAGTGGAAAATGGTTGGACGTATCGCACGCGACGGTTTTATTCCTGGCTCGTTCACCCTTTACCTCTGACCTCCGGCACAAAAGAATAAATATACGCGTGGAATTGTCGAAGATCTCGACAATAAACGTATACGAGTCCTTTTTCCATCGTGAACCAGCACAATATCGGATCTCTTCGAATTAAATTCCATTTCAATGAAATATAATATATGCCACCCGTGAATTGGTCCACTATATGTATTATATGTATATACATATACACGCATATATAGTTAACACGCGAGGTTTCACACATGACAGTAGTATAGAGTAAATGGATTTCGAAAAAGATAACGTGAAACCCTTGGCGCGTCTGACCAGTCACTGTACAATTCTACTTAAACGTGTATACCGCGCCAAATACTGAGCCGTCCCACTTAAAAAGTTCCTTATACATTTCATTACTATTCTATTCTTTTGATGTACCATCAATTTTATTATCTACCTGGTTCATAATGCTACAAGAATTTCCGTATCCTTAACTGTCGAGAAATTCCGTTCGTCGTACGAGACCCGCCGACTAACAATTTAAAAAGGAATCAACGTCATCGACGTCCCCTTAAAACGAATTCTCTTTCATTGAAAGATTGCCCAGCGAACTCACGGCCCGCGAAATATCCACGTCGTCGAAACGATCTTCGTCGACTGACAGCTCGATTCCCATCGACGCAGCCGGGAATAGAGGGCCGCCGCGGATTGTACGACGGAATTCACAAGGAATCGTTTGCGAAGGCGGTCGGATTTCGAACGTCAGAGTTTTAAAAGGGTCGGGCATTTTATTCCACTGGCTTGGTTCGTATTTTCTTATTCCACGTCGCTCATCTCACGCCGTCCTTCTTCATTCCGCTCCCGCGTTGCTTCTCCTGTAAATCCTCTTGACGAGGAGTTCGCTCGTTTACCCCGTCTGGCCTGTTCCTTCGAGCCTCTGGAAGGACATCAGCCAGGCCGGGGATGATAAGTCCTTTTCCGAGAGTTCAGGGTAAATCGTGTTTGCCCACCATAGTTGCTTCTCGAAGAGGGTTCGTTACATTTTTGTTTTTGTTCCCGCAGTTACTCTGGTCCGTGCCTTACTTTGTCAGGCGCGCTCGGTGTCTGCAGGATTCACACCCTCTAATAGACTTCTTTTAATTGTAACCATTCGAAATATTAGTGTATGCAATTCCCCAGCAAAATTGAATACTGTTCTCCGAATATTCTCTGCATTTATTTCGAATTTCCTTCCTACCGTCATACACGCGGTTTCTCGTACCTGTCCCTCTTCATATTTCCCGTCACTTTTCGCACATTCTTCATTCCTCTCCTTTTGTCGGCCTGTGACGAACGCTCCGTCTGTTTTTCTCCAGCTTGATCAGCCTCTTGTACGTTTTCGCTGGGCCTCCAACCCCTTACCGATGCGTTTCTCTTTATCTCGGCCATTGTTGTTCCACCCCTGTCGCACCTGCACCGCGCTATCACTTCAACCCACTCCAGACGTTACAGAAAACGACAATGGCGAGAAGATATCGCCTCGCGAACCGAACACTTCGCCTCACTTTTTATATTTTCCTCGCGCCACTGCGAATCTGCGAGTATCGCCGCTGGGAACACTCGTCGCGTCACGTCCGTGAACAATTTTCTTCGTGTCGCGTAATTATTTTCTTGTTTCGCCCGCCGAGGTTATTTAGAATATCGTTGTTTAATCTTGATTAGTAATACTTGATCGGTTCATCAGAGTGAAATTAAAAACGGCTATCGAACACGCTGTTCTGCTTCCGTTCGTGCATGATAAATACGATGTCACGGTATCAATGAAGAGTTCGGGGGGACGAAAAACTTTGCTGAAGTCGTCGGTTCGACCCGTGAGCGAAAGGAAGGGATCGTTAAAAATGTTCGAGTTAAACACGCTCGCGAAACTATCGGACAAATTGTTTCCATCTCCTTTTCTGGGGAAGTTCGGATAGACGCGACGACGACGGTCGGAGGATCCAGAATCACGGAACTTCGTTAGCGACGCTACGCTGGAACTGCATCAAACTTGTCTACTTTCACCAGCAGCTAGTTATTAATACGAAAGCATGGTAAATATGCACCGTAACCGGGAACAGTTTCGAGTGAATAGTAATAATTTCATTCTGCCTCGAGTATCTCCGGTTGCATTTATGCGCCATCCTTTCTCGCGATTATTGCGTTTTAGTTGTCACGTTATTTGCCAGCCCTGCAAGGGAAAGTTGCCACTTTCCGATTCGTTCCGACTGTGTTTAATTAATAGCTGTACGTATCTGTGCATTTATTCCGGTGCTCACGGTTATTCAATTAATTCAAGACTGGTCAAATCGCAACCGAGTAATTTACAACGAATTTCGTATACATTAAAAATAAAATACTGGCATCTTAGGGGGTATAAAAATAGGTCTTGCGAAATAAAGACACATTTAAGCTGGAACATTCTAGCGAAACGTTTCCGCTGCGCTCAATATTCCATGATGCATCGGTCGAGGGTTCCAACAAATCTTCAACGAAAACTCGGGAAGGCTCAGGGCTCAAGAAACGTGCTTCCATGCTTTGTTTTTCAAAGGGGGGGACCTTTTCCACGGGAGGCGAGGGAACGGCACGAGGATTCCTCATAATGCCCGGCAGGAACAACACGTGAAAATCCTGGACGCTTGGAGCCGTCGTGGAACAGATTCAACCGGTCGTCTCGCGGGTAGATTTCGCGTTTAAATTCGAGACGCGTGCAGAAATCGCGAAGCTTTGACTCACGAATCTCTCGTTTCGAATCGCTCGCGAATCGGATTAGCTTGGAAGCGGAATCCTCGCACGACCGTGCCGATTCTGTCCGCGTGACTTGTTCCTTCTGTTTGTCGACGCCGAATCAACGCGATCACAACTGTATTGCCGTTCAGTGATACGTCGTGTTTTAAACAACAATGATAAGATGTAGTAGCGTTGATTTTCTCAATGAATTTCTCGATGGAAGGAATATGTAGTTCAGATTTATTCACTTTGCATAATTCATTTGTTAATCGTTTTTAAGGGGCCAGTACTTTTCCAGACGACACCGTCGTTATCCAATGATTCTTGCAATATAAAGAAATCCGATACTCGAGGTAGATCCGCGCGAGAAGCGAACAATAAGAAACAATTGGAAAGTTTCCGTCCGATGACGCACAAACCCCGGTGCTCGAGAGAGAACTGGAACAATAAAGGCCTGAAGGAATTCTCCCGTTCCCTCCTTGGCCCGTGTAAGTTAGGCATGGTAAATCAGAAAGGTACCCGAAAATTATGAACTTGTTTTCCCAGGACGACCTAACGGGGCGAGGTTTTCAAACCTCGTGGAAACAGGTCGAAGGTAGGTGCGGGGGTGGCACATGTCGGACCGAATTTACGAGCCGAGTACGACTTCTTTGGAACACGCCCCAGGGGTAAATTATTTCTCCCGCTGGCTACCATTGCCTCTTAATGTTACTCCTTCAAATACGCCATCCCGTATGTCTCAGAAAAGGAAGGTATTTTCGCGTGGAACAACTTTTTTTTCTTCCTCCGTCGCGGGCGATCGTTTCGATCGCGCTGTCCGATTTAATCGAGGGCCGACAAGTCGAACGCTGCCGCAGAGGCGATCATCATTATTACTTTTACATTTCCAATGAATCGCGGCACACCAAACACTAAACGCCCGCCCACGGACAATTGCCAAATTCGTTCATACCGAAGCACGCAACGACCGGCGGCGGTCACGAATTTCTCTGCGCCACCCACTGAACGCTCTACCCTCGACGAATCATCCCCCGGGACTCGAGAGGCCTCTGCCTCGTTCAAAGGGTTGAAGCAATTATTCCATTTGCCCCGCAACAAGTAGAAACTCGCCAAAGGACGTAATCTTGGTCGATGGGTTCTCGGGTTTGACCACGCACGCCGAGACCACCCTAATTGGACGCCACGTGTTTCTCAATACGGAGGGTGGGGTGGGGGGAGAAAAATCGATCGATACCCTCGAAATCATTTTTTTTCAACCGCCTCCAAGCGAGAAGAGGACGCTGTATGTTTCAGGGGTACGCTGACAATTGGCCGGCGGGGCGATTGCTGGCCAAGAACAAAAGAGCCACGTCGTAGTTCGTTATGACAGTTCGTTAGCTCGGTAAATTGCTGTGTCGTCGTTAATGGGCGGTTGCCAATTATCGAACCGATTACTCCGTCGAATTATCCGCCATTCATTCGTTGGTTAGCTGCAATTTTCAGTCGCGACACGCGACCAGACGCGGCCGTAAACCGTTGATAGTCGTCCGCCCGCTTATCCGTCCCCGTGAAATTACGACTGGTCCCAGTTGGAGTTGTCGGTCGTCGCAAAGCTGTTGCTCCCTTAACCCTGCCCCCCGCCTCGGACACGTTAATCGTCGGTCGCGAAAACGCGAGGGTTCACCGTAGGTGGATCAGGTGAACGCGTTCGACGAGTCGATTGGAGCAGGTTTCGAAGTCGCGTATTATGCACGGCAATCTGATCCGTTCGTTTTATATTGCGATTTAACGAGAGGTTTATTGCTTAATTAGGAATGCGGGGGACGGAGGAGTATAAGAGGCGAGTAATTGAACCGACTGGGTGGTCGACGGGGCTATTCAGCCTGTAATCTGATTGTTGAGCAGGAAGTTTATGCAACGCTCTTTGCGCACAGTATCGTGCAGAAGTTTGGAACAACCAGGCACAATATTCCGAGATGTACAAGCATTTGCTGAATAATCTTTAACGACAAGATTTCGAGACGCGTCTGAGACAAACCGCAGAGGCGGAAACGCGATTGTGGTTAATTAATCCGCGCAGCATCAGTGCTACGGAAATCAGACATTGGACCATCGTGAAACGAAGAAAGCGACGCGAAATTTTCGCCAGATGGTTTTGTGCGAGAATTATTACAGGCTTGCGAGGCTGTTCTATGTGCGCGAACTTTGGGGAATTGTTGAGCGCGCATCGAACGCAATTAAACGACACGCCTAAGATTACTCGGCCAGCTTGAACTTTTATACCTGCGTGTCGTATTTCGTTCTTATTGCCGCGTACGGCATATTTTATGTTTATTCTCGCCGTTTCACCAATTCATCACTGGTATCGACGGCGGTATTCGATTTTAGTGCCCGCCATCGCACTTCTATCAATAACTTCGAAGACCCGGTACGCGTTCTTCGCTGAACAGCTCCGGAAGTCGTGGCGAAGTTCATCGTTTTATTTCAACGATAAAGTCGTTTTATCGGACAGTGGGAGGGAATAAAAAGCATGCGCGTTCGTATAAAAATCGTGATATTCGAGCGGCGTTCGTGTACAGGCGAGCGGGTACCGTGGAGCGAATTCGAACGTTATTAAAAATCGAGGAAATGAAAGATGCGACGGGAATGGGAGCAGGCCGTGGATCGGCAGGACAAAAAAAAAGAAAAATGAGGAAGAAAAGCAACAGTGAAAATGCAAATGTGCATTATAATAGTGTATAATTGCTTTATTATTCTCGAGACGTTTCGGATGCAGCGCGAATGGGATTTCGATAAATGTCCCCTTGTTTTATCGTTTAACAATAACGACGGGGCAGGCTCGTTTCGCCGTTTCATCCTGTCGATATTCTATTATTTGTTTCTACTCTTTTTCGTGCATTTATTACCCGGCCTTCGTTTTTAAATAACCGATACCGCGGGCTGGAGTGGATTGAAATTGTCGTAACAAGCATCGAACAGGCCGTTGCTTCTGGTATCGACGGGCACGTCTGAATATTCGTACCGGGACTGTTCGTTCGAGGTAAGGGTGAAACGATAGTCGTCGGGGGGAAGAGAATGAAACAATCGCGGGAAAAGAGGAACGTTTATTACGTTTCAAGGAACCCGTTAAGTCTCGCCGATCCTTGCTGCACTGAATGGAATAAAAAACTACACGGCGGACGGTTCCAAACGAGGCCCCTGGTCGTGTTTCCCCTGTTCCATGGCAGATGGTAGAACCTCTGGGAATCGTTGACACGCCAATTATTGCGCGCAGGAGCTTTGGGAATTTGTTTATCGATTCGTTTATAACTTTTTACCGCGAGACTGTCGTGTTCCGTTTGATCAAATTCATTTATTTGCGATCAATGCGGAAAATTCGGGTTTGAACATTCTATTAATACCGATAAGTCGTGAAGAGCGAGATATTAATAATAATTTTGCAATCGTGCCAGCGTTAAACGAATTGTATGATTTCAGGTACAAATTGGAGGTGGCCGGCAAATCCCTGCCCGTGCTGACAAATCTAGATAAAGGTCGATACGGGGTTCTGATCTTCGAGAACCTGAACAAGTACCTGCAGATGGACAAATGGAATCGCGAATTGCTGGACAAATATTGCAGAGAGTATTCCGTTGGCATCATTGGATTCGCGCCGTCCGGCGAGGAGAGTCTCGTCGGCGCACAGCTGAAGGGTTTTCCATTATTCGTGCACACTAATCTCAGACTGAAGGTTAGCTGGAGAAATTCATCGGATATTATTATGTTAACAATTCCGCGAGATATCGCTTAATCGAAACAGATCTTTAACTGTCTAAAATTGCCAACGAACGGAACACTTGCTTCGAACGCTGAAACGGGGTCCCAAAGTAAGCTTCAGGGCACATACTCGATCGATGTTAAGATCACGTCTCGAGGAAGCGATTCGACGGGGATGAAACGCGTCCACGACGTCCACGGGGTGTCCGTAGTTTTTATTGGCAGACGGAAAATAAATTTTGTCGCCGCACTTGATAACGTTTCGCGTGGAAGCTGGATCGTGAGCCACGTCGGATTGGCAATCTCCGTTACCGTGACGGAACGGCTCGACTTTATTTCGTAGAAAAATTGCCGCGACACCTGGAAGCTCGGAAAGAAAGGCCATCGAAACGGGCGCAATAAAAGCATCGATCCTTGGAAGTATTATCGCGAGTACCCCGCGCGACAAGTTTCCCTCTTATCGCGAATTATTTCAAGGGGGGAACCATTCGTTTCTCGATTAATATAATGGAATCACTTCGTTACTCTGCTGTTTGGAATATTGCCACGATACGTACCTTTCAACCGACGTCTGGCCACGTTCGCTCCTATTCTACTTATACCGCGTTCACCAGATGCAACGAACGCTGCACTTTCGTGCTTCACTTTTTTTTGTTATACTCAACTTAACGTTTCATTTAAAAGCAGAAAATCTGACGTACGATTGTATGTACCCGCGATCGAATTATTTTGCATTTCCCACGTAAACGGACACGTGCCTCAAACTAATCATTTTAAAGAAAGAAAAGGCCTGCAAATTGCGAACAGTTCCACTTGCACCTGGCCATAAAAGCCAAGAGGGGAAAAGGACAGAATGATAACCGCTCTTCTTCCCTCAGGATGCACAGCTGAACGCGGCGTCTCCTATCCTCCGATTAACCAGATCCGGGGAAACAGCCTGGGGACCACTTCCTGGCGGTGACTGGACCATTTTTCAGGCCAATCACAGCACCTACGAGCCGCTAGCCTGGGCACACAGGGACAGCCTTGACTATCCAGCCAACAAAAGTCCTCTGGCGACTGTCATTCAGGTGAGACACGCTTTTACGTCCGTCACGTTCCCTCGTATCTCACTCGCAACCGTGGCAAGATTAATGTCAGACAAACCAAGGGAAACTTCTGTCGCGAACAACATTTTTCTGTCGCAATATAGAGCACGAGGCAAATATTTGAACAAACCGGCCAATTAAATTATTCTGGCCAATGCTTAGCACTGAAACGTAGAATATAATCGACCGAAAGACAGGAAGTACGTCTCCACCTCGCGAATAAGAGACCGAAGAAATATATCAGGATCTCTGACTGGCATCGAACGGCGCAAACTTCCAACCCTTCCTAATTAACCAAATTAATTAACGAGCCCCTAGTTTATCACTTTTCTTTTCGCAGTTACCAAACCTCCTTGCGCCTCGTATCCCCTCCCCGCCCTGCAAATTCATCAGGCTGTCCCGCTTTGTTGAACTCGTTTCGCCGGCGTAATTGCGAAGAATATTAATTACAGCTAGCGAATAGCTATCTCCGCGGGGCTGGCTGAAATAAAGGGGAATGGAATCAAAAATTGGAAAGGAATCTGAGCGCCGTTGGATCCTTTGTTCGACGTGACTCGATGCCGCGTCGCATACCCGGCGAGTTCAGATGGAAAGAAACGCTTTATTGCTAGGATTATCAATTAATACTCGCAATTGTTAACATACAAAGTGACGGGTTGGAACGCGTGGTTCGTTTAATTAAACGCGATTACACGTCGCGACGCTCCTCCCGTCGTGGCACGGCTACATTATATCCGCGAAAAATCTTGTTCCCGTTGCACCAGCAACATGCTTCGTTACTCGTCGTTCGCGGCGAGCATCGATTGTCCAGGATATCTGAGTGGCCATTAATTAACGTCCGCTGTGTTCCACGGGAGGTTTCATCGTTTTCGTCGGGCACAGAATCGTTGAACGGAAACCGGTGTCTCCGATTTCCGGCCTCGGTGCGCTATCATATTGTGCCACGTGGCCCAGTGCACGACCAACGTCGGGCAAACGATGACGCGACGCCGGTATCCATTGGTGTCGTCCCTGTGCGTCGGTCAGTTTGCTCGGGGACGAATTGATGGCGAAGTGACGCGCAAACGGATCGATATCGAACGTTCGGTTTCTCGGTCGGGGAATTTCTTTTCGTCCGATATGTAGCTGCGATTGACCGTTTCCCGTTAAGACGGGTTAATAAACCTCGGTCGAATTGGTAGCAGTTAATCGACCTTTCGAGATTGTCTCGCGCGAAGCCCGTATCTCGAGCCGGTTCACTCTCTGATCATTCTTACTTCACCGTGAAAACTCGCGGACCGGGAAACGAAAACAAATGCGGAGTTTCCGCGGCGCGTGTGCGCCGCTCCACTTTCATCCTGCGAGTGGAGTCTTGAATCTCTTCCCCAGAAATGAAGATGGAGGAGCGAAGGTGGAACGGCGAGGGGTTGAACCGACTATGAACAGAGAGAAAGGGGTCGAGGTAATGCGGATAAGAAGCACGGCGAGAATAACGTTCCTAAGATGGGAGAAAGGAGGAACGAATACGTAGGCATAATAAAACAGACACGAAACGAGGGAGGATAAACGTTGCTTCGTCGGGCCTCGAAAGGAGGGCGGACTACGTTCAGCGATGGGGAAAAGGACGCAATACCAAATGGGGAAATTAAAACGGAAAAATGTTGAAACCGCCCAGGAAGCAGCAACGCGAAGCATATCCGAGGAGAGAAAAGCGAAGGAAGAACAACGAGGTAATAAGAACGAAAACAAGGAGAGTAAACTGAAACAAAGAATTAAGGGATTTAAGTGGCGTCGCGGCAACGGCCGAGAAGGGTTGATATGAAGTAACGCAAATTTCAGAGGGCAGAATTGAAGGAAAAAAAACAGAAGAATGTGGACGGAAATGGGAAGCGAGTGAAAAGAAAGCGCAAGAATTAAACGGATCAGGTGAAAGCGCGTAGAAAAGTATACGAAGAGGGAAACGGGGAGGAGAGGTTTTCCGTGGGACGAAATGGAGAAACGGGTAGGCCCGAAACAATCCGCAAAGCTGTTCCAGCAGCCGTTTGCATTCGTACAGGAATTCGCGATTGCGAGATTCCACGATGCTGTAATAGCCGAGCCGGAAGCGAGCGCACGCCGGATGAGAGCGCCGGTGATCTATAGAACGCGAAAATGCAGACGCGAAGATGACACCGACTGCGAGTCTTGCCGGACGCGAAGAAGCTCGCAAACAGGAAATATTCGTCTGATATAACAAACGGCCCAGACGTGACATCGTATGATTTTTCGTCGCGTAACCGTGCACGCTTAATGTGCGCGCTTCATCTTCCGTCTGGCTGGCGACATTTTTTATCACTAAATCGCCGGGACGATTTTTAATATCATCGCCTCTCAATTCCGTGCATTCCTTTCGTCTTTTATCGCACGGGGGCATTTCGTTAATTGTGTCGCTGATTTTCGTTCAATTTGCCGAACGCGAATGTTCGTTTCCACGATCGTGTGTCCGCGTTCGATAATTTTGCGGTTGGCGGACGATATCGCGGCACTTTGCGTGCCGCTTGAACACTTATACTCAGGTATCGAGCAACCCTAGTAGTGAACGGTTTTAAGTCGATTTAGGGGACCGCAGAGCCCTAGAAATGCGCCCCCAGACTTAGATTTAGGGACTTTACAGCCGTAGAAATTCCTCGGCGGAAGAGGCACGCTATGAATATCCAAAAAGTGACACGGAACGTTTGTTAGCGGTTGCAGAAATTTCCTGCAGAATTGGTTACCCGATGCACGGGGATACGTGCACGATAATGTACGTGGATGTTTTATGCGATTCCGCGATTGCTTTATCTATGCACTGTACGGGATGCTACAAAACCTTGGTGTAATGAAGCGTTTTACTGGGCAGAGCCAGCAATGCCCAGCTAAGTTCTTCCGGGGACGATAATAAATCTTTGCTATTGCCAGCCAGTATCTTTCGCTTGAACAGCGATAAATTTTCTGTAGAAATACGGTGATAAAGGTGAGCCTGTCTTTTATGCCGTTATCGTTATTTTTGTTTCTGGTGTAATGAAAGAAATTGTTGCAACGATGTTGTTATCGTATCGGATAAATTGCTCTGGCGATTCACTTGAACAAAGAAACTAAAAGCGGGCAATTGTATTGAAGTTCCCTCAATTAAATGTCGTGCGAACAGTCGGATCGCAGTCCTCGTTCCGCACCACTCGATTCACGTGTCCGTCGTCAATTCAAGATAATCCCAAACAGGCAATTTGTAAATTCCGTTACATCCGGGCTGTTCGTTTCGTTGCAAAACGCAATGGTCGCCGTGAACGGATCTTGTTAGCAGTAAACAACAATAATAATCTCGCTGATAACCCCATTACCTGGCCACGGCTGGTAGGCCGGAGGTTCACGGATCACAGGTAACCGGGTAATTAAATCAGAAGCCAATCAGCCGTTGGTTCATTCGATTAATGAGCTTCGACAGAAGCTGCTTCATTTGCCCCATTCGAGTCGGCAATTTATTTCGTTGCCAGGACACATGTCGGCCGCGAATCCTATCCCTAATGATCGAAGATTTAAATCGAAAATTAGGCCTAGCTTCGTACGGGTTCTGTTTCGTCGATCTAGATGGATCGATTAAGACTGCGAAGGATCGTTTGACTAGAAACATCGTCGATCTTTGAAATGATGTAACTTCGTGGGCAAAAATCGCACGTCAGTCCACTTGGGCTCGTTTTAAAGGGCAAAGCCTCTCCTTTCACGCCCCTGAATTGAATTTCTCCGAAAAAATTTATTAACTCTGTCCAGACGTTCGATTTGAAGCAATGTCCAGCGAAGAAAAGTACGTCCACTTTTCTCCTCCGCCTTCAAAAGTAAATTTTTTTTCGAAAAATTCGATTCCAGGTTACGAAATTACAGACTTCCCTCTTGAAAAACGGCCCAGGTAGACTGCCGTACGATTTTTTTTCACGAAGTTACGTCATTTCAAAGATGGACAATTTTCCGCTCCAAGTTTGTAGATCCTTTAATTTTGTGAAGGACCGTAGTTACAATTGTATTATACCATTATTGTTCTGCGCCAGTGGGAATGAATCCTTTATATCCACGCGCGGTTCCACGTGATGTCCACGATTCAGAAACGGTGATTTTCCGTGGAAAATCGCCGCCAACGAATGGGTCGTGTTCTGTAAGGGGGGAATAGAGCTGTTTGGACGCGTTATTACACGGTATCGTGCGACGCGTTAAACTAAAACATCTTTGAAATTAACGCTCTCCTACAAGCTCGGCGAACGATAAGCATCAGCGCGGCGAACGTGCAAACCCATTAACGTTGCATGCGGTCGCTCGATGAAAAATAAAGGGAACAAGATCACCGTAATTTCTCCGCGGCCGGCGAACAATTCTCGTTTTACTTGACGACCGATCGACGCGTGTGATCGATAGCCGCCTCGCGTTTACCTTTCTTCAACGCGGCCATCTCGATGTCGACGAACCCCGTGAAAGAAAAAGGCGAAGAACAAAAAGGAAAGGGGTGCTTTAAGGAACGCGTTTCTCTGCACGGCAACGTAATTTAATAATATCGTGCGATCGATACGTTGACGTTCTTTCGTGCGTTAGGTAAATTTTTATTGGGCCTGCATTTATTATCGCGTTTGGGAAACCGTGAAAGTCCTGTCTAACTCCGACGCTGCACAACGTTGTAGCTTTACATTTTTTATTATTAACGTTTCCGTTGCGGTAGGATTATTATTATTATACAAGAACGCGTAGCACGCGTGTGGGAATGAATGATAATTCCTTGAAAACATACCGCTACGTATCCATTGTTATTATTAAAACCGATACAGATTTTAATCCGGCTCGATGGGTTCCGTCGATGATTGTTTTTCAGTAATCATCCAAAATTTTCCCCCAAAAAACGGATCCATTTAATCCTTAATAAAATGTGCAGCGAAGGCTCATTCGCGGGGTGGATCAATCGGCTATACAGTCGTTATTCCAATCAAATATATATATCGCCGTTGAAAATGGTTAAAGAGAGATTAGCGTTCCGTGGTCTCCCGTAACCCCTTTAACCACGGAACGATCTAAATCCGCACGAACGTTCGAGCCTTTATTTCCTCTGCAATCCTCCTTCTGGTGAATGTGTCCTTTTTTTTTCTTTCCCCTACCATTTTTTTTCGCCATTCATCGCGCCAATTTTACACGATAGGATTATCCGCGGAATTTGATCGATATTAAATACCCGCGAACGTTATCAGCTTGCCGTGGGTAAACGAACTACGTATTTCACAGCCAGCCTCGTTTAATTGCAGTCCATTCAATAAAAGAGGGGGGTGAGGGGAAATAACCACCGGCTTAATCTATAGCAAACGGCTGCAATTGCGATCGTCGTTTAGACCGATAAGACCAAATAATAATAAGCACAACGAGCACCCCATATTAAATGTAATTTTCCGCAGGATCACGGCAGATACGACGGGATCCAGAGGGTGTTTTTCGGCGGTGGTCTGCGATTTTGGCTGCACAATTTGCTGCTCCTGGACTCCCTGTCTTATTTATCCCACGGACAACTGAGCCTCAGCTTGAACCGAATGATCCTGGTGGACGTCGACGACATATTCGTCGGCGAAAAAGGCACCAGGCTAAGAAAGGACGACGTGATGGCGTTACTGGCGACGCAGCAGAGGATCCAAGCTCTGGTCCCGGGATTCAAATTCAACTTGGGGTTTTCCGGGAAGTACTTCCATCATGGTACGACGGAGGAAAATTTGGGGGACGATATGCTGCTGGAGAACGTCGACAGGTGATCACCGTTGCGTTTACGATCTTTCTGCTATTCTCAATTTTAATCGCTGTGTCCTTCCGCCGGTGCGTCGTGGCGGACGAATTTTTGTACCGCGGCTGGAACCGTTCCAGACTGTATTTCGCGATATTGAAACGCGGCGTTCACAATGGAGCGAGAAAGGGAAACGAAATCGGCGGAAAGTTATTGCGCGAATCGAACGGTAAATAGAGCGCGAAAAGATTCACTGTTCGCGCAAATTGACGTATTGAGACCGTGCACGTGTCACGGCTGATCGAGCCACGGAAGTCGCAACCGGTTTGCGA
Source organism: Nomada goodeniana (assembly GCA_963969485.1). Lineage (NCBI taxonomy): Eukaryota > Metazoa > Arthropoda > Insecta > Hymenoptera > Apidae > Nomada > Nomada goodeniana. The sequence goes on along the minus strand of OZ018303.1, from coordinate 3,408,894 downwards.
ATTGTCACGATTTACTCGCGCAATTGCTTTTCTATGGCCGGCAATTAAATGGTATAACCATTACGTGTATATTTTCGCCGCCGAGGAAACGAATATATCGAGCCGATCCGTACTTTCACTCCTTTTTAGGATCGAGCTAAACTGATCGCAGGAGTCTCTCGACAGCATTAATAACAAACGTACGGTATAACCGGTAATCGGCCGATGAGTGTTAAAATATATTAGATTATTTTTTATTTCTAAAGAGGCAACTATTTTAACCGTTATTGCCGACGTAATGCAATTAGCTTCGTTTCAAGCGAAGCGTGAACTATCAGGAGTTAAACGAAACTGCAGAATGTGGCGTTCTTGAGGGGTAATCCGTGGAAATTCTAAATTGCAGATTTACGTGGTTTTCCCACATGTGGAATCATCAACAGCCCCACCTCTACGAGAACGTAACGCATCTGCAATTGGATATGGCGTTGAACAAGCAATTCGCGAAAGACCACGGAATCCCAACAGGAAGCGGTTACAGCGTAAGTCCTCATCATTCCGGCGTTTATCCCGTTCACGAAGGGCTGTACGAGGCGTGGAAAAGGGTGTGGAATATCAAAGTCACCAGCACAGAAGAGTACCCCCATCTGAGGCCGGCACGATTGAGACGAGGCTTCATTCATCGTAACATAATGGTAAGCCTTTACGAACACACTCCTTCGATACTCGCGTGCAACTAATTTCTTTCTCCGAAGGTAACCTTTAAGTTTGAAAAAAATGTAGCGCGTGTTTGAAAACTGATTTCGACGGTAAGTTTAATTAATTTCTTTCCCGGAAAGGTAAATTTCGTTTGCTCCTACGTCTCGTATGAAATACATTTAATATCCAGGTGTCGTGGATTTTTTTTTTTTATGAAATGTGAAGAACATTGTTCCCGCTGTTATTTGGAAAAACGAATTCCCCGATGCGAAAAGCAACTGAAAAAAGGCAGGCACGCGAATGGAACGCTTTTCGTCTTCTGTTTCTCTAACGAAGCCCCACCGAGCATTTCAATAGACATTGTTCCGCGTTAACAACCGGCCGTCCGTTCGAATACTGTACGAAAGCAATAAAGGAATTCACAATCCGGCAAACGAACGCTGAATCGCGTTGTTTCGCGTTTCATGCCGTCACGTTAAACAGCCGTAAATGCAACGTTAATTTCACCAGGCGAACCGATCGTTTAACATAACAAATAAGACGAGCATTCATGTCGATCTCATATTTCCTCGTCTCCATAGGTCCTACCAAGGCAAACCTGTGGCCTTTTCACACACACGATCTTCATAGACAGATACCCTGGCGGAAGGGACAAGCTGGACAAATCGATACAGGGTGGCGAATTGTTTCAGACCATCGTTCACAATCCTGTACGTAACCCAAACGTTAAAAACGTGTTCTTAATGAAATAATAATATGTACCCCAATTTACTTATGTATCTCCTCTTTGCAGATCAATATTTTTATGACACACATGTCGAACTACGGGAACGATCGTCTGGCACTGTACACCTTCGAATCAGTGATCAAGTTCATTCAATGTTGGACGAACCTAAGATTGTCCAGCGCGCCGCCCCTTCAGCTCGCCGAAAGATACTTTCAACTCTACCCTGAAGAATCCGATCCGGTGTGGGGCGTAAGTGATCGAAGCTACCGTTCTATAAACGATACGTCGATGCCTCGAGTCACCGCGTGACAAGAATTACCCGTTCCTGTTACAGAATCCCTGCGACGATCAAAGGCACCAGAAGATCTGGTCAAGGAACAAGACCTGCGATCAGCTGCCGAGGTTCCTGGTGATCGGTCCCCAAAAAACCGGCACCACGGCTCTCTACACCTTCCTGTCCATTCATCCGGCGATAAGCAGCAATCTGCCGAGTCCCGACACGTTCGAGGAGATACAGTTCTTCAACGGGAAGAATTATTACAAGGGCCTCGACTGGTGAGTAAAGAGAGAAGTCGGGAATGAAAAACGTTAACCCGTTGCTCGTCACTTTAATTGATCACACTGCTTGCCGTTCCATATCGTCCAGGTACATGAGCTTCTTCCCAGCGTCGAAGAACGAGAGTTCGCGGTACTTGTTCGAAAAATCTGCCACCTACTTCGACGGTGAATTGGTACCGCGGAGGGCGCACGCGCTTCTACCGAGAGCAAAATTAATCACCATACTACTTTCGCCGGCGAGACGTGCCTATTCGTGGTACCAGCACACGAGGGTCCACGGCGATCCCGTGGCGAATAATTATTCCTTTCACTCGGTCATCACGGCGAGCGACACGGCGCCGAAACCCCTACGCGATCTCAGGAATAGGTAGGTCGCAAATGGGTGCAGACACTGGAATGTCTCCCCGGTTTGTCACGGGGCACGTGTCCAGGCTGGGGTAACGGGTCATTGAAAGTTTCTGCACAGCCGAATGCAAATAATAATATTATCCCGGTGTTTAAATAGCCGCTCCGCGGTTTAGAGCGAGCGGAAATCTAAATTGCAAATCGCGGCCCCGAACGGCCGTAGATCAGCCGGCCGCGTGTTCCGCACTGAAATATTAATTTCTGCGCGGCAAGTATAATCGCCGGTGTCTGTTACAGATGTTTAAACCCCGGGAAATACGCTCAGCATTTGGAAAGATGGCTCTCGTACTACCCGCCCCAGCAGCTGCATATCATAGACGGGGAGCAGCTGCGCCAGAATCCGGTGGAAACGTTGCACGAGCTTCAAAGGTTCCTCAAGATCACGCCCGCCTTCAATTACTCGTCCCACTTGAGGTACGACCCGAAGAAAGGGTTCTTTTGTCAGGTTACGAACGAGGATCGTACGAAATGTCTTGGGAAAAGTAAAGGCCGTCAGTATCCGCCGATGGAGGATAAATCGTACAAATTGTTACAGGTGTGTATACACGATATAGAAATAAAAGTAATGCATTGGTATAGTGAAATATGATTTTATTGTACCTGTCTGTATTTTCTTGCTTGTTTCCAGAGGTATTATCTATCTCACAATACGGCCCTAGTGAAATTATTAAAACGCCTCGGGCTGAGAACAATCCCGCAATGGCTGAAGGAAGATCTCACCGACACGGTGATGACCTAGCAAACGTCGATTATATGAAACGACACCGTTTCCGAGCTGTTTATCTCGACGGTGAACGAGATTCACCGTTTACTAGCCGAAGATCTGTAAAATAATTGTACAGTCGATATTCCACTGGACCCTTCGAGATCCTCGACAGAAGGACCATTTCAGTGGCCTATCCGACCCAGTGGATTGGCCTAAGATCGGTGGGACGCCTGCGAAACTAGTCACTAAGCGGTTTCACGGTGAACGCGACCGTTGATTGTCGATCGTTGTTAAACCGATAGCACTATTATTAACGTTATATCATTATTGTCATCGTTGTTGCGTCGTAATGGACATGATTATTAAGAGTGCGGCCTGCTTGCTGGTGCCATCATCCGTCTATAACGATTGAACGTCTTTCGTTCTGATCTTTACTACTGAAGGTAGACGAAAGAGGAGAAACGCGATGGAAATTCTTAAATCGTGTCCCGAATAAATTGTACCTCGATCGCAATGCGACTACTATTTTTTCCTCGGCCCAGTCGAAACTATTTTGATAAATCGGAAAAAGGAGAAAGGAGACCACGAAGGAGTGAAGGAGTAATCGACTCGAAAGCAGCGACTCTTCTCTCGCTTGAGTAGTAAAGGGAAGAAGGCGAATGGACACTTGCGAAATTATAAGCGACCAAGGAATGCAAAAAAGAAAAAGAGAAATGGTATTTTGGGAAAAAAAAGTGATGCTTGACCTCTGTGAGACGAGATCTGTCCAAATCGTGTTACAATGTTTGAAGAGATTTATTTCCTCATGAAAGTGATCAATGGATAGATCGAGCCTGTTGATGTTTAGATCGACGATCCGCCAACCCTTCTCCCCCGTGGTATCTACTAATTGCAGGATCGTATCTGCGAGTGTGAGACATTCGGGGACATCGTGCTTTTTTCCTCGCCCACTTACCTCTCGGAGACACAATGTACATTAATTATCGTTGTGTAAGCGTATTTAATGAAGAGCAGGAGGAAAATGAAGAAGAAAAAGCTATAATGATTCTATGTATATTTTGACAATACTATTCTTGGTACCGCCGATAGAAAAAGTCGATGAAAGATGTGTGATCGCGTCCGTTTGTACATTTGTGTATCGTAGTATTTTGATGTGACCGACTTAATTAATATAAAATATGAAAAAGACGAATAGACTATATATCGAGAATGATGGGTGCCTCGAATCGTTCATCATGAATTCTGATCTTGAGTGGAAGGATGTTAACTGCCTAAATGCAATAATCGCCATTGTCACGTTTAGGGCACGCAGAGTCTGGTTTAATCGTAGCCCATACGTTCAAGGAAGAGAGTTATTCATTGTTGAGCAGAATCGTGCGACGTTTCGAAACTTTAATACCTGATGTATTATATTTAGCAAATCGCGTGAGTCTTGGGAAACGAGGACCTATTGCTGTGAATAAAATCGTGTTACCCGCAATATAGCTTAATTATGACGGTACATTGTTAAACGCATATCATTTACGATCATCCTTGCCAATCACGTATACGATGTATTAATTACTTATTCCATACGCGAACAAATCTAATTTCGTTCGATTTAAGCAAAATTTCCTGGACACACCGTTCTTGTAACGCATTTCTAATATCGCTAATTCCCCCGTTGGTTCACGTATCCAATGATGCAGCTCGTCCTGAAAAATTCTCGATTACTTAAAGAGAAGAAAGAAGAAGGGAAGGTGGGATAGCACAATTGTAAATATTTATTTAGAAATAATGTATGTTACGAAATCTGCAGGCTCTGGCCTCGAAACGAGCAATTTAGAAATTATGACGTCGTTCCTTGTGAAGTATAAGATTTGCGAAAGCTACGTAGCACCAGTGATTACATATTTAGATGCCAATTAATATCAGCGTTCTGTTAACCCCCTGTACATTTTGTTTTCATTTTTATACTGCCGTTAAACCGTGTCGCGTGACGTTTAACGAATCATGTACAAAGTTTATTGTTAATACGATAATAGTTAACGATAACGATATTAACACTAAGAGATTGATCTATTTCGTCGAATCGTGCCATTTTACCAGTGTTGTATATACAGTTGTATTATTGTGTACCGATCGCGGCGTCGAGTCTCTAGAGTCAATATTCATGAATTTTGTTCGGTATGGCGGTAGCAACAATTGCCCGATTTGCTGCCAGCTGACAATAATACGTGAGAATTCACTGTACGAGTACGGAAATTTGAGAGCCTCGTTAGTAATTAGCATTACTTCGTCGTTGGTTCACCCAGCCGGGCATATGTTTCCTTAATCAATTTTTTCCTTTTCCGAAACAAATTATATTTCTAAAATTGAGCTAATCTTTTTATACTCGAATAATGTTAAAATTACGATCGTTAGCCAAGCAATAATCATTACGTTTACGATCAACGATTACTTTATATTTAAGTACGCGATTTAATGTATTGCATCGGATTGAAAACTTAACCAGCGATAAAATATTGCTAATGTTAATTTGCGCGTGCATTTGTATTCGAAATTACGCGCACGACCGCGCAGAAACTAACGTTTCGTAGATGTTCTAACAGACTGTTGTTCAAGCGAAAAGAAAGGGATAATTAAATAGACAGGAAGAGAGAAATGCTGTCGTTGTACGAATAAAAGGAGACGCGTGTAGAATATGTGTATGACTTTAATAGGAATCCTTAATTATTTAACTTAAAATTATTCTATTGTAAAATACTGTAATAACTGTACGAATAGTCCGTAAGTTCTAATAAAACTAAAATTGAAAATCTTCGATGTCAAATCTTTCATAGCTATTCTTTTACTTTGGTAAACTTACATTTATACAAAAAAAAGAGCATATTAAGTACAATATTACAATATTACAATATGAATTCAATTAAAAAATTCACTTTTTCACTTTGTAAAAATGACAACCTTCTCATGTACGTTCCGCTTAGTCCGTGCTGTCCTTAAGCAGTGCCATCCCTTTTCTGTTTCCTCCCTACAGGACTTCCCGGCTTTCCTTCACCATAAGCAGAACCCGGTTGAAGATAAACAGGGTCCTCCCTATCGACACCGAAAAGTCTTCCCAAGAATGTTGCCCTGCCAGGAGCTCTCCCTTCGGCCATACTAGCCCTTAAGTGATTCAAATACTCGGATCTGTTTCTCAGCAGGCCCGTATAATTCAGAAAAACAAAGGCAACGAATATAACGAGCCCGACGGAAGTTGTTATCGTCAGCAGGCATATCAATTGCCAAGCAAAGTTTAACATAATTAATTCTACGTCGTCGTGGCCGATATCGAACAGGGGAACCAGAAAGCTACCAAAAACAGCACAGACCAAATGAATCGCCACGATGTTGCAGTAATCCTCAAGCGCGCTTCGAAACACTTGCCCCGAGACTATGTAAAAGATGACGCTTCCGGTTGTGCTCAAGCCAATTACTGCCTGAGGAGAATAGATATCCGCTCCTGCAGATATTATCACCAGTCCAGCTACCGTGGCCTGCACGCATCTCATTACAGTCCAGTGATGAAACTCTTCTCGGGGAAGCATGAAATGTAAAGCAACGACGCACAGGCTACAAGAAGATGCCGCCAACAGATTGTTCAGCAAGACATTGCGCTCCGTTTTGCCAGCGATCTCAAGCTTTTCCGCGTGAGCGTTCGGAATGGCGAGGCTCTAGAAACATTCGATTAATCTTCGTTGACAGTTCGCACGGTTCCCGTTCGGCGGTCAGAGAATCTTTGAAAGCGTTACCTGCAGGCCAACGTACACCAGTAGCTGGCCAGCAAAGACGGTCGCCGATGAACCAGAAGCGATACTCGCGTCGTCTATAGCGCTCAGACGAAGTATCCTTCGTCCAAGTGTCATGCAACCTATTAATCCCGATAATCCACCGACCAGGTGAACGATCGTGGAGCCAGCGGTGTCCACGTATTCCACGTTTCTCGATCCCAACGTATTCCTTCTCATCCATCCTCTGGGTGTCCAGATCCAGTGGATGAGAAATGGTTGCAGCAGGCCAGCCAGCAGGAATCCTATGATAAGGTAACCGCCGGTATGCGTTCGACCGACAATTCCAGACGTGCATATCGCAGCGGCAATTACCACAGCAGACCAGCCGATTATGGCTTCGTCCTTATCGACAATATCGTCAACGATCCAGTATCCGCCGCCTATCAGGCCGTGCATGTCGCCGGTATAGGCGATCACGATTCCAATCAAGAAGTACACTATCGTCACCCAGCAAAAGTCGATTACGTTTTGCAGTAAAATTAAGTTAACATTATTCACTGGCACGCTACCGACGTGTATCAGGACAAAGCCAACGCGCAACAGGATGACCAGCAATATACGAGCAAGGCTTAGCCCTGACGATACACCGAAGCTCAAGTGTGCGTGGCTATCATTCCGACTACGGCTGGAATAATCGTAAAAGCTGTAATCGAAGTCGTCCGTCTGAGCGCTAGACATTCCCTCGGCGAGACGGAAGAGAAACGATGAATCGAAGTATGCTTCCACGGTCACATTATCGCGACACTAAACCGTATTCGTTCGATGTACAATTGTCCGATTATAGAATGGAAATGACAAATTTAACAAGGTTAAAGGTATGTGTCGGAGTTTAATATCGCCCGAACGATCGTCTGTTTGAGAAAGGCGAATTTAAACTATACCGCATTTCACACCGATCGATCGAAAATAATTTCCACAGTTGACGAATGCAAGCTATGCGACTATCGAACTTTGTGCAACGTCGCAGACATAGCTGTACGTATACACGCGCCTAGAGCAGATAGAAAGCTATTTCCTGGCATCGCAGCGACACTTTACAGCGACATATCTTTGACACAACTCCAGAAATACGCGGAGGGACGATTTAAATATTTAAAATGTCCCGCGCAAACGGCCGCGCGGCGCACTGATTTGCTCCAGATTGACGAGCCAATGGCGTGCGTCGAAACACGACAGGCGCATGTCACGCTATTGGCCGCCGCAAGGTCGTGGTCAAGAGCCGCAGGGACGAGCCGGCAAGCGATGCCGCCCGTCGTCGACGTAGGTAGTCGTTCCAAGACGGTCGTCGTTTCGTCGTTGTTCCGTGATAAGTGACTCGTGATAAAGTTCCAACAGTTCCCCAAGTGTACGGTCGTTCTGTGCTCCGTTTTTCACGGAGGAGAAGCATCGCGACAGGATGGCCACGGTATGCTGTCGCGCACTTTACGTTGTCAGATGGTACGAGGTGTCCCGCGTGTTGAGCGTATCCTCCACCCTGGCCACAACAAAAAACTATCGGAATGTGAGTGTTGACATACAATATCTGTATCATTCTTGTCTCTTCTCTTGCCTTTTCTTGTCTTGCTAAGAATCGTACAACAGCGTTACTCTCGTTAAGGGGAACGTTTTCATAGATGCGTTAGACTTTCAAAGATTATTTTGCTGCATGTATTGCCCCCTCCCTTCAGTCGAACCAATGCATGCTGTATCTCTCTCCGTTGCATTATACCTTTTGTAACGCGTACAGTCCCAACCTAGGGAGAATTTTTTTAACCCAAACGAGCAACGGGCTCCGAAATACACACGCGTGTATCGTTAGCCAACGAAAACCTGTCCCCGCCTGTATTTTATCGCCGGGCACAGGTTAAAGACGGCAGCACTCGCGATGCATACACAAACGTGTATTCTCCTGTGTCCCGTACGAATATAAATATCACGTGTCTCTCGGTTGTGTGCCGGTTGTACCTTCTCTTATTTATTTCCCTTTTTCCAATATCATCGGAATTCCGCAGATGTCGTAACAAAAAAAACCAAAAAAACCGTGAGAACTCGTAACCATATTTGTTTCGCGGTACGCGTGTACCCGTGTATCGTTGTTAAAAAGTATACCAATGACGTAAAAACTAACGACGTCCCAGCACGTGCAACCATTTTCCCTTCCCCGAATTTCGTCCAACCACGTTAACTGTTATCAGCGCGATTAGACTAAAGCACGGCTTCGTATCCGTTTCTTCGGACACCGTTTATCGGAAACGACGCCGACATTAGGAGCGTATCTTATGTCCCGTATAATAAACTTATCGTGGCGAACTTATTGCTGCTCTCGTCTCTTTCGTCGTAACGCCTATGGAATAAATCATTCCGCGGGCTGATAACAGATTACTATTAGCAGACGCCACGTTCCTGCGCATCCCGCGTCCGCAGTACACCGCTCCTTGATTAATTACCGTAACCAAGGTAAATTATCGTTTGCATTCGCGACGTCCGACCGTCCAGGACGCGTCGTTGCGTTCACCGCGTCTGGTTCGTTCGCGACAAGGAAACGATCGTTGCCAAAATTCCATCCGCGATCGACTCTCCTTCGGTTGCCTCGGTAATTCAATTCAATTCGTTACGACCAATCCGAACGGAATCGTGATTCGTCTCGTCGAGCGGCGCACACATAAGTCTTAAGACGTCATACTGATTCACTCCAGTAGGTCGTCCAAATTGATTGCAACCGAGGGGTTTTTCTTTTTTCTTGGTGGAGGCCAATACCCGAAACCACACCCATCTGGTTTATATTCTGCTTCGCGTTATCGGAGCACGTTTACGACTGTACACGTATGTATACGTATGTATACATATGTATATACGTCCGCGGTCCGGGGATTGGACCCTTGGCAATGGAAACGGTATAAGAAGATTCTATCATTCATTGGGAATTGAATGCACCGGGGATTCGGTAATTGAAGGGGTGCGTTCAGCTTCGGAATGATTGTTGTTTCTGTGTACGGTATTGATAATTAGATTGGGTCGATTGGTATAGCTTTGTTTGCACGGCGAGAGGAACATTTTATTGGGGTTCACAGCCCGGGATATATGTCGGCTTCCGAGACGTCACTTTCGTTAGATAAGGAAATGAAATATGTATACGGTCGCTGTTCGTGCGTGGAGGGTTGGCCAGAGGGTATTTGACAATCATGAACTATCCTAGGGGGGGGCATCCACGATTCGACTTTGATACGCGAATAGACCCGTAAACCACATACCCTTTAAAATAATAAACGACGCGTCGTTCGGGGAGTAAAAAAATTGTGCGAACATTTGTCATCCGTGGCTTTAATGGAGGGCACCTATATGACGAGTTCGTAGGACAGCTGAACATTTTCCATTAGGAAATCGTCGCGTTACACGGACGCGACGTTACGAAGAAAAATAGGAGAGCTCACTGTGCGGATGGTACAGTAAACATATGATTAAAAGGCGAGGCAATTGAGTTTAATCAAGTTTGTTGTCACGAATTCATTGATCTCTATGGCATTGGCCGTGTATTATCACGAGATAGCGGCGACGTCGCCGATTAGTGCAGTTCTACACAGATAACGAAGCAACGGTAATAATTTCGGGGTAATCGGTGAAAGTGCAACTGTACGAAACGTAGTTCTAATCTGATTAATTAAGAGGGACATATTTTGTAATTTCGTTAAGCTGTTGCACAGTACCAGGCGTCGTTCATACCCATTCGCACCAATAGATTAATTGCATCGTTAGCGGGATCAAAGAAATCATCGTCGTATCATAATTCATTTGCCACGGTGTTACACAAGAGCGCGGTACATATTCATGACGCAGTGAAATCGTCATAAACCGCAGCTGATCAACTGTACCTGTCCACGATATCTACCATCGACCGTCTCGTACACACGTTCAGAATATCCTAGAACACGTACACCTTATGCAACACACGAATTAAACGTAGTTCAATCAATCCTCTACAGGTGTGCAAGTATTGAATACTTTCGAACAGCTGTAACTTCTTGAAAAAATATCCTACGTTACTCTACCTGTGCTCGCATTAAAGGGTACATCGTCCACTTTAACGCCTCTGAATTGAATTTTTCGAAGGCAAATTTGATATTACAAGTCCGAGTAGAAAGGTGAAGGTGTTTTCCTCCTCCGAAAACTGATCGAAATCGAACGCCTCTAGGAAGCGGAACAAAATTTTTTCGGAGAAATTCAATGGGAAAGCGTGAAAGTAGAGCCTTGACCCTTTAAAATGGACCAAGGTAGGTCAGCCTACGATTTTTGTTCACGAAGTTACACCAGTCACAAGTTCGACCATTTTTCGTCCCAAAATTTGACGAGTTAAGTAAGCGAAGCTACGTATGCACGTAAGTAGGCCAATTCCCAGGATACAGTTTGGCTTGAACATTCCTGTACAATGCGACACCTGAGATTTCTGTCACACACCACGTTCATTTGATACGCGACATCGAGACGTTCATTTCGACCCACCAGACAGGATATTCTTGTCGCGGATCCACGGGTCGTGATACGGAGCAGCAAGCCATTGCGATTCATACGCGATTCATACGCGATTCATACGCGATTCATACCTATTCGAGCGCACCGCGATACCTGATTTATCTGCGTGGCTGCAAGCATTTCAAAGTCCTGTTCCGTCCGTGTCATCCATCGCGAACAATGATTCATCTCGAGTAATCACCCGTGTTTCTTCCGCGCGAGCAAAAATTCTCATTGCACCTGTTTGTTCGCCGCTTCGTCGAATTGCAATTCACCGATAATTATCGGGTAACCTGCATGAATGAACGATGCGATCATAGAATATTCACGGCAGCGCTCGATCGAAATTAATTGTATTTAATGGAATCAACGCGACGATCAATGATTCTCCAGATTATGCGCACTTGCTGTTTCATCGATCAGTAACTTCGTTACTTTTTCTTTTCACACAGATATTTTCCAAGCTGCATTTATTTCTCCAAAACTCAACACAAATGACGAGAGGTTTTCTAAATGATTTCGTGAAAAGCTCTCCAGGGTGAAAGGTCGAGTACCCTCGAGCTGTGCAGAATTTTTTCATCTGTCGGTTCGGACGTTTGATGGGTCGATCAGTTTAACGAATTGATCTCTGAGTGAGCTTGCAGCTTTCGAGTTTGCTGCTTCGTGGCCCGGAAACGGAGAGAATCCGAATGTAACGGTCGGAGGTAAAAGTGCGGCGCAAATAGTTGTACGTGCGGGACCCTCGGTCATTACTCTGGCATAGATTTGCATAAAATTGGTGACTCACGCGTGGTACGGTAAACGTTTGCGAACTTGAACGGTCTCCACGTGCTTGCTAAACCTGTTACTGGCATTGAAATGCTGATATGGATCGTCTGCGGATCAGATATTATGGTGGCCTCGTATCATTTAATACTCCGATACGAATGCACAAGCATAATCAGCGAGCAAATCGAGAAGACTCCAATTGACTTCCAAACAGTAGAAATATTTCAGGTGCAACCTTTCTATATTCAAGTTGCATGGATCGATAGACTAATGCGTCCGCGAGAAATAGAAATTCCCCCTGTGTCTCTATCCCCTTGCAACGAAGCTAAATGCCATCCTTTTTCAGACGCTCTTGTAGATATTGTTAACGCTCTGGCCCCCCTATATCTAGATTAAAACCGTAACTTTCGCTCCTTCTATCATAAAGCAGAACACCGCGAAACGACATTGCTTCTCGAAACGTCGGCCATAAACGACCAAGAATGCATTGCACGATAAATGAAATTGCTTTCACAGGCGAAGTTACATAGCACAACGCTGACTTACTCCTCGTTAAGTCCGGGCATGTAACCGCTTGAGTATAATATCTTACTGCGCGACAATTAATCATATGAAATTGATCGAGTAATTGAATTTAAAGGAAAGTAATTCAAAGACGAACCGTGTACAGCAAAATGTTATGCCACGTGAAAATTCTCAGACGAAGTTCTCGTTAATTGCTGCAAGGGCTTAGCCCGCCGTGACAGAGCGCAAGGAATTCTTGGACCGATTAAGTTCTCGACCACACCTCTCCGAAGTGACTCGGTCCACAGTGATACCTGAAATCCCGTTAGGTAGCCCAGAGGTCTTGGGGACGAAATAATACAGGCCCCTCGTCGGGAAACGATGTCGAGTAGTCGTTTGGTAACTGAATAAACGGCCGGAGGACGATGCAAAGGAAAATAGTGCTCTGGTGTACGCTTCGCGTTGGTCGAGGTAACAATAAAAACCCCCGAATAAACTTAATATCTCACTCGAGGCTAATTATGACCCTTCTGGGAGAAGAGAACAGCCACGAAAATCTTAGCAACAGCTCGAGACGGACCGTTGAAATTTTTCCTATTCTTCTTCGCGTTCGATTTTTTTCCTCGTTACTTTTCTTTCCTCTTTTCTCCATTCGAAGCGGGACAAAATTCTTTGAAATGGAAAATTGCAAGCGTGTAACAGTTTCTGGAACGAGCTTCGACTTGCTGGCACGAACAAATGGGGGGCATTTATTTAGAATTTACAGCAACTCGAAATAGTCGGGCCGGCCGCGACGATTATCATATCTTCTCAAGCGGGACTGTACAGTCCGGCGTTGAAATTTTCTGTCGATGAAAACGGGGTCGGAAAATCAACGTAAAGGCTTGCTTCGAAATTTGTTCTGGATTCGCGCGAGCTTAGAATTTATTGGTGGTCGTAGCAACTTCTTCAAACTTTATCGTTCGAGTGCCAAATACAGCGGCAAATAGTCGCTGTTCTTGGCGATCGTTTTATTGAAAAAGTTTGCCAACTGGGTCTTCAATGCCCATTGTTGATATATGTTCCTAGGGGAAGACAGTCAGACCTGGTTCCAAGATTGCTCGACTACAAGATGAACGATTCCTAGAAAACTTGAGCATTTGGCATAATTAATCAAATTCCAACGCCTTCGCCTTATCTTTATTTCAATTTGCAAGGTACAAAACCCTTGGGCGAAATAACAAGATCTCTGTACAGCATAAAATCTGCTGCACGATTCAAATTACAGAAATTACTAAGGAACGCAAACTGCATACAGAATTTCTCGTATCTGCCGTAACGAATTTTCCAATAAATCTGCCGGGCAGGCTATTGATCATCGTCAAGAATCGTTTTCTATCCAATCAGTATAGCAAACACAATTGTTTTGGGTCTGAAAGGTTCCTTTGCTGGCAACGAATCCCCGCGGAATTGGATCAGTTCTGTGAATCTTCGAGAAGAATAGCCCGGATTATTAAATATTTTACAAGACTTCGTGAAAAGTAATGACCGCACAAGACTATGCAATTAACTAATCCACTTCGACGTCCAATTTTCCAAAGCATACGTACCGGTCCGTTATAAATAAGTTACTCGATAATCATTGACTTTCGACGATTTCGTTCGAGAGAAAAATAGATTTATTCGTTACCACGACACGAATCACCAATATGAAAATATTAACTTTATTCTCGTTGAAAATTGTACACGACACGTGAAATATATATATATATATATATATATATATATATTTTTCTCCACGGCACGTTTCAGTGAAAATACATCAGGCACTCACGTGCCGTGATATTGTTCGCCCTTAAAAGCTCTCCGACTTCATGGATTTACGAATCGCGCCATCAGAGCTGCCACTCATCAGTCACTCTGACACTCGCACGCACTTCCTGAAAAACGCTCTCAGCGTACAATAATTTTTCTTGGAGTGCACGCAAATTGTTGACCCCTTTTTCTTCACGTTTAACTGATTACTTTGTATTTCTTTCCCCATGGAAAGGCCGTCTATATGTATGCGCATATAGACGGAACTATAAACTAAAACTACAAGACACACTCGTATGATACAATTAATTGCACAGACGGATCGTATGTCATCGGGGAACGTACAATAGCGTAACCCAGTTGTGTGGACACTGGCATTAGTATATCCGGACCGCTGTGTACATTGTTATAAGAATTACGGGGGTTGTACAGAGGGGTACAGACTGCGGAGGCTGCGGCAGGCGCCATGGGCATCGATCTGTTCCACTGCACTGTTCCCTCGACCTCGAGAACATCCAGGAGAGCACGCTGGATTCTCTTCTTTTTAAATGAAAACCAGATTTATTCTTCATTCCCGCATGCACAGCTTTGTTCACCCTGGATCATTTTTCGTTCTTCTTTTTAATTCCACTTCGTTTCACCGCCCTCGTCCAACCGGACGTTTCAAAGAATTAAATGGAGAACGCCAAACACGATTCCGGCGACAAGACGCGTTTTCATTGGCCGGTAAAAGGAACCCGACGTATGTACACGCAATCGAAAATAAAAGGTGAACGCGAATAAAACTCTCGCCCGAATGACACTGGGCTGCTCCAGATGAAACTTATTCTCGACGGGGAAAGCTGAACGTAAATGAAGAGAAGTTCCAGCTGTAAAGCTCGTCTTAGCTCGGAGAAGTTCCCGACGTTATTAAACAGGGCACCAGCTTTCAAACTGGCCCGTAAAGATGGTATATAGAAATGGGTGGATGCTTTATTAGAGTTTTTCCGTTCGTGGCAATCTCCGTTAGATTTTGTTTACGAGCTTCTGTCTGTAATTAAGCATCGATCGGCGTTCTATATTTCAAAATGGGATTTCGTTTCACCGGCGTCAGTGTTTCATTCATTTGTTTCCTTCTGGTTTTTAACGAAGGCGTAACCACCGCTCGACCTTAATTCCATGAGTTCTAGCATGACGGTTGCTCCTTTATCGCCGTATCGTGCGAGGCTGAAACGTACCAAGTTATTGGGCTAATCGATTTTGTTAGAATTATAGGCCGTTAAAAGGGACCACTCCATTATCGCCACCCCATCAATTTCATAGAATTACGTTCATGAATTCTCGACTTGCCCTGCCTTAATAGGTATAGCACAAGACGGAGGAAACGCGTGCACGAAATTCTTCCGCTGACTTTGCATCTTGTTATGAAACAATATGCAGACAGGGCGGTG
Source organism: Nomada goodeniana (assembly GCA_963969485.1). Lineage (NCBI taxonomy): Eukaryota > Metazoa > Arthropoda > Insecta > Hymenoptera > Apidae > Nomada > Nomada goodeniana. The sequence goes on along the minus strand of OZ018303.1, from coordinate 3,393,030 downwards.
CTTGGGTTCTGTGCAATTTAAGTTAGTGATTAACAACCCTCGTATATTGGATGCACTATCTTGACGCGGTCTTGAAAACGAGGTGTTGGAAACTAATAATTGCGCTCAAATTTTTCAATGATATTCTGCGAATCCTGGAAACTCTGACCGCTTTAAATTAATGGCATTTATGTGTACCATAAAACGGTGGAGCACGTATTTTATATCTCGAACAAGGTTACGACCGGAGGGTCGAGAATTTAATTTGGGAATTCAGGAACTAAATTAGCGTCGATTCGGTTGTACAATTTTTTGAATACAAGATAAGTTCTAGTGATTCGCTCAGCATGGTTATTTCATTTTCGAACCGACGACATCGCTATGATAATTTTTTACTTTCACGTTCTAGTCATTCGAGCATCGAATATTCAATGGTTTCCTTGCATGATTTTGTTCCGAATGAATTTTTAACATTCGTACGAGCCAATAATGGATATCTTTACTATGAACGCACGATTCATTGAAAGTAACTTTTACGGGAACGAAGTACGGGCACAAAGCGTGCACGACGGAAGCATAACGTAATAATCTATAGAATAATCTGCCACTCGTATGAATTTTGCGCCATTGTGAGAGGTCTGCAGGGAAACGAGTAGACCACCGTGTATATTCTACGCTACATTTATGGCCTAATTGCTACTATATATGTAGAAGGCCATAGGGTAATAAAATAAAGATAGGGGTGGAAACGGATTACATAGGTAATTATTTCTTCATGGAAAGCACGGAGAAATATTCGTTATCGTTTCCGTTCATGAAATCGTAGGTACAACTCGGATTTACACGGTCATGTAAAATAAAATTCATGTCGATTATCCAGATTAAAGTTAAACTTTGCGAAATTTCTATCTTCTCTCTCTTTTTGTACCGAGAGAGGAGGCTATTAAAACGCAGCATATATTTCGCGAACAAATATAATTAAATTAATTGGAACGTGAACCCCTTTCATGCTCTTCAACCATTCGACATCCTAGTATAGTAATAGAAAAAAGTTTCATACAAATCCCTGCTAGCCGTAATGTTATCGCGCAAAGAGAATCCAACTTGGACACAAGCATTTATCTTTCCCCGCTCGACATTTATATCAGTTCGACGGAAAACCATGACACCGCGATAGTGATATATACGCATCGTTAAACCGAATGAAAAATGTAACCTACATTTTTCGACTCATTTCGACAATGACAGACGTTTCGCACGGAGGCAATTACGATTTATTTCGAATCGGATTTCCAGGTGCGAGCCAGATATTTCTTTTTCCGTCCCGTCGCTTCCGTTTTAGTGCTTACCGTAAAATTAGCTTTTCCATGAAACTCGACGCGATCTTCGGATTTTATCGCGACAAACTGTTTCCTTCTACGGATCCTGCAACTGATGATCTCACGTTTCCAGGATATCTGTGAATTTCCATCGCCGCGACGCGCGAGTCGATGACAGGGAGGTTAAAAAAAATTTGCTGAAAAGCAATTTTCACGCGACAAAAGACCGATTCTTCTGTAAAACGCGCGTCCTCGCGAAGAACGTCATCGGGTAAAGATGCGAGAATACGAATCAATAATCCGTGGAGGCCACTCGGTGTCTCGTTCGAACCTCGGATCAGCCTGATCGTCGCAACTAAATACGTTTGTCACTTGCTCGACGCGGAATTACGTTCTCCAAACGGAATAGAAAAATGTCTGGTACGTTCCGATGTATCCTTGAAATTTATTCGACGAGTCGGTCGAGTTCCGTTCGGGCGAAATAATTCATACGGGGAACGAACTATTCCATTTTTAATCGAACATGCTTTTTATCCTCGAACCCATGCGCGATTCGATTCTCGCGCTGAAGTAGGCCACCGCTTAATTAGATTCCGTTGCACACGCGAGAATGACAAAAATATGAACGAGCGGTCGTAGGCACAATACGGGCAGAGGGAAAATTGAATGTACGAACTGTCGCCCACCTCTGTTCCCCGAGACTGTTTCAAATTTAACAATACAGCTTCCAGCACTGTTTTCAGCTACTTTGGGTACGCGGCTGAACAATAACATGCTGTGCAAGAGCGAGCTTACAAATACGTTCGCTTATTCCGTCCCCTCGACTCTATTTTTAAATTCGTCATAAAATACGTCGTGTTATACACGCTTAAGCGAGAGAGAAAACAAAACAGAAAGAAGGCGAACTAAAATTACCTGAAATGTTTCGATAAAATTGAAGGGAGAAATTTGTAAGTCGGAGCGACTCGCTGGAAACGGTATATCGTCGATTAAACACCGTATCCTCTTGAACACCGTCGACTTGAGGTAACATCGAATCCTCGCGAGGCCAGCTTTTGGCGTGAAATTCAATTTAACCGTGACACGGATCCTGGCACGACCAGCATCTTTCGATAGAAGAAAAAAGGAAGGTAAAAGCTTCAAGGATCTCTTTACTTGGTCGTAAAGAACTAACGCCAGTGAATACTAGGAGGCTTTCTAGATGTCGGTTCGAAAATAGTTGGGCAATGCCAGCTGTCGAGCTTATGTATATATTCTTCGAATAAACAGATTCCCTTTGAAACTCTAGCTCCGATTTTTTTTCAGGATTTCGTGTATTTTCGTACATGCGACGAAAGCTTAACTGAAGGCTGAACTTCTCTGTCGCGGGTCGAACATCTTCGAAACTCATTCTCGTAGTTGTCTCCGTCTATAGTAAACGCCCAAGGCAGCGTGACCACTCTGCGGTTCTATCGCAAATAAATTTTATCGAATATCGTTCAACGACAAGTTCAATTTCGTCCAACATTAATCGTTAGACGCTGATGGGGGGGGTCGTATATCGATTTTCATCGCAAAGTTACTCGATGCATAGGTAATTTCCCCGTCAAACTCCAACATTGTTCAGCGAGAAATTAATTCGTCTGGATTCAGTCGAGGATCGTTTATCATTTGCATGGTTTGTTTTTTTTTTCCACGTCGACGTAATGAACCGAGAAAAATCGATAATCGTCTAAGGGACATGAAATTACGCCTCCCTACTCGAAGACACTTGAACAGTCGTAGCGATTTAATAGTGGCTGTTATCGGGCAAATGGGGATCGTAAATGGAGGGCAGGGCCCAAAGAATTGTGGGTGACACGTTTCCGTTTGGCTGTCGACTTCGTTCTTCGTATTCTATGCTACATTTCCACCGTCTCCTTAAACGACGTTATTTCCTTCCGATAAATCCTCTTTTTTCCATCAAGTAAATTGTAAAAGACGTCGCGCGAACGAAGGCGGTAAGAGAAATACATATCTCACGCCGTGCCGGATGAACAATTTTCCTTCCATTGGGGAAAAAGATCAGCTCGTTCCAGCTACTGTTGCGGATTGCATTACGTTTCTCGTTTAAATCCGTAATCCCGCCGAGCGGATTGCTGGCCACGTTTAATCAGGCCCGCTCGTCGTCGCGAACCGTTGCTAAAAATGATTCTGAGTCGCGAAAAAGCGTCGTGTCGCCGAGATGGGAAGAATTATTTTTAAGTTGCCCCGCCTCGCTGAATTCCGTGGTAGTCGTCTGGACCTGGACGAGTTTAGAAGTCGCGTTTGATCGGCAGCCAAAACCCCGCACCGCTTTGAACGTGTCACGGTGTACGCCGTTGTTACGGGTCTCGAACCCGACGAAACTCATCTGAGTTTCTGGCGTACCTCGTCTGGCCGGTCGTACGGCTATTGAATGATGAACGCCGTTCCGTTCACGCGGCATAAACGACGATGACCGGTCGCCACTGACCCGTTTCCCCGTTAAAAATTGGTCAAAGAAATGAAATAAGCTTCCGCGTCCGCTTGTACCCTATCGATTGACCCAGATATCCGGGAAATCCGTTTAACCGAGCACGGTTTGCACGAGTTTCTTGCAATTTTCTTTTGTTTATTTTCCACGGATTCGAAATTTACTTCGAAACTCTGGCGGGTGTATGAATACACTCGGAGGAGTTCGCGTGGACTTTTCGAAAGATATTCTTCGGGAATGTTGGAACGAGACAGTGTTGGGAATTCAATGGTTCGTGATCCTCGTGGGGAAAATCCTTTGCGAGTACACGGCACTTGACGATAATGCAAGCACCTTAAGATTTACGCGAGCCTTGTGTTCGTCAGCATGATCGAAAGAGTAACAGAAGGATCTAGGAGGACGGATTTCTTACGAGTCTGTTTTTTTATTAACGTGCGTTTTTGATAGTTGCGTAAATGTTGCACGTCGTGCGCTTAAACTAGGTACGGTCGTAAATATGATCGTGAGCAACGTATACCGTGTCCCAGTTCGAGTAATTTCTCCGAGTACATGCTTCCTTTCGTATGCCACTATCGAATATATTATCCCAAAATGGCAGGGTACGTGTTCCTCCGGGTGAACCGCGAAGCAAGTTGCCCGACTCCCACGAACGGGAGATATATTTCGCTGAAAAATCCTGGTGTACATTCTGTTCGTCTGATCCGAACATTGGACACCGCGACTCCCGCGTACTATTTATTATTTGTTATTTCAAGCAATTCTAACCAATTATTGAGACCGTCGAACCTAATGGTAAGCACATCACGATTTAATGTTATCCGTGCATACTTAGTTTAATATAATGCGCGTACATTTAAATGATCAAAAAGTGTTCAAAGTTTTCAATGCGAAAAAGGGGAAAGATTGGTAATGTTTTTAGCAACAATTGGGTATTAAAATTTCCTTCGCGCGAACAACGTAGCCCCAATGTTGGCTGGTCGCGAAACGAAGCGAATTCACTAGTCCATGGGGGATTTAAATGGCCACTTTATCCTTTCCACTAGTGGCAGAATTTTAAACTAATCCCTGTATGTTAAAAAATGCAAATCGTAACGTAAGACATATTCGACCGGAAGAGGCGGTGCTCACCTTGTACGTAACGTACGCAACGGGAATTAAATAACATAACGAGGTAAAATATATTGGCTCTTTAAATCGTGTATATGTAACAACGAACCAGGCTGTTTCGTATAAATCAGGTGGCAAAGAAACGTCTGTACCAATAACAAGTCCCTCTAAAATTAAATTTATTAAACTTGCGGACAATTCGTTGATTCGAAGCGAAATGTTTACTAATTAGGGGAGCAGGATAGCTCGTTCTGTGGTATAAGCCATCAAGTTTACAACCGACTGTAGGTTCCATTAACGTTCAGAAAATCTGCTCATTCACGTCCTCGAATGGGGGACATTGTTTGCGAGTCACTATCCATTAGTCAGACGACTGCTAATCTCATCATTTGTTCTCGGTTAAATTGGAAAAAGCTTTTACTCCACCCTAGCTGCACGTCTATCTTATTCCCCTTGGTTTCCACGTGCTATTTAGTTGCGTTGGACAAACGGTGCCTCGCGAGGAAAGGTGCACAAAACGAATCGTATTTGCAAATACCGTTTCGTATTTATGCGATTACATTCTTGCAAACATGATTCATTCCGATGCTTTTTCTCGATACTTTTGTGCACCGAGGAATTTCTCTCTCTCTCTCTCTCTCTCTCTCTCGCTCTGCTCAAACAAGAATAGAGATGAAATTTTTATACGCGTCTACTCCATTCGTTCGATGTTCCGTTCTTTTCACTTTTTTGTCCCTTTTCTCCCTCTTTCTCTCTCTCTCCCTCTCTCTTCTTTTTATTCATCATAAAAACCTGAAGCAGTTTTATTTTTTCCCCTTGTAAAATTCGAACAATAGTCGTTCGCAATCGTACGAGCATGTAAATGAAGGCCCATGAATCTTTTCATGAAACGTAGGGCAAGAAATCCATGGGTGGTCTATGAATATGTATGACCGCGAAGGTGTTAAGGCGTCGCCGCAAGCACATAATTAGGCCCAAGCTCTTTATAATTAAATGATAGATGTTCAGGCTGCGTAACGAGCTTCGAAAGATAGGGAAAACTGATGCCGCTCGTTTATTTGCATTGTTACGGGGTACCAGCGAGACATTGTTCCATCGAAAAGAAACTTCCATTCGCTAATCGTCGACCGCAGACATTCACGAAACAGTTGCGTTTCTCGGCTTTCGTCGCATTTTACAGTGGACTAAACTCGAATCGAAAGGACAGATCGTTGAACCTCGCGAGACCATTACACCCGAATTATTTATTCCACGACATCTGTCTGCGTTGGAAACGTTTTGATGGCTCGTTAACGATCTTGGCCAGTGTCCAAAATTTGGACGAACCGTTCCTACAGGTACGCGGACGTTGCTTGATTCGCAGAATATAGTTGGCGATCGTGTGTTGTACTACGAGCAAGCGGGCCTGGAAAATCACGAATAATACCGTCTGCATTAGTTCGCGAAGAGCGCTCAGAACATAATTGATGTACGACGAAAGCAGCCGTCAATTATTGTCATTGAAAGATATAATTAATCACAATATTTTTTTTCATTTGCCACAGTCAACGTTAGGAGTTGGAATTAAATTCATACATTCGTCAGAGTCATTTCGATTTGGCCCATATCTGATCGAGCATTCCGCGTGAACGTATCAATCCAGTGACGTATAAATGTCCAATGGAAGTTTCACAGACAGATTTCCATTACCTAATGCGTATTCGTTAATCAGATATCGCGTGCAATGGAGACACTCCCAGAATTTCGACGCTGCTTGTCGGGCAATTGCAGTCGCGAGAGGACCTGTGGCCCCGTTCGACATTTTCCAAGTGGCAGCTCGTGCAAGCGAGCCCAGTTTCGAGTGTAAATAGAAACTTTCGCCGCAAGATTCGCCGGGAACGCTTTTAAACCGGCTGAATAATTTCTGTTACTCGCGCTTGGAACTTCTCGAGATGGTAATCGAGTTACGGAGGATCTCGTCAAGATCCAAATGACATCTCCCGTCCCCGTCGAAAGCAAAAAGTTTTCATACCAAACGTTGCGCAATCTCTCGAAACGTCTCGAAGGAGCTGCTTCCGATTTTGAATGCCCATCGAGTTCTTAATTTGCGAGGAGCGCTGCAGCAATATCGAATGAATTGGACAAACGGAGACGCGAGAGCGAGAAACGAACGAGCAGGAGAAATGGAACGAGGCAATCGTTCAACTGGAATGGGCATTGAATGTAGCTGTTTGGATTTTACGTTGAATGAATATGCGCAGAGCTTCTAAAATTTTTCGAGAAATCGTCGAGATTAATTCAACGTAGCCGCGCGGTGCTCGATGTTGGCAGTGAAAATCGAAATCTTCGGAACGAGATATTTTTCTCGGCTTCCTGGGTGTGCCCATCAATTTCTTTTTTATGAAATGGAAGTAACGGCCCGGTTTCCACCGGAACGATAAAACTCTTATGGAATATTCTCGTCCTTGCGGTAGCAAGTCTTTCGAAAGAAAATTGCGAACAATTAAATTCTCACGCCGGTCCCGTAAATCGCCTTTCGTTGCAAACATCAAGGATCTCGACGTTAACATTAAACTCGAACGGGGAAGAAAAATTAATGAGAGAATTCTTGGCCGATTCAGCAACCGTGGAAAAACCCCGAGAAAATCAGGACGTTTCGTTCGAAAGGGGAAAAAGTTGCTCAAGAAGCTCGCGACGAACTATTTGCCAAAACTATTCTACCAGGATCAAACGGTACGCACGATTCCAGCTCACCCAATTTTCTAAAACACCCCTGTCTACAGCGGAAGAGGAACGGCAACAGAACAGACGACATAATTCAAACACCTATTATACGGTTTCGCGGGGCTCGTCAAAGGCGCACGAGAAGATTACCTTAATCATTGAACCACGAAGGTACCGAAATTTCGACGAACATCCCTTTGTCGCGTCAGACGTAGTTGAATCCTGGATCCTTCTGAACGGAAGGTTTCCATTGACTCTGTTATCCGACGAAAGTACTTCCTTGTGGAATTAGATCGGGGTTGACGTATATAAGCTCTCTATGCAAGGAAGCTTCGATTCACCTCGTCATTATTTTCCTCCGACCAACAGCTCGAAGTTAAGAGTTTTATCAATATCGCAGCACACGATAAATATGTATATACGTATATACCATTCTCCTCCATCGTGGTCGATTTTCGAAAGTTTTTTATTAACGTAACTACACGGCGCAGAATTTTTCTTCGGCCAATATACTGCATCGTTTTATACGCACTGCGGTACCCATTTGCAGGATTCCACTTTCGTGGAAAATGGCCCCGTAGATCCTAGACCTCGCGAAAATTTCCGCATCGCGCGAACTGTCGTGCGCCATCAAAGAAATGCATATTCGAGGAAATAAAGCGGCGAATCGACAGCGCCCGGGCCCGAACGAAGATATGTAAATGTTCAGGCGGCGGCTTCACCTTTTATCTCACCGTGCACTTTGCCCCGACTCCACTACTATACACTGCGTCGCGAAATACTTGTTTTATTGGTTCGGCTTTATTTCCTGTAACCACGTCCTTTGAAGCGTGTGCGAGCAATCGCGACCTGACCCTGGCCGAACTCCAGTTCCGGCACGACCCCTCGTTGACCCGAAATTTTGGATCCCCGCCAGTCTCTACTAAGTACGACGTTTACGACGAGTTCAATCCGCGCGGAACGAATTTCGTGTTCTCCAACTGTCTGAGAATTTTTCTGGCCGCGGAATTGTAATTTTATATCGCATGAAAATCCAGGAGCACGGGCGAATATATTTACAATTGAGTGGTATCTTGTGTAAGAAGCATTCTGTGCCCGTTCGATAATCAGTATAGCCGGGGGGGCAGCGTTGTTACACCGCTTAAGTTGGAAACGGTCGAGGCGATCTGATATTGGAATCTGACGGCTGATGGAAAACGCAATTAGGATGCACGTAGCCCGATCATAATTGTCTGATCTATCTATTTGTAGCACGTGAAGCGTTTCTGCAATTTGCTGTTCCTACCGGGCCGTGGTAATTGAATGTAAACAGGTGAAGGAGTAAACGTTCGGCAAAGAAAAACAGTGGCACACGGTTCTATATTCGTGCGGTCGTGTTTTTAATCAGTTTCGTTTGGGCTGTGAAAATAAAATAGGATAAAAAAACCTCCCGCGAAGTGTGGAAAATATTTAAAAAAATATTGTTGCAGCCGTTATTTCGCTAGCGCACAATAATTAAATTTATTTCTATCGATTTTTCGGTTGTTCTAGGAGACATGGTGCAAACGATGGTGGCACATCTCCCAGAGGAACCTTTCCATGACGGCGAGCAAGTTCGCTCCCAGTTTGAGCCCGATCATAGCGAAAGGAATGGGAGACCCGAAGCCGTCCAAGGAGAAGACATCAAGATCGACGAAGGATGATAAAGCAGACGCTGCGGGGGAAAGTGGTGAGTGAAGGAATGCATTTAAATGTTGCCATCGGAATGGATACGAGTACAAGATTTCATGTATTTTCGTGCCACCACTTTGATCTTCGTGGTTGATAGCCCCTTAAATCATCGGTGTCTCTGGCCGCCTTTGTATCGCCAGACTGGAACAAATTCGTTCTGCTGTTTCAACCAGAAATTACAGGGAACTATAACTCACGACCCTTACCATGATCCTGTATAAATAGATTGTTACAGTCAGGTTTACGGCAAGTTCGTATCGCAGAAATCTATGAAACGTACGGGGAGTGAAACGCGTGAAACATATTTTACGATACGCACAATGACTGTGAATAACGATGTAATATTTATTGCATAAACATTGCGATCTGTTAATGGCTGTCGGTGCAAATGATGCATCCGCACGTCACGCTATTAAAGTCAATCTAAATTTAACTTACCACCTAACCCCTGTACAAACGGTAATTTTATTTAATACTCATTCCCATAGAAGTGATTAATCGATATATTGAGGGGATCGGATTTGGGGAGGATATTTCGCGTGATATTTATTTCGTAACCTGTAAACGGCAACGTAAACAACAATCCATCGAATAAACCCATTCAAAGGTTTTATAATATCGTTATGTACACTCGAACGCCTTTAATAGTGCTACAAAATCGCCAACGATCGACACTTCGATGTATTTACGGCTTAATCGAATATCCAAGTTGCTCGTTGCTAGGAAACCTTCAGCGATTACTGTACAATACTTGTCGCGTGTCGTCGAAACAACGGCGGGCACAATATTCTCAAGCAGATCGATCGTCTCGAGTCGTTACGGGGGTGAAGGAAAAACGGCGTAATTGAATCTCTTCAGGGAAACGATAATCGTTCGAGAATAATCGAAACCCCGACGCAAATAAATCCACCGTGTCGCGCTGCCACAACTGTTCTCAATCCTTTGGCAACGTTCCCTTCGCTGTAGCAGAACGAGCACATTCCAGGAGTGCCTAATTTCCTCAGGAATTTTCCAAACGTTGACTCTCCATCGCGTTTAGACTGTCCTCGAGCACCTCGAACTCCTCGAACTCCATTTTCCCAAAATCGTCGGCGGCCCTCCAATTACTTTCGTTCACCTGCCATCTGTTCAGAGCGCTGCCGATAAATCGACTGGGATAACTCGATTTCGCGTCCTCCAGGTTGCCCAGTTTGAAATCAACTTTGAAACCCTTCGCCGTCTTGTTCTCCTCCTTTTTGGGCTCGAGGCCTATCACCACCGGCGGTTCCCTCTTTTCCTCCGATTCGGTCGCATTATTGTCCACCTCTTCGGCGATCAATTCGTCCTCCGTCTCTTGCTTGTCGAGCGTGGTGATCTCGATACTGGGCGTCTCTGCTATGGTGTACTGCCTGAGATCGGCCACCTTCTCCCGATTACGATGCCTCATATGATTCTCGACCAGTCGGCCGGTCAATTCCAATCTGCTGTCGCAAGAGTTGCTCTTCACCAGACGGAATTTCACGTAATCGTTCGACCCGTCGACGCACTTGAACCGGTTCTCGACTATCGGCGATATTAGCGGCCCGTTGCTCGAGTTCACCACCTTGCCGCCGTAATAGGTGACCGAGGTGCCGCACTCGCGAATCTTCTTCAGCACGTCCTGGGACACGTAATGGCTCGAGCCGCCCCTATCGTTCCCCTCGACATCGTGGCACGCCACTTCCTCGTCCTCCGAGGAGATGCACTGCACCCCGCTACCGGGATCGGTGTCCGGATAATCGCTGGACACGCCGGAGCTCACGCTGCCCGCGTCCCAATTGTGATGATGATGGTGATGGTAACGATTCGTCTTGTTCTTGGAGGATGTGGAGTCGCTGGGGGACGTGTGGCCGCTTCTGGCCTCGAAACTTTGCGCCAGGATCCTAGTTTTGGACTCGCAACAAGAACCGTCCAACTCGTCCTTGCACCCAACCACCGACGCGTTCGAGGACGTGGACTTCTCCATGTTCTCGAACAGCTTGGTGAGATCCTTCGCCCTGCTGGAACACCTAGACCCGGGCGCAGTGAAAGTAATATTAAAACGGGATCGAGGATAAAGGAAACGTATTCATTGGAACGAACTGGATCTCTGTACTTTTTGATCCCCGTGAACTGTGTCTGGCGAATTTCTATTTCGTCGAGAAAATTACAACCCTACCTGTCTGCTTCGTGCGCCTTCTCGGTGAGCTCGTCGAAACGGCTGTCGTCGATCGTGCTCAGGTCCTTCATGCTAACGCTCTTCCTGCTCTTGCTATCCCCGGACAAACCCGAGCCGGAACTGTTCTTCATTTTCAACGTGTTCTCGAACATACGTCTGACGTTTCTCACTGTGTCCGGGTCCGGTAATTCCTCGTCGATGAGCTCGCGGTTCACCCTAATGGGATGATAGAAGAAATGCTTCCTGATGGACGACTGCTTCGGGCTCTTCGAATTGCCGGCGTCCTCGCTGTCGTAGTTCCCCTCGCGACTTTCCGCGTCCGTTTTCTTCTGTATCGCGCCGGCTATCTTGCAGGTCGGCTCCGATCTAGCTTTCCCCGCGGCGGACGGTTTTCGTTCGATTGTCTCGGCTCGTACCGGTTCAATGATCACCACGTTATTGTCCAATAATAACTCTTGAAAGGAATAATCCCGCAGGTACTGTATCAACCCGTCGTACGTGACGTCGCCACGGCCGCTGTTGTATATGTTCTTGCTGAACATGTTCGATTTCACGATCTTGTAGCGCACGTGATCGAATTCTTGACCGTCATCCGGCAGGCACTCCATCGAGTCCACGCAACTCTTCGACCTGGTCAGACCGCCGTGCATCTTCTTACTGTCGTTCGCTTTTACAGCGGCCGTGTTTTCAACGCCCGTTGACGCGTCGTCTTCGTCGACGCCATCGTCGACGGACCGTCGTCTCGTATCGCTTCCGGACTCCGAACCCAAACCGAGATCCGAGCTCTCCGATCTTGCCTCGAAGCCTAGACTTCCTTTCACCGCGCTGCAAGCCTTGCCGAGGATGCTCGACGTACCCTTCACGATTCTCCCGAACCTACCCTCGTTCGATTTACCCTTGGAATTTTCTTTCCGCCGGTTCTTCTGCTCGAAGAAGTTCTTCGCGGTCTCAACGCTCGTGTTTGCCGCGTGCTCCTCCTGGTCCACGGTCTGGAAAAGAGAAATCGTAGTAATATGAATGTTCTTCGTACACCCGTCCCTTGAAGCAATTCGTGCGATCTCTATTCCGAGACTTTGGGGTTCAAGTTGTGCGCGGCGCCACTAATTATTGTTAAGTACTAATGCAGGTCAGCCGCGCACCGCTGCCGGCGAAACGTCGAAACTTTAGCGGGTGAGCCGGGCAGGGCTCAAACTTGTACGCCACGAGAGACTATTCGAATAATCGGAGTCTTGAAAAGGTCGGGGTTCGAAGTGTATCGCGGGTCACGGTGCAACGATTAAATTTCCGCGGGATTCAGTGTTATAATATTAATAACTGTGCCCACGTTCAATATTCACCTCTGCGCTCTCCGTTCTTCGATTTGTGTCACGAATATTTCTATTCGACCTCACGGTATCCGTACGATCGTGGGATTTCTCCCCGCTTTTCCTCCATTCTTCATCCCTCTGTCCATCCCTCGCGGCTGGATCAATTTCCTCGGAGAGCGGACGATATTTTCTCTTGGTCACGTCACTGTCAACAACCCTGAGCACCTGCGGCCTCCGCGACATGTCCTCCTGCTCCTCGCTGTCCGAGATCCAAATCGACTTGTAATCCTCCACTTCCTCGACCTTCCGATCGATCTGTTCGCCGCGGGAAACCGCTAACCCCTCATCGAGCTTGTATTTGTCCCCGCCAGACCCCGATCCCAAGGATTCCCTATCAACAGCCGCGTTTCGAAAACAATGTATCGAGCTTCTGTCTTCCTCGGAATCCACGTGAACGTCCCGGCACAATTTTTCAGTCGATCGTTCAGGCGATGAATCGTCTCTGATTCCTCGCGAAGACTCGAACTCCTTTCGCTGATAATCCTCTTCCCCTTGGCTATCCTGCGAGCTACCGCCTTCCTTCGCGCTGCTTACTTTGCACTTTTCCTCGTCCGTTACGTTACTCCCGGTGGATCTCTCCTCGACCGGTCGAGACTCCGAGCGTTCGAGGGTTTTCAAGTTGCTCGAGCCCGAGGACGAGTTACTCCTCTGCGAGAAATTATTGTTCCGCGCGTCGCCCTCGTCGAACTCCAAACGCACGTTCGACAGAGGTAACAGATTCAGTACGTCGAAGTACTCCAACTCTCCGTCGTCCTCGAAGAGGATGCTGTCCAGGCTGCGGTGCTCTTTCCGTTTACGTTTCACCTGCAAATGGAATGGGTTACGACATGCTAGGTGCTTCGATGGGGGGCTGCATTAACAGCAATAAAACAGAGGGGAAACGAGATGAACCATTGGCGTAGGCAGAAAAAACAGTGCTATAAATTGTAATAATATTGGGCTCGCGATATATACGCACACGTTTTTTGGGTAAAATTTACTGCACGACCTGGTTGAATTTCATCGATTCGAATACCATTGACATGCACGTTCGCTGTTCCAATTGTGCGATTAAAATCCGCGAAATATATCACAGCAAGAGTGCTTCTCGTGTAATACGGATCAATACAGCGTGGTTCGAAACGACCCATAATGTCCCGGGAAAATCATTAATTACCATACCCAGTGACCTGTTATCCCCGGAATGTCGAATTCCGTAAACGCGCGTATCTCCTTCTATTCTAGAAAATTTCTTCCCGATATCCTTCTTTTCGACGATCTAAAATATCGGTGCGCGCAGTCATAATACTATTACAAAAGTTCCCCGCAATTCTAAAACACTCTGCACACGGTATAGCCCACGCCCCAAGCCAAATCGATATTTGACTCCGCTCCAATCTGAACGCGTAGAAATCTTCTTCGTTGCTTGACCGCAATAATAAATACCAAAGGAACGTTTACCTGCGTGTATATGCAATCGATGCTACGATTGCCTTCGATGGGCCAATTATCCTCCACGATGTCCACCAGACCCCTAACAGTGTTCAACGCCTGGACGCTGCGATACCGTCTCGGCGATTCCGGCCAATCGAGGATGTTCAATCGGTCGGGATCGGTTCGATTTCCTCGTGTGTACGGCGAGGGGTCCGTGAACGTTGGAAGTCCCGATGGAATCGAGTGAAGGCCGCAGGTAGATCGCGAATAACCCGATTTCGCTTCGTTGAATCGTTCGTAGGAGTCCGAGAGATGCTGTTGACTCTTGGAGAGCCTGAAATGTAAGCGAAAAAGCGTCGCAAAGCTGTTCTGCCGACACGAATATCCGAATTATACCGGCTGTGCATAAAGGAACCGTAGGATATTATTCTTGAAACGGCAGGTGTCGCGAGATTCGTGGGATTCACGGATTTCCGTCCGATCTTCTTACTCTTGGGTTTCGTGTGAGACAAGAGGAACGGGGGTAGCTGAAATTTTTATTCAACAAATGGCGAATAACGGAAAGATTCGGCGATGTCGGGATGCCTCGGTTGGCATTACTGAAAGTAGTTTAAAATATGAAAAATCGATGTCGAGATGATCGCGTGAGTGGCATTGGGGGACGGAAAGAAATTGTCGATTCCGTCAAGCTGGACGATTTCGATTCGCCGAGGACTCTCGGTTCGCCTGGGCTCGATGCGTCCTGTTCGAAACAACGATTCCACTAAATACAGTCGTTCAGAATTGAATGTCCGCCGTCGATCGCGAGCACCAATTAAACCGGTCGCGCAACACCCGGTCGATTGGCATTACAATTGTTGGGAGGGTGTTTACTCTTCGACGTGAACGCGCAAAGAATCTTGCAATTATACGGAAACGATAGGAGCGATGCTATTACGGGCGATTAAAAATCGCAAACGAGCCCGTTACGTTTTCCGCGTTCTATTATAATTGAGAATCCTTAATGAATTATGTTCGCTTGCTTCTAATCGGGGATCTCTCGAACGCGAATTGTTCGCTCTTGCTGCTTACTTTTAATTTTAACTCGCGAGGGAATTGTTGATGCAAATTATTCCTTTTTAACGAACCGGTCTATGAAATATATGGTGCACTGCGTTCGCCTTGCAACTTCATTTTTCTTTTTTTTTTTCCCCCTTTTACCTTGTCGTGTCTGAAATCTTATTACTATGCGCGTGAGTACGTTTGGTCCAAGATCGGTAATTGTTCAGGCAACCTTGACACATTATTTTAAACGATACCATCGGAAGGATGTCTGTTTTATTTCTTTAGTTTTTAATCGCACTTTGTGCGATCACTGAATGAATGCATCGTGGACGAAGAAAAACGTTTTTAACACACCTATCCTTGAGAGAGTTTCGGTCGATCAGCTTGGCTCGCGGGATCAATTGATGTCTCCTGGGCAAATCGAAGGTTGATTGCCCTAGCCTGAAGTGATGCGACTCTCGATCGTGTCGAGCTTCGTCCTCGGATATCACCGCAAGGCTCCTCGTTCGTTTCAAGAGCTTCCTGCGGTCCTGCGTGGACTGCGCAGAATTCGCCTCGTGTCGCCCCCCTTCCCTGTAATTAAACAAATTAAACTGCACACCTCCCCTACGTTCGTTGTCCTGAAAATTTCCTGCTGAATTAATTAATATTAATGATGCATCGAATACATCTGAACCTAACAGTTAACATTGGCTCAGCAAACGCACATCCCTGCTCCAATTTATGATCGTTTCATCGTTGACATAATAATGCATATTTCAATTCTCTGCACGCTAACAGAGAGCGTTATTATTTGGTTCAATTCCACTCGAGCGATAAGAATAAATAAGAGGAACCCTTAGAAGAGTTGCCCAATTTTTGAACGCACGAATTCCCTTTCAATTATATCCGAATGTCGCAATCAACCACGATATATTGCATGCTAATCCGATCAAGGCATTATTACGTAGGAAATAGCATTACCCCCTGCGCACTGAGATCTCCTGTGTGCCTCCAGTCACGATGTCGATACCGTGCCTCAATTATGAATGAAACCGTGTCGCCGAGCGGTTTCAAGACGGGAACACGAGATTCTCGATACGAAACAACCCCGTCGGATTTAATAATCCCGTCGCGGTGTTTGCAACGAACGAATGGATGAAGCGAGCTAATAGAAAAGATATGGAAACGCGTGCGTGAAAATTTGTTTAACGGCCGCAACCGCGGAGCATACGAAAAATCAATGAAAGGAACGCATGTATGCATACATATGTGCGTGTTTGCTTGGCACGAGCGAAGTGCATTCTGCATTCGTACAAGTGTCACTTGTCCTTCTGGTGCGCTTATCCCGGACACGGTACACGGTTCGGCTACGATCTGCATGAAAAATATCCTCGATGCAGCTGCGCGTATATCACTTGACGTAATCCTTTGACGAAGCGTTAAGAGGAGAGCACCGCGTTAATAATTTCTGCACCGCGACAGACTTGCTCTACTTGCCTGTGATATCTCTTTATTAACCCTTACGCTGTGCTCCAGTTTACATTGATGGGATAACGACGACCTCGTGTCGCACGAATATGAATGGTTAAAAATGGTGCAAGTTCGTCGCGGTACATGTCAATTGAATTTCGAGTCGTTCATCCTCATTTGGAGGTACTTGTTCGCTCTATTGCTGCATTGTCGAAGTGGGGTCAGATGGAACGGTAACCCGGGACAGTAACAATGTCGCGACGACAGTTTCGTATTATTTTCGACGTTCATCGATGATCGATACGTCCCTGCGCTTTTGCTATAAAATAACGCGCCGAGGTAGCGATACGTACGTAGACGAGATACAAGGCAATAATCAACGAAGTGGTCACGCAACGTTCGCTTATTTGAAAACTGGACGAAACCACGCCCTCGCGGGTCTACTTGTTCGATGAGCGTTGATAGAAATTAGAAGGCAATCCGTTTTCGCAGTGCCATTTCGTGGGGCTCTTATAGGAATTGTGTTACGGCGTCTTTAATAAAACTGGTTAACTGAACTTCGAATGGAAACGTCGTTTCGCGAGTGGAAAATACGATTCAACTTTCCAATCGAACTACGGGGTATACTCATCTGGAGAAGTATTGACCGGCCGCTTTGTACGATCGCGTACTAACGTCGGGACAAAGCGGGGCAACATTTTTGGAGCAATCGGATTAATTAACTGCGAAACGCCGCGGTGGAAATCGAGAAATTCGTGCCGCGATCGCTCCGTTCGCAATTCGCGTATGACGAGAACGGAAATGTGCAGCTGTATCGCCGGTGCGTCGAGAAACTGGAGCGAATAAAATGTGCGGCATCGATATTCTATTCGTTCGCAGGAAATCAAACACACTTTGTCGTACGGGGCAAAAGGAATCAGAGTTTTCTACGGGGTTTCCGAATGTTCCGCTGGCGTTGGAAAAATATAATATTTATGTTTCATTCGAGATTCAACTCGAAACTGCGAAACGCAGAAACACTACCGTCGACTCGAATACCTGGCACTGTCTTTCGCGGTGCGCTTATACAGCCGGTGCACATTGAGAAAAGTGATTCACCTATCCCGTTCCCGCGAACTTGTCTCAAAGTTCAATATCGCGCCTACCTTTCCAATCGTTCAATTTCGATACATCGACGGAACGTGGCGGCGATCTCGGCGGAAAAACGTTCTTTTTAGCGTGGCTAATAGGAAAAATTGTTGGATTTTCCGCTCGAACGGCCAGGGGCTGCGAGTAAAACATGTCCCTTCGGTCGACCGCCTCTGCAAACGCGAATCCTTGAAGTCAGGATGCAAACGGCGTATCGTCGTCTCATTGTGTTCGGCTGAGCACAGCGAATTCGTTACGTAAGATTTTTGTCAAGTAATCTCGGTCATTTTTACGAGCCGCCGTTTCGAGTCACGCGAATTCCGTCTTCGTCCGCTTTTTCGTCTGCTTTTTCTTCCAGGAGGACTGGCAATTTTAACTAACCAATTTACGGAGTAATTTTTTGTATAAACATCTTGAACCTCTTTACGAAACGCCGCGCGCTTTAAGGTACGGCTGCCCGGCGATAAAACTACGAAATTACAGCGGGGCATTAAAGTAAAATTAGGTAGCTGGCTTGTTAGCTTGTTTACCGTGGGTAGCAAGACGGTAGAAATTGCTATTAAAGCTGAGCATGGCCTTTAAAAATGCAGAGTGTCGTTTCGGATAGGGAAAAGTTGTTTAAGATAAGTGAGTTCTTAATTATCGGTTCGCCCGGTACATTGTTCGTATTCGGATTTTGATCCATCTCATTAAACAAACATATTTCCAACGAATGCGAATAATACACCTAGACCGTGTTTCAATCCTTACGCGACTGCAAAATTAAACGGCAAACTGTTAAATTGAAAAATAAAGAGGAAAAAATGATATATTCCCCCCGAAACTAGTCTCTCTACACTTCACCAGAGAATACATTCGAAATTTACATAGCAATTTTCCATTACCTGTCCGATGCGCAAACAAACCTGATTAAACTCGCGGGCGGCCTTTATTCACGGAAAACCGCTGCCGGAAGAATCGATCGCGTGCAAACTCGAGCCAGACTTTACAGCCCTAACAGCCTTATCGATAATTTCGCTGCTCCTTTTCGCACGGGTTTTCACGACGTTAACTTAAGTAAAATGTCGCACGCGAACCGTGAAGCAGGAGGTTAGCGGGAAGCAAATTGTCGATCGCGATACGAATCCGCTGTTCGTTTTTCCGTATAAATACAATCTGCTCGACCCAATTCTAGTCGCGCGAGCCCGCCGGTCAAATAAATCCTCTCTCCGTTCGATTCGCTTTATGAAAAAAATCTTGTCCGAATACGACTCTGTTACCTCCCGTAAACGGCCGATTAAAGTTTCCATCGCCGTGAGATCTCGTTTCATCGTGGCCCGCAAGACCGTAGGAACTTTGGTGCAGCAGCTCGTCGAGAAATAGTTTTTCTAAGCCAAATTGAAGGGAAGTTTCGGCGTTAAACGACGAGTTTATGATAGAATCTACCGTGACGAAACGTCGAGACCCGGTAAGCGTCTCAGTAACGGCGATACGGGGTTTATTGCCTGCGAGCTGTAAAGGGAGAAATATTAAACGGGACGTTGTACACACAGACGCGGGCTAATTCGATTGCTTTTATGGCAGCTTTCTCATTTCGCAGACTCTATCGTATTCAGATTATTCAATTGAAATACGGAAAACTTTCTTTCGACGAGATCCCGATGGACGAATTTGGGTAACGGAGTAGGCGAATCGATTGAATTCGAACTACTTGCAATTGGTCGGTTCAATGAACGGACCCGTATAATCGACACTCGGACCGGGCGAAGGATTTCTTTAATACGGTTTTATACATTCATATAGCGCGTCGAGTAGCTGTTTTTATTTCAAACACTGTCGTGAACGTATTGGTATCGATATTGGCTTCCGGTTCGATCGACCGTCGCTCATTGCACTCGCATGGAGCCGCAAAGGAAAGGCCTGAAGTCTGTACGGTAAGAGAAACGCGGCTGGAATATCCTATGACATGAACCGGAAGAAGTTCCGCGGTCTGAACAGTCCACGGTTCACGCCTGGTCTACAGAAACAGCTGGTGTAGGCTAGTGGTTCACGGGTCAACAGATTCGAGATTGCCCCCACAGTTTTTGTGAATAATTTTTCTTGTCGGCGGATCTAGCGATAATTAATTAATCGTGTGTACACTTTAATTCCGAATATATCTTCGAGCACGAAAATTGTAACGATCCGTGAAACATTGTTTCCACTTTTTTATTTGAAGCAAAGTTACAATAGTTGGAGCGGAATACGGATATCCCTTGACCCACTTGGCATGCCCAGTGTTAACAGAAACCACGCCGTTTAATTGAACCTCGTGAATAATTAAAAAATTATCCCATCGCGAATATATAAACATATAATTTCTCACGATTGTTTCTCACCGAGCTATTATCATGAATCGAATTCGTCGTGCTCGCCGTTTCCGTGACCAACGAACGTGCAAATTTTTGAGTACCACGATAAAGTGTACCTCAAAACCGCTTTATCAATACAAGGAACATAAGAACGCGTTGAACGTACGAAACCGCCTATTCCGCTGCCATTATTTAACCCCTTCCCGAACGTAAGAGCCGCTAATTACGTCGAACAACGTAGTTGGCGAACGGGTCGTTTACACGAAAACAATCCAGCTGCCGCGATACTCGACTCCGTTCGATTTAACTGCGAGACGAGGGTTGCGTAAAAACCAGACGTTCCGTTCCGCGAGATACAAAGCACGGAAACGCGAACGGCGATCGATTTTCGTGATCGGCTGCTGTCATCCTTGAGATAGGCCCGAACGCACACGGAAAAACGATGCGTTTGCTCCGGCGGTGCTTCGCGTCCATCGTTAGCGCAGTTAGGAGGAAAGCGCGAAGCAACGATAATCGATTGGCGGCGTCGATGTTTCGTCAGAGCTATAATAACGCCCGTAATAACATCGCTGACGTCAAGTCTGCTTACGGTATTTTTTTTTAATTTTTTTAAATTTTGTTTAATTTTCTTTCCTTCGCGCACCTGAGAGGTGTCTCACTGACATTGAAACTGTCAGACCCGCCGCGAACCGCGCGATAAAACACGAATTATATAATATAATTCATGAGAACGGGCCGAAGTGGACCGTGACTAACGCACTGGCCAGATAAACAGCACCGGATTAATGGTTGTAATATTTCTGTACGTGTCCGGGATAAAATAGCTTCGATTGTGTAATCGGCCCGCTTGTCGAAAATATCACGAGTCGCGCGCACGAATAGCGTTTACTTTCCGTTTTCGGTGGATCTACGATCGAGTTGCTGGAAATTCGGAGCGATTGCTATCCGACGGAGTTAGGTATCTACGTACCAGCTGTGTCACGAAAGCCGAGGTGTTCAAGTTTCTTCTTCCTCGTTGAACGAAGTAGCAAGAAGGTGGAGGAGTAGGTACTGTACGCTTGTTAGGAAAAGTACAAGGGCAACTGCTCACAAGAACCAGCTTACAGGAGATAGGAATTATAAAACCGTGAAAAACTTACAAGAGCTGGCATTTTTTTGTTATACGCTTTAAATATACCAACCAATAACTGAAATCGTTCCAAGCTCGAAGGGCGAAAAATTACAAATTGTGTCTCTACTGCGTTTATTCCGTCTAATCACTTTTACAAAAAAATGTAACGCGAGTCTCTTACCAGTCTATCCGTCCGTCCGACAAATTTCCTTCCGATCGGCCTCCGATTTTCCGCTTCCGCGACAACAAGGACACACGCGAATCCGGTGCTCGACGGAAATCGATCACGGACAGTAAAATCGAGAGCAACAAGATCCTCGGTTACTTTATTTCTATTGTCCACGATGCAGGTTCGATCTATCGGCGGTGCGTGCCGACTTTTCACTTTCTCGTTCGCGCATCGACTGGCGGATATCGTTGTACCTGCCTGGCCGATCGCCACTGTACACCTGTTCCCTCGAAAGGACAACGTGTACCCGTGTCTCCACTCGATTGTCCATCCGTAGTGGGAGTATTGTACACCTTTAGCCTTAGGGTGTGACGTCATCGATCCGACGACGCGGAAGCGGGGTGAATCACAAACGCAAACTCTTGAGAACCGACGATTTTCCGGGGCCCGATAAGCTCGTCCCTTTATTTTCTAAATTTCTCCGGGGAATCGGCAAGGGTGAAAGAATGTAGGGGTGACATTTTTTTTTTATGTCTTCTTTCCTTTCCTTTTCACGCCTTTGGAATCCAATTTCCTCGCCGAGCAAAATGTTCCTAATGAATTCCGCCTGGAATATACGATGCCCGATCGTCGGTCTTTTGCTCTCCGCGCGATTTTGACAGAATTTTGCAGCTTCATGTCGAGCGCGAGGCGCGCGACCCATTTTCATGGAAAAATTCAGCTTCCGAGGTAGGAAATTGGAAATGCATTGTAATGCTGATGTAACTACGGTATTCCAAGAATTTCTTCGCCCCAGAAGGAAGAACGAACGGGCTATATTTCGTAGCGCTTAACAAGTTCCTTCCGCGATTGTTAAAATAGAAGGGACACGAAAAAACAAAAATTGACAAACGCCTCCGCAAAACAATGACCACGCAGATTATTATTCCGAGCACAGAGGATGACGTATCATGGGTGTCTGCAACAATGCTCAATGTCGAAGATCGCGGCGGGACTGGAAGGCTAGATATCATCGTGCTCGTAAAATTCAAGGGTCAAGCGGTAACAACCGTGTGCCATATTCCCCCGGAATTTAATGACGAGTTCCTTGGAGAGGACGGAAGCGAGGGAAAAAAATGATCAAAGCCGCGACACAATGGATTCCATTAACAAGAAGCTCCTCGGGCAAAGGTTTCGAGTCTTCTGGTAACGATATTAATCGTTGCGATGGGTCAGGGACAACGAATATCATACCCGAATCGTAATTCGTTGCGCAACCTTTTGTCGTCGACCCAGTCGAGGCAGGAGATGTTTAAAATTCCAGAAATGAAACCATTGTGATATCATCCGATATCATCGCCAATGATAACCTTGATTATAGAACATTCCTTTTCGCTATATTGTAACGTCTCTTGCATCGCGGTTCGTCATCCAGGTCAGACGGGAAAAACTAGTCGGAACAAAGCGAGTACTCGATGAACAATACGGTCAGACGGAGCACGCGACACGCGTTCTTGAAACTGGCAAAAATTAACACCGACAATATATAGACAAGATCGTTGGTATAACAAGAAACAAGCGGTGCAAAGCGCATAATATTTTTCGAACTTGATGCACGATAATTCTGCTAAACCGCGGTGTCAATTACAGCCGGACGCAAATCGCGCGTTACGTGTGCAAGATTTCTCGAATGCGTCGAATTCAACGCGAACAATTATGCCACGCGGTGCAAATGGACGTGCAAACGAACAGATTCTCAGTGCGAGTAAAGACGGGAAAATAGTTGCCGTGCACAATTATTTACATTTACGCGCTGTCGGTCATCTGCTCCACTGTCGATCATCCTGTCAACGAAATTTCATCCGTTCCGCAAACTCCCGCAAACTCCCGGCATAAAAATAACACTGGGCGCCAAACGTTCCGATAACAGCGAAAAGTGGGGCATGAAATATCCACGTAGTTCTTATTCCCGACGTGACACCGCGTGAACTTCCACTTCTGTTCGTCTTCCTCTGTTTACCTGGTCATGGCGCGACGTTCGTCGCGAAATCGCCAAAAGATTTTACCTGAACGACGCTGTGTCAGGGACATCTCAACTTCACGCAGACACAGTCCGCTTCATATCCGGCTTTTTTGCTAAGTTCACTTCTTCCACGGGCAAGTCGGGGTCGTATTAAAAATCCATCGATCCTTTTATCGTTGCGACTCGACCGTGACACGGCCCAATGTGTATCTAAAGCTCCAGTCGTCCGCCTCTGAATATTTCAATCGATTTTGTCGCGTGGCGCAACACCGAGAGGGCAAGGTTCACGCATGACGAAATGGTATCGAAAGGACACATCGATGCAACGATTAAACATTCACCTGCGTTCACTCCTTTTCTTTTTTTTACCAATTCGAGCGGAAAAGCGGTAAAACGTTGGATCGATAAAGTTACTGCTTTGCACTGCTCGACGCACACTGTCGAATCATGTTTGATTGAAGCTTGCAAATAATTCGTCGCTTTCCTGTTTTCGATCGAGTAATGTCCAAAGGAATTGTTCATTAGATAATTTGAAAGCGGGGTTCGAAATGTTTATGGAAGCTCTTGCATCTGGTTTTTCGTTTCGTGTTCAACGAATCGGCAACGGAATGTCACGTGAGACCACGACGAAGAAAGTGACCATGGCGCTTGGCCTAGGTGCCACTTATTAGCCGAGTCACCTGGATATGCACGTCGCGATACTTTCCTAACGATCGAACGGCTTTTATTCCGCCCCTTTCCACCGGGATCGCGTTTCACGCGCCTCTCGTTTTTCTTTCGAACAATTTTATACCATTACGCGAACTACTGGCGGAAAGGTGGACGCCGGCATCGATGACCGTTCGATTCGTACGACTTTTCATTGAAAACTTTTCTCCGATTCTATTTCGTTTCTGCTCCAAATGAAATCCTTTATTACCGTTATGTTTCGTTCGACGAACTATAATCGACAAATTCGTCCGCGCAGAACGAATGCAGTTTAGACCGGCAAAAGTAATCAGTGGAGACGCATCGGAGTTGCGTTGCTGCTCGTAGCTGAAATTATTTCCCTGCCGTAGAATGTTTCTTTGCGAAGCGAGTTGCGACGAACGTGAAATAACGACACGTTTGACGAGACGGTCCCGATAAAATGACAAAATGCTCTTCGATGTTCGCGACAAAAACTCTTTACGTGCACCTTAACGACGCGCGGTATTCATCCGCCGGTTTTCGACGATCCGTCGCACGCTTTCTCCGACGAGTCGATGCGTTAGTCGCGTTTTCGCGTTTCCCGTACGTCGACGCGTTCCGCGTAAGAAAAAAGGACAGGTGATTGATCTGCAACGTTACCTGTCCGACGCTTCGACAAATAATCTTGTCACGGTTTCGCAATACCCGAAGGAAATTACCTGGCTTAATGATGCGAGCGAGAAAATTGAAATTACCTTCGACAGGGATATCCACTTGATGATCGAAAAAATGCTACGCCGATTAGCAAACGTTCGGAATTCCTCGTGGTTGATACGCAACTGAAGGGCCAACGAAAAAACAAAACTGTCGTTAATTTCATCCCTCCTCTTTTTTCAACCCCTGTCCGATGATTCACGGGGTTGCCAGGGATACCGTTTCGTCCCCGAACGAAACAAAAGCGCAACTCCATGACGTGCCGGACAGTCAACCCTCTCGAATCACCTGGAATCCAGGTGGAGTGATCCACGATGCTTGAAAAAACGTTACGCGGGCCAATTGGAGCAAGGTTTGAATTGTTTTCCATGGAAGAAAGATCTTACGGCCCGATACGATTTCGTGTGTTGGATAACAGTAACAATCCGCGACACGGTTGCAGTTCGAAAAATGGGAGAAATTGATTTCGTGAAAGTGACGAGTAATTCGAGTAACGGGTGTAATTCGATCCAGGGGTCATTGACGTTCGCGCCACGTCTGGATCGATTGAAATCACTTTCGATAGAAAAATCGATCACCGGAAGAGACGAAGGCGGAGAGCGAAGGCTGTGGTCCACCAACCGCGAGCTGAAAAATTGTCTCGTCGCCGCGAACGTTTCCAGCCGGCGCGATCTTTCCGCGATTCGAATAGACTGCCGTTTGTCACATGAATTTATTGGCCAACTTCTGCAAACCTTCTGTCATTAACCGACCGGTCGTATGAACCGCATGGATTCCTAGAAATCGGACAATTTTCAGTTGCACCGATTGTAATTTGATTAATTATAAAACGTACTGAGTTCTGTGCAGCGTCGTCGCAAAACGGTTGCAATATAACTTTGAATTATCCATATTATTGAGCGGCTCGCGCAGCTTCGCCGAAACGTGCGCGTGCACGCGGCAACGAATGGAACCGGGCGGATTTATGTCTTTAGAAATGGGTAGACGATGTTGGAACATTTGCCGATCAAAGAGCCAGCGCGAAAGGCGAATAGAAAAACCGTTTTTTCACTTGTACACTCGAATTAACGATCGTGAAGGAGTAAAAGCGGTGAAAACGCGCGTAGAACTGCGGCGCATAGAAATGTACTGGAATGATTCGCGGATGCGGCCGAAGATCGATTCCATCAACGGGCAGCTGTTACCTAATACGAACATCAATTTTAATATTTCCACGCTTCGAGGCTCGTTGCCTCCTTTACGTAACAATTCGTGTCCGTCGTGAAAAATGAAAAAACAGAACAGAACCGTCCGTGTAACGATCCTATTATTACGCAAACGGAAATCTACCGCGAGGTTGACCGCAGATCAATTCTGAGACGTTCGTCTGGCGGATATTAAAGTCCGTCGATTGTCCCGAAATCATTTCTCGTCGAAAAACGTCGTTCTCGGTTCAAAATTATAAGCGATCACCGTGCAGCGAATCTTTGCTCCCATAGTTGATTGCCCAATAATTCGCGAGCTTGAATTAATCATCAACCGGAGTAAATGACACTTTTTCACTTATCACTATTCGCGTTCAGTTATTGCGCAGGGAGAAGCGACAAACGTGTCGCGGTTTTTGTTAAACAAAATGGAAAGTAACGTTAGTTGATCGGCGTCGCGTGATTCCTACTAACTTCGGAAATGTCAGGAAATGGAGTCACCGAGCGACAGGAAGTTGCACAATGAGGACCATGTTCCTGTTCCCACGAAGGAATTCCACATGCACCGATTACTGATCGAAGGGCCCTTTGACTAGCACGATCGTCGTACGTCCCTGACGTCTATTTATTGAACGACAATCAATACGAACGGCGAACGAAAATATTTTTCCTTCGATTCCTCTTTCAAAAGCGGAATTCGCGAGCCGCAGGAATCTCGATAGAAATATTGAACTGTTTGCCGTTCATAAATTTCTGCGCCGAAAGCTTCCGCCTACATACGTATTCGTACGTAAAAATGATTCCTTTTAATACGCCGTCTAAATTCCGAATCAAACGTGAGCTTCGTCTATTACCCAGAAAAGTGAGTTTCACTTCCTGCTGGAAATAATTGTTCGGTCAACGTGTGCACACTAACTCGGAGGCCCTACTTCCGGAAACATTTTTCTTCAATCCGACTTCCATCGTATAATCAACACTATGAGAAAGAACTCGACTAATTAATGCAGACCCTGAATTCTATCCGGGCATCCTAAAAATCACCGCCAAAGTAAAACGGGCGTAACGATGATTGTAATCGTAGAGCCTCGAGTGTACCCTCGCGTCGACCATGCAGACGATAATCGTTCGATAATAACTAAACCGATGATTCTCTGGTCAATTCACTAATGCAAAAAATGAGGTACTACCTGTCGTTCCCGACGTTCTCCACGTACTCCATCGTCACCTGGCAATAAATGATCTTCACGGCGAACATGACGAACCGGCATCGTCCGCAGCCACTGAACAGTGTCGTTTTCGCACGCGTTTTCAGCAGAGAAATGACGGTTTCCAACCGACTAACGCAAGCAAATTTCGATGCACGTACGCTGTTACGGCCCTTTGTCCTGCACGCAGCTACGTGTACGCCAGTGAAACGGACAGAGACGTGTCCACCAAAACGGATATCCGGTATGTTCCGCTGTGCCGGCCTCTCCTCCCCTGTTTCGTTCTGCCGTTCGTTCTTGCAACAGCATATAGAGTATGATGTCGCGAATTGATCGTATTAATTAACGACGCATCGTCTATTTGTTGATGCCGGTCCGAATCTCGATTTTCGTGCTGTTTGCATGCATTCCGTGGCTGGCAGCCACGAAATGGGCGAGGGGTTAGCGAATAACATGCGGTTTAACCCCTCTTACCTTATCGATTATGCGCGGAGGAATTTTGGTGTCCACGCGGTGTACCAGAAATTCCGCCGGAGAAGTTAATTTTTCCGTTTGGAAGAGTCGTTGGTAAATGCCAACCAGGCCCGAAATTTTTCCGTACGTCCTTTTGTCGTTGTCAATATTATTATTGTTGTTAATTTTATTATTATTTAAAGGTATCGCGAGGAAAGAACGGATTGTCGTCGACCGTAGAAATTTTCCAGGTGTACTTCGTAATTTCGTTCAATTCCTTAATTTTCTAATGGCTAAGTTTTATTGCTCTTATTCACTCTGAGTTTCGTTAACGAGAAACGCTTTCATTGATCTATCTGTTGGAAATAATTTCGCGATACAAAGGCACGCAGAAGCAACGGAAGTTCCAGTTGTAATTACGTCGGAAACTACTGTCCGGAACGTTGTTTTCTTTTTTATTCGCCCCTGTCATATTTTAATTGATGCCGGGAATTCGAAATTTTCACAATTTTCTTCATTTTCCGGGCATGTTCATCTCGAACCATTTGGGCGGGGACCATCGACTCGTTATTGGGTTTCCTGTTTACACAATCTGTCGATTTAACAAAGAGGCGCGTGTACCCACACGAGAAATATAGCGAGAATTTCTACAAACAGCCGACGAAACTCGTTAATGATATCGTGAACAGAGAGTTGGAATTATGTACTGGTGTTTCTAGGAGCGTCTAATTAGCGGAACTACAACACGCGTGCAGTTTATCGAAATGTGAAATAAATAAAATGGATCCGCTTAGGAGAACCACGTTAAGTATGCAAGTAAATTTGGCCAACCGCGCGTAGAGTAAATTTTTCGTTTTTTAAATCGTGCGCGCATAAACTTATTCAAACAAGGATCTTGGAATTGAACGATCTAAACTGTTCGCGGCGGAATTCGTTTCCCTCGTATTATATCAAAAGATAAGGCGCGTCTCATCAATATGAATAAAATGGAAGGTAGTTTAATTAAGGTGAAAAGAATTCGCTGTATCGGAATTTCTCCAACAGAAAAATCTCGCCAATTTATTAGCAAATTTCCCGCGACGTCGAGTCCGATAACGATATGCAATTTCGTCCTGAACGCCCCGGAAAATCGTTCGAATTCAGACGATCCTCTTTTTTTTCTTTCTCTAAAGCAGTGTCTCCGGCCTCCCGCAATCTTTGCACCAGTCGATTACAGAGAGACAAACGCAAACAGAATAATACTCGAAAGAGAAATGTTCCCGAATGGCTGCTTTCGGGCAATTTGGCACCACAGTTTCTCCCCTTTCATCTAATAATTTCACCCTGCACCGAGTACGATAATCGTGCAAGTGCAATTTCGTCGCACAGATGTCTACAAAGTGGTGAAAGAGGATTGCACCGTTCGCGACAAAAAAAAAAAAGAAAAACGTCGAGCGGAAAACGGGTTCGCCTGAAACTCACGAAGTAAACTCGCAAGGTCTCGTCGAGGATTTCGTAATTAGACCACGACCGCGTTAATAAGCACAGGCTAACCGTGTCGAAATTCTTCTAATTAACAAATAATCGTCCACTAATGGTAAGATCTCGTTGCAACGGGATCGAATCGCTTCGACTGGTGGCGTCGTACGGTTTTTCACGGTGGTCGAAAAGTTTCCTCGAACGGAAAAATGGAAAGAACAGGCAACTCGACAACTGCAACGTACACCAGAGCGTGCTTTATCGTCGCATGCCTCGCGTTTAAGCAACACGGAATGCATCCACAGTGGTGAGTAATGAAAGATAGACAGGAATAGATTAAAGTAATATCATCGTCGGGAATCTTTATATAGTATATAGTAGTTTCTGCTCTGATATTTATGCACCGTAGAGAAGTTTCAAGCAATTTTTCGAGTTCATTAAAAATCTGGGCCACTCTTTGCTTCTCTATTAACGTGCGCCGCAATTAGCTTACGGCGCGGTTAATTTCTATTGTACTTAATTTCTCTGTCTCTCTCTCTCGATCTCTTTGCCTCTCCTAACCGTTCGACTATGTGTATTTTCAATTATGAAGCAAACTGTATTAACAATACGGTTCATTGGTCGGTCTAATTGAGCGAAAATCCTTCGTTCCACGTAGAAATTGTATTACGTCGATGAATATTCCACTTATTCGTTCCTTTCCTACTTTTATCCGTATTTTCGGTGGTCGAAAATTGATAGATAATAAAGATCGATTACTCACCGATGGCATTTTTGACGTTGCCTTTCCTGCACCCACAATGCCTCTCCGAGGTTGTGCGCTCCGCTTTGTACTCCACCCATGACCCACCCCCGAACGACGAGGCCTGTTACAAATTGACGATACTGCGATTATCATTATTGAATGGAACACTCACGATCAGATATTGTCTTGCATATAGTTACAATTGATATGCATCTGCTTGAAGATTATAATCGTGTTGTTAATCTGACCATGTCAGCAACCGTTTGTTTTCTATATGCATTCCGATAATATTAATTGCTTATGTTAATCGCGTGACTGATTGCACATTTGTTGCATAAATGAATAACAGCGCGGCGTGATGGTGTGGTTGTTCAGTCATTTTCACGGTTAAATTCGCAGTTATACTAATTTTATTGCAGCTTTAGTAACGGTCCGGCGTTCACGTTTTTCCTCCCCGGTATATTTTTGCCAATCTTGGTTTCTTTGAAGTCGTTCAATTTCACGGTCGGTTTCAACAGAAGAATTTTCTTCGCGGGCAAATGGTATCGCAGGAAAGATACTGCGTCTACCGTTCTGCGTGTGTCGCGGGTGAACAAATTTGATTACGCCACGGCCAAAGTGTATGCACATGAATAGCGAAAAAGAGATACGGAGGAAAGTTCATAGAGAATGCGGGCAAAATAAAGAATGCTTTAACAAGTGCATTTTTTTGATTGCAAACAAGCATGCGCATGTGATAGCCGATTTAGTAACTGTATTCGTGCACAGGTGGCGTACAAGGGTTACCATTTCTCGCTAACGAAATTGTCCGGGGAAACAGATATAAGTATGAAAACGGAATAATGAATTTATGTATAGTTGAACTGAGAGTTGTTCTTACGTTAATTTTATCCAGAAAGGGTTCAAACCTACGGTTTGTGACCCAGTATTGTAAACGATAAAAATAAGCTTTTTTAGATAACAATTATTATTAAATATGTACCTTATATTTTAACATGATCAATATTCATTTTAACGTTCCACAATTTCCCACATTCTTCAAGTGAAAACGCGTTTCCCACGGTATTCCAAAATAACGAGCAAAAAAACTAGAATACGAACCTAGCAATAGTTATTTCATACCCTTGATACGTATCTCTGTAATTTCCCCGTAATACCGCTCAATCATTACAAAACTGTACAATCAAGCAGCATGAAAAAAACACATTGTGAAGAAATTCCACTGAAAAAACACCTTTCACATCCCACGCCGGATATGTGCCATGTCGAAAAAGCTTACGAAAATCCAAACGGAAACAATGGAAAACAGAATTACTACCACTGTATCGCACGGGGTTGGAATGTATACACCGGGGTTGATGTATGTATGTAATATTTCACCTACCCTTGGGGAGATCACCGACGGATCAGTCATGCATCCTTTAAAAAAAATCCCCACGCGACACGGAAAATATTCACCGAAACGCGACGAAATGAACGCACGACTGCGGCGAGAAAACCGTTTTGCGATTTTTGCGTCCAGTATTTTTTATTAATGCCAAAATCTCGTGGAACAACGTTGGTGCGCGCGTTGCTTATTGGTTGAGCAGAATCCAGAGACAGACTGGTCAGCACGGGGAACACAACCACCGCGAACTTTTCACGAACGCCAGGAAGAAGGGAGGACGACACCAGAAGGTGGTGGTAGGCATCTTAGCCACTACCGTTGCGAATCGTCGAAGAGGTGCAAGAGGATGAGCTCTCGCGGAACGCGCTAATTGTTAGACGTTTCATCTTTTTCGTTTTTCCATGGGAAACAATTAATAGATAAGAGACGAATTTACTTGGGGAGAATTGTTTTTCGTTACTGAAAACGCACACCGGTTTTACTTTCGCGACCGGATGTACGTGCGGCACAAGTTTCGTGTAAACTCTGTACACGCGGGGATAAACGGTACAATAAGGATTAATGTTTCCTTTTAATGACTTAACTTTTAATAGTTGCGGTCAGTGTCGCACACACAGCGGTGAAAAATAGATTTGTCGTGAAAAAAATTTGCCTTACGAAACTGAGCTGCGTGGAAAATTTAATATATAATAATTAAATGTTGAACGCTCGCACCATTCGACGAAATGGAACGAGTTTCGAATTATGCAATTGCCAATCGACAGGTTGCTGCTCGAATTCAGCGTCCCTCGCTGTTTTCCCCGTGTTAGACGTTTTTCGAAAAGCAAATCGCTTGCACAAATCTCCTTTGAACGCTGTTCGGGTGAAAATTCAGTGCTGCACTCTCGATCAGGTCCTGAGAAAAACGGAAATTGGTCACCGATGCTCGAACGCTGTTATAAAAGGCGCTCGCCTTTTTGGCCTTTTTGGCACCGAAATCGCGACGCAGGACTACGTTTCACAGAAAACTAGTTTTCAGGGCTCCCGGTACCAGATTACTTTCTTTTTTCAGTCTTTTTCTCGTTGAAAAGAAAAAAAGAATTCCGTGCAACGTTGGAAATTATAAAAAGCCAACGCACGGAACGTTTTACGTAATATTACATTACTTGATAATAACTGTGCCACTTTATTAGAACAAACGCGAATTCCTGCATCTAGCCATGAAACAGAAAAACGGCTTCGCTACGTTTTAACAAATAAATATAAATATACTGGGGAATATTGAAGAAGTGAATATTTAATACTATCGCTGTTTATTTTTATAATTAAACATTTATATCAATCCACAAGTGCAATCGCGAACTATTTCTGTCTCTCATCTATTCCTCGAATGGTCACTCCTGTGGCAATAAGCGACGACTGCATATCGTTATTCCTTATTCTTCCGTAAAGTCCACAATAAAGTGTTCCATCCTCGCAGATGCGTTTCCAAAGATCGTGTAGCCGGATCGCAAGTGCTTGGTTCCGTTCTGCTTAGAACAGAAAGATCACCGCACTCGTCTCATTCCGGTCTCCACACTCTAATACCTGCCTCATATCAACGACAGGTAACCAGGTTAACGTGATCCAACTCTCAACGCGCGACCAACGAGTGAACAGACTCGCGGAAATACCCTGCGTTCTTCTTTGAAGGATCTTTAACTCTCTGTGCACCCCTTTTTTTTAACCCTAAATGAATAAAAAAGAAATTTGATAGATACCGTGTTCAATTACTCGAAATGTGGTTCATACAAATAATTGCAGCGAGAGCATAATATTGCGGTGAATATTTATACAGATTTTTAACCCACTGTTGTTGAATAGATTTTTAGTAAAGGGGCTGAAGTAGTGAAATACAAACGTCGTGGAAAAAAAAGCTGCGTCGAAACAGTTGGTACGTAATAGCAGGTACCTTCTCAAGCGGATACAAAGTTCTGCTAATACTCCGATTTTTCGTTCGACATAAAACGGTTTAAGGAGAGTTACAAAAGTGGAGGGGTCGCATCGGGGATGCAAAGAAATCTGTCTGGAGAGTGATCCCTTTATCGGATTCAGAGCCAGAGGGATCCAGGTCGCGTTAGAAAGAGTTTTTTTTTTTTAATTAGGTGAGCATCGCGTGCATTCGCCTTCGCACGCTCTGAAATATTTGTTCATTAACGTAAATTTATACGTAACGTAAAATCGTAATTTTTATTTATATATTATATAATATATATGATATGCTATTCTTTTCCATTCGTCGGCCCGTCGTACGAAGGACCATAAAGCAGTCGCTGTTCATCGCTTTTACGACGCGATCATGCCAACAGAAATACCAAGCCGTTCGGACGACGGAACAAAACAGTCGACAAAATTACGAGATGCCTGATAGGACGGGGGCCACAGTTATTTTTGTCCGCCACAATTCTGGGTTCGATTTACGTGCCCGGTGTAAAATAGCTGGTTTTTAAATTTTATTTGCGGCGCGCTACTCTTGAATCGTTCAGCCTGCGGCAGAAAAAGGTTTGCACTGCCGGCAATTAGAATGTTCAAAGAAACGCTCGCCAGACGGAGTTAAAAAAGAGAAACTGCATTCAATTAGTCCGATCTGTTCGTTTCGATGATAAAAAGTAGTTCGAAACTCGTTGCACGGACAAACCGCGAGATATAATATTTCTGTTCCCGATAAATATTTCATTTTTAGATCGAACCTTCAATTCATACAGCCCTGTTACAATATACCAGCAGCATTACGAAAAAATTACCCACGAAAATGCTCGAATATTTCAGTATTTTTTCATCATTCGAATATAATATGGATGTGCGCATGCATTAAGCCAAGCCTTAGAAAAATACCTTATCCATTAATTTAGAAGGCAAGCCTTGAAATAAATGAAACGCGCAAGATTGTTTCTATAGAATTGCAAACGATCGATGCTTATAGGAAAATTATATTTCGCAGAAATTAATCTACCAGCCCAATTAACTTACCAAATATTAAAATCGCGCGTACTCGTTCGAAATAGTAAAAATGAAAATCTCTTCAGCCACAGATGTGACGGTCACGTATCATCGAGGATTACCAAGGGTCACGGTGCCTTTGCCATCCAGAAAGGAAAATTGTATGTTTACCTTGAAGCCAATCACTCACACGATAGGTGACTTTATCGACATGCTGAAGAGGGAGGATCGCGGAATCGATCGGGCAGCTGTGACGACTGTCGGTGAGTTCCTTAAGAATTTCTTCGGGACACGACACTGTCCATTTTCCCCATGAAATTTTCGATGCAAACTGAGTAAACGGAATTTTACCGCAATTACAGACGGTATCAGGATAGCCTCTAGTAACACAATCGAATCATTAATGGAGGACGATTTTCGATTGATAATAAACGACGTCGATTACGTCGTTTCACCGCCTTTGCATGACAAGCACACGATGGTACCTATATATCTACGTTACTTTTTATTAAAATAACTCTACGAACCGTCCAAGACATTTTTTTCATCAAATTGATTAAATAAAGTTCGATTGGCAAAGGAAAGACAGTGAAATTTGTTCCAGGAAAACACAGAGAAGCTGTCGGACGTCAAGACGTTAGTTGGCCAACTGTTCGAGGCGTTTCACGTTCGTGAACATTACGTCGAGATAGAGAAGCAAATATTGGTCGAGCTAGAAGAGGTCAGAGTGGAGCTGGAACCTATTGAACTGGTAAATCGTCTCGATGATCGAACAGTCGTTCAACTTCGAATCGCTAATTATTTCCAATGTACGTGTATCATTCTCGAATGAATCTGTCAACTGGTGCCACATGGCGTAAAAACGTCAGAGGGACGACGGTATCTAAACTATGCTGGAATTTAAGGAGCTGGACGTGCCATTAGAATTCCAATTATTCCACTAAACGTGCACCGTCCACTTTTATCGCCTGTTTTCCCTTCACCGCGTTAAATTAATTCATCCTCGGCGAGTTGGTCTCTAATTATCGTCTTGTATGCGCTTACAGGATCGCGTAATTAAACTTCGTTTTACCTAGCTGTTGTTCTATACCCTGTACGAAAACTGTATGTATATGTATTGGCGCTCGCGTAATCCATACCGTCCTATTATAGCTGTTTCGAAGCTCTTAATTGTGTAATATAATCGGCAGCGATTTCTTTTCTATTCTCTCACCTTTTTTCCGTACTAAGTGAGAACAAATTAAGAAATTGACAACTGATTCATTGGAACGGTAACACGTAGTTGGAAAAAAGGGAGAGGACAAATCTTGATTCTTTAATTGCATACAAAATTGTTCCCCGTGACTTCGTCTTAACAACTTGTATCGGAACGGCGCTGTGGTTTATCGTTATCACACGTGAGCTTTTGCAGTTAATTTTATAAGACGTCGTGGCATTTGTTGGTACTCCTTTATCAATGCGGAAATCCGTAACAATTGCAACTCGGTGACAGTATAATCGCGAACGCTTTAAGAATCTCTTGTACCGAGAATTGCAATGGAAATATATCTTTCGATCGTCCATTACAGAAACTGCAAGAACTGGAAGTCACCGCCGCGAGGAGGGCGAACGTCGTTATCTGGGCGTGCCTGGTCCTGATGTCGATTCAGTTCGGTAGCTTGGCCCGATTAACCTGGTGGGAATATTCATGGGACATCATGGAACCGATTACATATTTCGTTACTTACGGCACCACAATGTTGTGCTTCATCTACTTCGTTGTGACAAGACAGGTAAATAATTCCCAGTCGCCTCTGACAATTGCAAATATCCTCGCGAAAACAAAACACGAAAAGATGTAATTGCAACTGCAAATAATTGAGTAGCTTCGATGTGTTGCATAACGAACGATACTGTAAACATTTGGAGCGATTAATTAACATTTGGCACGTTGTTTCATCCCAACAGGAATACATGTTGTGCGACGTTGTAGATCGGCAACATTTGCTCGCGCTGCATAAAACAGCAAAGAGGGCCGGAATAGACCTGACCCGGTACAACCTTTTGAAGGAGCAGGCCCGTGAATTGGAGTGCACACTGAGGATCATCCGCGGACCCTTGTACGATTTCAAAACTCGAATCGAACAAAAAAAGAGGGAGCGATATAACAGCTCGAGTAGTAGTTCAAGATCATCAAGTTCCTCGCCTAGTCCCAGTCCTAGTCCCAGTCCAAGCCCGGAGAGAAGTCTTCCTAAGAAAGGAATCTTTCCTGAGAAACACATGTGGAAAAAACCGGTTCCCGAGGGCACACGACGATTCAGTTCGCTCCCGATGGATAAAGATTCGAGGGGTTATTGATCACGAAAGCTCTAGGTAATGATGAATCTCATTGATACAAGATTCGACAAGAAATTTGTCGATGAAAACAAAAAAAGGATATACACTCAGGGCGATTAATGAACGACACTTGTAATGTAAGAAATAGGATAACCGTAACGGGACGAAGGAAAAACGAAAAAGGAACGATTAGTTTCTTATCGCGTGAACGAAAAAAAAAAGAAATGTTGAAAACGTTGATATCCTCGACGGGGTCTTCCGAGTCTTACGACGACACTCCTAATCAACGAGTATATGTGTGTATAGAATATTTGCCCGATGCTCAATGTTGTTGACTGCTGTGCATTTGGAAGTCGTCGAAGAAAGAAGTGTATATATCGCACAGTTTTTTACGTATAATTATCATTGACTAACGAAGAGGATTCGAAATGAATCGGATGGTTGAGATGCTGAAAAGATATTTTGTTAGGACGATTTCTCTTCGATCGGCGTCGATGCATAAGGCTAACCATTAGAAGCGGAACAGTGTAATTATTTTCTTTTGACGTTAAATGATAAAGAACAGTATCGAGGGCGCAGCTGTACATGTCACGATCATTGAATTGACGATTTCATAATACGAACAATTTATACCTTTGAAATTCCAATGGAAGTTTAATGGTGAAAACGAATAATTGAATGTTCCATTACTAGCGGTTTGTCCAGTGCATACATATTTACGTATGGCACGGTTGTATTTGTAATAAGTTGATGTCCTTAGTTATAATTGAATTTACCTCTATTGTAATTTTCGCACAAGTGATCGAAGCTCAACAATTTTATTTAAATATCGACCTCATCATCCTGCGCGTAACATCATTTTTTTTTACATCATGATGCATCGACAATATTGTTAATGTAAATATACATTTTCGTTTATTTTTCACGAGATGAACGCACCAAGATTTCATCGCAAGAGACGTGGTACAGCGTACTTAACTTTCGTTTCAATTAATTGTTAATACTTGTCAAATGTGTAACAAGTTATTTTAATTTCATATTACTATACATCTGATACTAACGTATATCGTTGCCTACTATTGTATTAGAAAATAAATTTTGCCATTATATTTGACTGCATCTAAGGGGTTCAAATATAATGGTTTTTATCAGAGAAAAAACAACATTACAATCAATACATTGCTTGTAAGCATAGCGCGTTCGGGAAGCTTACTTCGCCGCTATTCATAATAAGATTTTAACGTTCGATACTTGTAATGGCACTTACACCACTCAATCTTTTATTCCTATGAACTCTACTGGTCGCACAATGAAAAAGAAAATCGGGAATGTTTGTGCAACGGTACAAATACAATATTAGCACCGTTTAAATTAAGCTAAAATTCATACAATTAGCACTACTATTACTATTGTTACGCTTTAGAGTATCGTTCATGAAAGTATCTTACATACATAAGATTAACATAGATTACTATTTCTAGAAATTCTTTAAGAAACTTTCTCTCGCTTTCGTAAAAATCCTCTATCCGTCCGCACGAACAGCCAACCTGTTTCACGAATTGTATTAACAATTTCCTTTTCGAAAGCTTCGTATGCGTTACTGTATATTAATATAAAAGACCATTTGTAACTTCTTCCTTTTTTGTTTATTTTTTTGTCCCCAACACTGGTTGTGACAAAAGTGGCGAGTCTGAAAAATTCTTCGGCTTGAAATTTAGGTCCGTAAATTTAGTTACGAATCAGCGAGAGAATTGAACAATTAAGATGAATACGTTTTAAAAAATCTGTTTTAAAATTACCTGTATATTTTCGAGTTCGGTATCTATTACGCGTCAACACGTGTAATAAAGTTCGCTGCACACTTTAAAATATACGGCAACAACTTCCAGTAGTCGATGGTAAAAAAAAGATATATAGGAAGCACGTTTAAGATGTAATGCTAATAGTTTAATTAGGTCGCCAGCGAATTAGGTAATTCGTCGTAAAAGTAATTGAGCACAACTTCAAAGCACTCCTTCCCGAGCACAGGAATTGAAAATGCATGTCTCGCTTTCTTGTCCCGGTTCAAATATTTCTCTCTCTCTCGCTCTCGCTCTCCTTCTCTCCCTCTCTTGTTCCCTCCATTGACAATCGCTTTAGCAAAATGATCTAGTGCCAATGTTCAAATAGTTGTTTCTACCCTTTCGTAATGAGTGACTAAAAAAAGAAAGAATCTTTGTAAATTGTTTTCAGAAGCACGATTAGCAGACAGTGTGTAAGGTCTTTCGAAACAAATGCGTTTTGCATCCCTATGAAACACTCTGTATATTGATTATAAGAACACGTTAATTCTAACTACATTATGTATAACGTCGCTTCCCAGAAACGAATTTCTTGTCCTCGCAAAACAGGCTATTCTTCCTGACATATTTTTTACAATCTTTGGAAAAGATTTCGTATACATGTTTTTGTACATATATAAGATATATATATATATATATAGTATATACAATATATAAATGTATATGTACTATGGTTACTTTGTGAACGTTCTTGTTGCATCGTACCCCCCTGAAGCTTACGGAGAAACGCCTACATAACTTCTAGATTGTTAATGGACAATGATCAATCGAATTTGCAATGCCAATGTATATATATTATATTTCTGTATAGTTCGTTTTCACGCACGGAATAAAATTGATCGAGCGAATGAAACACAAAACCATAATTCATCCCAATTTCGTATCGTACTGGATCGATAATCTGAGACAATTATGTGCATCCAACTCGCTATCGAAACGATTGTCCATGTCTAAGAAAAAATTCCTTTTCCCGTATGTCGATCAATACAAAATCACAGTAGAAGCTTTACGATTTTCAAGTTGTTGTATCATTCGCATTCCTGCTCCGCTAATAATTAATAACGCTGTAGAATACAAGCTGTGGCATCAGCGATCAATGATATCACTGTCTCAATGGTCTGAGTTCGAATTTCGGATGATTTAATATTCTACTCAATTAAACATTTGGTCGTACGCGAAATACATAATTGTAACGTGTATATATTAAAAGTCGCCGCGGATGCATAAGCACAGATGAGATTCTCGTCGGTGCCATAAGTATTTATACAACCTTGAGTTGTGCTGTGATCTAGGTCCATGTATTTAGTTATGCGTCTAAAAAAAAGGGGTATTCGAAAATAAAGTGCAATATATATATTGAAAAGTCAATTTACCAATAAAGACATTCATTTAATAAACCTCTATTTTAATGTTTTGTTCATTTCATTTTACATCCAATACAAAAAATTAAAAAACGAAATTTAATTTCTGTGTTTCTTTCCAAAATTGCGGCGGAGAATTATCGATTTGTAGATTATTGATCGAGTGCTTAGAAAAAAGGTAAAGAATGCTGCTACACGTCAATAAATGATTTACAAATGCGGCAAACGCCGTTTAGTTTGTATAAAACATTAGAGAATTTGTATTTGTATTTTTTCATGTGGAGCTTATTGTTTTCCTTTCATTTGACATCCCATTGATTGAAAAACAACTACCAAGAGTTGCGGTAGTTGCAGTGACCCGGAGTGCATTTTTGCTGATATTGCAATTATCAATAACTGTTCAACCAACACTTCCATATTGTCTAAACTGCTGGATAAGATAGCTATGGTTCCTAGCTTTACTTTAAGACAAGTCCGGTTAAAAAATACGTACTGGAAGCCGAGAACAACGCATTTGTTTAAATTAACGATGTAATCCAGGAATTCGGTTTTGGCGGAGTGCGAAACTGCGAAAAGGGCCGCAAACGCGAAATGGCGCCACTAGTGTCGTTATCGACATATCGTTACCGACGATATCTAAAATTTAAAAAAATTGTTATCTCGACTCCTGGGGGTTGTTTTTTAATGAATGGGATATCAAATGAAAGGGAATGGAATGAGCTACATGACAAAAAATACTCCGTTGCTGTACGTATATGCAGTTCGCCGTAATGACAATTTTAATTGCTTAATTGTTTATAACAAATGAACTTCATTTGGAATAATGTTCACACCTATTGGAAATGGTAGCTGATACTGCTATCTTTAATTTATGTTCATTAGTCATTGCTGTAGCACGCCGGGAAGTGGCAGTAATCGCATTTGTTTATAATTTCTTTAAACAAGTTAAATTATCTCGGCTTCTACTGGGCCGATTTTGATCAACTATATCTCAAATTGAAGCTCTCGGTTCAAGGAACAATCTGATTAACTTTTTGGAAGGACCTCGAGTATAGTTCCGACGCAATTTTCTAACGAATTATAGAATTGTTTATAAAAATTAAATAGTGCATGCAGGATTCGTGAATCGTTTGTTGCCGTGTAGCAGCATCCATAACCTTTATTTTAAGCAGTCGATCATTGATGTAGCGCCTTCAGAAGCCTAGATAATTGCAGTGACCCGGAGTTCATTTTTGCCGATTTTTCAATTGTTAATAACTTTCCAAACAACAATGCCATATTGTTTAAACTGTTGGACCAGATAGCTATGGTCTCTAGCTTTAATTTAAGACAAGTCCGGTTGAAAAATACTCACTAGCAGCCGAGAAAAACGCAATTGTGAAGTTAACGATGTAATCCAGGAATTCGGTTTTGGCGGTGTGGAAAACTGAAAGAGGCCGCAAACGCGAGATGACGCCACGTGTACTTCAATGTGGCTGTACGATTCTAGATCCTTAGTACCATTACCAGGCCACTAACAACGTTACCGACATATTATAAAAGGGATGTTTATTATTAATTTTATATCTCGGCTCCTAGTGGTTACTTTCTGATCTATGAGGAGTCAAATGAAAGGAAAAGTAATGAGAAAGAAAACAATTGAAATTATAATTACTGGAAACTGGATAGAGGCGTACAGAAGAGGTTGCAGGGAAGCAAGCAGGGATGCAAGGGAGTAAATGTGAATGCAGAGGAAGAATTTGATTCCTAAGCTGCACTCTTAGATAATTTATTATAATAAGAAGAATCACAAAAATGGAGCTACAGTATTTTCATAGAATTGTACGGCGTGCCGCGGCGATGTAAATGAACTGGCGCGAAGGGATGAATAAAAGTTACACTTTGCAATTGAAAAGGAAAGTTAAACTATACCTAAATAATATCATGATATTATATTGTACCTAGATAAATATGAAAGATAATAGACTGAAAGTGTGCTGTTGCTATAAATCACTGCTGCCCTGCGGTTCGCACCTCGTGTTGCGTTGCTTCTCTGTAAATCGTTCTTTGCACACAGTGTTTTATAACAGTACCCCTAACATACATAGTATTGATTACTGTTGTAACAATAGCATAATAGTATTGCTCGCTGTTGTAAGCTTGCTGCATGCACGGAACGATTGGTAAGGTGTGCTGATGCGTGAGGGCCCTTAGACGCGGGTTGAACAGTTGTGTCATAAGTTCTATTCTGCCCCTGCACTGTTCTTCTTTTATCGTTTATTCGCGAATCAATGAAATTGTCCGATGAACGAACACGATAAACGTGGCGTGATCTTTTAAGGGTTGTACATAAAACAAGTACTGTCAAAAGTAAACCGTTCAGATCGATTTCAGTATTACACACCCGATAAATGACGCTATCTAGCGGGATGCTGCGAAATTACGGCTTCGTGAACGGAGCAATGGCGTAGGCGGCGATCCATGTGATAAATTAATTTTTATAGCTTCGTGGGTGGCGGCTATTTCTATTGGTTGCTGATCGGGTGCCTCCCACTTCGAACGGCGTTGCCTTCTCCTGGTTTATTCCATTCAACTGTAATACCATGA
Source organism: Nomada goodeniana (assembly GCA_963969485.1). Classification (NCBI taxonomy): domain Eukaryota; kingdom Metazoa; phylum Arthropoda; class Insecta; order Hymenoptera; family Apidae; genus Nomada; species Nomada goodeniana. The sequence goes on along the minus strand of OZ018303.1, from coordinate 3,350,670 downwards.
TATACCATTTGTCTCGTTTTAAATGAGCTGGCAGGAGGACGACAAGGATCCGTGTAATTTCTTGACAAACCGCGCAGCTCTCACAGAATTTATAGGATTTTTATTGAACGGATCATTGCTGTGAAACAGAATTAAACGTAACTGCGCATTATGCACGTACGTGCATACATACTCTGTTCGTTCGTGTCTCACAACGCTGATGACTTACGTAAGGTCCAATACAATTTTCATTTTAGTCCCCGGAGTTGCGTGATCGCCCATCGATTTGATCGAACATCAACTATTTATCGTCCTGCGTGGACAAAAAGTCCAATTGCTTTTTACCTAGGATTTTCATGAAGTAGACGGCCAGAATTTGAATGCAGAAGTTCCGGCGCAGCCACGCATCGAAGTCTCCTAGAACGTATCACATGCGGGCGTTCATGTCTCTTCGTATTCCTAGCTGCACGAGCCAACGTATACCCAGCGCATACAGTAAGCACCTACCAGCAACTAACTACCTCTCCCATGTTAATTTAACATTAACAAAACCTGAACAATATTCAGAGACAAAACTGATACACTTCAAGCCCAGATCATCTCCGTACCCTTCGAGGCGTGAATACATACGTGCCGGTGAAACGTGCACGTACTCACTCACAGGTGATCGTGGTATCTACGGAATCGGTCACGAGATACGCGCGCAAAGACAAAAACCAGCGCGCAGTTCTCGCGGCTGTTTCGCGCGCTGGAGACGGATGCTGCACGCGGTGAAATCGACAAGCTCGGCGGCAGGAGTAGATCGAGGCAACAACACGGCAAGGCGAAGTAAAAGGAGGAGAGACTACGAACAACGGAAGCAGTTCTCCGGAGGAATATAAGAATAAGAGGAAGTAGACGTAGTCGAGAAACAGAAGGACAGGAGGGAAGCGGCTACGAATAGGGTGGAGGAAGAGGAACAAGAAGAAGAGGAGGAGGAGGAGGCAGAAGAAGATCAAGCATCTAGAAGGAGAGGGAACGTCAGCAGGGAGGGAGATGAGAGAACGAGAGAAGGCCGCGGTAGTCCTTCTCGGTTGACTAGGTAAGATAAAGACGAGGCGGACAAACGGACTGACGAAGGTGGCCAAGGTAGGGGATATTCAGTCTCGCGGCCACGTGCTACACGAGCGCACGCCCCGAGCCGGCCGGTGGTCCAGCCACGATTCCGATTCTCTTCTTCCTCCTCGTCTCGTTTTGTCCCACGCTTCCTCCTTCTCCCTTCCATACTTCTTTCGCCGGCCGACTTCACCTCCGTGTTCCTCCGCCGCACTTCCCGTGTTCTCATTTTTCCTTCTCCCCCGATCGTCGATTTTGTTTTTTTCTCCTTTTCGTCCTTCCCCCTTGTCGTCCGTCTTTGCGTCCCGTGTTTAGCGACTCGTGTTCTCCGCGAGCGGATCCCGAGTGGACGCCGCTCCTCGCCGCCCGGTACAAACGCGGAGACGCTCGATCCGCCTCCGATTCCAGTGGCCGGTGCACGGTGTGGCATGTTTCGACGTTGACTCGCATAGTTCCCAAGTACGGTCCCGAGTATTCTGTGACGTGAGCAAGGGTGTGTATCCTTTGCTCATTACTTGGATAGGAGCTGCAACGCGAGGGATATGGGAGCGCGAGTGGATGATGGTGCGCGGACAGACACGCGGCGAATGCTTCGTTTTGTGCACTGAAACGTGCGTGTGACTCGAGGAACGGACGTCCATGCGGGCGGATACCCGGCTAGTGAGATTTTTCGAACCATTGCACCGGCTAATGGTACGTGGAACAAGTTACGATCGAATGCTGCTGGACGGGGTGCCTAGACGAGGCTGTTCCCTTGTGCGATGAATTTAAGCAGGAAGAGCATATTACGTGGTTCAGCGGGACGATCGTGGAGCAGGGGGTAGTTAAAATAGGTCGATTGAAACGCACGGGGATGGGCGACACCTGTGGTGATTGTGACACGACGCGCGGTCGTGCGGTTGGACGTTGTCTGGCTATGAATGGCCAGATCTACTTGGCGGACGGATATCGTTCGGCCCGCGACGCGTTGCTCGCGTCTAGCAGAATCGTTCCCGCGGGATACTTTTGATTCCGTTTCGTAACGTACGATGTCGTGCTATCGGAAGGACGATCGAGTGCAATCTACGATTGGGACACGATACTTTAGCCAGTTTTAAGTACCGACCTAGCCTCCGGGCGGCTGAGCAAAAACCGATTCGCCTCCTATGTCGGTTATTTTTTATTCCCTCTCCTCCGTCCGACGCGTTCGATTCGGCTGCGTCGACGATTAATTTGTCACGACGTCCGGGCACAACAATTTCAACTGTCTGCAGTCGGTACCATGATAGCCGTGTGACGTGCCGCTCACAACCGGTTCATTAAAGCTGCAGCCGCTCGTCACTCATTGGCTGCCACGGGTTGGCAGCGATCGCGGCGTTCGCGATAGAAAAAAGAACGGAACAGAAACGATGGAGAGAGGGAGAGAGAAAAATGAAAGGGATAAAGAAACGGAGGTGTCCCGAAAAAAGATAAGGAGAAGGAAGGAGAGAGAGAGAGGGGGGGGGAGAGGCAGAGAGAATTTTGTACACAGGAGATACTTTTGACGCGAGTGTTTCACCTTTCAATCATTACTATTGCGAGCGCAGATGCCCCGAGGGATGGTCGGTCAGGGTGAACAAAATTGACGGACAATTAGGATATTAATGATCCGCGATGGCCTGTGAAAGTCGAAAAAAAATTGTGCGAGCTGTTCTACCACGGTGTTATGCGTCAGACGAGTAGGAAGTGTACATGTATTCCTCGCGCGTTGAAAGCTTTTTCTCTACGATACGAACAACTTTGCTCGCAACGTCTGCCTGTCTACTTCGTTCGGCGTTTATTAAGCGGATTCCTCGAATTCGCCAGCCTTCGGTATATTGACAAGTCAAGTCAAATAATGGACTTCGAAATGTAATTGCAACGATGATCTTCGTTATATTCGTTATATCGTGGGCAACGAAATATTAATTTTATCATAGCATTCAGTTTTCCGCGAGACCATTGGTCATTTGAATTGGCTTGTCGTCGACGAGGCCCGGTCGTTTTTTTTTTTCTTCCTTTTAGTTCCTCTTCGACGCAGAATTATACGATGCTGCTAATTCAACACGCCGGACGATCTTCTAAAGAGTGACGCGATGAATTACGTTTGCATACACCGCGGTAACGCTTGTGCTGGTAAAAGAGCGATCATTCCAAGGACTGTAAACTTGTTGCGCTCGTAGTAACGTTGCACGAACCTCTCCGTTCCGGCTTGATCTCACGGGGAGTCGTCTTGGAAATATTCTCCAGCGAAATTGCGTGCACTGCTTGTGTTTATTCGTTTCTATCTTATTCTAATGTTCCACCTTCACGTTGCTACAACGTTGTTGCAAAGGGACACAGGAATTTTATTGGTTCTTTTAACCGAAGCAAATACTTCTCTCGTTGCATTAAAAAGCTGGCGCACACGAAATGGAAGTAGAATTGCCCGAGAAATCAACGAGCTAATATCGCACGACTCGCACAGTACTTTCGTTTGCGAAAAAGGGAAACAAATCCCAGGTGTTCCGGCATTGACACGCGCTAATTAGTACGAATACCGCGATTCTGGCCGAGGTTTGATTGGAAGAATTGAAAGGGCCGAATACCCCGTCGACAATCCCGTCGATCGTCCCCGTGAATGATTCGCGAATTTCATCCGGCAATTTCATTATTCGTGCAATGAAATTAATTATTCCATAGGGCCGATAATTGAAGCGAGACGCTCGTTCGCCAGTCGTCGAGCGTTCCCGCGATGGTCACCTCGTTAAATTCGAATAATATTACAATTATGCCGCCACGGTGCGTTCGTTATCGTGGAAATTCGTTTCGTCGCGTTATATTTCCCGCAGTAAACGGGACCGTTGGCCCGTAGAAACGTGGATTTATAGGTGCCGCGCGGAGGCGACGATACATTCGATGTAAACCGGTATTCCGCGCCGCGATATCGGCTTCTTAATTAATTTGTCATTATTTAAGGAAGACGTCTCGCGATAAAATTTACCGGCGTCGCGAACCCCGTCGTGTTTTCCCCGTTGCTCGTTCATCGTTCGATCGATTCGATACCATCCGCGGAGAGTGTTCTCGAATTGAGAAGAGACGAAAAAGAGAGAAAGGGAGAGAGAGAGAGAGAGTGGAAAAAACGGTGAATCCGTACGTATCCTCCCGGCCTATTCATCGTTCGAATTTTCCTCGCGCTTCCTTTATCGTATCGCGTCACTCGTCGATAGCTGGAAATCGATCTTTTAACTACCTCGATCGTTTGGTTCCGATCCTACGATCTTTTAGAAAATTCGTAGAACAAAAGTCAATGAATTCCCTTCGACAACGAATGTTTCTTCAACGAAATTTCAGAATGTACGTTTCATCCGAAAGATGGACAGATTGTACCATTTTTTTAAAATTAAATTATTCCATTCGATCGACCTTTGCGCTTGCACGTCACGACTTCTAAAGTATTCTTCTGTATTTGTCGTGTCGATATTAAAGCACAGCGATATTAACCATTGAGCGAACATGAATGGCGTTTCCGCCATACTATTTTCCACCGCCGTACTATATTCGAGAAAGAAATCGTGGCGCACTTAAAGGCGGCGCTCGTTCTTGTTTTAATGAATCAGGAATGAAATCTCGTTAATCGGAAGCGGGCACGCTTACGCGCGTCGCGGTTTCACCCGGGGTACGCGGGATTTGGTCGCCGCAGCGAGGATGAAATTAATACGTGGTCGAAGCCGTAATTACCGCTCGTATTTATGCGGCTTTTGCGAGGCGGGCACCGTTAACGCGGTAATGGCGTTACACTGCTGTAAACACGACATGTTATCTCGACCGAGCCCAGTGAGTTTCGCGTAAGGAATGGCGGCCGGCGAATGGTTTTTGGTCCGGGGAAGTTCGTCGCGTCGTATGCGTTCATCGCGGGGGTTAGAAGCAGTCCTCGAACCGGCGATTAGAACAGAGAATTGGAGAATGCCTCGGGGCAGTGGTTCGTCGAGTAAGAGGGAACGTGTACGCCCACGCGTGTCAGTGGTCGAAGGAAAATTATCAACTGATTGCGGAGAAGTTAATTATCGCGAACCATCGGATCATACGGTTGGCTGCGCGGTCGTAAACTCGTTGATTTTCCAAGGATATTTCGCCGGGAAATTTCTTTTCCCAGCGACGAATCTTAACGGGACTTGACGCGGACTTTCTAATCGATGGTCCCAAGTAGGAATAAAGAAACACAGATGTATTTAATTACGGAGAAACGGTGCAGATCGATTCGTTGGGCCATTGCGATTCGTTCGAACAGAATTATCCTCAATTATATCGCGGAAACGTCGAATTGTCGCCGCCGGTGTGTTTAGTGTTCATTTAACGCGTTGTCCTCGATTCGCGATGACACCGCGTCGAGTTCAGATAACAAGATAACACTTTCTAAACGCCTCCGCGATCGTTCAGCTGAACCGAGATACCACGAATTCCAACGGTACCGATCCGACCCCGTCACGTGAACCGAAGCCAGACGATCCGCGAGCGTTGCTTCCTGCTCGAATTCGTCGCCCCGTAATATCAATGAAACGAGAGGGTTAATGTTGCTAATTATCGCGCGATCGTTCCAGTTCGCTCGCTATCCAAGGAGGTAGAGGGATCGAAGTAGCGGCCGGTTGTACCGGTTTACCGGAGTTCGTGACAATCCGCGGCGAAACCCCAAGAAAATTTTCAACGGGCGTCGGCGCTTGTAAGACACGCACGAAAATGTTGGGCCGCGGCATCGAACACGGAGCAGACGGTTCGAGGGACCGGCGAGGACAGTTTGCATCGAGAGATTAAAGAACATCGAATGGACGTGGGCGATTTGTCCAGCTCGGCAGGATTGGCTGGGAGCGGATCCATCCCTGGTGCAACGGGTGTTGGTATCATTACAAGTACGACATCCGCCACCGCAGGGTGGTGGACGCCTACGTCGACGATCGCCACGGCAGCCGCCAACACCGACGTGGTGAGTACTTTTTGCTCCTTCTCGTTCCTCTTTTTACATTATTTGTTCGTATCGTTGGTTTAATCCGGTCGGCGATGTCGAACCTGAACTGGACGCGTGTACACGGTTCGACAATAATTTGCAACGACGCCCGTTCGATTTTTCTTGCGTATTAGAACGCGCAAATTGGTCGGCACGGCTCGCTGAATCGCGCGCATAGAAATATTAAGTGGTACGGGGCGGTTACGGGCCAGACAACTCTTTCGCGTTGCCTCGGTTTTAATTTGCGTGGCAGGATTACGTCGAACGAGGTTACATCTCAATTTGCATCCGAATTTCGTTAGCAACGATGATTTTCTTAAGTGCACTTATGCACCGCGCATATCTCTATACAATAACGACGACAGTGATAGCGATAACGTTTGTCGTAGCGTTTCCGCTTTTATACGCGAGACGAAGAACTAACTTTGTGAGTGTTGCATCACGTAGTTCTCTATTATTACGTTCTGCAACCAAAATTAATTCAGCCCTTCTATATAAATACGCATCTACGTAGGAAAAAGACCACGTAACCCAGATAGCTTACTCTCAGTGCTAATAATAACAGACACGGCCAATCTGCACGCAATTCTGCCCAAGTTACCTGCACAATAAACTCTATCGCGCAGAACATCCCCAATTTACAACTCCCCCACCTCGACAACCGTCGTGCGCGTAATCTTCACGTCTGACCCCCTGTCGCCGTTCAAAAAATTCCCCGCAATTACGCCCGTCCTTTCTTAACGCCGGCACACCACGTTCGTCGTTTCAAAAACAAAAAAACGGCAGGAAGAGAGCAACGCTGAAGGCAGCGTTGTTCCAACAGACCCACATTTCGCAAACGGCCCGGCCGAAAAAGCGTCGCGAAGCGTGCGTGAGTGCGTGCGTGTGTCCCTCGACGTAAAGGCGAATCATCAGCCGTATAACGCGGTGAAAAAGAACCCCCGGGTTGGCACGCCACTTTCATTTCTTCGTCGAGTGCCATTCGTCATCGGCGTCGCCTTCGCGCGTTACCTAATGAGACGTCCCCCGTGGACGCGGGTGTGCGATTAACGGGGCTCGAATATCGCAACGGTCGTGGAGGAAGCCGCGACGCCGCGGAATAGAAGCCGCGAGGAAACGTGCGGCCATCGGCGTGCACGGAGAACATCGTTTGGTTCCGTTGGAGCGCGTCGGACTGTGGGGATTAGAAACGAGGCGACACGGCCGCGTCATCTGCTGGACGATCGCCACCACCTTTTTTGTTTCACCTGCACCCGGGGCAGAGCTTCTGCCGACCGTTTTAATGGAAACAATGGACGTGACTAATTGGCGGGGTAGGCAGGCTGAATCGAACGAGAATTACGATTGCCACCCTGGGATTGCCGGTTCCGCTCTGACGAAGATTTCGAGGGGTGTTAAGAAATCTCGAAGAGATGATTTCGTTGCGATGCTTGATTGCATATTGAGTAGAACGCATGTCGGTGTTGAAAGGTCGTCGATTCGGTTCAGTCCACCGCGGCGAGGAGTCGCACGCGAACACAGTGGCAACGGAATGCGAAACAAGACGTCAGTCCGTCTCGGTGGCCGATCGTCTAATTACTTTTCTTAATTCCTGTCCGCCGTCGATCAACGCGTCCGTCTCGTCGGGACGTCTTTTCACGCGCAATCGATTGCCACATCGCAGTCGCCTATGCAAAAGATGGATCAGATTCCTCGGTGCGGAACGTCGAACGAACCTCCGCTCTTTGAATCGGCTCGGTCTCGCGACACGCATACCCGCCGCGCCGCGGATCGGTTGAAAAGGAGGAAAAGATCGAATTGTAAAAATATTTCGTAACGTTCGCACGGACCTTTGGCCTCGGCCATTCCTGGATGTTCTCTACGCTGTCGAGCTGACGTAACGCTATTTCGACGCCGGACGAACGCCCTTTTACATCGACGATCGCCACCGCGTTGCGAAATCGAAAAACTAGAATCGGTACACCCTTCTCGCGGCGCTGGAATTCATCTTCGTATGATCCCACCGCGGTTTTCCTCTCGTGCACGATTTCGCCTTTCTCGCGCGATTATTCTTAAGGTCGCGGAGGGTTTTGTATCGATTACGCTTCTCGCACTCGCGGCTGTTTTGAAACGTACGGATATTCACGTGGCGTAACCATTTTTGCGATTACCACGTATCAATATCAATTTGTCGCGCGAGATCTCGTTATTAATCGCTTCGATCGTTTCTCGGCACCCGAAGGTAATTACACCTCGCGCGGTTAATTAATTCCGTTGCGCCTCTCGGACTGCGTCAACGATCTATACGAAATTCTCGATCTGCTGTTGAAAGAATCGAACTGTTGCAACAGAAGTATTCGAACGTCCACGCGAAGGTACTGCGACGGACGATTTCTTATCGCGCCAATTAAATAATCACCTACCCGCGACAGATACGAAAGCCAATATCGTTGCGACGTTTCGACGCGCTCGCGAACGGAGCGGAATTCTTTTTCAATCGCATGCACGCTCTCTCTGTCCACGTACGATTTTACCTTTCCCGTCCCGGTCGATCCTTTCTCGTCGTATCGTCGCGCCTGAACCTGTGCGTTCTACACGCCGCGGCCCGTAATGACTGTCTAACTAGGTTTTAATACGAACACGGTCTCGCAACCAAATCCCTGCTTCGTCTCGCGGCCTCAGAATAGGAGGCAAGAAAAGGTCTCCTTTTTATCGTGACTCCGACTTATCCCGGCGCAAACGTACACTCGCGTATTGCGATCGCGCCTCTACATTTCCACCTTTCTACATCGCCGAGATTTTCAACCTTACGTGCGCCAGCCATTGGTCGGCCAGCGGCCGGCGTTGCGATCGATTCGAACGGAATCGATCCCATCATTCACGATGCCTTCCCCCGATCGCCAATAAATCACGCCGGAATCGTCGAAAATTTTTCCATCGACGGGCACGTTCAACTTTTAATCGTACGCCGCGAGGGTTCAGATGTACGCGAAAATCGTCGCGGGATACACGGATGCCCTATACGGCCGGTGCTTGTTAAACATTCGTATGATTAATCCGACGTTGCTAAACGGTGTCCAGTGATCGTCGTTAAAATAAATAGCGTTTAGCAGCGGGAGCACCATCGACGGATAATATCACCGCTGTTTCTTATCGTATCGTTCGCCTGTGTCTAGGAGATTAGCTTTTTTTTTTCATTGAATTTTTTCTTCTTCTTCCTCGCTTCGTTCCCGTCCGACTTCTTCATTTTCTTCTCCCCCCCCCAGGTCCCCTCCGGTCGCTTCCTCGTCCACATCGAGATCGTCAGAGACCGGCAAGAAACGGTTCCATGATTGGCACATATTGCGCGTGCTTGCAGCATGATCACCGTCTGCATTCTAAGCGCCTTCGGTTTCTTAGCCGAAGCGTAACCACATGTCGCATCTTTTTGTTGCAGATGAATCAGCTTTGCAGGGTGTGCGGGGAGCCGGCCGCGGGTTTTCACTTCGGGGCCTTCACGTGCGAAGGTTGCAAGGTCAGTATCCATGGGACCCTTTGCTCTCTTTAGATCATCAGACCGACGGAAAAATTCAATGGCCGTTTATACCCGCGGATCATTTCGCTCTCGCCCTGTCTCACCGCTTGCCTCTTCACTGTCTTCCTCGCGGTCCGTTCCCTTTTTCTCCTCGCCCCCGACAGGTATATATGCATATTATGGTATACCTGCGAATGCAAATAAAATTGTAGCCTCGAGCGCACGGACGCGTGCATCATCCTCGCGTTACAATTACCGATGCACTGTACCCCGACCGTGTTGACCCCACCGGACCCTCGTTTCGTGTTTCTGCTGAACAAAAAAAAAAAGAATTACAATTCGCGTTCTCGTTAACGCCGATTAATCCTACGCCCTTCGAACATTTCGCGTCGACGCCGTCGCGTATCCCCCGCTTCGAATCAATTGCCCGGCCACCGTGTTATCCTCAACATTCTCGATCTTTCCATTGTTTCGTCGTCCGCGAAGAATTATCGCCTCGCGGTCGATTCACTAATTCGAGAACCAAGTTCCGACGTATCTTTCTGCTCCACAGTCGTTCTTCGGGCGTACCTACAACAATCTAGGCAGCATTTCCGAATGCAAGAACGGCGGTGTGTGCGTGATCAACAAGAAGAACCGTACCGCGTGCAAGGCGTGTCGGTTGCGCAAGTGTCTGATAGTGGGTATGTCGAAGTCGGGCTCACGCTACGGGCGCCGCTCGAACTGGTTCAAAATCCACTGCCTCCTCCAGGAACAGTCCCACCAGGCCCAGACCCGTCTCATCAAGGACCCGAAGTCCGCTTACGAGAAGGCGTTCGGCTCCCTCGACGTCGCGAACAATAACAACAATAACAACGAGAACACCGGTACCACCAGCGCCGCCAGTATAGGCATGGTAACCACGACGACGACCACGGCGAACAGTTACCACCACCATCATCATCACCAACATCATCAGCTGGACAGGTTCCCGAAACGGGAGGACCTCAGGCCGCAGGATATGCCTGCACAATTGAGAACGTCAGACATCCCGGCAAGGACCAGTCAGGATCCACTGTTGAGGCCGATGGACTTGGTCAGAGGGCCCCATGAATTGCTCAGGCCGGAAGTGTCCAGGTTTCCAATGTGGAGGGGACCGCCGTTCTTCCATCCGGCCCTGACCCATATGCAGCTACTGAACACGCCGTTCTTCCCGTTCCAGCAACGATTCATAGTGCCCTACGTGAACCAGGTGGGCGCGCCGCAAATGGTGGCAAGCCTGACGAGTTCGTCGAGCGACAGCGTCAGCCCCAGGTCAACGCCGTCGCCCAAGAGGGACGACGAAAACAGAGGCGGCAGGGACGAGTGCAGGGACGTGGTCGGGGGTTGTCAGAGGGGTCAGATGGAGGCGTACGACAAGAGTCTGGCGTTTCTGCGCTCGCTGGGACCGGAACAGGACGAACCGATCGATCTGAGCATGAAGGCCGGGGGAACGGACGGTCAGAGGGTGGCGGACGCGAATGGCAGCACGGAGGAGGAGAGGTCGACGGACAGCGAGGACAACGAGCTGCTGCAGGACACGGGGCCGCCCCTCGATCTCACTAGGAAGACGTGACCCCGGACTGCTCTCGATAGGAACTGGACCGGCTCGCGTTGAATCATCGGTGGAAGACGTCGCTCCGAGTGCCAGCCTTATCCGGGCACAGAGACTCGCATTGTTTCGCTCGTTCGCGGTGACGATGGGACGACTTCGACTGCGACCGTCGGAGTGCGTTCCGCTGATAGAGAACGATTGTGGACTGTTGAAGGGACGAGGGAGAAGAGGAGAAAGAGGAAACGGAGAAGGAAGGGGATGCTGGGAGACGAGCGAAAATTTATAACACAACCAGGGGGGGGGGGGGGAATAGTTAACGGAATCAACGCGAAAATAATGACGGCGTTGGAAATGAAAGACGCATATGGGATGAAAAGAAACAGGGACGAGCAGTTGTACAATGAAGGGGCAGCGATAGGAGGAAGTACGGAAGAGTGGACGTCACGAGCCGCGTGTAGCCTTGCACAAATGACTTTACGATCAGCGATCGGATCGACGTAAAATTGCTCAAGTCCTTGGTATTAGCCGACACGGTCCCTTTGGCTTCAGCTTCGCCAGGTGTTCGTTGACGGAGTGGACGACGATCGGCTCGATACATCCTTTCGTAGAGAGATGTACGACGGACGATTGTGCCTTAATCGATGCCTTTGAACTTTCGTATTGAGTGTACGCGAGGGAGACATAGAGAGAGAGGGAGAGAAAGGAAGAAAGGGGGGAGAATGTGAGATAGAGAAAAAGGGATAGAGAGAGAGAGAGAGAGAGAGAGAGAGAGAGAGAGAGTGCCAGTAAAAAAACCACGTGATAGTTTAACGTTTAACAATAATCGCCCAAACGTACGCGATGTAACGAGTACGTACGTAGTTGCAAATACATGTACATGTCTGTGAGTGCGTGAGTCGATTTGTCTTTTTTTTTTTTCTTCGATCGTCTAAAAATTCACGATCGATGAGGGTGTTCCGTGTGAAGCGGTAGTTTCGTCGCTGTAATTTCGACGCTCGGGAATGGCCAGTGTTTCGTTAAGCCGCATCGAGATTTCTGTTTATTTATATCGAGTCTTTTATTTAACGCGATTCAATTACTCGCCAGTCTGCCAGTCTCGTGGATACGATCGGTGTTGCACGCGTTGTCTTTCGATGAAACGTCGGCGCTCGTCGAGAAACGTTTACGATCGTTCGCGAGAAGCCGACGCGCGCGGAGATCGTGGCGGATCGATCGGGACAAAGACAAAAATGTGTGGAATGAGGCGCGGTGGGAGGGTACGCGTGCAAATTGTACCGAGTATTCAGCGAAAAACATATGAAATAAAATAAAGAATATTGTGTAGCCAATATTTGGTGGCGTTCTGATCGTCGTTCATTAAATCCTCCCTCGATCATCGTTTCCCTTACGCGACCAGTCCGTAATCACGTACACCTTGAACTCGAGATGGTATTCGATTACTTTGGTCTCGCGCGTCTCTCGCATTCCTCGCGTCGCCGCGAAACGCACACGAACGGATTCGCACCGCGCGAATCACCGTGCCTATCTTTCCGAGTTATTTATTTAGTAATAAATTTGTCCGCGTTGATGTACTACGCGAAACACGTTTTCACGGATAATTTCGTTCTGAAGACGCGAGACGCGACACTCGAGGCGCTGTCCTCGCGATTCCCCGGGGGACGTCGCTAGGATGCGAGACGATAAACGCTCTTTAAACAGAAAGAACGAAAAGAAGAAGGAAAATATCTACAGCAATAAACACAGTGGTATGTATCGATCGTATGTGCTGTGACCTGACGTTTGACCTACCCCAAGCAGGAGAACGGGTACCGTGAAGGAAATAGGGGATGGGAAGCGAAAACGCGAAGGAGGAAGAAAAGAAATTAAGAGAGACGCCTCGGTAACGTTTGTGGTTCATCGCGGACGTGCGAGTGACTTCGGACGACGTTCTTGCGCGGAGCGTTTATTGCTAATTACACCGGTCTGGAATCGGGAAAATTTCGCGGTCTTCGCATAATATATCATAACCCGCGATTATTTATGAACGCCCGTGGAGCAATGAGGAACTGGAAGAGGTATGCGATCTTCCCGAGCGGAGATCGCCAGCTTGGTATCACGTTTCTAATGTGGCCTGCTCGACGAATCTGTTCGACTTCGGAACGTTTCCCTTCTCGGCAGCCTCGTGAACGCTTCAATTTCAATGACATTCGTTCATTCTGCCATCTGCCAGTTTCGTTCGAACAATTGAATTGGACGCATAATTCATCTTAACTGTGTTCGAGGAGTTCCTCCATTCATAAGAATCGTCGGTAACAATTATTAACAATCCGACAATCCCTACCGACTTTCCTCCGTTTCTTCCGCGGCGAGAATTCACACGAGGCGACACAATCGACAGGACACGGCGCGTTCACCTGCGCGCACCTGCGTGTATTCACGAGCACTCGTGTCCCGTAACCCCTGGATATTCAAATGCCTCGGGACCCCCGCTTGTTGACTTTGGCGGAACGAAGAGAATAGAGGCCACTCGATGTCCGTCGAACCAGCTCTAGTGGTTTCTCCGTTCGACAATTTCAGGTTTCCGAGTTTCCACCTCTTCCCCTGTGCGAGGTAAACAGAAAGGAAAGAAAGGAAAGAGTGCCACCAACGAACGATGATGCGTACGTGCTCGCGATAAACGCTGTTCGTCGACCGTTCCAGAATTGCGTCAATTCTGTCAAACAAAGATCCCTTCTGCCGTGGCCGTCCGGTAAATGGAACTATTTGCCACGGTTGTGCAACTGTTTTGAACGCTATCGCGTTTCAGTACGATCTTCCATTTCCCGCACGGCAAGAAGAAACTGACGCACGGCGTCCAGAAATCCACGGTGCACAGGTAGTCATCGCTGACAACGCATTAGCTACCATCCTGTGATCGTCTCACTGTAAAATAATTTACAGGGAGTAGAAATTCTGCTCTCTCTCTCTCTCTCTCTCTCTTTCTCGCCGACGTGGAATCTGTATTTCATTTGTTACGCGGTTCATGCACGCTCTGCTCACGATCCTCTCCTACTATATTACGTTAATTTGTGCGCTGGATGTAGATTCAACTCGCCGTACGACACCTGCGACGCCGTACATCGCGCCCACGTAAATTATCCCCGGGATGATTTACGACGCGTCTCGAAACCGCGCGTACACACTTCTGCTGCCTCGAAATCCTACGGACGTGTATCTGTTATTAATGTCGAAATTAAAAGGGACGACGGGGGCGGGGGGGATCGTCTACCTAGACGAAAACAAGAAATTTCTCCCGATCTAACACACCTGTTGCGATATTAATCGTTCAATGGCCGCACGACTCGTCGGTCTCTGTTCGCACATTGATTCCTCCTCGTTCGTTTTCCACTTGTCGCGTACATTTTTCACGCGTGTTATGCAAATCCCGGTGAACACAATGGCTGGGTCGCGGCGTCGCGAAATTAATCGAGCCCCGTCCTGGCGACGGACGGGGGCGTAGAAATGACGAGGGGGACCGGTTGTCCGTCGACGACAATCGTCGGCCGAATCGTTTTCGTCGCGTCCCGTAGCTCGTTATCGATTTCACGTCTCGTTCACCTCGCTGCCCGTTTCTTCGCGTTCGCCGCAGTCATTATTATCGCGTTTCCGTCCGGCGGGTCGGGCTTGCGATTTTTCACGTTTCGCGTGGAAATATTAAACGGGACGTTACGCGACGGTGGCGTTCCTGGAAGGCCGCGCGAAGCAACGCTGACAAATCGCTTCCAATTAGATCCAAGGTACGCGGTGACGCGGGCGTGCGTTCAATCTTAATTTCGACTTCGTCGAAGTACCCGCAGCGATGCGAGATAGGGTGTCGTTGGTTAAGCTTGGCCGAGCATATGGGCGAAACTGAAATTGCGAGGCTCGCAGCTGCGCGGCAGCAACCCTTATCCGCGGTGCCTGTGCGCGTACGCGCTTAGAAGGTACCGTGGCATCAACATAATTGCCCGTTCAATTCACCGAATCGTCCAATTCAGCGTGATCGGTGACAAGTCGGTGACGAGCGACGAATTGAAGTGCAACGATCGATACGAAGCTCGTTACGGATCCAGCACCGTCGCTGTCGTTCGAGAATAGTTCCGCCTTTCAACGTTTCCAAAAATCCGAATCATCTATTAATTTCGCACGGTGCGAAATGTTCCACGACACGCAACGGGCTCAAAATGTTCCACCGTCGTCCGGCGACGAACGAAAGAGGCACGCGGACCACTGGTGGCGAGGTAGCACACGCAGCGAGATCGGCAGATGCTCGGCACGGGTGTAAGAGGGGCCCATTACACGTGAATGCGTGAGGTAAAGAGGTTTACTACACCTGTGGCCTGTGGGCTTGGCCAGTCGGGTCGTTAGCGGGCGCGACAAGGAACGCCGTACAGAAAATCTCGCGTGGAAAGTGTCAGTGTAGAGAAAGAGAGAGAGAGAGAGAGGGGGGGGAGGCAAGAGGATAGCGGGGACAGAGGGAGGCCGAGGTTGACAATCCGGGGTCAGAACTGCGTTGGTACGATTGGTCGTCGGGAAATTCATAATATGTTTTTCGCAAACGCGACGTACGAGACGAGGCGAGTCGAGGCTTCCATGCTTCGTGCGTCGTGTCTTCAGGCTCGAGCGTCTCCCGTCCGGACGTTTACGAGCGTTTGACCCTAAGCGTACGCTTGGGAGCAGAAGATCCGGAAGACACCGGAGAAAGGGAGAAGTCACTCTTTTGCGGTCTCGCTAATTGGCTTCGTTGCACACGCACCGTCGTCAGAGGACTCTTCGACGGACGTGAACCCAATATCGCCGGCGCTACAAAAGGGTTGCGTCCGGCGAGATTATGGTCGGTCTGTGACGCATACCTTCGTTTGACGATTCGTTAACGGGGAGGCGAGTAATCTGTGCGAGCGGCTTCCAGTTGCGGGGGCGTTGCACGCGAAACCGGTGGACACTGACGAATCGTTGAATTTACATTCTTGCTAGTAAGATTTACCGCGGGGAATGTTCTTGAATAGCACGGTTAATTGGGTTCTGATTGATATTAGAGTTCTTAGGTTCACGAGGTCGCGTGGCTGTCCAGGTACACGTGATTGTTGGCATTTTTTACGCGCCCTGGTTACATGGCCGACAGGAAGAATGGATAGAATGTACGATTTCTCTGGGTATAACGGATAGGAGGCTAAGCTCTAACTGGCTTTCCGGTCATTAGGCTTGTCAATAACTTTGATAGAGCATGTTGACGCTGGATTTCATTGGAACGATCTGTAACGTATTGTGCAAGTATCGCATTTATCTCGAGCAAATTGTGCTTGACACTACTTTCGTGTAGTATCCGTGTACGGGAATGAGGGATCGTTGATAATAATTCATTATCGATTAATACGACCGTAGTCACATTTTGCAATATCGGTGCCGCTTTTCTATCTGTCGACATACGCTCGATACTTTGTTACGGAAAGATCCAGCCGTACCGGCCGTTTCGAAACCTTGATTTCGAAAAAAACGAGGAACGAGTAGCGATAACTTGTCAGAACACGATAATAAGCAAGGATTAATGAAGAGAACTGGTTCCACCGAAATACCATGTAAATCTGCTATTCATGCTTACACGCTATGATAATCAATGGAATCAACGATCATAATATAATCTACTCGAGCAACGATTCTTCTCGTTTTATTGCTACTATTCCGCGCACAGCAAAAGCATCATTTTGTCGTGGCAAGTGTACAACATGCGAAAAACTTGGTCCATAATAAAATTGTCTATACCGCGCTCGATCTCTGCATTAAGTAACTACCAGAATGATAGTCAAATTTCTCGGAGGTGCTACTGGAGTACACCTGTCCTTTCGAAAATACCTTTTAATTGCCGTGGTGCTTAGCGAACGTTCGAGCTGTGTCATCGAAACTTTCCTGATCGAAAGTCGCCATGTAGGCGCGGGTACCCGCTTTCAAGAAATCGCGCGGCCGATCATTAATAACAGTCGCATCGTCGCTAGTTCGGCCGCTCCGCGTGACACTTAACAAATATCATAATTCATTTTTTTCTTCCCCCCTCCCCCTCCCCGGAGTGTTACGTGAACAATCGCTTAAAGGAGTCGCGCGAGAGGCGATCGATTTTTGCTGTTACTGTGCCGGATCGTTTAATTAACAAATTCGTTTCGCGTGGATGTTGAAACGCGACACGGACGAGACGCGAAGAGGAGTCGAATTCTTGTTCGTGAATCGCTGCCATTTATAAAGGAGGGAAGGTCGAACGCGATAAGGGAATTCTGCGGTAAACGATGCGCAGCGAGAATGCGTATTTTTTGGAGCACGCACGCTTCGTTATGCGCGGCGCGGTTGAAGAGGAACGGCGGATCGAAGCGGAATCCAATTCCGTGGGAAGTACGTAGGCAAAGTGGAGGTCGGATGGAAGGAAATTCGTTGTCCAATTACATCTGTTGAATCGCGCTACGCCACGTTTTCTACTTCCACGTTGATTTTTTGTTGTTCTTTTCGTTTCTTTTTAGGAACAGGGAAGGACGCGAGAGAAAGCGAACGCTCTATGATTGATACGTCGGGCAGTTAAATTGGACGTTGCAAGGAAGCATCGCGGCCGTGTCGACTTAATTGATACGCGGGAGAAAAATTGCGAGTCGTCCGTCAAAATTTTGCTCCACGGACAGCGGAATAATGGCCGCCTCAAATAATTTCCAATGTCGGCGCAAGAGCAAGAGAAACCTCGTCCAGTTTTAATAAATTGACGTTCGATTTCGATTGATTTAGCACTCGGCGGGACATCTAGGAGGAGCACGAAAAAGGGAAGAACATTCGTCTACGACAATTGTCCGGATTCTACGGAGATAAATTCCTTCTGAGAAATTTCGCCGAGATTAAGCACACCAAGGTACGGCCACCTCCAAATCCGAATCTTTAATTCATTATCAATTAATCACCTCAGCTTTACCGAACGTTCCTCGTGCCCACCAGCGGCTGATCAAGTTATTAGCCACCTGTAGGAATTCATTCGTCTCGCATCGATACTATTAATCGTTCGCGATTGCTCAAGCTACGTTGAACCATTCCGCGTGTCATTTTTACAAACGCACAGAACGTACATATTTGCGCGCCACCCTAAAACTTCACCCCCTCGAATGTCGCGCAATTGAACCTTTCGTTACGCCCGTTAGCTCGTTCGTCAAAACCCTCCATAATCGTTCGCGAAATCGAAGGTGGAATTCGCCGCGAAACTTGCCGCAGCTCGTCACCGGCGGATCGATGGAAAAATCCGGATGGAAACGTGTCGTCTGCGGTACACGGCCATTAATAAAAGCGGCTTGGTCGGCAACGATAAGGGACCCTCCCGCGTGCCGCAGAACCAAGCCGTTAAGGATCCGGAGTCCTCGCGGCGGGAACGCCGTGGCACGTCCTTTCGCGCGGACTAAGGTAACTTATTCTCTGTCTTTGTGGGCGCCCTTTTTGCGCGCTCGCTCCGCGCGCCGGATAGGGTTAAGTGGGTGCGACCCCAGGACGCTAAATAATATCGAGCTGTGCCATCTACTGAGCACGTAGCGCGCCATCTTGAAATATTACGCCGGCCGCTTTATTATTCGTTTATGCGCGACTTGCATCCTCCGGCCGCTTCACGCCGCTTCGTTCTGCCGCTTACCGATCATTATGTGCACTTGGCAAAGACTTCCCCACCCTGAACTCCACTCCGGCTGCGATACTCTCCGGAAGCTGGAACATGGTCCGGTGTTTCTTTCTTCGTTCTTTTTCTTTTTTATGCGTGCGTACAAGGATCGCCGAATTTCCACCGAAGATTCGTCGATCTTTCGGCTGCTGCAACTTCGCGAGCAAAATTTTGTCGAAAGCGTCTTCGCGTTGAGGAATGTGAGGAATGTGCATGTGAAATGTATCGATGTGTTTTCTAGAATCGACGTGAAACATCGAAGCAACCCTCCGCGAGTAATAACACGTCCCGGAGTCGGGGTTTAGGTACATCGTGGTTCTGATCGAGTGTCAACAGTGGGAGCTTCGAGGAAGTGAACCTGTTCGAACTATAAGAGGAGCACCGTCGTTGCTCAGGTTTTCCAAGAGCGTGGTTATAAAACAACATTGACAAGACGAAGGCAGCCTTGGAACTCGAGATTCTACCAGCAGAATTCGAGAGCAAACATGGGCGCGATCCGGCGACCGTTTTCGACATCACGACACGAAAAGCACTTCGCATTCACGGCCCTCCGTCTTTTTTTTTCTCTCCTTTTCCCTCCCCCTACCCCCTCGCTCTTTCTCGTCTTGCCATCGTCTCGTTAGTATATATGCTCGTACTCTCGAGATTGACATTTGAATTTCAATGAGCCACGTCTTCTCCGGGTGTTCTCGTCTTTCGAAACGACCGGGGAGGAGCGTCCGCGGGCTACGGCCACGAGCACCGGCCATTAGTCGCGTCTGTCTCTCGTGAATTCGAGACGAAACGAAAATTGCTGGTAATACAGCCGATTCCGTGGAAACGGATATTTGTCGTTCGGCCGGTGGATCGGACAGGTGGGCCGGTATTATCCTGGAACGACGGTGTTAATCGTGCTAAACGCATCGGCCGCCGTGGCTGCGCTCCTTTTTCTCTTCTTTCCCGTTCGACTAAATTCTGGTCCCCCCCTGCGATTCGCCCCGCAGGGTTCACCGGAGTCCACCACGGTTCCCTTTGAACGAATCGACCAGGTCGGTTCGAGCGGCCACGTCGATACGTGTGCGCTGCGGCCGCTCGATCGACCACCGCTCGAAACAATAGAAACGCGCGAGACTCGCAGGTAAAGTTCGCGTTGCTCGCGAAAGATTACGCGACATTTCGTTGCGCCCGTCCAAGGATCAATGGGTTACGACCACCGTAAAACAAACACCGCGTCCGAACGGCGATAAATTAATCCGAGGACATATTTCCGCAACACTCGACTACTCGTCGGCCGTTAATTTTTACCACAATGCAACGATTTACAAGCCGACAAGGCAGTTAATAACCAAGGAAAGCAAACAAACCCGCCAACCATTTTACCCCCGCGAGGCGCGTATCATGCGCGTCCGACGCGCCGAATTGCAAGTCCAGGCGACGCGGAGTCGCGTACGCGTTTGGTCTCTGCACCACTCGCAGAAAAAGATCCGGGCGCGTACCGCGAAACCGGGGGATCGACAAGAGCCGGGAGCAGGCCGGGGAGCGAGGAAGACTTATTTTGTTTCCCTTCAAATTCTCGCGGCTGTTCGGGGCCGAGCCATTCGTGCACGGTGACGCGGCCGGGCGAACGACGAGTCCCGGATTACGGTGCTTGTATGCGTTTACCTAAATGGCGGGCAATTAGAAAGATGGTAATGAAAGTGCCAGTCGAATAGCGCGTTTCGCCGCTCCACCAATAAACCGTCCGTTTTACGGTGCGCCGACTCGGTGACTCGGTCTCCTTACCTAAATTTCTCGCAGTCCGCATTAAAGTTCGTGCCGGGGCGGGTGCGCGCGAGCAGCGCACACCGACGACCCGCCGGGCGTATCCTACGCGGAGCGGCGTGGCGGCGTACGAGCAAACTGGATACTTATTAATTAAGGATAATTGCCGGAATTTACGATATCGTTCCGCTTTCGCTGGCGCGCGGTCATCGCGACCGCGTCGACTCGGTTTTTCGGCGAGCCTCGCGATCTCGCGCTAACCGCGCCTCGTTATTTTTATCGCGAGTTCTGCCTCCGAGTGCGCGGAGACTGGTTCTCGCGCTCGGATCCGCGGGGTTGGACGGAATTGAACTGGGCCGGGGCGAAAGGGTTACGACGATGGCGCGAGCACGACGAAACGAGCGTGTATCTTCTCGTTTCTGGAACCAATTAGATGGGGGGAGCGATAAGGGATTTAGGGGTTCGTTTTTTGGAGATATTTTTAAGGGTATTCGTGTTCCTAATGTCACTTTTATTTTAGGCCTTCTTTTGGGAACTTTGGGGACACAAGATGGCAATAATTTAAGTCGAAGTTTTTTTTTAGATCATTTTGCTTCTGGCGTGGTAAAAAGTTGGAAGAATTGACATTGCTCAGCGGTTCTGGTTACCGACTACGGCGGCAAGCCTCTGCCCGAACAACCTCCAGAAATTGCAAGTCAATCGAACAACTAGATCCTGTGATATCGTGTCAGTTGTCCGTACGAGAATCTACATGTCGGGCGCATTAAATATCCGCGGCTCAAGTCAACTTCAACGAAACCAGCCGGATACCAAAATCACCGTCGTATATAAGCAATCACGGGGAAATTCCGCGCGATTTCGATGGTGGGTCGTAGCTTACTCGCGGCGCGATAAAATCGACGTTAAAAGGCCCCCGTATCCGAGTAGTTCTGAAAGGTGTAGAGCGCGGGCGCGAGCCGTTGTTATCGTGAATTGAGCGCGTTCCACGGGCCGCATAGGCAGCCCCGGTACACCTGTAACTCCTCTTCTTTATCTCTTCCCCGGCCTCTCGCTCGCTCCTCAGGGGTATCAGTTGCTGATCGATTCAACCTGTGGGTGGTCTCGGGGCCACGGGTACGTGCTGTAACCCTACTCTGCCCGATCGCTACCCGGTGTCTCGAACATTGCGCCGTTAAATCGCGCGGACGTTCGATCACGAGTTGCTGGAACGCGGATCGAACCAGTCACCGTGTGCACCGCCTTTACGATTCCCGGTGCCACGTGTTTTATGGCATCGTTCCTTACCGCCAACTACCCGTCGACTGGTAGCTCGCGCGAGAAAAATCGCTACCTGAGATTTAATATAATTTCGTGTAAATCTGCCCTCGCTGCCTACGTTCGAGGGGGGGGGAATCGTTCGGAACGAACTTTCTGCGAGCTTCTTCGATACTTTAATGCCGGATACTTGGAAACGAATCGAGCTCGATTGTACGAGTTTCAACGTGGATAGAATGTTGCGCCTGGGAGGCATCGATTTGTCGCGGTATTAAGCGGCGACGTACGAGCAGAATATTTTGATCGCGCGATTTTTCGAGGGGGGAACGATTGACCGGAAATTTTCACCCGGTAGGTAGCAGAGGCAGTAAAGCTGTTCTTGGACGGGGGCGTAAAAAGGCGAGAAACAAATGGGATACAAGGGTGGTAAACCTGCACTCTCGTGTGTCGGATCAGGCTACTCTAATATTCGCCAGAGACTTTTGATATCTTCTAGTCGCGGTGCTCTATGGCGATCGTAAAATGCATTGCACATACGAGACGAGGAACAAATGCAGAAGTCGAACGACAAATTCTGACGAAACTGCCCGCGACTCTCAAACGCGTATATCCTCGCGACTCTGACGCCAAAGCGATCAATCAATCAATGCGTAATCGATGCCTCTGAATCACCGTAACGATTTTCGTCCAGCCTGTCGGCGGGTCTCGCACCAAAAGGATTGACTTCCATCCTTTTTGTTCTTCCATTTCTTTCGCCACGGTGGATCGACGTACGATTTTTCCGCGACGCGCGAATTGTTGCTCGGCGGCACAAAGGCGAACAATTTACGTCCCGGATCGTCGTATCTGAAGTCCAGCGAACGAAGCCACGTCGGATATTCTAAGCGATAGATATAAATTAAAGCCCAGGCACGCCAGTTACTCACCCGGTGCATTATGGATCGCCGTTACCCAGAAGATATAGTCTCGCCTTTATCGGGCCTGGATCACTCGCAATGCCCCGCCGCGGCATATGCGGTTCATTAATCCGTATTTGCAATAGGCGTGTCGTGCGTGCAAATCGCAGGCTCGCTCGCTCCTTGAGCTCTCACTTTCCGCCCGTTCTATTACGGAACACAGGCCACTCGAGCGCAATTAGCGCTGTCAGATCTGAATCTGTCATTTTCACATGGACGTTTCAATATTTCCCCGTTACGATCGACGTGTGATCGAGCGCACGCCATCGTTTATCGTTACACATCGGGAAATCTCGATATTGTTGTGCACATCCGGGGCGGGCTGATGCATAGTACGAATCTTTTCTGTGCGCGCGCGAGGTATTGGAAAATTGGAGATACTGGACCCGGTCTGACCGATTTGGAGCATTCTCGAGTGAACGCAGGGCAATTCGTTTCGGTTCGCTGGCGGCTGATTAATGCGTTCGTTGATTTTACGTGACGCGAGAAAGTTGTGAGTATTTAGTTAAACGGAGTATGATAGATTGGTTGGGAATGCAGTCACGTTTTTTACAACGATGTATAACACTGTTGTTATATGCTATTCTTAAATCGCAGCTTGGGCACGTATTTTGTTTACCAATTAATATATTATCGTTTGCAATTCTATCCAGCATGTCTGCCAAAGTTCCTAATTACCGTACACCAAGAACCACCGAGAAACGTAACAAGTACTTGCTGTACTGCGCAAATACAGTACGTCCGTCGCTTCAAAACCATATCCGTACCCCTGTCATCTGGATTACAAGTAATTCAGTTCAATCGGCGACGAACGATCCAACGTATCTGCCCCTCGATAAAAGAAAGCATGAAGGAAAATCGAAGGGTTATCGGCGGGTAGCGGTTCGACGACAAGACCAGGAGTCTCTCGTTTTCGCTAGGACCCTCTGCCGGCTAGTGCTGCCGGATGCCCGACAGCAAACGATACGGGAATGAGATACGACGCGAGTACCATGCCGCAACACGGTCATAATCTACCTCGCGTTATGAATCCCCGAGTGAACGTGACGATACGTACCGGGTGTACGAGCGTGTCGCCCGTCGATACGCGTATGCGTTTTCCACGGGGGTGGTCCGCTCCTCTCGCGATGGAAACCGGCCGCTAATCACGTTCCCCGTTACACGGTACGCCGCAAACGTATTCACGTCCTCTTTTGCGCACCCGCCAATACACACTTGCGCATTACCTGCGGTTCTCGCGTGGCTACCTGCCCACGGCTGACAGCCCGCGGCACGTCGTTATCGAATTTCGACGAACGGCCGTCTAACTAAACGGCTTCCACGAGCCGTCATCCGCGGACGTTCGGCTGGATACTTTGGCTGGCAAGAGTTAATCGATCCGCGAGGAATGTTTGGAGATACGACTAAATGAAGCGGGGTCTTCTTCTTTTTCTTTTTTTTTTTTGTCTTCTTCTACCCGTTTTGTTTAACCGGCGTGCGCAAGATATTTCGCGTAAGACGGCAGAAATAGTCGAGTTTCGTTTCTCTACAGCTGAGTAAATTTCCCGCGGTTGCCGGATGATCGGCATTCCTGAGTTAATCGATCGGGGTGAATTTTTCGGCGGGGGATTATTTATGGCGTGAGAAAGAATTCCGGTATGGTTGCGAGCGAGAATCGAGGTGGGGGCAACGAAGGGGGTGTAATACTGCAAGCTAAAAGATTTTTATTGTTAACTCTCCAAATCTCGCTGCGTGTAGAATTTTCATGCGCAACGCAAACGGACGTACGCTCTCGTACATGACACTGTCCGTCCGTAGGAATTCATCGATGATCATTGACGGGGCACCATGAAGTCGCACGTCCTTTACAGAATAAACGATATTCTCCCGGCTTCTATCCACGGGGCCGTCCACGTTTGACAAAAATAACGGCGAATGAAATATCGTACGGTGCCTCGGGGACGTTCGTTTCCGATCGCGGTCGATCCGCCGGTCGACGGGTCGCGTCATCGCCTAGCCGAAACCTTTCACGACCCTTCCGTCGGACGAACGACTTCAATGAAGTCCCGTTGATAACTGAAACTGGCGTCTCGAATGCAATTAGCGCGGAACGTTGAACGCCGCACGCAAGAGCGGTGATCCTCGAACAACTGTTCACCAAGTCACTCGCGCCTAACAACGAAAAACGGGCACCGGACGACCAGACAACCGGCCGGTCCATGTACCCCATCGATCCAGACCTGACCTGTCTTCTCCCGTCGTCTTGGCTCTCCTTGTGGATGCCGCACGTTCGTCAATTTCCCCAATGAACGTCCGCCATATATATATATATATATACATATATATACACGTCGAATAATGGAACGTGAGCGGCCAGAGTCGTTTCGCTCAGGCACGAACTCGCCTAATCATACAAGCCGGCACTAGCTACGGCCCGGTCGTTTCGATGCGTGTACCCGCGAGTTTCTCGCTGCTCGAACAGACCGCCGTGTACACACAATACCCGTGCGCTCTAACGGTGAAACGTTGGGAGGATTTCACGCCGCGGCCTGGCAGAAATCTTAATTCTCGGAAGAGTAAAACGACCCGGTCGCGGATAGAAAGGCAACGGGCAGCGAGGGGGACAGCGGGGAGCAGCGCTGTTCGAGCCGCGGCAAACAGGAGAGGGGTCAAACGGGGGTTCACAGAGGGATACGCGAGACTCTCGCAACGCCCGCTGGTTATACGAGGATAATACAGACAAATCGTAATCCCGGAGGCACGGAACGAGTGCCGATTAATTTCGAGATGAGCCTTGTCAAAATACAGGCACGCCGTTAAGGACGATGCTCCCACGTACCGGAGCTAATCTTGACTAATAACTGTCGCACACCGTAGCGAGCAATAGAAAAAACATCTGGAACCTGTTGAACTCGGTATCGAGAGGAGGAGTGCCACGGGACCGCGGTTGTACTCGCGTGTACAGAGCTCTGCGGCGGGTATGTACAATGCGAAGCGCGCGTTCGTGCGCTCATGACGGGACTCCTGATTTGCACCCATGGATGTCACAGCAGTGGAAATATGCGTTCGTAGATCGGAAGATTCCCGTGGGCGAACCAATCGTTCGGTTGTACAAGAGACAAAAAAAAAAACAAGCTCGCACATTTTTAAATATCGTTCAAACGTTGAATTGGAAAAATCGTTGCGCACGAGCATAATCTCTTCGCTCGATGGTTTCAGACTGAGTGGCGTGAAATGTCGTCCCGCCGGTAATTCATTGAGTCGAGTATCGCCACCGGTTTGAGCGGATCGTTAGGAAACAAGCTTCCCCGATGACGTTTTCATTAGGCCTCCAATCGACAGATTGGAAATCGACCGCGGGAACGAATCGTGTTCAGGATGCGCACCATCTGTATGTACACTTGCATGCCCGTAGACAATGTTTCGTCTAGTGTAGTACACTTATCGATGAATTATCGGACGACTGTCGGGGCAAGAACTGGCGTGACCAAAACGGTCCGTGTGCTCGTTTAATTGCGAAGTGCTTGAAGTTTTTATTGCGCCCCGTTTATTCTCTATCGCGATGCACGCGATCGCCGCAGGATCTCGCGGGCGAAATACTACGATGCTAACAATTATCGTTACTTACTTCTTTCCCCGCGAAATAATACGTGCATGCTTTATCGCGTACGCGAACGAGTGTTCTGCACTCTTTCTGCGTCGCACACGTACGCGCACGAATAACGAACGTTTCGAATTGTAAGTACCGGAACGTTCCCGTTGCGAGTACCCGATTTCTTTCCCCGAATCTCGAAATATATTAATGACGTGCGATGAAAACGTCGATTAAGAAACACGGAGTGTCCTTTGCGCGATAGATCGCCTCCACGAGCACCCGCGCACGTAAATCACCTTAAATCGTAGCGGCACGAAAAGCCGATACGCTCATTCCCAGTCGCCGCAAGATCGCTTCACTGTATCGACGATCTTTCTCGACACCGCGAGTCCCGACGTCCCCGGGACCATCGGTTCGAGCACCGTCAAGGCGGCAAAATCGTTCGGAGGTGTAATCAAAGCTAACCACCGCGTTCCCTCGTAGCCCATGACGCGATGCTGTTACGTGATCGTCGTTTGTCTCTGATGGCAGCGCTGAAACTACGTACCAGGCTTTCCCGCACGTACGCGGCGAATTCATGGAACAACCCCCGGGGGATTAACGCCGCGGTATCTGGATCGAGATCGACCGATGGACCGGCCGGTATATCGGCAACAAATTGTGCTCGATGATGATTCGATCGGCGTATCGATCCGATATGCCTGCAATTTGCGAAAGAAATCGAGGCAACGACGCGATGCGGCCGCGGCGAGTCACGCGCTCGTTACACACACCGCGGCCGCGTTTGTTCGTCCTTGCTCGCCGGGGCTGCTACCAACGTGCCAATCCAGTTTCCCCTCGTCGGATTATCACCGGGGAAATACTATGGAACTCGAATTTGTGGCACGTGAGAACGCCATGAACTTCTGCCACGAGAAAAACGTCCGCAGCCGCAGAGCGGTCGCCTCGCGTACCTCTCTGAGATGAAAAACAGCGCGACCAGGCGAGCACGTCCTGGACCGTTTTCCGGGGTCGTTCGCGCGTCAGCTATCGCTGATTTAATCGATCCCTGTGTGGGGTAACCGTCGATTAAACCGCGATCGAACGAAACCGCATTTATCTATGGAATAGATCTGAGGCGGTCGATCCGCAACGGATAGTTCTGCGAGCGGCGGGGACACGTTTTATAGGCCCGATCGAGATCACGATCTCCCATATATTTTTCCCACCTTCTGCCCGCCTGTGCCCCGTCCGTGCGAGAGAACAGACCGGCCGAAGGATCGAACGGATCGACGGAGACGAAACGAGGGAGAGGCAGAGAACGGAGCAAGTGGCGACCGGCCGGGAGGAGGACAACGACGAGCCAGGGAGAGTCTCATCGGCCACTTCCCATGTTAATATCCGGTTATGCGTAAGGTATGGAGGCGTACGGCCAGTTTGCATGGAAACTAAGGCATTACCGTGCTGGACCACCGGCGTCGAACCACTCGTCGAACGGCCCTGTTTGCCGACACCTTGGAGGACGACTTGGAGGATCCCCTACTCCCTCTCGCGCTTCGTCCTCTTATCGCCGCCCTCCTTTTCTCTTTCTCTTCCCTCTGTCGCTCTCTTGGGCCAACGTTTCCTGTTCGAGACGTTCCCCCGTGTCCTGTCGCGGATCCTCAGATTACGGGCAACGAGTATCAACGACGGATCAAGCGAGGTTTTATCGGCGGCGGGACAGGGCCGGCCTTTGCTCTCTACCCTGAAGAGCCTACTTTCGGGTTCGCGAGTTCTCTCGAGTCTGACGAATGTTTCGTTTGATCGTGTCCAAGAACGGAATCGTTCGGTCCGTTCGTCGATTAATAATTGATCAACGATCTTGGCGAACTCGTCGTTGAGACAGGAAGGGGTAGTTCGCTTTTGATTTCGCGGTCAGATTTGTAGTGTCGCACGAAAATATGGAACCGTCGGAAACCTGTTCGTAAAGGGACGTTTCGATAAAGGAGGAGGAGGAGGAACGAGTGATATCACCGGTCACGACTGCCTCTCGGCCTGTCCTTTTTTTCACGGCGGCGGAATGAAAGGAAACTTTCGGAGCGGTCTCGATCTTTTATATGGGGTGTAGATTAGACGTGGGCCGTCGATTACCGGCTTAGAGGCGACCCAGCCCCTTTCTACGAAATTTATTCCTATATACGTTACCCATCGACCGCGATACCTTTCGTTCTTTCGGTGCTTCCTTTTTCACCCCGATAACTTCAACTTAATGGCGATTCCTATGTGTCGCGCGATCAGAAGAAGATCACGGTCGTACCTTCGCTTGCACGCCGTGTCCTGACCTGATTTACGACGATCGAATGTACACCCTCGAGGTTCGAACGTTTGACGATCGATCGAGCGTAAATTACCTCGCCACTGTCATTCGTCATCTCTCTAATCGACTCGAGGGCTACCGAATCCTCTGTCCAAACACTGCCACGTACGAGAGCGCAAGGGTTTTTGGCGGCCGAGCAGAACATACCTGTCCACCTGTCGACAAACTTGTATCCACTACGGCCCTGCCTCCGTGACACCTATGCCCCCCCCCCCCCTCTCGGCGGATCTAAAAGTCCTCGTCGCCCACACTCGGGTTCCTAGGCTTAAAGAGGTTCAAAGTTCCCTTCGTGGTCGTTTACGCCTTATTTATTCTCGTAATTTACTCCCACGCGGCCCTTGCACGCCGGCAATTTATTTTACGACGATCATATCTGGAAGTGGCTGGCAGAGTGCCGCCAGGTCCACCATACAGGACTTGTCTTTACTCCGTGCACCACGGGTTCACACTCGTTTCCAGAGCATAGCCCCGAGCGACACGTTCGAGGCGAGGGACAGCGTCGATGCAGAGAGAATTTCAATTTCAATTTGATCCGCAGAAACGACGGTTCTTGTTTAACGAAGGGGGCGGGTCTATTTATCGTGCTAGGTGTTTGCGATAAATTGCAATTATCGCCATTTCCCTGCACTTCTACTCGCGTTAGTTTGTAATAGGATAATGACGATGCACGCGAGACGGTTTTTAATGCGGCAGGCCGAAGATCGACGGAAAAACATGTTCGATAATATACGACGCGTACGTGGACAGTTTTGTTTATTCATCGTCGGTCAGGAATACTAATTGCATCTGCGACTGATCTTTCTCCTCCAACTGTTTTTCTTTTCCTCTTTTTTTTGTTTTTCTTTCGATCACGAGCGAATGCAAAAATCACTCGCTGTCACTGTGAGATGCAGTTTAATAGATTTTTCTCGCATGAAATAACTCGCGTAATAACAGAAGCGGCTGTGAAGTAAATCGGGGTGCACCCGTGGTCGTTGCGACATTCTTTATTGAGACGATCATCGTCGCGGAAAGTGCGCCACGCAATTCACGCTTGCGAATCCCTTTACGATTCTCGAACGTCTCCGATCCGACATTGGTCAAACATCGATTCGTCCAACGATTTCGCGATACTCGCGCGCGACAGTCGCGTAAATTTTCGCGCGGCGCTCATTGACGAGATTAACACGAGAAACGTTCAACGGATCGTCAACGAATTCGCCCCTCGCCCCGACCGGAGCACGAGAACGACGCGCATAATTTGTCGCTTAGCGAGCTCGCATGAACGCGATATCCCCGGTTACGCACGAGCGTCCGTCGAAATTAATGAAATTTCGTCGGGCACTTATCGTTTTGGTCGGCTAGAAGTCGCTCGGATACCGGCGGACCGGGTAATCGCTAAGAGGGACCTTTTAAATTACAGGCCGGTCCGCCGATAAACAGCCTGGACGCGATGGTCCAATTACGCTCGCGTATTTATATTCAATCGCTGCGCGCCCGCTCCGACGTTTATTCTGCGTCGCGTGCGCTGGCTTAATGAGCGCGGATCGCAGGCGGACGCGACGGGAAAGTGAACGATATTTATACGGAGGGCAATTTCGGGACTTGCGTACGCGAGACCGGGACACCTTAGCACCGAACGTGCCGCTCGCTCTTGCAAAAACATCCCCCCTCGCGTTTCCATAAGATATTGTGATTTATTCAAATGACTCGTGACCGTGCACGTCGAGGAACATATTTATACTTTAATCGGACACCGATCCGGAAATTTTCGTCAGATCCTTGGGACACGTCGGAACGGGAGGAACGGGAGGAACGAGACGAGTCCCGGTAGCAGCACGGGGGTTAGTTTCGCGGTTCGAGAACAGGGCGCTCATACATCCGACGAACGACGAGGCGCTAACGGGCGTAAAATGAATTATCATTTATATACGCGCCCGTTGTCGGTCGCGTGTTGGTTCGCGTTGTCGTGCGACGAGCGTTGTTCGAAACCCCACTTTGCACCTTCCCGTAAACGGTCACCACTGTCAAGATGTGCCAGGCTGATTTATTCCGATGCGAACCGCCGCCGCGCCGGTTGCTTTATGGGTGGAAAATTAGCAAGGGTTACGCGGCTGAATGGCGGAGTCGCCGCTTAACACCGGCCGATGCATTCAAGGCTTCTTTAATGGACGACGACACGCCCTGCTTAGCACCCTTTAACACCTTCCGATCTGCTTTAAAGAGCGCCTTTTTCGCGAGGCGATCGCCGGGTCGGTCCGCCGCGCGAAAATTTCTTCTTTGCTCGCGGAAACGAGTTTGCCCTGGTCAACGTGCTAAAGAAGGAAACATTTGCGTCGCTTCTGTGGGGGCCCCGGAGTCCTCGAACGGACGAGTCGCAGGTATAGCCGTGGAATTGCTTTCGCGAACGTCGGAAATTTCTTTTACTCCCCTCTGGGAATAAAACGACGGAGAGGATCAATCGTTAATTCAACGATCGCAGCGCGCCGAATATCGCGGATCGATCGCGAATGAATTTATTAACGCGATGCAAAGTTTAACGTTGCCCCGCGCACGTTTTTTGTGCTCATTAGGTAAACGCGGCCGACGCATTTCTGAAGGGGTAATATCTAGGCTCAACATTACCGCTGACAGAGTTAAATAGCGTTCCCTGACCTTTCGATGAACCGCGATCACTAAAAGCTTGTACCGCGGGATTAGCTTAATAACTTCTTTAGAAGAGGCCTCTTTCCTAATACTCAGCGATTCTTTCTTCGTCCCCTGTGACAATTAATAACAGCCGGGCACAGTGTCTCTCCGTGTGATTTACCAGAGGGTACGAGCAAACATTCATTTCTCCGATTGACAACGAATGATTGATCGGGCCTTTGTACAAACCACCGTGTTGCCTGCATATTTCATCGTTCCCATCTAACCGCATCTAATAGAATTCTTCGTCGATTTCTCAATTCTCTCTACGTCGCGAGCCGAGAACTATCTCAAACGTATGTATCTTCTTCAATTAGCGGGCCCGATGTTCCGAACACGTTCCCCGATACGGTTGATCACGACGGCACGCAGAAAACGAGTTGCCCAGCGAAATATTGTTGAATTATGTAATAGATCATTCCTGTGTCTCGTTATATCCACCCTCGACACTGTCGATATCGAAATCGTCGATTCTCCGTTCACGTTCCCCTGGTCACCCCCGAAGGGCACTCGCGCAGGGACCAATGCATCAAACGGTCTGCCCTGTACCTGCACTACGTGTCGCCGTTAAGTTACAATGACTGGCGCTTAACCCCTGACACAAGCTACAATGGCTGGACCCGGCACCATAATTGTTATTTTAATAAGCTAATTTTCGCCGCTCTCGAGCGCAGCGCAAACGCACGCGAGAAGGGAAAGGGCCGTGTGTAGAAGAGGGCCGTTGGACTCGCGCAGAGGGAGAAGGAAAGGTGGAAGAAGGTGCACAGGGTACGGCCTCATCGACGGCCACGTCGGACGTGCCGAGATTAACGGCTGTACTTCCGAGGGTCTCGACGATTTACCCGTAATAAACGTAGCCACGCTTCTTGCGCCGCGATTCGTCCTCCTTCGTTTTCCTTTTCCGCGAAATCCTCCTGCCTCGACTATGCCTCTCGTAACCCGTCCATCGTTTAACGATCCCGTGAACCCTCGTCATTCGTAGATCTCTACGGATTTCTAGAATTTCGAATTAAGAATCGCCGGTTCGTAATCGAACTTCCTCGCGGTCTGATTAATGAACTGCATCGATCGTGTATTCGTTGGTGACACGGACTCCTGCCGTACGAAAGGGGGAATATCGTTGCATTCTCTCCGCGACGCCCGCGGAATACCTTCTATCTGTGAGACGTTTCATTTCTGAACGCACAAGTTGACCCCACGGGCCACGTAGATTTCCCGTGGGGAGATTCGTACGATCCTCGCCCGATCGAGCGGCCGGGACATTTATCTCGTTACAAAACGTCCCGTCTCCGTGGCTGGAAGATCGATAGGTGTTTTCTAGCTTTATCGGACACGATGGAAATCCATAATAACGCCGCCTTCCGCGACCTATCCCTAGGTACTTTTTCACCCATTGCGAAATGTGAAAGGACTCGGCCCCAGCTTTATACGGCTTTCGGCGTCTTATTATTTCTGCCACGGCCGGCATCTATTGTCAAATGGCCGCCCATGGAAGGTTAAATAATGTCACAGCTTATATGGCGACGGGATCTCTCCTCCAGTCTCTCCCATTTCCTTTAAAGATCAAATACTTGCGAGCGGAGACCTCCCCGTCGCGGCTGAAAACGGGAACAACGGAAACCCGGATAACTGACTATGGCAATACGGGGATACGTTTCCACCCGATATCCGTCCCGGCGGTTTAAAAGCATCGCCGGCGCTAATCGACGCGATCCGGACAAATGCTAATGAACGTGAACCCTTTCTACCCGTCCTGTTGTGCGCGCGTCATCCTCGACGCACCGGAGAACGCGGCGCGTTCAATTTAAAGCGGCGTACGGAGCTTCAGAAGAGAGAGGACGTTCACTCGCATTAACGGCTTATGGGATTCCTGCGTAACTTATTTACGATGACAAAAAAAAAATCGCGACTCCCCCGTCCGTCTATAATATACGCTCGAATCCGCTATTCTTCAATTACCGCTCTTCCCCATTCTGTAGTCCCTCTGTGTTCCCGCCGGTCTCGTACACCCCCCCCCCCGTACCTTTCTCGTGCTCTCTTCCGAAGCTCGTTCGCTGGCCTCTCTCCTTGTCGCCCCTCGTCGCTGTTCCTCTCCTATAACCCTTTTCCACCATGGTTGGTACCTCGTTGTGCATGCGCGTGTCCTTCTTCTTCTCTGTCCCCCTCCGTTCACTTCCCTCTTCCTGTCTTTTTCTCTTTGTTCGCTCGCCAACAGCGGTGTACCGGCTTGCGTGCATCTGAACGCGTGAGCGCGTACAGTACAGGTTACCGAGGGGGGGTCAGAGGTCGGGTACCATGTAAGAGAAAGAAAAAGGGGCAGAGGTGGATGGGCGTGGTTCGTATTTGAAGTAGAATCGACCCTCCACCTTCTATACCCTTCGACGTGTAGGTTCTCCGCGGTGCGGACCGGCGCCGACGAGATACGTCACGGGAATTCTGCTGTTCAAGCTATTGAAAAGAAGTATTCCCCGTCCGTACCCCGCCATTCTCGTGTCCCAGAGAGCGGGACCGTTCATTAATTCACGTGTTAATCGACGACGCGTATTTCGTCCGGCTGATCGTCGACAGGGGGTGGCTGAGATAAAATGGAAACCGATGGACGAGCGCGACGAGCGAGAAAGTTCGCGGACGGTCGGAGAACTATAGGACATTGTTGCGTATCAATCATCGTGGATAGGTGGTAAATTGATATTTTTTTTTCTCACTCTTTCTTTTCGACGCGCAGAGTATTTAGAGACGGCAGCCGGCGGTGTCGTAATTAGAAAGGGAAGTTGCGTATGTTCACGTGTACGATTATTAGTCGCCAATGAATGCCGAGGAGACCTACCAAATGATCCGTCTCACCTGCCTGAATTACCATCACGCGTAATATTCTGTTTACAAATATTCCGGCAAGTTTTTGTGACAGTTTTACCAGCATTTTAGAACCGAGACTTTCGGTTCTCCTCCTAAATTTATATTCCCGTCTGCCGAGTGGGCAGGGTCATCAATAATCCTCCAATTAATTTTTTCATCTCGTCTCCCTGTACCACCGACTACCTTATTTTTCTTTTTTTTAATTTTTATTACACCGTCGCGTCGGCCAAACCAATTGCACCACCTTCTCGACAGAGAGGTACAAGTTTTCCCAGCTCGCGGCAGCTCCGAGCGGAAACATTTATGAAAACCCTCTCGGCTGTCCGCGTTGAATCGCGTTGACAACAGTGTCCGCGTTTACGATCGATAATTATCAGCGTGCCGCGGCTGCTTCGAATGCCGTGCATACCAAGGGGATTCCGCGGTCCGATCCGCGTATCAAACGAGAGAAGCCGGCCCCGGACCTCGAGGTGGCGGGTCGCGTCGAATCGACGGGTCGTTCGTCGAAAACAATTAAGCGCGGTCGGGGCCGTAGATGTTCCAGCTGGATAGCGGGTCGAAACGAACGATTCATCGCCCCTTTCTTTCGCTCGACGGGCCGGTATTCCGCCGTGACGAGTAGCCGATGGGCATCGCTAATTTAATAAAAGCGCCGCGTCGGTAAATGGGCTGGGCGAGGAGGACGGTGAAAGGGGAACGGCCGCGGACGGGTCCTGTATCGATGACCAATTTAGATATCTCCACTGGATGTATCCCGAATGTGGCCTTGAACGAGGTGTCAGGACGACTCCACGATCAGGCCCGCGATGTAGACGTTATACATAGTTCGTTCCGTTGGAAGCACCGCGCGCATTCTGCTTACTCACGTCGGTCGACGTTCGTCCGTTTAAGTAGAATCGCCGCGGGGCAATTAATTAGCTGGGAAAAACGTTTTACGCCCCGTTCACGGGCGCCGCGCGCCGAGCAGTCCACGTGAAAATACGCGCGGTGGGTGGAAGTTCTCCCATGCTGATGATTCCCCGCGGTTGGCTTCCCTTGACGATCGTCGGCAATTAAAGTCTCGCACCCTCCATTAATCTGCATAGGAAAGTGGACGAGCGAGGTGGGGTGACGGGAATACGAACGGCGAAGAGGAGGAACGGATACCGTGGATCGCCGCGGGTGTTTCCACGACTCTTGTCCTCGAAAACGCACGAACGGGAGAAAAAGGGTAAAACACGACGGTTATGTCACCGAGGGATAACCGCGGGTGGGACCGCGGAACGATTATGATTTTCCTGGCGACTCCGCGGTAAGATATACGCTAATATGTATGGCGTTGCTGAGCCTTCTTCCGTGTTAAATCATGGTTTAGGTGAGTCTGGGTTAGACGTCCGGTGTGGTATTTAATTATCGGGGTCCCGATGGGAGAAGGTAATAAAGGGCCCTCTACAGGACGTCCAAGGATGAAATTGTAGTTCGGATGAACGACGATTATGTTGCTGCTTGGCTTGTTACTTTTACGATTAACCATTGTATCGGAATATTATCCGGTATGTTATCACCTGGCCAGTGAAATTTCATGCAACGCAGCCCCCTCTGGGATTATTAACATCGTTTTTCTTGGATACCAACGGTTCACGGTTTCGCTGCGGAGGAACGAAAAAGCGCTCCAATTTTTCACCGCGAAACGTCTCGAAATCGTGGAATGCGACGGCTCGCCTCTCACGCGACGAAACGACGGCGATCCGTGCGTCAAGAATCCATCCCATAGCTCTCGCGCGGAAAGAATTCACTTAGCAGCCCCATAAATAATTCACCGCGTAAAATGATTCGTCAGACTGTCCGATGGTTTTTAAGAGTTCGATAGAAAGCCGGGAACATGTCGAAGGCGGCCGCCATCACGTTTCCTTCGTCACGTGTCTGACAGGGTAATGGTGCACAGGTATTAACCAACACCTAGACCGCGGGACACTTACACTCGCCGACAACGACAGATAAATTAGTGATGCTCGCATTGTGGATGGGGTAATAGACGTCGCTCTGCGCTGACATTTAAGCCGCGACAGTGTAACCAGCTCTGTTGTAATCGATTCGACGCTGCGCAGTTCGACGTTGGCGGCTCCATTTTCCGCTTTTCTCCGCTTACGCCGGTCCGCCGACAGACGTGACGCCTGTTGAACCGTCGAACGAGGGAAGAATAATGCGCTGCGACCTTTTTCATGCAGTCCTTTACGTCAGCTGGATGTGTTTCCTACATAGCCTCTAATTGCTGCACGGGTACCCCTTATCGGAATATTCATGAGCCCCGATAAAGTTGATTTATCGGGCGAAAATTAATTAGCCACGTGTAACAGGGACAAAAGGACGCGGCGAAGCAGATAGCGACCAATGCATATATTCGCGTGCGCACATGAACGGCGTACGCGCAACGTTTCCTCGTCGCAGCTACGTGGCATTATCGCGCCGCTTCAACCCTTCCGCGAATTTCGCAAATTGCAGGCCTCGCCGCTACGGGAAGCGCGTTTTTCCACCTGTCGGGATGCAATCGACAGTCGTCGGCTGGGATCGAACGGGAAATCGACGACGGCGAACGGTGTGAAAACGTGGCGGATAGGTGTGAAGCGCGTGCATCGTTTGGGCGGAGCTGAAGTTCGAAGGAAATCGACTGCGAAACGATATTCTCGGGTCGGCGTTAGAAATACTCGGTGGTATTCGCTTGGCGCGATCGTTCCGCGTTCGATCGGCGATGCGAGTACAATAAAGGGAACGAAGTAGCGAACGGTCCCGAAGTGAATGGACATCGAACGCAATCTCATTAACGTCTGGCTTTTTGTTTTATGCGATCGTGATCCGGCCGGTTACGAAATAGTCGTGGCGTCCTTAATCTGGGATCACCGAGGCGCATCAAAGTTACCGATGGAATATCATTACGATCGAAGAGATTCCCCTGTTTCCGTCTCACTCCGACGCCCGGCGCCCCGAGGTTTCCCGTGCAATTTGTGCGAGCGAGACGGACCGCTAATGATAGTCCGAGTAGAAATATATTATAGATGATGTTACGGGATACACGTAATGAGTGAAACGTGGCTTTATCGTGGAATTTTGCCGGCGCGATTCGTTCTAGCCCCGCGCGAACGCTCGGATTGTGTCCGGCGATCGATCCGTTCGGAATGGAAATGCGACCCGCGATACTCGAATCGTTCGGTAATTACGTTCGTAAACGACGATCCATGTTGCCTGACGGAGCTCTGTTGGTTCCATTAAATTCATAAACCTGATACTGTAATCGAGACCCGTTGTATATCGTAACTTGTGACACGAGTTCCTTGTTTAGGCGACACTTTAATTCTTGTACAGGTATGTCCTGTATTACGTTGCACGGCCGAATTGCCTTCACGATACTCGAAGCTCGGGCGTCGCTAATTTCAGGAGCCGTCGAGTCGCGGGCAATCATTGTCACGTCCGTCCGACGAATTCGTGTTCCCCGATTCCCTTACATCCATAAATCCTCCAGCTCCGTGGAAGCGCCTCGTTCGCGGTAGCGGCCTCGCACACGAGCTTCCAAGAAGCCAGGCAACAGTGGCTGTCAGGGATCATCCGGACGGAGGCGCAGTAAAACTGTGCAAAGACAGGAGGAGCACAGATCGAAAGCTCCTCCGGTTCGTTCTTTTTTCTCCTCTCCGGCGCGCTTCTCGTCAAGACGACAGCAGATAAACTATTCGCACGCGGTCCCGACGAGCCGCGTGTACCTGTTTCCCATCGTCGACGTTCGAGGCAGGTGAGTTATAAACTGGCTACCTCGTCGCCGATCGCCGTCATCGATCGACGGCGTCGTCCTCGTCGTCCTCGTCGTCCTCGTCGTCGTCGTTGGTCACCAGTATAACAGAATGTACGGGTATGGGCCTGATCGTCAGGTATGTATCGCCTTGAACGGGCACCCGAGATTGACCCCTGACCCGCGGGACGCAGGTGAGCCGCGATTTTTCAAACGATCTTCCCCGCTCCCGCGCGCACACGCGCTTCGCGATATCCGCAGAACGCTGGAGGACAAGGGGAGGTGAGGCCGGAGGCAGCGTTTGCCGATTGGTCGACGCCGTCCTCTTCGCAGCCAGTGACGAGAATGGAGGCCATCCTGACCCACTCCCACCGCGCCTAGTTTATTCTTACCTTTCCATACCTTTCCATTCCTTTCCTTGCCTTTCCATTCCTTTCCAGAATCTGCGGGCAGAGTGTCGTTGCACACTCCCTTCCCCTTCCCTCGTGGACGGCGACCACCCCACGTTCGCCACCTGTGTCGTCGAGAGTCGAAATCCAGGAAGTCTGGGATTCAGCGTGGTGTATTGCTGTCCACCCGGGAGATTCTGCCGCGCGTGAGATGCGACTCGTCTGTGGCGGCTTGGGCAAGGTGGTTAGCAGTCACTGTTCTTTTCCTTCGTTTTGTTTTCATTTTATTTATTTACAGTACTCGTGGGCCTTGTTTGTGATTTAATTAGACATCTATAGCTTTTCGTTCCGTTGTACGCTGACGGTGTACGTATAGTTCGTTACCGCGGGGAAATATCGTTTCAGCCCTTGCGAACAGTTCGACTTGGTGAAAAGATCGATACTTTCATTCCAATAAAAGCAGGGCACTGTGACGATGACGGAAACAGAAGCGAAGAA
The DNA here is from genome assembly GCA_963969485.1 of Nomada goodeniana. NCBI lineage: Eukaryota > Metazoa > Arthropoda > Insecta > Hymenoptera > Apidae > Nomada > Nomada goodeniana. The sequence continues at coordinate 3,311,863 of OZ018303.1, read as the reverse complement.
ACGTTTGTTTAACCATTGACGAATTTAACAAACGACGCGATTTCCTGTATCGCAGTTAGGCTGCTATCCTGTTCATTCCCTGCTCATCCCGGCGTCTTTAATTTCCTCCCCAATGGAGCAGCTTAAGTCATCACGCTCTGAAGCTACCTTCGCATACACTGTATGCCAAAAATACTACACCGCCGCTGGAAAATCGTTTACCGATGAACAATCGACACTCGAAAATCAGCAACAGTTTCCGAGGCAGGGTGTCCCGAAACGAAATTCATCGCCCTCAACCCCTGTCACATTAACCGTCGCGCGCCCTCGACGATGTTGGACGTCGCTGGCAACTGGAAGCGTGGCCGAAAACTTTTGACCGACAGTGTACACACACGTATCCCTCGCAAATACCCAGCGACGCCCACGTCTATCCACCTGCCGGCCTGAATAATCCCCTATCATGACATTAGCGTACAATCCGGCTCGGATTAAGCTTGTTAAAAATTCACGGCCATGCGTTATGTGTGGCCAGACAGGGACAGATTAACGCGATCAATCTGTACCGTTGATCCTACTCCCCCGTCTTTTTGTCTCTTGCCTTCGTTCCTCCCTCCTCGACTCCTCTTTCTCACTTTCTTTCCTTTTTTTCACGCTTAATGCCTCCGCGCCGTGCTATCCCTGTGTTCTGGCCAATCTCGTGGCAAAGTGTTCCCGGACGACGCCACGGTGTCGTAATGCCCGCGAGCGTGGCGAGTAATATCTCTATTAATAATGTAATTGCCGGCCGGTGGAATCGTGCATGCGTGCAACAGCCATTAGCAAGAGGTATCCGCTGTGTGAGGGAAGGGTTGAGGGGGGGTGTTGGTGGTGAGGGCAGGCTAACCCTCACGACGAACGGTTCACCTGTGCGCGTTTACGCGGGTCATGGGTGGAATTAGTGCGACCCGCGGTCAGACTCGAGCGAACAGATGGACACGGATGTACGGCGTTAAATGGGAGAGAAGGAAAGGAAGTTTGAGGACGTTTCAGGCTAGAGGAGATGGAGCAGAACGTTTGTTCTTGTTCGTAGAAAGGGGTGGACGACTAATTCTTTGCGTAAATGGGGAGGAACTTTTTTTATGCCGAGTTGGGCTTTTGGAAAAATGTAAAAATGTCCGTGTTTCCGTTGAACCGGTGAATGTGTTAAGATACAATGATATCTGACGCACGCTAAATACCTCGTCCACGAACAAGGAAGTGAGAAAATGGTGGAACGGCGATGGCAGGGTGTTAAGAATTTTTTGGTAAGTTCCGGCGAATTTGGTTACACGCGCGCTAATAATTTAAGCGTTTTCGGCGATTCGCGTGCAAGCCGGCCGAACAAACGCACCGCTCTTCTTGCACCGTTTCGCAGACGTGTTTACTCGGAACGGTACTAATTGCATTTGCACAGTAATGGACGAGGCCGCGTGGCAACTGCGTACGTTTTCTCTTCGACCAATGAACAGGTCTTCTGACTGAATGGCAGGCATGTGCCTCTTGCACTTCTGTTCCGTGGTTTAACCACGCGAGTAACACCCAGATGTGTTTGCCATTTCTTTTTCTCGAGGACTCGTTCGATTCATTCTCCGCACCGTTCAATTCTTACCGTGCGCGTGAAACACTTGCAAAACAAGAAACTCGATTTACGCTCATTTTGTAGAAAAATTCGTTACTATTTCACGGGCGCAATTTGTGAATACAGTCCATTGAAATTGGAACGTCCGTGTCCCGTACGACTTGTGGCAGAGCGCAACTTTAAACGAAACTATTCCATAAAACGCCACGCATTGTGCTCGCGGTACGACAACAGGGGCGCAATTTTTTTCTCATTGTCTCAGCATGAAATTCCACGAGCCGGCTTCTACGAAGAATGCCCCGCACGGAAAGTTATTAACGGCGATGAAATCCGAACGCGAACAAGACGAAAAGGACGGTGGCCGCATGCGTGAACGCATCTCATTCGCCCATTAGGAAGGTATTTCACGGCGTGTCACGTTTTATGTCGGCCACGTGACTTCGCGTGACACTGGCGAGTTGAGCCGGTGCCGGGTCAGGGGTCACGTGCGATTCGCGTCGAACCGTTCGGCCCTTGCGGTTCAATGGTCATCGTCGTCTCTAAGTTCGTCTCGAAACTAACCGTGGCCCGAACAGGCTTTTCCAATCTTCTTCGCCGATGATTTCGTATTGCAATAAACCGAAGGAATCCGTTTGCTTTTTTATGGATGCATCGTCTCGTACGCCGGGGAAAAGTTTCAAAGTTAAATTTACCTGATGAATTTTCTTTTTTTTTCCGCATGCGCACGCGCGCGCGCGCACACAGCGTCTATGAAAGGCGGGGAATTGAAGTATAATTGTCGGACGTTCCTTCCGAACGATGAAATTATAATTGAAGTGCCGAGCACGGGGTAGTTTTAGCGTGGCACGGCTACGTCTTAACGCGGTGAACATTTTTGCATGGAAATTTAATTAAGATATCCACGTCCCATTAGTAGTAAATCAATGATACCAGCAATGTGAACATTAGTAACTGTACACGAAATGGTGTTTCAAAATATTTCCATTCGAACTTCTCTATCCCGTGTATCGAACACTTCTCACCCTACATTCCGTTCAACCGTTTTACATAAAGTCCGTTCCGAACGCAACAACGTGGAACAAGTATCGTCACCATTCTTGCGTCACGTATGTCATGTCCGATCCTCCAAATATCTCTAACTACGTACTAATATAATCTACGAATTTCACTCCAACAAGGTCCGCGCCGTCCCCCGTCTAGTCCTACGATACCCGGGTCGTATCGACAAGATTTACACGCGTCTCTGTCGCTCTGGGGGCTGGCCCCGCGTTCCCCGAACGTTCTTGTCCGCCAAGGTATTTTACGTGAACGTAACGCGACCCAAGATGACATATTCTAATTTGGTTAAACTTTCATAAATGGGACAACGACGGACGGGATGAGAGGCCATGTCGCAGCAGGGGTGCACGGCGCTCTTTTAACGGCTCATTTGCGTCCCCGGGCAACTTTACGGTCCGGCTGATCGATTATTTTATTTTATTTTATCCCGGTGTCCGCGCTGCTTTCTCGATCTCAGGCATCGCCGTCCACCACTCGGTTTTATCGGTGTATCGCGTTTCCGATGCGACCTCGCGAGATCCACCGTTTCTTCACTGCCACGGGAAACCCATCGAACGTGTGAGAAATCGTTCCGGATAATCGATCCCGGTGATGGATATCTCGCAGGTCCATTAAAATTATTAGCATTCGAAAGCGGTACGGCGCACCGGGAACTCTCGAACTTTTCGTTGGCCGCCGCGCGATTTTATTCGGCTAGAAATTCAGCACGCGAACGCGCGCGCGTCGTGAAATTATTTCGGGCGGGGTGTGCGAGCGAATCGAAACTCGATTAAGTGGTCGCAGGTTTCGTACGCGCCGGCCACCGGACCGAATGTAACAACGGCGGCGATAAAAATTAGAGAAACCCCGGGCGATGGTTATCGCTGTTACACGGTTTTCTAAATTATACAAGGCACTTAATCGCTACTCATGCCTTTATCTCCGACCATCGAGGAGGAAAGTAAAAGGATACTTTCTCTCGAACAGACGAAATTCCGGAGTCACCTCGCGCCGGACCATCGCATCAATAATCGTAAAAGCAGTTTCGAATTTAGGATCCGAGGGAATCTATTGCTCCATAAACGGGCAATAGTTCAAATCAAATGTGAAATATTTTAGTAGAGGCTCAGCGGCGTGTAATAGTCCTGAAATATTTGTCTCTCGTTAATTTCTTTCAAAACTCCACGAACTGTCGTGCTCGCTCGAACCTATTCCCGTTCGAGAAATCTTCCTCTTTTCCTTTTCCTTCTTGACGAAACGGTGTTAGTTCCGCGGCTGTAAAATCACTCGTCGCTCCGGTGGAAACGGTGGAAAAGTTGGAAATGGCAGGTGTTTGCTTAATCGCCGATGGAAACGCGCACTTCGCGGGTACCACGGTCATCTTATCTTTACGACGATGAGTTTTCAGCCCCGTCCATTCGCGCCCGTTCTCTTCCCTGACAATTTTACAATTCCGTACACCGTGCGGGAGTGCTACAGGTTTATAGTGCTTGCGTTTATAATACGTCTTAGGCTTTATGGCCGACCGTGCGTCCGTTGCCAACCACTCCTTCCGCGCTGAACGTCTATTTTTCTCGATTCTAGTCACGGCCGCGACAATGTCCCCATTCAGTGGCCTGGTGTTTAGAAGCTCGTGGTAATTTGGTTGTTTATGCTGGTCGTTCCGTAGCAGAGCAGTTATCTGTCTCTGAGAGGCGCCGGAATATTTAGTGCGACGAGAATAGGTGAAACAGGTATTTACATTTGGCATCCGATAGATTGGAACGGAGAGCTTTTGTATCTTGCAGTTTGCGGAAAAATTGTTAACACGAATTGCGATAATACCTCTGAACGTCGAAAGCGGAGAAGAATGTACTTGTCCTCTTTGACTATTCATTAATCGAAATCTCGTTTCGGCACGGTGCGCGCGCATTAAAAATTTATCCCGTTCAACATTGACGTAGCGCACGCGCGCGAATGATATCACGATCGTTCCTCCTGTCTCGTATATCCATCGAGCGTGGAAAAGAATCGGGGTGGCGCGGTTTAATTGCCAGGATCGATGGTGTCTAATTTAATTATCGATAACCGTGCGGGACGAATGACTTCACGGGAGATAAATCCAACGACGACCGGCGTAGAGAAACGATCGATCACCGACGAGAGAGTACCGAGCGTTCGATTTGGAATTTTTGTTTCGAATGCCACGAGTCACCCCGTGTCTAGCAGTCGAAGATTATGCACGCATCGCAAACGCGAATGAGATGTGCTCGCTACGATACTTGTTCGTACACTTGTCTGATATCTGACGAGTATTGTACAGCCATTGGCGTAGACGTATTTCGATTTTCTTGCTTCACATGAAATCGGCTTTATGAGCGAAAAATCTGTCGCACTCAGTTCACTGCAATTCATCGAATTTATCTCGTTTCGTTCACGTCGATCCGTCCTCATAATTCGCTATCGCGCCTCACGATTCATCTATACGATGGTATATTACTTGCGAAACAACAGAATTCGTGGAAGCCCTGCTAAATTGTCGTTTATATCACAAAATTCCTGTTACCAGATTTTCAGTCGCACGAGTGAAGAAACTATTGCGACGGAGACGCAAAAAAATTCTGTCCAGCCTAGCAGAACAGACTCGCCGCGGGATCAGTAGTATTGGCCGTTCGTGGTCAGACACCGGGTAGGCGTATTTACGCCACTGGCGGTGCACGCCAGTTGTATGCAAATAAGACGGGATAAAAATTGATCAACGTCAGACACCCGATGAATCTGCGAAGCCAATCAGCGTGTCTCATTAACCCCCGCCCCCGTCGAACAGTGCCTGTCAGTTTCGTGGCGAATCGTTCGATCGTGGTTGCCCGATGGATCGCTTGTTTCGCGAATACCTGTCGCGAGCGTGAGAATCACTGCATCCCAATTGATCTTAGGGTCAATGAAGCTGTTGAATGATGACCACTGACAGGTGCATTCACAGGTTTGCCCATAATACCAGCGAGTTGCCGGCGAGTTTTTTAGCTGTACCTGTGTTCGTTCCCCCTGCGCGATCTATCCCTCTCCACCTTTTCGTTCGCTCGCTGGCTCGTACTCTCTTCATCTTCGCGGGCCACATTCTCCGCGTTTCTCTGGTGTTCCCTCTATCGGCGATCCTCTCGTTACCAAGAGACCGCGGAGGTGAGAAAGAAAAGGACGGCGCGATGGTATTGTCTCGACGTTATTTGAAGTTGTTAATTATCCAGGGAAATTGAAGATGTACGATCCGGTCGATCGTCTCCCGTGCGCGAAGTGGCAGCGAACGCTGGACGAGGAAACGATTGTACGAGCGACAAAGGAAGAGTAAAGGGCGGTAGACGATTGGTTGTAAAATTTTCGAAGCGGGAAACGGAAGGAATGTTCCCTTCGTGTGAAACAAGGTTGATTTAAAAGAAATCCCTTTCCGATATTAGAATAATTCGATATTGAACTTCGAACGCGTCGAACGTCGCATCGAAATCATTCAATGAAAGTTAGAAAATTCTACGAAGCTGCACGTGCGTCCACTCGAGCTCGATTTATCTACGATCGGGGGAACTTCATTTTCTTCGCACCAACGTGGCCGTCGGGGAATTAATTTCCCCGGGAAGATACACGACTTCCGTGTCTATTTTTCCAAAGCTCGGCGGCTGCGTAATTCACAGGATCAGCCACCCCGGCGTACGTCCGCCCGCGGAAAGTCGAGAACGTGCGGAGCTTAACGCTTTAAGTGGTACAAAGCTGTCCGCGATTGACGCCGCGTTCACGCCCGCCAGGCGTTCGCGTACCGGTAAATGCAGCCGATTCATCATGGAATCATTCGCGCCGGGAGAATTCATTTATATTAATGAATGACTTATTAATCACGGCTGACGAGCGGTCGTGCCTCGTCCGGTCCCTCGCGGGGGTATCAATTATTATTCGCGCGGGTTGCGGCCGCGCAGGTGTCTCCGCGCGTGATTGTGCTCCAGGTATACTTCGGTTCGAGCGGAATTAGCGATTAGGCCCGAATTAGATACGAAACGGGGGAAGATTCGAATCAGGGGTAGAGCGGGTGATCGACCTGAAAGTTTCTTCGGGGTTGTGCCAAGCTTAGAGCGATAAAAAACAATAACAGGTGTTTTTTGTAGCGTGACAGGTGTTTCGTATATTACGAAGATAAACGAATATTATTGAGTCCCATTATTCGGTTCGCTCGGAAAATCGATAAAATTTTCATTCCGATCATTTTCCCTATTAAATCACAGGCTTCCATGCGCCGCAAAAATAATTTCTTTGGCATAGAAATTTTCAAGCACTCCAAGAGGAACTGCGTATCATAGGCAATCAATGGAAATTTATAGGACAGCCAGTTCTATCATCGAAACAACAATTTTCTCGCGGGTAACCACCATCGGTAGAACCGCCGGCTCGACCCAGAACCTCGCGGAATGCTCGCTGCTTGACGAACCTTGAGAAATCGACTGGAGCCCTGCGATTGACAGAAACAATATGTTTCAGCGGCCCCTCTTCCGTTTCAATTTTAACGAGCTCGACGGGACGGCGCGAACGCGGGCTCGCGAATTCCGATTTTTTTCTGACGGGGACGCCGGTCAAACGGAATCGTGATGGATAGGAGGTGCTGAGATTTAATTCCGATGATTGGAATTGAGTAATTGGCGATGCGCCGGCGTGCGCGGGAAATCGCGTAGGATCGATTCTTTTCCTTCAATTAGCGAGCGGTCGAACCGCCTTCTTGTTTAGAAAAGGGCACCACGAGGAAGATTGAAGCGGTGGAATGTTACGCTCGCAAGATCCATCAGACGCCGGTGTGCAGTTTTTGATTAGCGTGCATCGTTGCTTAATTCACTGACACATATTCGATCATACGTTTAAAAGTTTTAAACGCAATGACTTCGTCTATGCGCACCGTCAATTTAAGGTGAAAACACTTCCAGAATGTATTCACTTATTTCGCTTAAAAGCAGACGAGATGCTTTAATCCTTTCGTCGATAATATAGTCAAACAAACAGAGATGTAATAAGCGGCACGTTCGCTACTTCTAAATCTGTATACATTGCAACAAAATTTATTCGCGATGAATGATCCTGTCTAAAAAAAAAAGTCCCCTCTCATATTTTTCACAATGTCTTCCTTAATGCTCCGGGTGTGTGCCGCGAGGTGCGTGCAGAAAAAAAAGAGCCGCTTCACCCTCGCAGCCGGTCTTCAATTATTTCAATACTCGATGATACATTGCAATCGAATAATTTATTCGCTCGATAACGCGTCGAGGCGCTAATGACGATCCTACCGCCCCTCCCCCCGCGCGGTCCGCGTCGTCCATCCACGTTAATTAGAAAATAGCAACTGTGCGCGCACGTTCGTTCGTTGCAACGATTATCATTATTGCCGGCAAGTCGGCCGTTTCAGCGGCTCGCGAGAGGAGTTCCCTTCCTTTAATCCGTGATTGCGGCCCCGCAACAAAAGGGTAGCTGCATGAAAGGGTTGCTGCTAGTCCCGTGAAGAACCGGATGCTGATTAACGGCCAGCCGAGACACTAACGATCTCGTATTACCGCGATATAAATGATGATATTAACAATCTTGTAAACTGCATCGTGGGAGTCGGTCGAAGGTGAAACGCTCCTCTGGCCGTCGGTAATTAAGATCTTAATTAGGTATTCACCGGCTGGTGCGGGCACCAAGAGCGTCTTGACCTTCTCCCGGCGTGGAAGCTTCCTTTAAACGAGACGCGTTTCGTCCGCCAGCCACGACGACGTCGAAGTAGACGCGCCGACGACACGTTCCGCGGGGCATCAATAAATCCGCGGGGTCCAACAGAACGGTGTAAATTACGTCTGCAGTTGGAAACAGGACACGTCGCGTCGATCGATCCGAACGATTGGCTAATTTGCCTGCAATTAATTCCGTCTGAACCCGCGCGCAACTCGCTCGCCACGTCGTCGCCTACCGCCAGGTAATTTCCCAACAATCGTTCGGATTACAAGCGAACCGAGGCGGCGCAATGCTACGCTCCGCTCTTACTGATTCATCGGATCGACCGTTATCGGGGGGCGCATCTCCGGCGTATACTTTTCGGAAGATCCACCGTTGCGATAAACGGAGGGGAAGAGGAGACGCCGCGACGGCCTCTCCGTTCGCTACCAGCGAAGATGTCTTCACGAACGACAAGAATCTCGACGATTTGATTGTCCGGCGGTGACAATGAGGGACGCTCCGAACCGTATCGTGGATCAGCGAGCGGGGTAACAGAGCTCGCGTAATTTCGGGGATAATTAAAATATTTAGACAGGTCCGTACGGTCGCGCGCGCGCTCGCGCGTACGTCGACTTATTTCACGACTTACGCCGGCCGGGACGATAAAGAACGGGCTGGAATGCCGGACGATCGTATCACCGCGACTTTTATGCTTTCTTATGCTGGCCACACACCGTCCTCCGCGAGAAACGTCGTGGACCGCCTCGTTTAAGTAAGCCAATCTTCCATGGAGGGGTTCGTTTCGACAGATAGGGCCGTTTTAAGGGTAACGCGACACCGCAGACTTTTTTAACGAAATCGGGATCATCGCCGGTGTCGAATAGCGGGAGGTCCTTGACTCCGAATTTTACGATGAAAATCGTGACCCTTTGTCCCGGCCGATGTACCGATAGCGGATGAAGGAATTCGGGGAATATTTTCCTACGGGCGTTCGACCGTCTGAGATTTCGGGCTGATTTTTCCCCTCCCGAGGGAACGTTGTCATAATTTTCTTGAACTCTCTGATCTCCTCGATGCTTTTCACCCGTTATTGGAAGATCCGTAGATGCGACCGTACTTTATTTTATTTCGCCCCTCGGTGTGTTCTCCGGCCTGTGACCTGGCAGGTTCGTTACGAAGGTATGTCGGCGTGAATCTCGGAAGAAAAGCGGCGGAACTTATTCTTGCGGAGAAATATCGTGAAAAAATTCGACGAATGTTCGCGTCATCGGTGGCGTTAGCAGGGCCGAATGTGACGTTTCAGTTTCTCCGTGTTGCATTCGTGCGAGGATTCCGATTTGACTGACGGCAGTCGAGTGTCGAACATGCTTCAACAGATTTGCTCGCGACTCGCGATCGTCTCTGTGCATATCCAGCGAAATACGCGGTTCTGACGATTCTGTCGGATACCGTTCGTTAGGATGGTTACCTCCCTTTTGGAATACCAAACGCCCCTTGTTCCGTCGAACGTCCCGGCGACGGGGTGGAACAGGTACGCGCAGAAACGTGGAAAAATCGTGAACGGTCGAGCGAAGTTGCGTCTGGGCTCCACGAAATAGATGTTTCTTTAATGAAATTTCACTCGTGGATTATGCAGCACTTATCACGCAACCGTTTCCGACTGTTATAATCGTAAAACGCGAATTACATACGACATTATCGCGCGCCAATTGTTCTTTTCTTTTTACAATTCAATTCCGCAAACAATATTCGGTTAGCAAAACTCTTCGAGACCGTTGCGAATGTTCGTCTCATTATTTCGTCGCCGATAACGACACGCAACGACGTCACGGGAGTTCTCTATCCGTCACGATTCTATTTCCTTATCTCCGACCGATCGAGCAGTCATATTCTGTTCAACGGCCAGAATATAAACCGACATTCCTCTGTAGCGAACGATCGTAAATAATTCTTCCTGAAAAGACTGAAACGCGTGGTCGTCGACGGTCGAAGGCAATCAGTATCCACGAGGAAACGAGACACACTCCAGTTGCGGACGACCGATAACTAATCGCCGCAAAAACCGGCACGAAGTAGCAGCGAAACCATCAACATCGTCGTTCATCGTCCCGCTAAAAAGGGGCACGACTAATTGCCGCAAATCCATGAATAATTCAGGCGGACGGGGCCAATTCAACGACGGTGCTTGATTCATTCCGGTCTGGCCGTAAAAAATGTTCAAAGTCCATGGTGCTCCCTCGATACAGGTGAGCGATACAGGTCCGATACGGACGAGAGACCCCATAAAACCACCCCGTGTTCTTCAAGAACGTCTACGAGATCGCGTAAGAAGCAGAATCGGGACGAACAAATAAATTGGACGAACGTTGAAACCACGGAGGAGAAAGGGGGATAGAGTTGGCGTAGGAAAAGGGGTATAAGATATTAATCGTCGTGCGGGCTATGATTCGCAAGGTAGCGTTTGTCGAGTACCGGGAGGGCTCGTTAATTATCGACGTATCCACTGCGAGAGCGGCCGCTCTTAATTGCGATCATTAGGCGGACGATTGGAATCGTAAAGATATTCGAGACGAATATTCATTCGACGAGATAGCTCGTGACGTGTCGAGTTTAGTGAGAGTTCGTTGGTTCTTTGGAATTTTGTTTGCGTTGGCATGTGAAACGTTGCATCTTTATAACGATCGAAACGTATTATCGTGGTTAATTGTGGGAACGTGAAAGATAGAATCAGAAAATTCCAAAATTATAATATACGTACGTACGTATACTTCTAACGAAACAATAATCACGTCTATGCAACGAACGAACAGCTTGATATCAATTTTGACAGCAACGCTACGTCAGAACCGTCTCCGTATTATCTCCATCCTATTTTCTGTCTGGCTTTTGAGAATGAAGAATACGATCCCATACGCTTCATAGAGATCCTAGTGTAATTACGATCGAGTGAAGTTACGGTCCTGGGAAGAGCGCGGATCGTTTCCAAAATCGACAGCGTTTCGAGCGGTGCAGCGTCGATATCGCAACGGAACCGATCTCCGGTCAAGGAGCGCGTGGGTGTGCGATCTTTTGAGCGAAGCCGCGTCGAAGATTATCTCCATTATCTTGCTCTATCGCGCACGATCCTAAGATCTCACCCCGAGATACGATCGCGCCAACGATCGAGCCTCTTTCTCGCGTTGGAGCAGAATAGGGCCGCGACCGGTCGCTCCATTATCGATCCCCCCAGCCTGATCGTGGCCCGTTTCCCTCCGGTCTCGCAAAAATCACCACCGCGGCGCGATCATCCTCCGATCGATCCCTAAGTAGACGCATTCGAATCGTACGATCGACGATTCACCGCTACGTTTACGGTTACCAGGATGTACCTCGCGCTCCGAGCAGCCGATGTCCATAAATTTCGCCGCGCAACTAGCTTAGACGTTCCTGTCCGATCCTTCGTGATTTGATTAATTCTGTTCCTTGTAAGTGACAAGATGCAAAATTGGATATTACCGGGATGAAAGAAGGTGGAAGAAGGCGGGCGAGCGCGGGCTACGAGCCGCGCTGGCTGACGCATTTAACTGTAAGCGAATTGCAGGATATCTGGGAACTCGTAGCAGCGATGAAGTTGTCTTCAAGTGTGTTCATTTATGATACGTATCGATGTATCTCGCTTATAGGATATTGCGATTCGATTCCGGCGAAATTTTTATCGCTGTGGCGTTGTCACGCATTTGGGCAGCGATATTTTGTCGAAGCGCAGCACGGTGCGTTTCACTCGCGTGTCGCTCAACGATGTTAATTACCGATACCGGGGGCACGTGAAAATGTTTGAAGGGCCGGTCGTCGAACGTGCACAGATCGTTCAATGCGTCGATTGATCGAATCGAGGGGCCCGGGAGCACGTGCACGCGTTACACGTAAGCCCATCGGAGACCCCAGTAAATACACGATGGGAGCGGTGTTCGATATATATTTGATAAGCTGCTACACGGCCGGTCGACCGCTGACAAATCGTCTGCAGATCGCCAAACCGATATCACGGAGTTGGACGACGTGCTGATACACCGATGCATCACGGCGAAGCCTCTTCGGCGACGAGTTTCTGGCCCATGCTTGTGCTCCTTGAGCGCGAAGCAATTCGGAGTAACAGAGGAGGAAAAATTTGTTTGCATTGACGAGGCTCGTGTTATTTACGAAGTAGTACGAATATTTTGTGGAAAGATATTTAGGAAGTATTGCTATCATTATCATTTTTGTTATTATCTGTTGCAATTATTATTTTTACGTACTATCGTTGCTACAATTGTTTCCTCAGATCTCTTCCAACATTATTATTATTTCTTAACATTGTACCCCATATGTGTAATAATATATTGGAACAAGTTTCAGCAGATTTGACAGAGCGCGCAGCGGACGGGGCGAATTGAGAACACAGTGGGGGCGTTTGTAAAATTTCTGACACCGCAGGTTCACCGATTTGCAACCGTGGACCGCGCCATAAATTCGCTAAGAAATCTTCTTTACGAGGATTTAGTCCCGTTTGATCCTGTTTTGGAAGACGAGGTAAAGTTCGAAGTTTACAATGCTCCCGGCTGCTAGGTAGCCATATTGATGGCACCATTTACAAGCTCCTGGCCGTGAGCGCGCGCTTCTTTATCATATCATCTGGCTGTGTTCGTTTGGGTTAAATGAAAATTTCACCCGGCCGCGGAAATAAATCTTCAGTTAATCCGATGAACGACACTTGATACTCTGAATCACACGATTAAATCGAAACCAGTTATGAGAACACGAAATACAAGCTACTCTTCTTCCCCCAGTGGTTATTAAAAAGCGGCGCGATCTTCATGAATTTTTCTTCTTTTCTCTCCCTCTCTCTCTCTCCCGCTCTCTCTCTCTCTTTCCCTTCCTCTCCTTCGTCTCGCACAGCGAGTTGGATTTCCTGATATTAAGAGTGACCATACGCCTGGTTAATATGAACGACATACCGTTAGTTTACCCGTTTTATAGACCGAAATTATTTCGACTCTGGGCCCCCGTCGACCGGTTCTCGTTATCTCGATTGATCCTCCGAAAACATCTTTGATTACTTGAAATTCCAGAGAAGAGCTAGAATCCTGCGCGGCTGAAAATTGTCTCCTTCAATTTGTAAAACCATTCGCCCTCCCCGTTCCTCGTCGACGTGATGGACAAACATAATCCTTGAATTCATAATTTCGTTAACTAACTTAGTTTGCTCGTCTTCTTTCCACTCCACTTATATTACACTGGCAATCGTGGTGAACCCTTGAAGTGTAGTGGAAACGAACAATACATCACCGGGTAACTGCGTTGCTTCTCAAGGCGAGATAAAAAAATTAGCAAATGTAAATTAAATCGTCATGCCCGTCTTCGCAAACGCAAATGCGAAAATCTATTTCTAAATGCGCGCGCACGTACACATATCGCACAGCATAGCATTAGAGGCGGCAGACAGTCGAGTAAATAAATTATATCACTCAAAGTTGAACAAACACTGGCTTCTCGAGTTGAGAATTTTACGATCGATCTCGCGAAAATACAGTCGTCAACGGAAGATGACACGTCGATCTACGGACTGTTGCAACACGGCGGGAAAAAATCGCAGATCGGTCCGCCTGGGCTCGTTTCAAAGGGCGAATCCACTGCTTCCGCGTGCGCGCGTCGAATTTTCACGGAAAAATCTTCGAAGAAGATATGTGCATCCACTCTACCACCCCGTTCTCTAATACATCCTCGCGGCGCTGAAACGTCGAATTCCCGATTCCCTGAGAAACGTCAGGACACCCTTGGATTCTTTCTCACGGGGCCATCAGCTTCGACGCGATAACGAACAGCCCGGTTAATCGGCGTTTATCGCCGCGCGCCCGTGGACCGGCACGTTTCACCGCTCGACGATCTCGATAAGGGGGCAGCAATGAACCCCGCAACGGCAGCGCCGCCTTCTAAATACTGGTAATGGCGCTTAATATATCGCCGGCAGATAACAATCGTCGGAGAAACGCGGCGATACGCGCCTCCGGACTTTTTGCCGGGCTTTATCTCCGGCGAAAGGGGCCCCCTCGTACAAAGGATCGTGCGAGAAAACGAGTGGACGCGAACGCGCCTCCCTACTCCCTTCACGTCGCGTTCCTCCTTTTGCATCCCTTCCGGTAGAATCCAGCAGCCTCTCTCGTGCAACTACGCAACCCCTCCAAGACAGATCCGTCTCGCGTGCGAGCCGCGAGATCCGTCGAGATACTCTGACAAGCGGCGTCGAAGTCGGCAATTAAACGCTCCGGCGCGACTTTAATCCTCGATTCTCGATTTGAATACTCGATAGGGGGGGTGCCGCGCGTGAAGCGTTAGAAGCTGTCCGATCCGCGCGCGTTATCGACATCTCTCGTTGATTCATTGGTTTGGTAACGACCGGCGAATAATTACGGGAGGCCCGTCGGGGATCGCGTCGACGAACATTAAAATCGAATTAGGAGCGTTAAATAAATGCACCGTCCGTTTAAGGAAATATCGACGGGTCGCTGAAATGAACGGACGGCCATCGAGGATACGCGCAAAATCGCGTTGCCCCGGCGATAACGAAACGCTGTCTGCGTACAATAAATAATATCGCCGGTGACCCGATCTGTGCCTGCCGCCGAGCGACTTCGAAGAACCGGCGGCCCCGGCGTCGCAATTTTCGACGCAATAAAGAATCTCGTATATGGAGATTCCATTACCGGCTCAGCTGTTTCAGGGACGTCGCGTATTAAGTAAATTTATACGGCACCTGACTGTCATAAAGCGCGCGTCATCGCGATCGTGCTTTCGTCGCCGTTTAGCACGCGTTCAGGCTAGAGTCGCGACGATTTTCCCTTTTTTTTTCTTTTCTTTCCGTTTGTTTTTATCATTTTAACAGCCACCGAAGCTGTTACGCGTCGGCCGACAGGATGGTGAAAAAAATATAAAAGCGACAACCTCGGGTATCGCTAACGAGAGGAAGATGAACAGCCGCGGGACGACGAGCGAGTCCTCCAGAGACGAATAGCGTGAAAGAAACGACGATAGCCGTGAGAGGATTCGATCGAGAACGTAGCCGCGGTCGATAGCAATGACACTCGTTCCATCGTTCGAGAGGTTTCGTCGCGGGGTCAACCTCTTCTCCGCGAGAGAAGGCGAGAAGAAGAGCGACAGCGGGGTCACGCGAGGGTCAAGAGGCTGCCGGCACACGGGGTTGACGGATAAACATAATGATTTAATGACCATTTCGTACGCGAGCGACACGAAATTCTATGATCGCGGCGCCTAATGACACGGCACTTGCCACGAGGCTGCAATTATTTTGCGGCACGTTCTACTCCAATGACGTCACCGTCGACGTACCTTCTCACGCCCTATGACCGGCCCACGGGGAAAGTACACTCCACCCTAGTGGCACCTATATAGCCCTGCGCACCTTCCCTGGACCGCTCATGTTCGCTTATCCTGGAACTAGATTTCGTTTGTTTTTTTATTTCTTATTCCTCCTTAGTATTCCCAATTTATTATTGTTCACAATTAATCGAAATCAATTAGAGAATTAATATATTTTACGTAATATAATTAGTCTTTCAGATACTTGAATTAGATATGCAACGGATTGTCGGTAGTATCGCACCTTGGTCGTAGCCAGGTGCTAGATCGCCAGCCCTTCCGTCTCTATTCTACATGCATCGTTTCCCTTTCTCGTTTTCGCTGGCACAAGGAACGCTCGCGATTCCACGAACCGGAGAATTTCAACCACGCCGGGAATTCCCTCCGGACGACCGGGAATAGCAAAGAGGTTCATCGGAATCGGTGAAACGGTGTGCCTTCCGAATGATAACAGAGTACGGTAGTACGAAAGTTGAATGAAACGGTCCGTCCGCGCTGACGCACCGTTCCCCGAACCACCTGATTCATAGAAAAGGTATCACAGCCGAGATTCTTGAGGCCCGTCCAATTCGTTCGAATTCGTGGAACTTCGTCGAGACCGTGTATCGTTGCGCGCGATAATTTATTTCGCCCGTTTCCTGGGATCCACCCAATTTCTCGTTCCAAATTTCTCTCCGGTACACCTTTCAACTTTAAACTTTCCAAATCACGGCATCATTTCCATATCGCAGATTAACCGAGAGCAAACCAGTGTCAGCTCTTCGTGGAACCCGTAAAGAATATTCACCTGGATTTCGCAATGCCCGGCGAGCGCTCGATCGACGAGCGATTTAAATAAAATATCAATTAACGCGGCGCGAGGTCTCGCAGCAGCGTGGCCGCGTTGAAAACCAACCGCGCGCTTGTACCCGCCTCGTGTCCAATATAAATCAGATTGTATCATCCGATGGTGCTTCACTTTATCTGCCGTGGGATCTCTCGCGGTCTCGTTCGTTGGGCAATTATCGTCGATACATCGACGCGGGGAAAATGTCACCGTTACACGTTCACAGAGAAATCGCGCTTCTTCGATCCCTTCCCACCTTCCACCTCTGTCGACGCGGATGTCGACGTTCTTCCTATATTCTTATTTCCCCCGTCGTGCACTCTCGCGTATATTTTTTCCTCCTCCTTTCCTCCACGACGGACAATTACACGGCGTCGCGTCGAGAAATTCGATTCATCTCGATCGCGCCGGCCGGTATTAGTCCCGCCGGCATGCAACGCCGTCAATTCCGGGAGAAAAATGATCGCGGGTTATGTCACATTGTCGCGCGTGGTTTAATAAATCGCTCGTTGAAAGAACCGACGGAGGATCCTTACCTCTTTGTCTTCCTTCCACCGTCGGTCAGGCCTTTTTGCGACGGTCGTCCTTCGTCGTGCACGTTGCTCGATTCTCCCTCTTTCGACGCGGAATTACGTGCCGCGCGTGGATGCACCTTGAGAGCGAGAAATAAACGTGATTGCACGCGTCCCGGAGCGGACGGCATTGTGCGACCACGAAGATAAATTTTCTATTGCGCCGCGCTGTTAATACACATTTGAATGATAACGCGCTTGCGAGCATCGTGGCCAACGGTGGAATCCTCGATGGGATCGCGGAGCGATTTAACGATCATTGTTTCGCCGATTGGGGAAGGTGGGGATAATCCGGCGGATTGTACGAAGCTGCAGCACGTGATTGAACATTGTTGCAACTCGGCGAACGGTGGAGCGGCGTGAGATGTTCCGCGATGCTGTTTAATCCTCGAGGATTCGTTCGTTTACTTTACATTAATCTCTCTTGAAGCTGTAATTAATATAATTACCTTCGTTACCGATGTCATTAACGTCAATACATTTTGTCGAGCCGCAGGTCTCAAATATTGTACACAACTGAACGAAACGTATTACGATAAGAGGAACCGGAGAACGATAATGCGATATTTAAGAATTTCAGTTCGCTGGAAATATGTTTGCATAGTTGTTCGATGGGTAGCGAATAACTTTGCGAAATCATAAAAAAAAAAACGACCAGATTTTTACGGGCCAAACAAGGTTGCAGTGTTCGTTGGCGAGAAGGAATGGAGAGCTGCAGGGTACTCCAGTTTACGTGAGAAGATCGGTTGGCTGCTTCATATCCGTTCATCTTGTTCTGGTCCCCGTTAAAAGCCACAGGGTGCAGCCGGGTTACCGAGGGAAAGACTGAAAGGGGACGATGTGGGTGAAATTTATGTATCTGCGGGCCACGGGAACGAGGACGGGCCTGCTTTTAGACGAAAAGGGAAGAACAGGGCGATATGGGGACGGCGGGCGCTCGTATTTCGTGATATTCGGAACGCCTACTGCGACGAGGCCGAGTTCGGGGTGAATTCGAGCCGATTAAACGGAAGGCTGTTGATTTCGGCACGTCGCTTTTATTACCAAGATCCGTATCCTGTGTCTCTTCGATAATAAAAACGCTCAAAGCTTGCTGGCACTAAAACTCGTCGAGGACGATCGGCGAAATTCTTTCGGGCATCACGGCAACGATAAATAATCCGCGGACGAAGATTGGATTGATATTGGCGATTAGCATTCGACATCTGGTCGTTGCGAACGGACGGTTCAGTTTGAAACTGAGCGTCGGATAATTGGCAAGTGAAAGATGGAAGTCGATAGCACGCGGCGGGCAATTATGATAGAAGATAAGAGTGCGTCATTGATATTCATTTAATCGTGGATCCGTCGTTTCAGCTTCGCGGAGCCGCTAATCGATTTCTAGAATAAACAACTCGTGGAGGCGATTTTCTCGATATTATTTCGCCACGAGGAATATTCCCAGGTTGTCGCATGATCGCTCGCAGCAACGGATATTATACTCCAATTCCAGTTTCACCGAATTATCATAACGACCACGTCCCGGAGTCGAGAGATGGAGGTCGATTTCTAATTCCTCGTTCGCTGTGCCCAACGGGCGTCACCATAAATTCCAAAGTTTACGCGGGTTTGCTTAGTTTTTACGAGCCGCCCAGTTTTCAACTGGTGACCGCCGTTCGGGACCGTTCGAATCGTTCGATCGACCACCGTCGTCATCTCGATTGTCCCCATTCGTGGCTTTCACAGTCGGTTCTCCGGTGATGCTCGAGCATCCTGAAACGAGAATCGTCGCGACGCTACATCGCGATCCGTTGCCCGTGATCAAAGCTATTTTTCTCAGACCAATAAATTCCTCGCGCTCTCGAAGCTTCCCTTTGACTTCATTTCATCCTTCGGAGAGTGATTTAATTCCATTAAAAGATCCAACGCGGACCCTTCTCCCAAACTCAAAACCCACAGGACACCCCAAGTCGAATCGATCGCTAAATTGAATTGTACTTAACAAATCCCGGCGAAACCTTCGCAACGAGAAACGTCGATGCTGGAAGAAAGCCGGTCGCTGCTTCGTTTCTCATACGACGCGACCCGCGCCTATAAATAAGCCCCGCGAGGCGGGCACGCGAGACAACAAAAATATTAACAAAAGGCCCCGGGGCGGATATTTAATAACGATCGTCCGCGGCACGCTGATTTGCGCGTCAACCGAGCCGCGCCGCATTGACGCAAATCGTTCGACGGACGTGTTGTCGATGAAAAGTCCGGCGTCCTTGTCGCGCGAATCAGCCGGCCCTTAACGTGTAATTCCGCGTGTTAACGTTTATTATAATCCGTCGGTTCCCAGCACTCGCCGGAATGATTGTGCGGTTAAAGCGTGGCCGCGCGCTGGCACGAGCTGTGCCCATAGTGCTCGCCCGGTGCTACAAAGCAGCTGACTTGTAAAGGATGTAGACGCTGCGCGTCCGTTAATAGCTGACATCGTGAATGGCGGGAATTTCATGCCTTTCCCGGCCGCGACAGGTTCCTATCCACCTCTTCCTTTTCTTTCGCTCGTTTCGCGTCATAATGAACGAGACATCTGTATCCTTGACGGACCGATCTAGCTCCGGTTTCAGGGGATCCAACGATCGGGCCGGCCCCTGTTTCCGTCACAGAGGATCCATCTGGAGAACGAGGCGCGCACCGTGAACGAGCCGATAGCGATGCGCGAGAAAGGTGTACAAGTTTAACGTATCACCGAGGACCTGGCGTTGCATCGAACGTTCGTGTAATTAGTGGGACGTTTAACGTAACCACGGGATGGGGACCGGGCGGTAATTAAATTCTACATTGATACACCGAAGGGGAACATGTGTTTCGGTGTTACGTTTCGCTTGCGCAATTGTACCTATGCTCGTTTTCATATCGGCGCGTTCGTTTATTTAGGTGGACGTTTCGAGAGATCGTTTGTAGATATCGGGTGAATTATTTCGACGCTGCTCGCCGGGCAGCGGTAAAGACTTTCGACACAGAGCGGACCCGCTGCTTCTATACCTGTACGTACATTACACGTGCGTTACTAATTCGTTATTAACCCATTAGTTATCAACAGTATACGGTGGATCGAGTACGCCGACACGGAATAGCTGCTCTTCCCTCTTCCCGATACCTACCGCGCCAATACTCTCGCGCTCGTCGCGCCGGCCATGTCTCCGTCCATTGATTAAACAATCCTCTCAATCTCGACGGTCGATTTCAATTCTCCCCGGAGCCCCGTCGTCGGCATCCAACCGGCGCACCGCCGCGACCGCCCGGCATTTTTCACCGGGCCCCTTTCGGTTCCCCGTGGTCGGTGTGTTTGCTCACACCCACCTGGGCCCCGGCGTGAAATCAATGCGCGTGTAGGCGCGTGCACGATAGACGCCGCGGCGATACCGTGCATCGTGGCCGAACGTTGCCACGGACGTGAACAGAGCCGATGGGCTTTTCCGTTTAGCCGGATGATTTACGGCGCGGACGTGTCTCGGGAGGTGTCGATCGCATAATGGCGAGTCCTGTCGCCGTCGATCGCCGGCCGATACGGTAATCACGGGGTGGCATCTACCTGGCCGCGATCATAACGATAATGGCCGCTTTGCGGGGAAGACTTCATCCTACACGCCGTGCGAGGCGGCTACGTGCACGGTGACGGTCCGGCCCTTTGGACCCTCGTGGATCGCGGGGAACGAAACGGTGTTGGGCAAATTATTTTTCGAATTCTCTGCGTTCTCGCGCAAAGGAAGAGCATGGCGTTTTCGCGTGGCGTTCCGAAAATTGTCTCGACCGGTCGAGCTTCGAGATCGCGCGATGCGTCGACGCTCGTCCGCCCGGAGAGCGTCTCGACGCGTCCACCGGCGATATTAATAACCGTGACTATTTTCGTACAACGATCGGCTCGCAGTGGAGGCAGAAAATCAGCATACCAGATATGCCCTGAGACGAATCTCTACGCCACGTACGGCGTATCTGGCCCATTATTTATCGAACACCTGTTACACGAAGTGGTCCAATGAAATTATCATAAGTCGACCGATCACGACCTCGACTCTGACTCGTGCTGCTCCGCGGACGTCCTCCGGCAATTATATCGAAAACGGGCGTACCGCGTACGTGTGCGTGCGTCCAACGAGGTGAGGACACTACGGTGGACGAGCCTGATCAAACAGACACCGTGATCCGACAGGAGGTCTCACGTGCCGCGGCTTAAATATTCATCAGGCTGGATCGAAAGCGGTTAGAGGAGAGAACGCCCGCTTTTACGATGGCAGGTATTAATTTAACGAATAAAGATAACGCGACACGGCCCATAGATCTATGGTAATCGAGCGATTATGAATTCCGTGGCGGCCCGTCGACCGCGACCAAATTTCGTTCAACGTTCGATTCCGTTACCGTGCGCCTGGAAACGCTTCGACGGTGTACAGTACACGCTGGTGATAAGTGCACGGGGCGCGCCGCGAAAAATCGCCGAAATTGACAGCAATTTGCGACGCTCGTAATCTTTGGCCCCCTCTTCATTCACACTGCGAGCTGCGCCTTGCCCGCGACCGTCCATCATCATCATCATCATCGCCGGATGAGGTCGAGAGACCATCCGCCGCTACGTGATCGGTGTGGTGTTACAGCAATTTCTACGATACCGCGGCACGTTGCCGTACGTGAGCATACGCTGTCGTGAACGTAGCCAACAATAAAGGGAATCCTTTGGGCCCTGCGCCTTTTATCGTGCTTGCGCAAGGGACGGGCATGTAGTTCGTTGGATAGGTCGCCTTTTGTTGGAGGCGAATGTTAATTCAGCTAGATGGACGATAAATCATGGAAGTGGTAGTGGGGCCGGCGGCCGGGGTTTCAGAGTCGGGGGAAAACGGCGGAGGCATTTACGGAAAGCAACGTTTTTATCGGTGCATAGATAAATGAAGGAAGCGGGCAGTCATGGGGAGGAAGCATCGAACTACGACGACGTAATGGGGCATGCGGATTTTTAATTCGCCGAGGGACGATAGATTAATTTAATTTAAGGAACGCCCACTTGGAATTCATTATCCTGGGCGAAAAAATGATTCACATAAAAGCGACACGGTGTATCGAGGCGAATGCGTAATATGGTAATCGGGGAGTTTTTTTCTCTCTCTCTGCCGAATTATTTGTACAAGTCGACGACCGTGGATGAATTCTGGGCTCGTCCCTATTTGAAACATTCTGGATTTCCACGTGCCCGCGGACCACCGGTCCTATTCTGCATTTAATATCGCCGCGGTGCGAATACAGTTTTGCGCGTTGCTTTCCTTCCTCGGCCGCGTAGAACGGGTCCACGTGTCGCGTCGCTACTTTAATTAAAATACTACATATTCCCGTCGAATTGCAGAATAAGATATTGACAGTGCGTCGAGGCAGGTTCGACGGGAGAGAACAAAAAAAAAAACTAGTTATTATGTTTATCATTCGTTTCGTTACCACCTCGTGCGCGAACAGCGTACGGGTTATTTAAGATCCTCCCGTTCGTTACTCAACGTCGAATTTGCATTCGTCCACGATATTCTGGAAACACGTACGTCAACTCGTCTGTTTAAATATTGCCGGACGGCGACGCTCGGGGCATCTTTTTTTTTCTTTCCTCTTTTTTTTCATCCTTTTTTGGCAGATCGCGATCTGAAAAATTCGTCGCCCGGGGCGTCCTCGTAAAATCGGCCGTCCCGATTTCAAAAGCTCCCCGGAGAGGTAACCGGCCACGGTCACATTTCACGTGAACTCTTGCCTACGCGTCTCCGCGATACCGAGAAATCACGGGCCATTAATGCCGCACGGCCAAGGAGCGTCTTCGTATTTTTAAGCGCGTCGACTATAAGTCATTGGGTAATCGACAAGCGGCTATTGAGGCTACTCGATCGCGAACGCCTGACATCATCGCGTGGGAAATCGTGGGTGAAAGTTTCAAAATGTGCCGGTCAAGCGGTTGTCGTTCGCGTATCGCGGACAGTTCCGTGATTATTTATCGCGACTAGACCACGGTTGACTCTAGCCTGGACCGGGCTGACCGAATTCTCTGCGACCGATATGGGCGTGGCATTCCCGACGAACGCGAGACCGGGTGATAAATTTCGATCGTGTCTGCCTCGTAATGGCTCGCTCGAAAATTTGATCGGATTCCCTCGATCCTAAACATTTCTGGATGCTTTCCTCTGGGGGGGAAAAAAAGGAAAGAACAGTTGGAACCAGTTTCGGAGACGTTGGTACACTTTCTGGTCGTGCCTATTGCAGGGGAAGTAAAAGAGAACAACGAAGAAAGAACGCTAAGCGACGCGGATCCATTTGCGCGACAAGATATATACCCTTACGTATAATCTCTCCGACAATGCAGTCGGTTTCGTTCGAATCGCGGAATCCATGGTGGAATCGTAAACAGAAACGAAATGTCACCGAACCACCCCTCGGCTCCCAGCACGACGATCGTAATAATTCCGCACGGATAGCACAAAAATCCTCCAGTTACTATTAATCCCGTCTCAACCTCGAACGATTTTCACGGTGGACGCTCTACGGGGGTCGACCGCCCTCGCCCCCTACATACCGTCGCTCCTCTCACCTGTCCCCATGGATTTACAGGGCAGCCCTTATCCGACGGTGATCTCTTCGGGAACGCAAGCTCATTTAAAACAATAAACCGGGACAATTTCATAAATTTCGCCGCGGAAATCTCGCTGGATCTCGGTAGAGTAATTTTAATCAGGAGTGCCGGCTCTCGCCGCAGGACGTCCAGCCGCAGAGCGTAGAGAACCGCCATGGTCTCTACAAGGGACTTTCTCGCATCCCCGCGGGACCCCTTGCTCTGTTGCGGCGCCCGGCCGAAATTCGGGGCCCCACGCTACTAATTTACCGCTACCTGGGACACATGCACGCTCACGGCTGTTGTTTTCTAAGTTGAGTTACGGCGGCACGCCGGCAGCCGCCATGGCTTCCCCTTTCGGGGCAACGGTATAAATAATTCCCCGGTTGGACGAGGCAGAAACGGACTGCCGGGCACAGGGGGCGGACGGGTGGTCCTTATTCGTTTTTCGTGCAAGCATAAAGCCACGGTTTCGCCTGCCACGGGGACCGGTAAGTGGTGGGTCTCGTGTTCGGACGAGATGTGCGCGACGCCTGTTTTCCACGGGGTACGAACCACCCCTTGGGAACTGGGGTTCTTTATGGAAGAACGTTACTCTCAGTGGTTTGACCGGAGATAATACCTGGGTGATTGTTTTAATGGCTCTTAATCTTGGTTCTCTCATCTCGAATTCGGTTAAAGGGCTGACGGTGGGGGGATGGTTATTCCGAAATTTACCGGGGGTTTGATTTGTGGAACGGATTCGAGGACTCTGGTGTTTAAAGCGATTGCGTTTCAATTTATGGCTCGTCAACGAGCCAGAAGAAGAACTTGTCGAGATTAATGTGAAAAAGCTCGAAATACACAGCCTGGATTATTTTAAGGAAAAGTCTGACCGGAACGGTGACAAATCTTCGGTGACACGGGGACACTCATAAAGGTTCGAACCTCGATCCTTATCCGGCCATTGCCTTCCCGATGATACGAGCCCCATAAACCGAGCCCAAGACAGAGGAAAGAGACGAGTGAACCAGCTACGTTTCACACGATCCACCCCGCGCATCTATCGACGCAAAGCGCCACGTTTCCACGCATCCAAACCATCCAAAGATTGTCTGGCATGAAACTCTGTCGCCGGGAGTTCGACGGGCACCGAACACCTAGCCGTCCCTCAGACCGCTACGACTCAATTAAAAGTCCCTTCCACGCGGTCCACCGCGTTATCCAACCGCCATTAATCTTCCACTTAACATTTACGATGATATTTTCGACGTTTCGCCAGGTGGCGACGAGCGATCGCGTCGCATTCGGCCAGGCGAACGCACGCGGCGTCGCCGGGCCGAATGGATACGCGACTTCTATCGGCCGCCTCTTATGCGGTGCGTGCATCGTGAGAAAATTATGGAATCTCATCTCGCGGGAATTCCGATGAAACAGCAGGTGCGGATCCCGACGGTGCCAATCATCGTTCTGGACGAGTCGGGTTCGACGAGATGCTACGGCGCTTCGCGTATCGCGTCCGAGTTTAGCTCAATATCAATCTAATTTAGCCGGGGATTTCGCGCGGCTAACGGTCCCGCGCTGCATGGGAATCGTGTCGGGATCCGGACAGACGGAATCGGGCGTAAGCCTCGATTATCCGTACGCTGGTTTTACGAGCCGGCCGCGATCGTCGTGTCCGTCTCGTCCGGCCCCGTTCTATCGGGCCGATTTAGCCGGCCGGCTTCGATCGTTGGAGATTCCCAGGGCGCTGTTTCAATTAATTAGCCGCCGTTCGGGTTGCGGGTAAGCGGGGGCTAAGTACGGGTCTTTATTTACATTCGTTGCGGTGGTAGACACGGGGACGGCTGTCGCGCTTTTCTTTAAGGGCACGGTGGTTGTATTATTTTCTCTGTCGCGCTTTTGGAAATTGTATCTTTCTCGACGCAATACGAGCGGGTGATATTTGGAGAGATTGTACGATGCAACGCGGTGTACTAGAAATTGGAAGTTCGAAATAGAGGAGTCCAGTTGCGGAGATTGCGGCGTGCCGCATTGTCCACTTCCGGTAACCGTAACGCTGGTCTCATTAGTTTCTTACTCTGGCTTATGGAGAAATTAAATGCATCGTCTCGGGGATGGGTGTCGACTCCACGGGGACCCCATGCAGGGCACCGTCCTTATAATGAACGCTCGCAACATCGTCCTTAAGGATAATGCACCGGCATGCGAGAGTCACCATGCGCGATGCGGATGGGAGCTTTCGAGGTGAACCGTTTGTCAAACGTGCTGTTTAGCTAGCTCGGAAAAATCGTGATTTTTATATTTATGGCAAAATTCAGTTCACTGCATAAATAATACGCGAACGGGCTGAGAAATGTATGCACTCGGCAACAAAACTGAACGATCTTTTGCATTGGAAACTTACACAGACCGCAGTCAAATCGGGAGCATTCGTACCACGCGTGAACCGTCCTATTACATTTCATTGTTAAAGAAAAATTGTTCCTGGCACTCTTCGTCTATTCTTTCGTTACGCATTGCGATGAGAATGCAGCCAACATAGCGGCAGATAAAAGCGCGTTAAACAGCGGGCAACGTAGAATTTTCTTTCATATCGACCGTCTCAATTAAACCCGTGTTCACGGAGATTCCTTGACAAAAGGCGACGCGTACCCCATCGATCAGGCAGCGAATGATGCAAAAGACGTAATCGTCCTGGGAGTTGCAAGAAAGGTTCGTTGTCGCGTCCGCGAAGGAAAGCCGTCGATTTACGCGACAAAGCGACGCAGGGTCGACGAGCCTTTCGCTCAGGTTAATCCACTTGTCGGCGTTCGTGATTTAACGTGCGGTTGCACACTTTCTGTCACTCGTTGCGGAATCTCGTGAAATATTGTGATTAATACTCTTTTATCGCGACGTTATTACATTTCACCATCGTTCGCATTCTCTCGCAGTTTTTCCATCCCCACCTTTCCCTCCATTCAAGCCCTCCTAAGCAGTGCGTATTACGGCGAAGCCGTAATTATGATTTATGACCAATTTTTTTCCTACGCTCGACGGGTAATTAAAAAAAAAAAAGAAAAAAAGAAAAGTTGCTCAATTAATTAATACTGTTCAATCTCTGCCCGCTTTTTTGCTCGCACGGTGTAGATAATTTTAGCTCTGATTGAGGTAATTAGAAGGATAATCGCGGAGATTTAAACACGAAGATTGAGAAAGAGGCTGTTCAAATTTCGCAAGTGTGTAAGGTGTTTTCGAAACATTTCGTGAAACGTGCGAATGATTAATTGCACGATATAGGATGACCATTAGCTATTCTATATAAATCTATTTCTCACAAAATCTAGCCGATTACATCATTTTAAAAACACGAGTAAAAGTCGATTCGTAATCACCATTTCCCAATTATCTCTCTTGCCTGCAGTTATGGGTACGCCGTCTTAGCTACGATTAAAAATAAATTAAACGTTCCCCATCTCCGGACAATCCCCAAAAATAAATTAATCTGTCGCGCAGTGAAAGTTCCACCCCTCTTCCAGCCCCGACAATGAACCCTAAAAACCACCCTCCCATTCTAAGGGTACCTCGGCAAAAAACACGGAAGGGCTCATCGCAAAAAAATCGCTACGGAAAGACGATTTTCGTTCCGTACGCGAACGACCGCGCCGGGGCGCCGATGCTCCGGTGTAAATCACCTGGCCACGCGGAGGTTTTCCGTTGCCAGCAGGGCACCGGGCCTCGGCGCGGGCCCCATGGCGGTGTAAATGTATAAATACTAGCCACAAATCTGCCAGCCGGCTAATTTATAAATTTCACGCCGATCTCGTAAATGCGTTTCTGATTTAGCGCTTTTAAATTATCGCTAAACCACTTCTAACTGCCCGACCGTGTAATCTCTCTCTGAGACTACGAGCCCCGAAGAGCCATGCCACCCTCTCCGCAGTGAACCGTGTTGGTATACGCCGTTCGATAAATTTCGCCGGCATAATCGCGAACGATACTTCTGCCACGGAGGACGAACTACCCCCCTCGAATAAGGGAGGAAATACGGTCAGATTTTTCGAGTTCAAGGAAAAGCATGAAGAGACAGCAACGTTGAAAAACTCTGATTGAGGTTTCGTTTCTTTTCATTTCAATCGGGCCAACTATGTCTTTCAAGGTACTATCCTCGATATCATTAATCCACGATTGTAAAAGAATTCGCCGGCTTGTTCGTTACGATCCTGACAATCGGCCATTATCATTCGCCCCGATCCGCAAGGGTCAACGACGCCGTCGGATGCGTTTCACTCGCCTATCATCCGTAACTACGCGGATAGATCGACATCGAGTGCTCGATACTCTGTCTGCCCGGTCCGCTTGGCAGTCAGCCCCGTTCATACAAGGGTAATTGAAAATTATTTGGTTAATACGGTTGATCGATTGCGACCCGTTAACTCGTTCATACATCACCCGCGACCACGAACGCCTCCTCCACCTATCCCCCCGCGTTCCCATCTGCGGCGTTTCTGTCTCTTTTTCTCCGGACGATCGGCCGTGTCCGCTGGCCTTAGCGAGAGGCGTCTTAGCGGGGTCAGGTCGGCCAATAAATCCAATACGCCACGGTTCGTCCCGCGCGAGAGCAGCAGTTTTACAATTCATGAATTTATTATGGGCACCACCGAGAAATACCGCGGGGCCTCTGCTATTGATTTATCGTTACGCTTCGTCGGCCACGAACGGTCCCAATCTTTTCTGGCGTACGCTCCTGGCTGAAACGGCCGTGCCGCGGGGGAGTTGACGCGAGAAAATTAAGCTCACCCCCGTCGGGCTTTCCGGTCGGGAGGCAACGCGATACATACCTGCGTCACTTCGGGGAAAACGCGTGGAAACTCAATCGCGCGGAAGACGGTTGAAGAATGGAGTGCGGCGTTTGATTGGAGTTCGGGGAAATTGAGAAGGAGAGTGCTCGGGGCTCGCAGAGATTGGATCGTTAAAGTCAATAGAACGGTCGATCGATCGCAATTTTTATACGTTAAGCGAGTTGACGGACGGATTGGTAAGCACTGACGTAACGTATCGCGATAAAGAAAAAAGAAACTCTGGCGATTCGTGACACTATCACCACCTTCGACGTTCGACGCGTCGCAGCGAAAGGGTTAACGACTCCAAAAAATCGGAACGCGTCCCAGAAGTGTGACCCATCGAGGATCAACAGGGTCCGCGACGTGGATATTCCACGATCGAAGGAATAGCCGAGGTCGAATCGGTACAGTACGCGAACTTACCGCAGAAATCCCGTAGTTCATTAATCAAGCAACGCCCGGAGTCGGAATGCCTTCGTATTTCGAGAGTTGCAGTCCATTTATCACGGCGGAAACGTATTTGTAGGCAGTGGCTCTGCCCGCTTCGCTAACAAGTGGATACGCTGTCCCCATGGATGATGTAGCACCGGCTAGGCTGTGGACCCCCTATGGCGTCTGACACCTCGAACCTTACAACCTTCGAACCGTACTCCCTCAACCTCGACTCACCCCGCGCGTACAACGAATTTTCTGTGGAAAACCATTGAACGAACGAAGAATCCGAGATATCCCGAGGCAAGTACAGGGAAAGAAGGAAAGATGGAAGAGTGGTAATGTTATCACCACTCTCCTCGCGCTAGAGAGCCCTAGCGGAATCTTCTTTGGCGGTCCCGTCGGGCCCATTCCCGTTTCTTCGCCGGGAACTCGAAACGGTGATTTACCGAAGGGAAGGGAAAAATCATCGTCGGGGAACGGGTAGCATTCGATCATCGAGTCGCGCGCTTTCAGCGAATTTTCCCCCGCGGAAATCTCCAAGAATCCAGCCGACCGGTCGGAGGCGCGTGTTCCGAGCGGAACGCTCGTCGCACGAGCGGAGGGTGTAATTTATCGAAGCGCGCGCCGTTCGGCGCGGCGCGGCGCTCACGGTGACGCGTTACATAAGTTACAAGTTGTCGGCTGCTTTTTTACCGCGGCGCGGCCCGCCGCCGCTAAATTAAATATGAAAATGCCGCGGATTAGCGGGTCCGTTCGGGTACCGATACCTGGACGTTTACACGGGGATGAAGCGTACACCGGCTGCGCACAATTGCCAAGCGATTTATCGACGCCCCGCTAATAATTAACTACGGGACTGTCTCCGTTTAATACGTTATAATTAATACGACCGGGTAATCCGCGCCGGCCGTTATTAATGCCACCGCCGCTTTGATCGAAGACGTGGGAATCGCCATTAAGGGACGGACAAGTGATTATATTGATCAGCGGGGGATAATTGTGTGATGGATTTGTTTAAACGTCGTATCGTCGGCACGGTGACGTACAGGCGGCCGAGCGTATCTCGTTTCGGACGTAGTGGCAAAAAAAGAATAAATCGAGGAAGATATTCGGAGCAGCCATGATTCTTCGCCAGCATCGGCTATCTTCAATCTTAACAACACTTCATTAGAATCATCCGAAGGACCTCTTAACACCCACGCCGGTGCCCCCGGGCTCTGCAAGAATCGTTCCAGGAGCGAGAGCTCCTCGTGGATCGACTGAACTGGATCCCCGTGGCGGCCGAAAGGTTAGCCGGTCTACGGGTCCGCGGTGTTCACGGAGCAGGCATGCAAAAGGGCACAGCATCCGCCATAATTCGTGGCGCGAGCACGACCGAATTGGAATCTCGAACGCGCTTTTGTCCGCTTCTTCCTCCGTGGCCGGCGTGCTCGCCGGGCCAGGTGAGAAACGGTCCGGTGGTAATAGGCGCCGCAGTTTCTTCCACGACGGACCCGGCTCGATCCACTTAGATCGAATCGCGTAGATTGAATTTTCGATCAGCCATGCATGGGCGCAGAGGGAGCGCGGCTAACCAGTCCGACCGACCGGTTAGACGATCGTTGCGCCAGGTCCCGGCCCCGATTTCAATAGCAGGCGGAACGAACTCGCGTGTGAAGCGGTATTTGTGTAGTTTTTATTTTCGTTTCTCGCCCAACGATTTCGGCTTTCCGCGATGAAACGACGGCGTGCTGCTTTCGGGGAAGGACTGCGCTCCGCTGTATGTGGTCCGGTGTATTGAAATGCATCGCGGAATTGCGAGTTCGCGCGGAGATGGGGCCGTAAATGTGGGAAGCTGGTGAATATTTTATTTTGACCTTTTTTGCCGGCAATGGAATTGTTCTGTGATGCTAAAATGTCGGAAATAAAAGGAAAATATATTAACTCTTTAGCATTATCCTCGCGCTGTTCTTTATATTATTCTAGGTGCGTGTCAGGATAAATTCGAATAAGGGCAAAAGATGTTTCTTCGTCGAACGTAATCGCACGAAGGTCTCTATGCTCCCTCTGCGTATGCCACATCGTTTCGCCGTAATCTCCTGCCTCTCTCTTCGGATAGTTACACACAAACCCCATTACAAGTCACTCGAGCCATTCATTTCACGTTCGCCTAGGGTACGGCCGTGTTGAACGCGATCTATCGGTAGCCACGGACGCAGCTGGATCTACGACGAAAGTGGTGCTCGGGGCCCGCAATAATTTCGCCTCGGCGTATTCCTCGCGTTTTCACGCGCAAGACGCAATAATGCTAAGGTGTCCGGGGTTATAACGCGGCGGAAGGCGGCTACTCCACCCCTTTCTCTTCAGCCGTTTTCGAGGCGACCAACTTCTCCGCGGGCCGGGAGAAATAAGTAAAAGACGGGGCGCGCTTATTGAAATCGGCCCCTACACGCCGCTCGTTGCTGGCTTTGACGGGTCAGATCTGCAGTTTGAAACGTGGCAGCGCGCGAAACTTGACATCTCGACCCCTCCCAACTGCTGTTCCCTGTTCCCGTCCCCCTCGAGCGGGCCCCCTTGCACGTGCTCGCGCGAAACTCGAGTTCCTCTCTTCGCGGGCCCCGATACACCTCGGAGCTATTGAAAATGTTAATTGACGGGGACGATCGGCCCGAAACCTTCGTCGACTGCGAATTATTCTGTTTGAACAGAAGTTTGGTTGCGAGTTTTGGTTGTACTTTGAGAAAGTTGGGAATCCGAAGACGCTACCAAGGCTCGTGGAATTACAGAAACTTACATTTGATGATTTTAACAAATTTTCAAAGAATTCTGTCACGTATACAAGACGTATGCGATTATGTTTAAAGTACTTATTTCATCCTTTACATTTAATTCTTCACCCCATTCTCCGCCCCTCGCAATTCGATTTCCCTTAAATAAAACCCCTCTAACATACCACCACGCGTCCTCCACATTCGTCTCTCAACAAGCAATACATTCCACTGTTACTGCACACCTCTATTTCCACCACTCTAGCCCGGATTCCACAGACACTGGCTGCAACTCGATGTTGGCACTTTGTCCGCGTCGACCGATCGCACGTGCCCGCGAGATAACGCCCGCGGTTCTGCCTCGAGCGTTATCCCTCCTCGTCGAAGATTACACGGGCGTCCCGTATCCAAGCGTCTTATCCGACGCACACGATTTTCCGGTAACGCTCGATACCCGGGAAACCTTTCGTGTCCCCTTAACGACAACCGATTACGCGCGCCAGGTACGCCAGGAATTCTCCGCGATCGCGTGTTCCCTCGTTAATTACGCGTCGCGGCCACGTAGGATGTATACGTACGTATTATTACGCGCGGACAATCGGCGTTCACGATCGATCGTGCGGCTAACTGTTCCCGCAGATTTTTTCCCGAATAAGAGATGCGCGGCGAGCGACCTGCTAAGTAACGAGCATCGCGATCTTCCCCCGCTCGTGCATCGTAAAGCTCTCCGGCTGGAATTCGGCGATGCCTGCGGAATATTCAGGGACTCGCCGGTCTCCCAACAGATCTTCGGGGATCTACATATTTAGAGTCGTGCACGCGAACGTGACTTCGTACTTTAACGATCGGGGAACGAAGGTGACGTTCGAGGGAAGTCACGTCTCGTCCATGTCCCCCTGCGCTCGTAGATACTGCGCGAGCCGCGCAAGTCCAGATTTGCATTCCCGTTAAGGATATTTCTAGATCTGTTCGAGGGAGCATTGGAACGGTGCCGCATTCCGAGCGTGCTCGTACCCGCGGCACATTGGGTAATGGTATTAATTAATGCCTCGCCGACATGTTCGAAACGCGGGGCACGATATTATTCGGCTGCGTGCACACGTGGTTTGTTAACGGGTAGGTTTTATAAACGAGGATTGTCCTGAAGTCCAGGCGCTTCTTTACATCGAAACGAACGAGATCGATAGAAACGAATTACTATGTTCCGATACCTCTGCGAATTCAGAATCAACGATGCGTTACTCCGACAAGTATAGAGGCGAATTAGAAAGGTCCCGCGCTGCCGGCGAAGCAAAGCTTTGAAAATATCCGTCTCGAGCTCAATTAGATCGGAATCATATCGCCGTGGCCTGCCGTTTCACCGCGTGCTCGAAGAAGCGGCCACGCAACGCGAGACCGAACTCCAAGCAAGCCCACCAAGGAAGCAAAACGAGTCTCTGAAATCGCGATAACGAAAGCCAAAGCCCCCCGCTGGTTTTCCCATGACACTCGACCCCGTCGACGCGTAATCAAACATTAGACGCGGCCCTGGTAGCGGGAGTTCGTATCGAGTCCGTCTAACTCGCAATAAAGCTCGACGGCCAGACAGAACGACACCGGCCGATCGATTCAGCCGGGCGAAAGATCGCGAAGATCGGGGCTCGCGCTTCCGCGGGATTAGCGATCGGCTAGCGGTCAGCGATTCAACGGCGAGCGTTCGTAGCGAGGAAAGCACGACGTGGGAATACACGTCGCCGCGGATTACGCCCCCTCTATCGTAACGCTCACGGGCCCCGGCCAGGTATAGTCGGCCAAGTGCAGCGTGTGTTCACGTGAACACGCCGCGCCGCGTTATCTCGCTTGCATGCGAGCCGGCCGCGGTGCAACGCGGCGCGGCGCGGCGCGGCCCGAGCGAGTGCGACCCGCCACGGTATAAGTATTCACTTTAGCCTGGCGGTTCGTGACCTCGTATCGCCACGGCATTACAGCCCTTCGCTTTTTTATCGGGGCGCCACGTCACGCGGAGGCTGCAATTACTAATTTAGAGGCGAGACCGAGTCGTGCCAAATCCCTCGCAGAATGCCGCCCTCTTTCTCTCCTCTGTTATATTCGTATGCAAGCCGTGGCGCGGTGTACGTCGTGGCAGAAGAGAGGAAGCGAACGTACGACCTCGTGGATCACGGCTACACGGATACGAATCCTCTCCGCTTCTTCTGCCTTCTGACGCGCAGAGCACGCCGTGGTTGCACAGGCGTACAGGCCGTGGTAGCCGCGGGTTACCGTGGCCGGGCATAACGTACCTCGGATGCAACCATCGAAATATGTTGAGCCCTCGGGGCACTCGCTAATTACATGCCTGTCGCGGCGCGCGAACGCAGTTTCCTAATTGTAAGCGCTCGCGACGAGGGAGAGAGTGAGAGAGTGTCTGGCCATCGTCGGACGTCGGATTCGCTTCGGGCATTTTTCGCGCAACGACGTGCCGGGGGTAATAGAAAAGCGGCCCCGGATTAATTACGCCCGCAGAGTACACATTTCGTTTGCTGGATGCACTGTTGCTGATCCGGCACCGGTGCCTGGCGGTTTTGTGAATCGTGATGGCCTGATGGGTTATGGGGGCACGCCGCGAAGATAGAGGATGCAGGAAGAGACTTGCACTTTGTTTTGCGGGGATTTTTGGGGCCGGATTAATTTGCGGGGTAAATCAGAGGTCGCGCCGCTTGATACTTCCTGACTGCAGCTGCTACGATTCTTGTTCCAACGGTCTCCGTTACGTCGTTCGACCATTTCGCTGAATAGGATAATTATACTTTCACTTCCATTGTTTCTTAGTTTTTTTTTGTTTTTTTCTAGGCAGAATTTTCAACGCTCGCCACCCAGCTGATACGCGAAGCTATTCATACTGGAGCAATGAGATCAGTCCTCGCGGGGAATTTGTTTTCGACGTATCTGCAACGAACTTATGCAACGCGAGAGCCATTGAAATGAGACTAGCGTGACTAGAAAATTGCTTGCTTTCGTTTTAAATATGTTACCGGTGTACGCGATTTCGGAGCTTGCTGAACAGCTAAGTCATCGTTACGACATTCGACAGCATCTTCGTGAATTGAAGTTACTCCATCCAGGTAAACTTCTCGAACAGCCACTGGACGTAACTTACCCCGATCATTCTTCACAGGTACGTTTCCCTCGACCGGCAGGAAGGTGTTTAATCTCCCCCTCAATTCCTCGGATGCCCGAGCGAGACGGAACGAGACATCGAGAAACGGGGCTTCGTCGGGCCGACCCTCAGCTCGTATCGTAGAACAATGAAGGGCCGCTATTAATATTGGCTCACTATCTCGCCGGTATCGCGCGTTTCACACTCCCCACGCACTCGAGTAACACGGCCCGCGTAGGGACATTTTCATTGCATATTAATGCGCCTCATTACTGCCACTCTGCACCGCATTACTCAATGCTACGCCGCCTGCCCGTCTAGTGTTTCAAACGGGATCGAGGCGGAAATGCTATTGACCGTGTGGGTTCCAGGTGTGAAAAACTCTATCCCTTCCCTGCTCTCCCCGCCCTCGATCCGTAGGCGAAAGGTTTGGGGATCTTAGACGATCAGTAATGCGACGAGGAATAATTTTTCAACTAAAACAACTTCGCCTCCGAATAGTAACATTAATTTCGAATAATTAATCAAAAGAAAAATTATAATTTGTTACATTGCGCTCATGACGAACTGTCGTTACCGTCCCAATGTCAATGATGAGGGCTAAGATACGGGGACAAATTCATTTTGCTTGTCCCTTTAAAACGGTTAGAACCGTACAGTCTAATAAAAATACGTGTCGCAAGGTGTTTTCAGGTCTCGTACCTTCGTCCCGCGTTTCCCAGCCCGTGGACCATACGCGAAGCAACCCAATATTTCCTACGCCCGCGGACACCCGATATTTCTACCGTCCCGTGACGGTTCATTCTTAACCTTGTCCCGTCTAACGAGCGGGGAATTAATAAGATTATTAATAAGCGAAAGTCCCGCCGGGGGATAATGCGCGATACCTTTCCCCTGGTCGCCTGGCTGTCGGCCAGTCCCACAGTTCCGAACACCTCCGTTACACGGACGCGTCCAACGCGATACTGGAAACTGGTGGTGTAAAAGGTGCAATGCGCCGCCTCCGGGACGATTATTAATCGATCCGGCGACCCGATCGGGGTTCAGCCGGACCCTGTACATTCTTGAACCGGGTTCATTGCGCGAGGTCGTACGGGACGACAACGGAGACGACGAAGAAGCCTCTTATAAGAGACGTCCGGGACATTAGCTATCGAATCGTTGCCCCGTGTAAGGAATACTTAAATGTCGAGGGACACGACTCTGTGCCGAGGGATAAACCGTTGGCCGGGTCGTGGTTTTATCAGAGCGATATGTCAGTGCGTGACAGCACGGTGTGTAGACATCGGTCACGGGACGAGCAACATTTCTCACCTCTTAGAGCTTAGGCAGGTAAGGACGTCGCGACGATGCTTTGTCGAATCGCTCGATTAAATTACACCATTTTTCACGGCCTCGTTCCCGTCTACGGGACTGCCGTCTATACTCACCTGAGTCGTGTTCAGGCAGGGACACGTTCGACGGTTCCACGATGATGTTGTGATCGATGCTGTCGTCCCTGCGGACCTTCCTGGCCCTTGGACTGGAATCTGTAACAGGTTGAGGATAAAGAATTATGGGGAGTCGATGAACACGAATAAGTCAGATGCTATCTGTTCGAGTTGAAAGGTGGATTCCTGCTAGTGAGAAACTGTCGATAGCAATAAATGTACAAAGGTGCTAGATTATGTGTTAGAAATAATTCGAGTAACTTGACCCTCTGTTCTACAGTAGAAATATATAATAATAATGATAACGATAAGGTATACGTTTTTCGTATGTCTTTCACCCTGTACGGTTTAGAATCTACAGCTTTACTATTATCATTATTCTTCTCCCTATTATTGCTTGCCTTTACTTTCACCATTCGGTTCATTATTCCTCGGAACTTCTGCTGCTTATGCAATTCTTGCTCAGGGACGCGGACGATGTCACCGTGCACCAGCCAGCTATTATCAAGCGTTTCCAAGAGCATCGAAAAAATGTCGCGCACAGTAGAGTGGCGTTTGACAGGGCAGACCCTTCAAAGTGCGATTATCAAACATGCGTCGCGCCGCGATCAAGCGCGCAGCTGCGCGCTCATCCTTTATCTACGCGATTCCGCCGCGCGGAATTCAGCATTGTTGTCTAATTGCGAAAAATGCACCGCATACGGGTGTTATCGATGCCGCTCGATCCACGGTTCCACGAGGTTTCAACAGATTTTGCGGAAACGCGATTCGCCTGCACCCCGCGCGGTCTTTGTTTATCCACGAATGCCTTAAATCCATTAGACAAGAAAACGAGGGCGAAATTGTTTAAAATTATTGGAAAAGTACCGGCGCCCACGACCGTCCTATCTAAATCCATTACACGAAGTTCGCGAAGAGGTACAGGTGCTCCGTTCGCGAGGTACGACTGGTCGCGGAAAAGAAAGGCGCAGCGCGATTCACGGCGGAGGGCAGAAGCGGCGGCGCGATTTAATTGCGAGGACATTTCTTATATGGAAGTTATCGGGTACGGCGCACGTGCCGGGCCGGTGTGGCGCGGAACGGAGCGGAACTCTTAATGGGGGGACCATTCGCGCGTCCTCGTATTCGAATATTTTCAATGGCCTCTTCCGTGCCTCTTATCTAAATGCGATTCCCCGTTATCTAACCGTTGTCCGGACTCGTCACCGGTCCTGCGGCTCTCTTACTTGTCCCGCTGGCCATGGCCGGCCGGTGCCATCGGTGAAAGAATAAAGTATACGAAGAAAAAGGGGAGGAGGAAAAGAGGAAGACGCGGGACAAGAGATGGGTAGAAGAAAGGACGCGACAAAGAAGAAGAGGAGGCAGGCTCGAACAGTCCAGTTGGACTTTTCTTCGCCGTTCAGAAGAGTGCATACGTATTCGCATATCCCGGTTCGTTCTCCACACGAACGTCCGTTCCGTCTTCCCTTCTTTCTCTGTTTCGTGGCGTCCACGGTGTCTGTACCCGCGTTGCACGTTCCAGCGTGTATATGTGTATATAAGAAGTGCACACATGGGAATCCGCGTACGTCCCTCGGTACAGCGGAGAGATCGAGATGCAAAGGAGACCCGCGCCGCTTTTAAACTCGCCGCCGCGAAGCGGATAAATTCGCCCGGGTCCCTCGATCTATTAATTCGAGCCGCCGCTTGCATTCCTGCGGGGTCTCGACCGCTGGTCTCCACCAGGTCCTCGCGACCCTTCCTGCTTTCTCGCGATCGCCTCCTCGCGCTGGCTCGCTCGAACCGCTACGCCTTGCCGGCCGCTGCTGGATCGGTTCTACGCGCGTGTACGCGCGACGTGCGCGTCACCTCGTCGCGAACCCTCCGCTCGTGCACGCCACTGTATAGCAACAACGTTCTTGACAGATCGTGCGAATTTTTCAATTGGCCCCCTCGTCGCGTGCTCGAGATGAAAATTACGACAAGATCGGACAACTGGATCTCGAGATATCGCGTCAGCCATGTCGCGAAACGTACGTGCTTCAAGAAATCGCGAGAAAAAACGTTCCTTCGACGCTCGAACGGCATCCCCCATCGAGAATCACGTTACGAAACGTAGGATACGAGCACAGTTGCATACAATAGACTCGCCGCGCGAGAATAATTCCGCTTCGAAGCCTCGGAATAAAACTTTCAACGCACCGTTGCATCCTTCCGATATGTGCAATACGTCCAACCCTATCTCCCCGCTATCATAAAATTCAAATATCGTTCCGCTTGAAAATGTCAAGCGTCGCTCTAAACATTTCGATGCCGATACCGCGGCTCGGTTTACAACGGTCTTGCCTCTAAAACGTCACGAAGGCGCATCCCAAGTGTCGATCCCACCGGGCATCAACTTCCGCGAGGGAAGTTGACGAGCTCGCGTCCACCGCCGACATAAACTACACGTCTCGTTGCGAGCGCGTGGTTGTATCGCATAATTACCACGCTTTACAGCGCTCTTTACACTTGTTTCCACACCACTGTATCTCCCTCGCATCGCCGTGTAACCGGAGATCGTAGGTGAAAGAGAGAGAGCGAGAGAGAGAGAGAAAGAGAGATAGAGAAATAAAGAGAGGCAGAGAGAAAGGTAGAGAATTGGCCGCGCACGCCAGCCCTCGCGAGTATAAATCCGCGTACTCTCGCGTGGCGGACCCGAGAGGGAAGCGGTTTTTATTCCGCTCGGCGCGCGTTCTCTCGCGCCAGAGACGGGCGTAGATAAAGACCTATCGGCAATATAGTATCAAGAGCGGCGTAAATAAGGATAATGCGGCGTGCCGAGGGTATACTTCCTGCTAGGCGTGTAGGTGTAACCTGTGTAAAAGGTAGATTAGATTGGCATTACCGCCGACACTAAAGTAAGGCCGTGGTTATTAAAAGGCGACCGTAATGTCCCGGCCAATATCGGCGTCGAGTTTCGCGTTTATCGACGCGGCTCGGCACTGGCGATCCGCTACAATTATGCTGCGACGGGTGTGTACCGCGCGAGAAACGACGGGAAAAACGCGTGGACGGTCGTTAGAAGATAAGAATAAACGCGGCGGATTCGTCTTTGCTCGGAATGATAAAGTTGCCGCGTTCCTGCGATCAGTATCTCCCGTACGCTTCGCGTACGCTCGATGGGGAATATTTGCGGGACGTAACGAACAACGGTGATTATCGCGAACATCGAGGAACGAGAATTGTCAATTTGATTTTCTCCGCGGCGAAGTGGGGTTCGTTCGAAACGAATTCAACGGACGGACCTTTCTTAGGTTTTCCTTCGCGCGAGGGAAATTCTTCGTTTCGACGCAGCGGGCGAACCGCGCGTACGTCAATGGCTCCGGAAACGAGCGCGCGAACGCGTCCGCGACGCCGTTCGCTTCGACGGTTCGAATTCAATTAGCGACCGCTACCTGGCGAGGTGAATTAATCTCCGTCAGAAGCTTTTATCGTCACCGATGAAGTCGAGGCAGCGACGCGACGAAGGCTGAACGAGATTTTTCTGATTCCTTCGCGATGGCACTTACCGGCGCGCCAGCAGAAAAATGCAAGCGTACTCGGGGTACAGAATTCCTTTTCGTAATTTTCTGCTGCCGGGAGTGCAATTGAAATGCGTTTGCACAAGTATGAAAATGACGCTCCTTTAAAGATGAATACACAAGAGGAACGTGGAACAAGATTCTATTTAAAAAAAAATAAAGGAAGAAATATTTTTTCAGTCTCACGATTGATTATTCGTAACCGAGTCGCCTATACATATTCAAAGAACCTCCCATTAACGGTGTGCATGTATACACAACGTGAAATACATCTTCCAACAGTAGCCTCCGAAATTTCTTCGGCAAACCTCTTCGAGTGTTATCTGAAAAAACTCGACCAATCTAAAATCAACAACCAGGCTCTCTTAGCCAGCAGGATCAGTGCTACTCTACCTTGCCACTTAACCTCGACCTGTAATACCTGTCTCACCAAAATGCTCCTACCAGAACCCACACAACGGAACTCCCTTACCCACGCACAAGCCGACGACACTTGTCGAGCTCCATATCAATTCTTCCACGCTTCGACTCGCCGGCTATATTATTTCCCCGCAGTATCGTCCTTTTTTCCAATCATAAAACGGTAATTAATTAATTCGTTCCGCAACCAAGTCAGTGTCCAATGTTTAAAGCGAAATAAAGCGTTCGCTTCAGAAAACTGTACTTTCCTGTATCCACTCAGATGCATTCCACTCCGGCTGGTTCTGGAAGCGATAGACGGATGCGCCTCGTTTTCCCAAGCATTCCCGTAGGCCACCGTTAAGGATGCCCCATGCGGACAGCAGGGTAAGACGGATCTCGCCGATCTCGTTGAAGATCCGCCAGAGACTCGAACGTCAAACCGCGCCGGGGACAGGGCACACGAGAATGGCGATACGCCTGGTCGGGGCCCTTTCTTGATTGTCCGCGCCGCGTATGGGTCGAAGTCGCGAGAGGAGCAGCCCAGAAGAGAGAACCGCAGAGAGAACAGCCTCCTCTCGGGATGTATGAAGCTATAAATCTTGCGCGACAAATCGCTAGCTCGCTCGTTCGTTCTCCGGCTAATTGTTGAGACGCGCTCGAGTACCGTGTTCGCCGCTCTTCCTCCTCGGCGATGTCCTCGCGGACGTACGCTCCTCTCGCCACGTCGCCCGCGGCTGAGCATCGATGAGCATACAATCGATTAATCGATTATCTGCACCCGAACCCCGTGGCAGCGTGTTCGGCGCCTGAGTATCCGCTGTCTAACGACGTCCCATCGCGAGGATTATACTGTCGCCTCGCTCGTCATCGATTTCCTCCGATCCGATGTGCGATCGCGGACAGCGATTTTAGGCCTTTTCATGCACAACGCCAAGCGCGATGTCCAGCACGAAATGAACTCGCAAATTTTCCTCCTTTACGGGGGAGAATTATTGTATTTAATTGTTTTAATCGCGACATTCGCGATTACTAATATCATTAACAAGTTTCCTATCGATACGTAAATATAGCACAAATTTAACCCCATCGCAGTTGCGATTTATTTCGCCCTCGATCCATCGACATTCCGACTCGAGAATGAAACTTTCTACGTTATTCTGCACCCCGTGAACTGTGTTACGCGTTCGTCGCGAGATCCTCAGCCGTATGACGAACGCATTCGAGTGGCCGCGGGAGAGAAATCCGCGCGTCCATTCCGGCCGTAAAGAAACTTTCTCGGCTAGCGCAAACAGCGCTATCGGTGTAACACGCGATAAGTCCGACTGCGGGTCACGATCCGTGGGCGCGCAGGTGCGGCGTTTTTTCCCAACCGCGGTGCACAACCTGCGCGTCGATCGTAAACGAATAAACAGGTGCGCCCCGCGCGAGTCGCCGGAAAAATCCTGACCCCGCGATAAAAGCAGCCACCTGCCGGGCGAATCGTCCCGGATCGATCCCCGTCCTGGAACAATGAATGACGGACACTCGCCGAGATGGAAAGCGGAGACGGAATGTTCCGTGACTGGCGTCTTGCGCGAGGCGTTTCCACGATTCGCCGGAGTCGCGTAGAAAGTGGACAGCTTTTTGTTCCGGGAAATCTGATGGGTTTGGAAAGTTCTTTTCTTGTCGCGCGCGAGAATGCCGATTTCCTTTCGATACGGTGGACGCTTGTTGAAATGGCCAATTCGTGTCCGTGATAATGAACCGCCGCGGAAGTTCTATACCCCGTTATCCGATACAATGTATCATTCCTGCGCGG
Organism: Nomada goodeniana; assembly: GCA_963969485.1. Lineage (NCBI taxonomy): Eukaryota > Metazoa > Arthropoda > Insecta > Hymenoptera > Apidae > Nomada > Nomada goodeniana. The sequence goes on along the minus strand of OZ018303.1, from coordinate 3,269,869 downwards.
GGGTGAATTTCTCAGTGACGCCTGCATATCCGTCACGGCGTCGAATACGTGACAAATCTTTTTAAATCGCGATCGAATGAACGATATCGAAGCGATCGTTTCGGAGCGCGCAAGCGGAAATCGTTTCGAAACGAAGCTCCGCGGCATTGATCGAGGATTAATCGTCGCGGTTCGGGAAAAATCCTTAATCGTTCGGCATTTTAACGGAGCCCGACCGGAGACTTTTCCAAGAAGGGTTCCGGCGGATCAGCCGGGGATCGTCCTTTCTGCGCGCGGTCTTGTCGAGCGCGCTGCGCCGAGCTGCGCGTCGTCGGCCCCTTTACCGTCGTCGCCCTAGACGCCCGTCCGGAAAGTCAAACAATGCGACGTGCAGATTCCGCCTTATTTACTCGCGGTATCCGCTAGAAGGGCCCTCGACATGCAAAGCACGCGTTGTCATTTGCTCCCATCTCGAGCGGATCGGTTTACGTTCGCCGCGCTCGAGAAAATCTCTCTCCGCGTACTCTCCGCGGAACTCGCCGTCTCCACTTCCTTCTTCCTCCTCCCTTTCTCATGGCGCACCAACAATCTCTCCCTGTCCGCTTTGTTTTCGCTCCGGTGCCAGTGCAACCACGGTCCAGAAGCGAACGGAGTCCCTCTTCTAAGCTGACGTTTGGGAAGCTCCGTGGGCTCCGCAGCTCTGTAGCTGCGCGGCGCCGCGGGACATTTTTGTCGGGCAGATGGATCTCATTGGACCGCCGTCTATTGCAGAACAGCCACCATTTGTGCAGGTGAAATTTTTCCCCGACGATGCCCGGCGCTATTATATAGGCACTCGAGAGAGTAGTCGCCGGTCAATTACGAGGCCGGGGATCCGAAGGCGAGTCAACTCATCGAGCAGCGCACTGCGAGCGAACCTCCAAAGGTGTATCGCACGCGAGATCACCTGCGCTCCCGCCGGACTTCTAATTCACGTCCACCGTCCAGTTTCTTCCCCCGGATCGAAACTTTGCTGTCCCTCCCTCGATTTAACGCTCTCTATGTTTTGTCTTTTTTCTTTTTCCTGCGTTTTTGCTTCGCCATTCATTTCACCTTATCGAGGTCCCGTGAAACCCGTGGAGGACTGAAAACGTCCCGCCAAGGGCACTATTAATTCTGATTTAAGTTCCCGTTACGCGGTTTGTGTGGTCCCCATATATCAGCCGGTGCTATCGCTTTACCGCGAAGCAACGCCTTCGTGCGTACCTGGCTCCCGTTCAGCTCGCTATCTTACACGCGCGACGTCTGCCGGATGAATAATTTGGATACAATCTTAATCCAATGACGCATGGCACCCGATCTCACGCGGCTGCTTTGCCCTGATTAAGGACGGCCCGCTTTCGTGCTACCGTAAATCTCGACGTCCCATTGTCACGGAGGATGTTCCCAATCCGTTCAATAGACGCTGCCCCGCTACGGCGTTTAATCCTAAGAATAACTTCCTTCTACGAGCAGACCTGCGCAGTCATGCCGCTCTATTCTCAAAATCTTCCGTACCATTTAAGATAGAATAATAAATTGTCGCGCGTCCAGACGGCGCGTAATCGCGCTTCGTTCGATTACGAAATATATTTGCAATCGTGTCTTCGGCACTTTGAAATTGCTCGCGAGGAAAGACGGTACCGTTTCGAGTAACGCCGCTCGACACTCGACCAAGATTTGCATTCAATCGTTTCTAAGCATTTCGTGACGCTGGAGTTACGATTGCGCGTGGACAATTTCGTGAAAATTTGTACGAATGGAACTTCGCGCGATGTTCGGTGTAAAGGCGGCCACAAATTCTCTACAAATTCAACGGTACCGCAACGTTAAAGAATGGAGTCGGTCGAGTCGGAAGTCGCCGCTCATACTTTCTTTACCCGCAGCTGGAGCCCCGGAATCCGGTTGAATGGTTTGTAACCGTGTGCACGGAATTCCCGCCGTAAATCAGATGTTGGAACGAGAGGGGAAAAAAGTGCACCACGCCGTTGTTCGTAAGTCCCCGCCGGCCTGTTGCAGTATTTCGCGAATCGCGAGTGTTGGCAGTATTTCGTGGGAGTATTTCGCCCTCTCCGCCTGCCTTTACGGTCCAGAAGCCTCTCTGGTTAACGTAACGCGGAGGATCGGGAACTGACCGGGACCGGGGACCACCTCGCGGCTACAAATTGCATTGTTCGCTCGTGTTGCCGCTCACGGCCGGGGTATTTAATGGTATTGTTCTCCAATTCCTCTCTGGAGGATCGTTCTTCGGTCCCCGGTGCAGTTTATCATTGCTGCTACCGCCGGAAGTTTCGCATTTCTAAATACCGATATCCCTCACCGTAACGAATTCGAGGAAACATCCGATAGCAAATTTCACTGCGAAGTGTCTGCGCCTCGCAGCTTCATAAACACGTAAACACGATCGCGGTTATCGAAATAATTCCCCCCCCCCTATCGTCTACCTGTAAATTACTTCCACGCGATTCCACTTGCGTCGCGCTCGCGAGGGCACCCGGGGCTCGGTTCAAACGGCTATCTCGCCGAGGTCAATGGAGAAATCAGCTCGAAAGTCGCCCGGCCGTTTCGACGTACAGTGCCGGGGTCTTGCGTTCTTAAGCGTTCTGCGGTCTCAATCGGTCTAGCCGGGGCTCCGCGATGCAGGGCGGAGAGGCACGCAGGTCGGGCAATAAGGAACAGAACGGTTTTGCGGTTCGACCTGGCGGTTCTCTCCCCGCGGGGACTCTATCCTTCTTGTCCCGTATGCCCATGGACGGGCGCGCACAGACGCAACGTGGCCGACCATCGTCAAGAAATATGATGATTGCAGGCTGCTACCATTTACAGTAGTGCGGTTTTGTCTCGTACCCGGCGCGTTCCCCTTTCCTCGAACGTTCCGTTTCGCGTGCGCCCGTAGTCCCCGCGAGCCGCAAATCTTCCACGTTTCTAAGTGACTTTAAACTAAGTCGCGTTTCCCCGGCGTAATCGTCCGCTTCGTTGCCTCGCTCGGATCGCGACGTACGCGCGCGATGCCTCGTTTCACGGGGACGGCTTAATCTTTCGTCCGCGGCGAGCAAATCTGCACTCCGCTTTGTCCCTCCCGAATCGTTCGGTGAGCGGAATTTTTCGACGGAGAGGATTTCACCGTGGATCGAATACTTCGGGGAGCCGAGATTCGTCCTGGAATCCAGAATACACCGGAATCATCGGTGATCTCTTAAAAATGTCCCAAGTTCTTGAACTTTTCGAGACCACCTAGATCAACGAGGTACTCCTTAAAAAGTCATTTCTAGTTTCTCTGTTCTCCCCTCCTCGCCCTCGTTATCCACACGAGAAATCTTCTCCGAGAATTCAACATTGTATCTGTGCCACGGATCGACGACACGAAAATTCCACAGAAAATTCCCATATAATTCTCTCGCACTGAAATCGGTATTAAGAGAAATGGTAGCGGGTTAAGGAATAGAGGACGATGGGTATCGATGCACCACGGGATTGTCATCGAAGATCCATTTCGGTGATCACGGTAGACGCAGCCGCCGTCGCGCGTTTTCGTATGCGATAAATCATCGCGGGGCTCCACGGTGCTCTCACAATGCCGCACTAATCTTCCATCACGCACGCACGATATAACTACGCCCGCATGGCGTCTCGTGATTTACCATCCTGCGGCTAACCTCCATTATGTATGGCGCGCACGGTGGAAACAGTTGAGAATACCGTGCACCTTGCGCTCGGATAGTTACGTGCAGCGCGCGTCTTCGAATGTACGCCGGCATGCATCGATTTTCAAGTTACTTGCCGACCGGCACGGAACCCGTTCGATCATCCCCCTTATTCGCCGTTCCTTTGCTTTCGATAATCGTTTCGGCGGGGGGACGCGAAACGCCGCGGGCGTTGCAACGCGGTTTCGATTCGAGCTCGATCTTATTTTCGGTACGAGCGAAAATAGCGCGGGCGGCTGGTTTAATTGAACGCCGAGCAATTCAACCAGTTGGTAGAGTTAACGTCGAGGTTCTTCGTTTCGAGCAACGACGGAACGAGAAACGTACGGACGATTCTTCAGCGCGGTATGATTTGAAATCCATTGTCCAATTATTTCACCCTCGTTGATTATTCCAATCGGATGTTTCGCGTAACGAATGAATAGCCGCTGGTACGCACTACCGGCGCGGCCGGTCGCGTTCAATTAAACTTAAATACGAGACGCGGGCTACTTTGACAATAATTCTATCGGTGCTTAATTGAAGCGGAGCTCATTCGGGAGGCAGATCCTCGTTAACATCGATCCTGCGCCGGCCATCTCGACTCTGGGATATCTGTCACTGGATATCTCCTCCCGTATTAGAATTCCCCGTCCTACCGGGCATTCATCCCGGCGCGTTCGCCGCCTAACATTTAAGATTTTACCCGTGGCTCTGCTGCTCGATCGCAACGACCGCCGTCCTCGTTACGATATTCTTGTTCTAATGTCCGCTGACATTACGGCGTCCTCCGAGATTCTTTATCGGCGACCCGAGTGCCACGGTGCAGGAAAACCGCCTGGCAGAACAGGCGGCCACGGTGGAAAGAGAAGGAAACAAAGAGGCAACGAAACACCGTGGCGACGGGTCGTGGAACGAGACAGAGGCTGCCCGAAGAAATAAGGAGATAACGATATTTGCACGCACATAACTCGCGTCCGATAGGAATAGGTCGTCGTCGTTGTCGTTAGGTAGCGTGGCGCATTTCAAAGAATGGAGCAATAAAGGGGGTTTTACCGTATATGCGGACGATCGGGAGTCCCTCTGCGCAACGTACGATCAGGGGATTACAATAATTAAGTGTACATCGCATCACGATAAAATTTCATGGCTCTGCGGCCCCGTCCGCGGCTAATTCGCGAGAATCCACCGGGGCAAACAACTGTTCCTTTGTGGAGGAATCCGTTTCACCGGGGATCTAACGGTGATCGATATACGTTCCTTGTTGGGTATCCTTTAACCCTTCCGATACGCCGGCGTCGATGATCAAAATGATATAGATGCACCGAATTCAGATACACCGAGGTTCGATTGGCCGAGGTAATCGTTTCTACAAGCAACCGCGACAATATATTTCCGAATACCCGAGGGAGAGGACAATTTTTGATTTTTCCATTTCGATTCCCCGTGCAACCACCCACAACGTCGCGACGCGTCTTCGGCCAAGTGCGTGGATCTAAGTGCACCGTAAATACGTATTCATAGGCCGGTGGATGCGGCCAGTCCTTAGAAGCCGAGCAGTAACGAGCGGTCGAGTACTATTTAGCCCACATTCGAGGGAAACGAGCAATCCTCGGAGGAAGAAAAAAGGAGAAAGAGAGGAATAAAAGGAGAACGCGACACCATCGCCCAGCGTTTTCGCTTCGCCTCGCTTTAACGGACTTCCGTGACCGGGGAAAATTCTGTGACGCGGGGAAGAAACTCCCATCAAGACCAGCGGAAGAAACGGAGAGTGCGACAGGTTTTATCATCGGGAGATAAGGGAATTTACGGGTACATAACTCCGGACCGATAGGGATAGGTCGTCGTTAGTAGGTTGCCCCGAAGAATGGAGCAATAAAAGGAGGACGACGAAGCCGTGGCAATCGCGCGGCCAAGCTTTTTACGACCGATTTTCACGGAGTAACGGTCGTACGATCGAGAATTACGCCGCACTGATCGGAGATCCACTCTCGGTGCTAATAGCGTACAAAACGGGCGGCTGGTATTATTCACTCCGAGCGCTCGCGCGTCCGTATATGTATCGCGCCCGCTCTCCGAGCATTTCTCTCCTCGGCACGAGATTTGCGAGCGGTTCGGACTCGCCTATCCGATCGGGTACATACCTTTTAGAGGCCCGATAGACCGGACAGAGTCTCCCCCACCTCCCTCCCTCCTTGTTCCCTTGAATTATTAAAAGGCTGACTTAGAAACCTGCCGTGGCGATAAATTATATCGACGCGAGGAATATTGTTGGCGGAGGGACGCATCGATTCGCCTGTCCGTCGACATTCGAATGGAAATTGCGTCCAGGATCGATGGATCCTTTTACGCCGCGTCTTTCGTATACGTTTCTTCGGTGCGCATTTGTATCGGGGCACGGGGATTATCGTAAATATGGAAAAACGACGACCCCCTCGACGGCTAAATTATGGCCGTCTTAATCGAGGCATTCGGGTATGGCGTACGCATAGTTGCGAGGCGGATCGTGCGTTCGTTGAATGTCCGCGCGGATTAATCGGTTTTTGCGCAACACCGTGGAACAGTGTTCACGGCTCTGTCGCGGAACCGAGATTGAGAGACAAGCGGTTGCGTAGAGTGCCAGCTGATTGAGCGATCCTGAGCGCTGCCGAGCGAAATTGGCGGTGAACATCGGGAAAACCGCTGAAACTTATGGTTAACGCCATTATGGCACACCTGTCGGGGGTTGAACATTACACTGGAGCCCAGTTTCCACTTGCATCTGCCCGCTGAAATTCTCCACGCAGGTTGCGTAGATTGATGATCATGTAGGACTGGTTGCCAATGCTCGTGCATTACCGATACATAGATATCCATTCCCGAAAGGTTTAAAAAGTGAAGATGAATCGAACCCACCCTTATTCGAATAACAGATATCAGTAACGAAATAAAAGTGGGAACCTTTCAGATATTAATATTCATCCTCGACAAAATGCTCGCGAGAAATGTAGAATCTTTAGAATATTTTGGTCCCAAGTGTTTCAGAACTTTTACCCCGATGTATCCATTCCGCTGTTAATTATTCATGCTCCAGAGTGATCCACTGTCCGGACCAGAAATCACACGGGGTAAACCCGTTTCGAAGGTTCGCTCGTGAAAATAATAAAATGCACGCTCGCCACCCCACGCGGGCAGCAATTTGCGGCTAACGAACCGGCGATATCCATCCGGGCGCGTAATTTATATCCGCGATATCCGTCGTCCGTCCCTCGTGGCCGTTATTATCCGCATTAATGACGCGCGCGCACACGCACCGTCCGCGTTCTGACGGAATACGCGGACGTGTCCGCGGCATGAAGACGTAAACGGATGAAATAATAGTGTGACATAACCGTGCGGTTGCGCGCAGACCGATCCCACGGTTAATCCACACCGGACCGGCCGGTTCTAATGACGCAATCCGGCGAAAGGAGCTCGCTGACCGGCCTCTCCTCTCTTGACTTTCGTTTTGATTTCATTAATGGATCGGGTGCGCACTAATGCGACTTTGTTTGCCGAGCACTCGTCTCGCGTTTAAAGAGGAGCTACGCCGCGCTGGACGCACGCGTTGTTTCGCGCTTACCGTCACACGAGAACGTCTCGTTTCTTTTATCGTCTCTACCTCGCCTTGTTTCAGTGGAAACAATTTTTTTTTTTCCTCCGCGAGTCTTCTCGTAGTATGCACTTGTATTCGCGGTCTACGGAGAGCTTCCTGGTTCTGCACGGATACCTGGATGTATTTTAACGAAGTTCGAGGTCCGTGCAATTTTTTTGCACTAAATTTTCGTTCTGTATTCCTCGATTCGATTCTTCATTCGCATTCGGATACTCCGCTCGTGCCTCTCCCTGGCGGGTTCCTTGTTTTTGAGAAAGAAATCGTAATCGTCGACCGGTACCCCTCGATATTCTTCGTCTCTTATCAATAATTCATTCACCCCGTGCCTGCGAACTCGACATCCACTCCTGCCGCGTGCTCTGCCCAAACACACTCTTCCTCGACAGTGTCCCGTTCCCTCTGCTTCGCTGCATCCTCTCCGGCTCTCTATCCGCGCAGTCCTCGTCCTTTTCCTACCCTCCGCTACGAGATCACCTGACCACTCGGCGACCTAGCGAGGAATTAACACTTCCAGCGGTGTACCGAGCGCTCGCCTCGCCGGGTTTGCTTATGCTAATCGGCGCGAGCGGTTTCGTGCCGTCTCGCCGCGTCGCCGACGCTTCAAATATATTAATTAACATCGTCATTAAGCCGGCTGGCCGCCAGTTACTGGCTTTTCCTCCGCGTACAGACGCGGGTAGGAGGATAGAGGTCCTCCCTCTCCGCCGGAACCCTCGCGCGAATCCATCTCCGCGCGAGCGTCCACGAGTACGGGCACGCGAGAACCGCTCTTAAAACGAAGCGGTGCAACCGATCCTCTCGCGACTGTTTATAAACGCAAACATTTGATTTTTGAATTCGTTCGCGAAATTCTGCCTATCATTAGCGGGGACGCGTTAAATCGACCTGTTCGATTATGTTGACGACATTGAATAAGGGGCACGACGGTCCCCGTGACCGCGACACTCCTTCATTTTTCTCCCCTCAGTTCACTTTATCGAGTTCTCCTGCTTCAGTAACGGACGGGGGCAGGAAACCAATCAGGTCTAAGCGAGTTCGTGCGAACCGCGATGCAACAGCGGGGAAAAGAGTCGCCGGAACGGTATCACACGGTGTGTAGCGGTAATTAACGATCGAGTCGCCCCGCTTTGTCGCTAATCATTTTCACCGTGTACCGAAAGTCGTCCGCGGAGAGGAAATATGGCCTATCGGAGGAGGCCGTGCACCGCTCCTTAACTCGTTGTTCGATGCAATCGCCCCGACGATACACGATCGTCCTAATTAGGCGGTAATTAGATTCTGTTCGGTGATTCCAGCTCGTGCATCCAGCGACAGCGCGGGCACCTTCTCGCGGAAGCGGCGACGGGAGCCGCGCGAGATCGTTTTGAGGCAAGTTTGGCTCGACCGTCGACCCGGTTCAGATTCGAAATCGTACGGACGGGGCGATAATTGGGCCAGGATCGATCACGATCATGATCACGGGGGGACACGTGCACGTAGACGTCGTGATCGATCGATTCTGATCGGTTAATCGGTTACGTAGTACTTGCAGTGGAAGCTACTTTTTGCGGCTGATAAGACCATTTCTTCCATGCTCGCCGGTTCTTGTGGGAAGCCGTGGATACGACGATTCCAGATACCTGGTCTTAGATATTTTAACGAATGCAATGTCGCGTGCAAATATTCGGGCACGAATATCGACAAAATATCCTGAATATTTTGCGCCCCTCTTTTGTATTTGCGTGCACTTTGCCAAGGACTGTTATTCGCATAATGAATAGTATTAATATTATTATTATTATCATTATTATTAAAGCACTCGTTTCGACCACACCGACGAAACAGAAATATAATACAAGAATGGATTCTCTCAAGCACGATCCTTAATTCATCTTGTTGCCCGTTCTTTCGAACGAAAATTAAAGTAAACGCGAAGGGTATTGCGTGAGGGGGCAGCGAATAAAGTAGAGGCATGTTACCGATTCTGCACGGGCCCCGGAGCCCTGAATTCCACAAGCCACGCCGCCGCGTAGGGCTCCTCCTGCACCTTCCTGAGTCGCTTTGTCCGGCGTTATTTACGGCGCGCGACTCCGGCCGCGTAAATTATGGAGAGGCCGGCTTTCATAAATTCCGGGACGAGATATGGAGCGACAAATTCAAGTCCGCCGGGCCTGGCGCCCGGGTCGTGGTCTCACGCGCGAGCGAGCGTGCTGGCGCGACGGTAGCGCGCACGACCGCGCTTCGGGGCGGACGGTGTTTTTCAGTGAGACGAACAAGTGTGGAGAAATTCGACTTGCACTTGACTTTTTGTCTGCTGGAATCTAATTGGGTCCGCGAGAAATTCGAATAGAGGATTATATCATTCTCATGCCTCTGGTAGAGCTACTGTGTTCGATGTTTGCTCGGTGAGGAAATTTATGGAATTTATTTCACAGCGTTAATAAACTGTTGCGCGTCTAGAAATTTCGTTGGGGATCGCATATAAATTCGTCGGTGTGCTAACAATTATTCCCGTGTACCGGCGAGTAGTAGTGTTACGTACAATATACGTAACGAAGAGGCGAGTAGAAACAGACAGTCCGTGGTCAGACAATTCGCGTACCATGTGTCACTCAACGTTTCCCTTTTCGTTATCGGCCTATACCCGACGTATGGAAGCATCGCTATTGTTATTCTGCAGTTTTGACACAAAATTGTCTAATAAATGAAGGAAATCGCGATACTTGAACTTTTAATATAATTTCTACCAGAAACCAATGGAATTGAAGAAAGGTCAATAAAACTCAATGGAAAGGGAATGAATACGTGAGTACAAATAAAAATATATATTCCTGCTATCAAATACTTTCACAGTGGGGAAAATAAATCCTCTCTGATATTTAACGCAAAGCAATTTCTAATTAAAAAAATCATTGGCACCCAAAGTTCGTATCGATAAACTTCGGTGGACAGTATCTGTCGCCGTTCAACAGTTAATTATCAGGAAGGGGTAACAAGCAGAGACCTTTTCATGCAAGATTATCATTTGTATACGGACTTCCTGCTGCGATAAACGCACTACTGGCGCCCTTGCGTTTCTACTCCCGATGCCGATCCGGGACCGCGACTCTCGGGGGCGAACCCCTTTCTCCCGCGCAGCTTTTATATGAATCAAGCCCCGGTCCCGTGAAAGAAGCACGACCATCACACGGTAGGATCGACATATTTTAACGGGGTGAAGATGCGGGTCAGAATTTATTGGAGGCTGCTAGAGATAGCAGTGGACCTCTGCTTACGCGTTTGCATTCGTAGCCACGTGTTATTTATCGACGTATTTTGTCGCCTCCTCGACCATACACCTGACCTATTCGGTCCCAACGATTTCCCCTATCCTTTCCAACTATATCGAACTACCGATAAACCGCCACGAACGCGAGGAAATTGAATACAACGAGGAAGTTTCAATGTGGAATACGATAGAGGGGTATTTTATTATTTCGAGCCGTGGCGTTGATTATGGATGAAGTGGAAACATTTTTCGCAAGTGGTTGCACGGTCGTATTACGGCCCGATCCGTCTCGGATTTATTCCGAATGGATTTTCGCCGGCAGAAATCGGTAACGCGGGCCAGGAACAACGAAGAGAGAAGAAACGGTCGGTGGTGCACGGTGTTTCGCTGGGAAAGGGAAGAAGAGGAGACGGTGGTCCCGGACGACGCCGAGGAGAGAACACCACGGAGATCCCAATCTTGCGTGGTGGCCTCTCGAGCAGTGAGTAAAAGGTGGCTAACATCTCGAACATCGTCCCTGTAATCTAATGAGCACCTGCTAGGAGCGCCGCCTACGCTTTTACATGCATATAGACGAACACTTCTATGCGCAGTCCCTCGTGCATACTTCTCAGGGCCGTAGTTTCGTCCCACGCGGGCAGCTCTGTCTTCTGTTTTTTTTTTTTCTATCCCCCGCCGTTCCCCAACAAATTTCCAACGAAACGAGCTCCGAGAAAATACGAACCGCTGAATTTTCCCATCCGGACGCCGAGACCGGCGGTACCAGGAAACTCGAAAGGCATATACCAAATGGCCGCGACAAGGCCCGAGGAATCGTAGAATCGTTAGAAACGCGACTTTAACGGCCCCCAAAGCCGATTTCATCGTACACCGTAGGCACAGTCGATAGAGCACGAGAGGCCAAGCGAAGACGAAGAAGGTAGCCGGCGTATCGGATATCAACGGCAAGGAAGACAAATAGCGAGACGCGGCGAGAACGTTCTCTTTGCGAGGCCATCCACCGCAGGGCCGTATATCCTCGCGCGAGATCTCGAACCCCTGACGGATGGCATCCAATGGCGTAGACACGGCCGAGCGAATATCGGATGGGGAACAGATTGCCGGAGGAAGAAGGAAATCGAGAAAAGGAAGGAGAGACGGCTGGTGGTGTCGCGCGACGGCCCCTGCGCCTCCACGCCGTCAAACAAACGGCGAACGCACGGATCCCAACACCCGCGGATGCGTATGTACGAGCGGACAAGTCCTCTTGGAACACGGAGAGAGGGGTACGGCTATATGTTATGAGGGTACAGGTGCCGGTTTATCCTCCTTCTTCGCCGTGCGCTTCCACCTCCAGCTGAAAAGCCTCCGTGTCCCTTCCTGCGGCACGTTCTCTCGGCGTTGTCTACGGCCACGCTGCTGTTGCTGCTGCTGCTGCTGCTGCTGCTGCTGCTGCCGCTGCTGCTGCTGCTGTTGGTGCTGCTGCTGCCTCTCCTCTTTCATTTTTTTCCCCTCTGCGTCTCTCCTTCTCTCCGTCTTTGTCAGAGTGCTCTTCAACCAGCGCGTCCGAGTCTCTTTTCTTCGTGCCCTCGTGCTCGCGGTGTCGTCCGTGTCCGTGAGACGCTCGGCTGTGCCGCAGAGACCGTTCGTATGCGTGAGGTCGCCGCGAGTGCGGGTGAAAGTCTACCGCGGGTCACCAGCCGCCCCTGCCCCTCCTCGTGGCTGTATAGGTGCACCTATATCGCGCGCGAGCGACGGTCAACTCGAGCCTGGGCCGTACCTATGCTGCCCTCTTCCCTTCTAGCGAAAATTCCGGGCTGATCTCAAGTATCTCACCTGGGGCTCGAAAGATAGAACGGCGTCGATAGGAGCGATCTGACGCGCGGACGCTTCCTGTCGAGTCGCGGTCCGGAGCTTCTCGACGCTCGTGAAACGTTATTAGGGGTGGCTGAGTGCTGGATATCGAACACGTCTCCACCGAGAGGTGAAAATCGTTCGCCCGTATCCATTCGATATTATTGATCTCAATAAATGTTCGAGTGTCGCACTTCCCGCGCCGGAGAAATCGTTCAGAAGACGCCGCGCTTAAATGTCAGCTGAACGTTCGCGCAGTCGGCCGCTCCAAATTGTCCGACCGACTCCAGCCATCCTCGATCGCCCGGCACCGTGCAATGTTTCATCCTATTGACTTTAATAGCCCGGGCGAGCAGCTGCCTCGCGGAAATCGCGCGACAGCCGTTCGCGAAGAGCTATCCGGCGATAGTTCGACCGGTGAAAGCGTCGGGTGTAACATTGTCGCGAGGCGTGGGTCGCGGGGTTAGGCGATAGGCGCGATTTCGCCTCGTCCTCGGTCGCGCGAAACTCTATGGGATCAGGTGGGGATCCCTCCCTTCTCCGAGGACTGTGTTCGTTAGTCGGACGCGCGCCATTCCTCGGCACGAGATCCGCGCGGTGCGCTCACCTGTACACCTATACCGCTCCAAATGTATCCTTAATTCGATCGGGGTAAACCGAACATCGTATACACTGACGTGGAAATGTATGTTTCGTTATTACGTCATTTGTATCGTTCTTCAGAGGTTCGCTGAACCGAAGAGAATACTCGATTCACTCGCTTCCTTCCTCCAAGATTTTTGAACTTCTTTTTTAGGGGTACCTTCTACTTGGACGTTAACGTTCAGTACACGGTACTCCGTAAGAAAAGGACTGCCGCTTCGTACGTACACGTTCACTTAATGAACATTCCCTGATAAGTTACAGAAAACGAACAGGAAGTTCCGAGGGGACGATAGTTACCGTGCAGAGGCGAAGTTACGAACGGACGATTTCTAACGCGTGCCAACTGCTCGCGGAGCAAAGACGACGTTTTCACGGAGCGATGCGACTTGGTCTCGCGTAACTCGCTTCATTTGCCGCTAGTCACGTGTCTACCTGACAAAGTACCGGCTTGTAATTCGCCTTGGGTCCCTGGCTGCCTCTAGAACCATTCGTGTATCGTTGTCCGAGACCGACCAACGACCCGTCGCTATTTCGCGTGAAATAGATAAATTCTAACGAGCCTGCGATAATTCTTTCTTTAATGCCCCTCGCGGAACGATTATAAAATTACCGTGCCCCTTATTCTACTATAATTTCAATCCGCTTCTTCTTTCCCGTTCTCGCATACATTCGACTGTTCGTAGTCCTTGTTTTCCTCGGTGCGATCCATGTGCAATACAATTCCAATACGCGTACGCGTGCACCGTAATACTTTATAGCGTATTAATACTCTCGTAACACAAAGTCTCGCCGTTCCAAAAGTCTTCGCTCCGTGTTCGTTTTTAATTAGCAGTTCAGCGTTTGGTCAGGCAACGGCCAGGATGACAAGATCAACAACTCGGTCACGACTAAGCGGAATAGCGTAATTTATAAACCGGCGTTCACGTCGGATCGGCAAGCGTCCCGCGGTAATTACCATCGAGCTTCTCGACCCGTTCGAACTTAAAGTCACCGACGACCTGCCGGAGGAGCAGAATCGAATATCTAGAGACGGAGGAGGGACAGCCGCGGCGAGCGCGCGAGAGACAGAGAAAAAGAGAGAAGGTCGAAGCAAAGAGGGCGAGGAGATCGGAGGAGGTGGTAGGTTCTACTGATTTATGCCATGCGCTTTATGAGCCGCGTGCTTCTTGCACGACCGCGGCGTAAATTTTGTCCGTTGTTGCGAATCGTCGCGAATGCAGGAAATACATAGAGCGAGGAGGAGACACCGAGAAGAAATCGAGACCTCGCCGCGAGACCCTCCTAACCCGGTCGTTAAGACTTTCTTTTTAAACAACGACCCCGCGCTCGCTTTCCCCGGAACGATGTTCGATGTGACCGGCGTCTGGGAGGCAAGGTACATTTGCGTGCCTCTCTCGAACCATCTTCGATGCTCCACTTGTTCCCCCTTGACTGGAAATCAGCACCAGGACACGGAATGAAAATTCCTCGCACCACGCATTAGTGCATCCTTAAATAAAACATTTCTATCAAAATCGGAAAGGGCAGAACCATCTCGCAACGAGACACCCAACGCGACGAGTAAATTGCAAGCGTTACCTCGTCGACAATTCTGATAAAAAAAAAACGTTCCTCGAAGGTTTCATCAACTTCGCAGGAATATACCGAAGATCCCGAGCGAAGCATTAACCCCGAAACCGCTCGCTAAACTTATGCCAACGCGGCCAGGTACGAATCTCGAGGTACGATCTCGCCGCATTGAATTCTGTTAGGGCTTGGCGGCTTTTTCGCGCGAGCTTTCAGGTATGTTGATTGCGAGCAGCGATCCGCGATGCGCATAGGTGCCCCGGTCGCATAGCTGCACCGCGCCGACTGCAACTATGCACCGCGAGCCGGTATAATGCGGCGTCGTTGAGCGACATCGGTTAAACGATGCTCCCGAGCGTGCACCGTGGATCGCGCGCGAGCCCAGGCCGAACAGATAACCGACGGACACGTGGGAAAATTACCGTGCCGGCCCCTACCGATTCTTCAATCCTCTGCGCGAGCCATTGTGACTTCAGCATTTGCATACCGCTATTGATTTATTCCGAGCTCTCCAAGTGCACGCACCCGGGAGCACCGTTTCTATGGGTCGCCGCGTGAGAATCGTGGATTCATCAACTTTCCTGCGATTGTGGTCTTCGTTTATTTTCCAACGGGCGGACCGACAATGAGAGAGTCCGAGCGAAAGGGGGCGGGGAGGTGCTCTTTTCTCTCGCTGAGGAGACGGCAGCTCTGTGTCTGGTCCGCGAAGAACTTGGATGGCGAAACTGTGGCGAGCGTAGCTGGAGATTTTCTTCGAGGAAAACAGCGTTGCCTAGCTGCGATTTGTATAATTTTTGCGATTAAAAAATAAGACTGATTCGAAGCACCGTTTCGGAGGTCCAATTTTCCAGCCACGATTTTCCTTCATGCTTCTGAGCACGCCGTTTCTTCTCTCGCATCCGGAAACATTTTAATCGATGTGTTTTTTTTTTCCTCCGGCACGCGCGATTCCACGAACAGCAGCGTCATTGCAATCAATCAAAACGGAATCGCAATCAAGGAGGCTCCCGAAAGGAGCGACCTGCATAATTAACGACCAACGATTTCCTCCGTGACTTTACGATCGAATTTCACTTTCTTTTACGGCGTTGCGATGTCTCTGCGGCCGCGTCTAAATTCTCCCCGAGCAACGTCGTGCTCAACGGAGTGTACGGTTCAGGAGGGAATAGCATTAGATCGCAATCAATCTAATCGGCCGTTGAGTTTCATAAATCCGATAGGTTTATTCGCATCCATCAATGAGCAATATTCCACCTGCCATAAATTTCATCCCTGATCAGTCTTAATAGACAGGCCAATCACCTATCGGTAGGAGCACAATGTAATAAATGTTTCGTGGAAATTGAGATAACGAAGATCTAGCCAACAAGTGTTGAACTTGTGGTTCCTAAGATTCTCGACGATGTTCCTAAATTCTCCGGCGAAGCGATCATCCATTACCATCACGGAAACCTTTCACTCTGAAACTACCAACCACGTACTTGTTTAAGACGACGGGGTATCAAAGTTTCAGCACGATAATTAAATCCAACGATCCCCACAATAAACCGTCCGCGGCGACTAGTTTCTCGACGTCCAATCGAGATATTCTCGCCCATAGATTGAACTACACCTCAACTTCGTGCAACGCAGCCTCAACCGTTCGCATCACTCTTCCCCGTCTCGCAGCGAAACTTCATCAGATTCAGCGTGCCCCGTATCTCTCGGGACCTTCCCGAGAGCTTCCCGAGAGCTTCCCAAGCGGCGGAGCTTCTAACTCAGCCGAGGCATCCTCGAACTCATCATCATTCGTCTCCCACACCGCCCTACGCACCTCCATGCTCGATTACGAAACGGAAAGCCGCCGCGGCATCTACGTCGAATCTCATCTTCGGGCTGAAACAATCTCGCGGAAGCCAATCATTACTCGCGACGGCGGCGAACCAGAAGCTGGTTCGTTCGAGCCTTCGCGATCGTCGCGACGCAGAACGTGTCGCGTAGCGTCGTCCCTCGCGTTCGATCGTTTCGTCGCGCAGCCGAAGTGTGTCGCCTCATTGCCACCATCTTTCCTTCCCCATCTTCGACCAGCGGACGTCTCATCCTTCCGCGGCGGTCGCGATGAATGGCAGAGAGCGTTTTCCTCGAGCCGCTTTACGACCGAATTCCATTCCTTTCTTTCCACGCGCGACCGAGGGAAGCCTGTGTGTGCGGCTGTCCACTCCCTCCGGTTCTCCTCTCGCGCCGAGGCGGGGACGGAGAGGACAAGAAACGCGGAGGGCGCACGGTCCGAGAGGTGGATATCGCGAAAACGAATGCCCAGAATGCTTTCGTGCGCTCGAAAAACTGGTCGCACCACCTACACGAGCGATACCGTGCCGAAGAGGGGGAGGTCAAGGGTCAGACCTTCGCGGTACACCAGGCCGGTAGGCGCGATTTTTTCCCCCCCGGGACCGACCGAAGTGCCAATGAAAACCGGGTTATTAATAAATCGATGAGATCGAGGCTCGTTGTCCGTACGAACGGACGGGAGGAATGCCGAGCGGGGAGGACGAGCGCGGGGAACGGCCATCCACGGACGTGGTTTTCATGAGGCCGGTGGGAGGAATAAATTAAAAATAAAATCAACGGAAGAAGGTCAGGCGTCGCGACATCGCATTAATAAGCAGCGGCGTGCGTTCCACTCGAGGCGTTTCGCCCCGTTCCCTCTCGAACCTCGCCGCCTCCGATATCTCTGTCCGTTGCGAGACCCGCGTGAGATGCGTCGCGACCGCTTCCACGGTATGGCGAGCACTCAATTTCTCGACGCGGCTTAACTTCTGGATTAGGACGCGGTGGGCCGTCGCGGTCGCCCGGACTCGGCAGGAATAATTATTGAGTCGCGTTTGGGGCTGCGACGTCTCCACTCTCCTCGCGGCGACGCGGTTTCTCGTCGTCGCGTCGTCTCCCTCGTGCCCCGCGTGCGAGCGCTTTGGCCGCGGGACCAAGTGTGCAACGCCGACGCGTCGTTTCTTCTTTGGAACCGTGGTTCGGGGCCCAAGGCGTACCGGTGAGTAGCAGTATCCTGGATACACCGGCATCTAGATACTTCCTTGGCGAGCTTCAGTCCCGTATCTGAGCGTAGATCGGAATTCAGGTACACGGTAGCACTACCTCGAGGCGCACAGCTCGTGAACACCACCTCCGTGGAGAGGCCGATCGGCCGGTGCGAGAGAAACACACGCCGGGCGAAAAAGGAGGAAACAGGGTACATGGGGCGAGAAGGGAGAGAACAGAGGGAGGACGCGAACGACGGGGGGACAGAGACGGTGTCAAGGGAGGCGAGAAGAACGGAGAAGAAAAGAAAAGGGAGTCGGGAGAGAATGGGCGTGCGGGAGAACGGAGAGACTTCAGCCCCGGCGGCTCTCTCGAGGTCCGCGGTGATCTACCGTCCCGAGCCAAGCCCCTCATTAACGCCTTTGCTAAGAAATTACACGCAGTCGGTGGCAAACAAGAGCAAGAAGGTGTCGGCCGTGCTCGTTCGAATACACGAGACCTCTGCCGTTTCTGCCCCTCGCCGATCCACCTCCCTCTTCCGCCGGGTGTATCCGTCCGTGTCCCACCGCCGTCGCCTCGCGTCCTTTCCTCTTCCTCTGTGCTCGTCGTAAAGCGTGCGAACCTCCGCAGCCAATTCGATCGAGATTCTGGTCCAGATATCGCGGGACTCGGGGCTCACCCTCGCGCAACCTGGACTCCTTCTTCGCAGATCTCTGTGATTTTCGATGCTACTTCCGGCCGAATCGTGCGTGTCTGAACGCAGCAGACGGAACTCTGGAACTTTATTGCACCGGCTCGCTGCAGAATCGTCAGCAGGAAGGACGAAATAATTTTGCTTATTGAACGAAACCTTCTTGTCAGCGGTTACTTCGATAGCTACGATTTATTTACGATTATTATTTACCGCCGCGTCGTCGATTTTCCGCACTCGTATCTGTACCGCGTTACGACGCATGTCCCTGTCCGCTCGTGAAACCATCCCAGCCATCCGACCAAGATTGGTCCGCGTTGCGTCTGATCGCCCTTTCCCCCCCTCCGCCCCCTTCCGCTCCTTTACCATGTTCATTCTGCGCTGCCACGACCCAGAAAGATTCACCCACATCGGTCACTCGCGCGATCCGCCCGACGACATTCGACAGCGGGGGGTCGCGATGTTTCCCGTCAGTACGTCAGTCATTTCGATCGTAACACGCAACGAGCACCAGCCGGTTGCGAGGGGAGCGGAGCCCGGAGGAATTCGGCCGACCGGCTCGTGAAACATTGCCGATGTCCGACGATCGACGTCATCCCGGAACGGCCACGCGAGTATCGATAAATGTAACGCGTCGGTGCGATCTGTTCGGATAACTATCGAGGGGAAACGGTATCGGTTGAATTGCGCAAAAATCTTTGAACACGATTCGGATGACGGCGGCGGAGCTCTGGGAATCGGGTGACCCCTCGAGTCGTGAATCAGAAGGGGCCGTACATTGATGTGAATAATTATTCATTCTTGTTACTGCTGAATAATAGTAGGACTGTTTCTCGAAGATTGTTGTTACGATTTTAGTTTGCGGGTGAAACCTTTTTGAATGTTTGCATAAACGTCTACGGGGAACATTATCAGACGCGAATGTTCATGTAGTGTTTCTGTATCGCGTTGCGATTCGCGATAGGATACAGTGTCAACCGTTAGCTTCGTTTCGAGAACGCCGAGGGGGCGTTCGTCGCTCTTTCGTCTCGCGATCCCGCGGACTCGTAGAGAAGTAAGGGAATGCGTTCCCCTGTCTGCCAGATGTCTAAATGTTGACAAGCCTCGGCGAGCGGCTAATAGCCGTTTAATAAGATTACGTCTCCGGCCGGACGGGCTTGACGTGGCCGAAACACGCTCGCCCCGGTTCGTTTGTGCTCTTACGGCTCCGTTTTATGGTCTCGCGAAACGAGTGTACCTTATGGGCATGCACGCCTCGCCGCGGTACCGGCGAAACACGTGCGGCAATCGTATCCGTCCCGATACGTGTCACGTGCGATTTTTCGCCGCAAATCCCTCCACGTCTGTGTCAACAACTTTCATCGTCCGGGAATAATCTCGCAGTCGGGGCTCGGCTTCCTCGTCGCAACTTCCGCGTCGTTCGAGGTCGCACGGGACATCGTATCAGGACGGCCAGTCCGGTCAAACGCGATTGACAATTCAAGCGTAGCGCCAGGGTATTCCAAGCAACGCGATGAGCGCAACTACGACGAGCACAATTGTACGCGCAATCCATCGACCAGGACAACCCTTCAATCGCCCAACAATTCTTTCATCCGGCGACACGCACGGGTCGCGATCGTTCCACTCGTCCTGCGTTAACCGGCCGCGAAGCGAACTCGCCTCCCCCGAATTATCCGACCCCGCGAAGCTCGCTCGCCGGGCGCGCTCAAAATCGAGAGACATCACGCTGACCATGCGCGTACGATCTCCGCGTGGAAGAGTGGCCATTTGCATTCTTATTTTCACCGGTGAGCAGTTTCACGGGCAATATCGCGAAATTTATCGGGCTGCGGTTCGCGATGATATTTTACGCGTCGAGGCCGGTGATTCTCGCGGGGCCCACCCATGGCGGCCCTCGACGTCACCCCATACGTTTCGGCCGCGTGCAAGAGGGACGGGCCCCGGAACAGGCGTCGAACGGGTTGGAGGGCAACGGGGACGCTCGCCATAACCTCGCTATTATTCCGCTATTTATACCAGCGCGCCCGCTGCTCGCGGCCACCTAAATCTTCTTAATACGCGCCGGTTAGTGCACTTTATTAAACCCCGCGTGTGCACGCGCACGAATCACTTCCTCTGCCCGCCATCCGGTGCGTTCCGTTCGCTTCGTCGTTTTTGGCTCGCGTCCCACCTCCAATGGCGGAGGGTGGACAAGGAGCGCCGCAGGATGTCGAATTACTTACACGGTCCGCGGGCCAAGGTCTGGGGTCCCAATAAGAGACCGTGAGTCGAGGGACGTGTCTACCGATACGGTATATTAAATTGGACGTAATGACCTTGGATGGGAGTCACCCCTCCGAGAGGGAGCGTTTTAATTGCATGCGATTTCGCGCAGATTCTTTCGCTGTCAATTGATGGGATTCTTCTCCGTTTGGAATATTTCTTTTTTCTTCCCTTCTCGCGTAAAGTTGGTAAGAATTTCGCAAACGGTAGTTCCATTATCGTTTCATTGCCAGACTTATTTTATATCGCGATCCAGTAACTGGTACGACAATGATAATTCATCAGAGGTTAATGCTTGTCAATATTCTGTACCGTTAAGGCACGTCTGACCGGGCGTGTCTGGATCTACTTCGAAACATTCTCCCAGCCGCCGCAGCTGGACGGGGAACCCTACACAGTTACCGTCATTCTATCCTCGTCGCTGGCTTTAGGAATTAAGCACGGGCCATTATTCTACGTGGTTCAATCGCAGATTCCCTTCGCGGATTCGAAACGACGAGGCTTCCACGGTGAATATGGTCGTGGACTAGCGGTGGACTTGACCTCAACCTCGCGGGGATCAAAGAGGTATTTTCTCAGTGGGGATTTCGCGTCCATATGAGCGTCAGAGGTGCAAGATAGCAGGCCGCGGTGGCATTAAAGTCGATAATTTACTGCCTTTTAAGGAACTCTTACCGCAGCCCGCCTATTATCCGCTTCTGATCATCGCGTTTCACCTTCTTTTTCCGGGACAAATGAGCTCGCCTGGAAGGCGCCGCTCTTTCCGACGAACGCGCAAACGTTTCCAGCCTCCGTGGAAGCGTTTCTCCCCAGGTCCACCGACGAATTCCGTTGCTTCCCGATCGAATCCACGGGAAATCGAACGACGCGTCCCGAAAATGGTTCTTCGGCATTGTGTCCGGACCATCGACACCGACCAGTGCAACGTCTTTCCCCCGTCGGACGCGCACACTCTCGTCTCGGTGGCGAATTTTTTTTTCCGCCCGACAGATTCCCGTGCACTCGTCGAGCGACGACATCGGTCTCATTTGCATACGCGGCTTAACCCGAGTCGCCCAAAAGCGTTCGGCGACCGGGACGCCTTTATAAACCGTTCCGCGGAGAAAAGACAAGCTTCCTCCGCCTTCCTGTTCTGCTTTTCTTCCCCTGTCCGTCCCTCTCGCCTCCTTGTCTCGCCCCATCCCCCCACCCTGCAAACGTTTCTCTCCCTTCGCCAACGGGGAATCCCGCGTCAGCACCGTTCACCGACGCCAGGTGATTGCCAGCCGAAATTTATGCTGTCGCAAATTCTCCGAAATCGCCTGCGCGGGCTCGGGCATCGACGAAACGGTGCGCTGGTCAGATTTATATAAAATTGTAATGCGGCGTCGCGCGTGTAACGAGCAAGACCGTAAGCCGCCGCGCTGCCTACCAGCAACCGACCACCGAACGACGTTAAAGGGCCCGAGGGACGGGGAGGAGACTTTTATAGCGGCAACCGCATCGTGGATCGTTATACTTGCCGGGATTTATAGATTTACACGGGCCCCGGGGAACGCGCCCCCGGTAGTTTGGGGCGCTTTTAGGACGGCCGCGAGTAACGATCGGCTTAAAATCCATCGTTTAACGACCGTTTTAAATTCGCTCGCTCGCGCGTCTTGCATTACGTTCTTGCAAAATGTGCTCGCTTATCTGACGGGGCAGGGGAAGCGATAACGCAATGGGCATTACTCGAACCGTTTGCCTCGACGATATTTTACATTCTTCTTCCTCGACCCTGTGTGATTTACTGTTATCAAGTGGAGAGACCTCTGGGAGACATCTGACACGTTGACGTGACCAGTCTGCTGGAATATATGCGCATGGTTGGTGCTCAAATTTATATTGGTTTCGAGCTTTGAAAGAATCGAATGTTCTTCCTTTGCACTTTCTTGGAGTAACCGTGTTCACGTTAAAGGACAGGGCGAAGTTTGTAAAAAGTACGAAGCTGCAGGTCTTTCGATGAATTATTTATGAGCAGAGGGTTAATCAATAGCACTGCGCTGATCTTTGAAAAAGATTCTCGAAAGAGGCAAAGAAAGACGTTAAAAACAAAGAACCCTAAAAATAACTGTCCTTTTATTCTTGAAACTAATTCCACTGAGCAATCGCCCTTTCTTCGCGGCGATCCCACGGCTGCTATCAAAATTCTGAATTCAATGCACTGCTCGTTCGACTCGCGATTCCCCGGAAGTGATCGTCCCGATGAGTATCGCGTACACAGCAGAAACGGAGGAGGGTGGCGCATGGAAGGGGTGGGTAAGCAGGGTCCAGGAAGACGGAGCTCCTCCTCGAGTAGGTGGAATAGGTAAGGCCTCGTACGTGGAGTCGAGGCGGGCCGGGGCAGGCACGAACGAGCGAAAGACAGCGTCGTAATCACATTACCGCGATTTTTCCGCGGCGGCTGGCTATTAATTCCGCGGGTGTACATATATGCCCGCTGCGGAAGGGCCGAGGGAAGAAGCGGAGGAGAAAGGCGAATAAGGACAGCGATGAGATGCAAGCGAGAAGAAGAACGGAGAAGGGTATTGAAGCGAGAGGGGGAACAAGAAAAGCGCAAGCAGCACGAACAACGAGCGGAAAAGGAGGAAAGAGTGAATGAGCTGAAACGAGTAAAAGAAAGAACCACGGAAACGACAGAAGGGAGAAAGAGCAAAGTGGAAGAAGAACAAGAAGAAGAAGAAGAAGTGGTAGAGGAGGAAGAAGAGCTGGAGGGTATAGCATGGGACTCCACCTAAGCATCTGAACACGGCCCCTAAGCATCGGTGTGCGGGTGTGGCGAGTACGTGCCGGGGTCGACGGGTCGGGCCTCGACGGAACCCTGGACCCCTGGAACCTGGATCTTCGAGCCCGTGAACGCACGCAGCACCGCGTTCGAGCCGACCCACAGGTATCCTGCACACGCTCCTCGTACCTGTATGCGAGCGCGACCGGCCGGTACACGCACGCACGAGCTTGCGCGACCAGGCGGATCAGCGCGAATAGGCATAGGCGTGGGAGAGTTCATTCAGCCAAGATACTATCGCCGATTTTATTTCCAACCGGATATATCTACGTGTATGCCCGTTAACCGGCCGTGCGCCGACGCGCCGGGCTGTTCCTCTTGAACCGCATCCTGCCACGACTCGTTGCTGCGCCAGGCCACCAGGGATTTAAATTAGAAAGATAATTTTCTATTAGTCCCGCGTGATAAGCGCGCCGCCGTTCCGCGCGCGAGCGGCCCGATACCGTAGGCGAGGGTCCAACGCGTTGGCGCTTTCTTCCCCGTGGAACGCGGCGGATTTTTTCTCCCTTGGCGAGCTCTCAGCTTTCGAGGCTAATTTTATTTCACCGCGCGTGACGGAGGTAGAGGAGAGTTCGGGTTGGCGTACAGGTGGCGAATTGTTGGCCGTTTCAGGAGGATCCGCGGAATTTCTATATCGTTTTAGAGCTTTCGCGAATCGTCGAAGTTGACGGCTCTTGGAACAGCTTGGAGGCAAAGTGTGTGCTCGTGGTATAGAAACGATTCTACCAATGTCTGACTTCTTCGAGGCGGAGCATTGTACCTTTTAAAAATTGGAAATTCGATCCCAAGTGTGTACGGTCATCGTCGAGGGGAAGGTGCGCGTATGCCTAACGAAAATGGCATAGGCAAAATTGCGGAGAACCGGGCGTACTTTCTCGCAGTAGCAACGGCCAGAGAGGCGCCTTCTTTCTCTCCCCGCCACTCTTCGGAGAGGATCTTCAGGGGTTTCGTTTTCATTAGCCACGCACCGATTAGGGCGAGCCCTCGCGAGTACGCCGCGTCCCTGGCATCCACCTTCATCATACCCGGTAAAAGTTGTAACTCGATTACGCGTCTAACTAGCAATTTCAATACTATTAAGAGGTCGACGGCGGCGCCGGTCCCGGCGAGCGTTTCGTCCACTGGCGAAAAGCCCAAGGGATTTGCATGAACAGTAGATGGCTGACTACTTCCCTTTCTATCTACGCATGATTCATACGAATCGTGCTCGTTGAGCGCGCGGTGGCGGGTTTGGTTTCCCGTTGCCTCGTTGCTTGGGATTTTTCAGGCGCGATTGCTCATTTATTCGCACACGCGTAATAAAATAAATGATACCAATAAGAATAATGAGAATAATGATTCTCAACAATGAGAATAAAAGCGTGTATATCTATCTATTTCTGTTGGCATCGTTCTAAATTCGTGCACCAGACAATATCATTGAACCTACGGTGTCGTAAAGAAGGGGTTAAAAGTAACTCGAAGTAGGAGAAACGCCAGGCAACCGCGGTAGTTCAGGTCCGAGCCGTCAGCATTGTACGCTTCACAGAGGAACCCTCAGGGTACCGGTAACCGGAAGCGGAATCGTCATCTGGTGACACACTACCCGCCTTCCGACGTCCCGATCGAATCATGTAAGTCGCGCCGCGTTTTTCCTCCGGACGGTTCGTCGCTAACAAACACTAATTCGTCGGGACACGTCCGCGGCACGACGAACGACAAAGGTTCGTTGTTTCACCGCGACCGCTTATTGGAATATCCATGGCCGATCTTCGACCCCGACGAATAAACCCGGCACGTCCGGCGCATGATGGGACGTCGAACGCGTCGTCCCCGTGTGTCGCTTTTGTACCGGCATCTATCAAACCGTTCCACGGAACACGTTCACTTTCCGCGTGTCCCGCGCTGCTCGATCTCGAAGGTGAAGCGAAAAAACGAGGAGAAACATAGAACGGACAAAGGATGGGGCGGGAGAGGAGATAAAAAAAGAAAAAGAGGACGAGAGACGGGGCGGACGACACCAGCGATCGGTGTCGTCCATGGACAATGCTTCATTAGAGTATTGTCGGTGCACAATATCGCACAATTAGCCCGTGCTCCAGCGCCCCTCTTCGCTTTTAAAAGGTCCCTCTTCGTTTCACCGTGCGACGACGATCTACGCCACCGCGGCACGATCGGCATCGCCATCATGATCAAACGATCGGCATCGATCGACCATCTCCCCCGATCGCCCGTTACGTGGCTGCATTATCCGCCAGGGCATAATGCTCTTCTTTATGCCTCGCCTCTTACCGCTTAAAATCACCTTGGCGTCTCACGCTCGTACCTCGCGACGGTGCCTCGGAACTGTATTGTCCGGGGGCCTTCCGCGCTCGCCGGGAAGTCGGGATTCGTGGTACGTCGGACGCGGCGACACGCGTGTTTGCCTGGATGAATCGTAATTAACCGTCGATTTCGTGGCGATTTGGCATCGTCCCGTATCACGATGCAGCTCGAATGATCAAGGTTTCGAAACGATATCTCAACCGTGGCTGATTGGAGGAGCAGTGAAACGAAAACGACGGGGTTGAACCGGCGTCGATTTCGTTCGAGACCATTTAGCTGCGCTACGACCGTCGAACGAGAACGGAGAGGTTTATGGACCTGTGCGCAGATGGATGTTTCAATCGGGACCGAGATTCGATCGAGCCGTTCGACCGTTCGATACGATAAGATTCCCGATCGGCGTAAGGTACGTGCACGAGCGTGTACCGCAGTGTCGTTCGTTTGGACACGGCAAGCGAAGGGAGCCGTTTCGTCACGACAAAGTTCTGTGCTAATGAAAATTCCGGTAAAGAATATACACCTATGGAAGGAACTTGGGTGGAATGCGGTCCAATTAGAAGACTCTTGGCCGGCCGCGTTTTCTTCCTCAACGCCCGAGAGAGGGAGCATTGGTTTATTACGTCGAAGCTAGAGATACGGTTCTCTCGCTAATGGCGATTTCGTTTCACGGTCTCGTCCGTCGCCTGCTCTCGTATACACGTTTCGCTCGGTATCTTCGGCGTTTCGTCTCGCCATTCCCCGAGCGGCTACCGCTGGATCAATTCCATTGCGATTAAAAACACTCCTTCTGTAACTACAAATGTGATACACCGAACGATCGAACAATAGCGACCAAAAATCGTGCTCCATTTTTGTTCGCGATAATGCGACACCCCGTCGGAAATGATCACAGAGCCGTTTCCTTCCGAGACGAAAGGAAGTGATAAAAACGACTCTCCAATTCCGCGCGCAGACTCCAGGAACATCCATCTGCGTTCCATTTGGCCTGACATCGATCGCAATCACGGCCACGATTACGCGCCATTATTCTGCGCCTCGGTTGCACAACGAACGAAGATTGGAAGATCTGGTTCGCCCGTACGTATCCCGATCGGAAGCGTAGTGCGGCGGTTCTTCGAAGCTATTAACGCGAACCGTGATTCGCCCGAGCGGGGCACCAGAGATAGAAGGGGGATAGATCGGCGTTCTCGAAAGCTTTTAAACGATCACCGGGGAAGGAAGACACGGTGAACCTGTCCGTCACGTCGCGGCGGAGACGAGCAGCACCCACTTCTTCGGGGCTGAGATGTTCCTCTCGGGGCCGCGCTGCGTGCCGGACCCAGGTGGGAGGTGAGAGGTTAGGCAAACACGGGCTTATCTGATGGCCCGTCAGCGGCTCACGGCCCTTCTGCGGCCTGTGCCGGACCTTCTGGTATACCGTAACGCATTGTCCGCGCACCGGGACGAGAGGCAGAGCCCTTGGAAGGTTTACCGGTGACCCCGTGGAACGGGAATACCTCTTCCGTTCTAATAGCTACGATATCCAGTTGTGTCGCCGGGGCATTGGTACTTCTGGACGAATCGAATCGTGGATTCGATTTACGGGGGTGAGCAATTGTATAGGGAACATCGGTTGGCTGGTTAATAATAATTCTCATATTTCGAAGGGCTCTAGTAATGAATGAAGATCTGCGACAAGTTTGGGGAGTCGTACGGACTGCATGGGAGTATTGTTAAGGGGTTAAGAGGAATTTCTGGCCCGCCGAAGGATTTCGGTATGTTTGACTGGGGTAGTGATTGATGATAGTATACGGTATTTACATTGCGAGAAGAACATGTCGGGAATATGGTCTGTTAAGATGATGAATAGATGAATTACGGTGTCTCTGGGTGTACAACGCTGTGATACATAGTATCATGCGTCTGCTTGTTCGATAATCGCCGAACAGAACCGTAACGAGGAGTTAATACGTTCTTTCGCGGCGTGCACCCTTAAACCCGAGCAGAAACGTGATAATTCCATTCGAACGTAGATATTTTCTATTTAATTAACGAAGCAATTGGACCCGTTCTGTCGTAATCAGCCGTCCTTTCTTTACCCATTAGGCATCAGCCAATGATCGCGTAGAGAACATCGATGATAGAAACGTTCAATCGGCCTCGATCCAGAATCCCATGACGCAGCTCTCTCTCGAGAGATCCGAATCGATCGTCAAAGTATTCAGGGATCGTGAGAGCACGTCACTTTACGCTCAAAGGGGAGTGCATCTCTTTTCGACAGGTACATCCACTCGGTTGCCCGCCTCCTGTGATCGAGCCCCACCCCGGAATTATTGATTCGTACCGATTCTGTCTTGTCGATCCGGCTCTCATCGTCCAGTCTCTATTCGTTGCTCCCTCTCTCTCTCCCTCTCTCCCTAGGCCAATCGTTTGATAAATTCCTCTTTGTCTCGGCCTATTCTCGCCCGACAATGATATCCGTGTAGAATCTTTTCTACGGTAACACGCGACTAACGAGCCACAGATAAGTGCGTTTCTCCACGGCTCCCAGGTATTCGGCGTAGATTACGTAACGTGCCGTGTAAAGAGCCTACGCTGTCTAACACGGCTCTCGGCAACCTTAAGTGCTTAATGCTCTTTCGATTGAAAGACTTTCGACCCGGATGGGGGCGAGGAGGGGAAGCGATGAGGGGGGTGCGGAGGCAAGGATCGACCACTGGGCTCCCTTGACGACTCTATCGCCGCGACACGACTTAGCATCCTAGAAAGCTTGGAAGTTCGCGACAACGCGTTCTCTCCGGGCTCGCGTGCGTACCGTCCAGCGAAATCTTCCGCCATAAATTGGAGCCCGGCGCCGTAATTGAGACGGCTCTATCGGCCGTCCACTAAATCCGCGGCGTCGCCATCCAGCATCCGTTCCCCGCGAGCGCGTGACTTACTGGCGTGCACGCGTTCCACGTGCACGCGCGTGATACCTGCGCACGACGAAGGGGAACGGCGATGGGCAGAGTGTACAGCGAGATCGGACCGACTCCGGGACGCATTAACAAATTAATTCCGCCGCTATCTCGCTCCCTCTCCATCATCCTGACTCGGCCGGCAGCCGCCGTGCGGTTAACAGGCGTGCATCGGGGCCGCGGCGAAATTCCGGGAAGCCGTGTCGTCGACGAAATTTACGCGTGCCGCATAAATACGCGATGTGATCATCGCGGGGGCACACCGACGCCTCGCGACGGGGGCGTGTTGTTGTGTACCGTCTGCCCGGCATTCCCCGCTCGGCTTAAGACAACCGACCCGCGCCGATTTAGGATCCAATCGGCCGAGTTTATGCGAGCTTCGCAGCTGGACGCGCGGCCGGTCTTATTTCACGGTAACGTTATTACGCGACCGACCGGCCGAGACCGGGGCTGATCGGGCCGCGCCGTGAGACGCGTGTACAGGCCGTACAGGTACATACCAGCCGCGGCTCTTATCCTACGCTCGGCCGGGGCTCGCCGAGGGTGTCCCTAGAACCGACGACAGCGGGGTCGACGGGGTTACGTATATCCTCCGGACACGCCGGCGCTGGATATGGCGTCTTCAATTATCGAGCCTCGTCTTTTCACGGGAAAATACGGAAATTGGTCGGGCCTGTTTCACCTATGGCCACGTTAGAGATACTGCGGAGTCCTTGGGACGGATGGACGAGGTTCAGGTCCGAGGGGGATGCACGCGGGGATGATAGCAGATTATTCTAATCGTGTTTGACCGTGTTCTATTACCGGTGTAATTAAAAGGGCTCCCCTTATGGAACCGCGCACCAGGTATATACGGTTCAGCGGGAGCGGGACGCGAGCGGAGTTATTGTTGCATCAGTTTTGGACACCCCGTAGATGAAGTACGATCCCGCCAGCATCGTCCCGCTGGAAGATAGGCTTGTTCGGTAATTAGGCGGTCGGAAGGTGGCCGCGGGGGGTCCGTTTCACCTCGAGCTGAAGCGCGTGGGCGTGCGCCATTGCGAACGGTTTAAAATGTTGCCGGCGAAATTGACGGCGAGTCTCTAATTAGGCGCGCGACCGGCCGCTTCCACGGATTCTCACTCGATCCGCGGCGGTTTTTTTTTCTTGCGGTGGCCGATCCTCCGGTTGACCGCGAATTTCCGGCAAGCCCATTCGCGATTGCCTGCAAATTGGCGTGAATTTTGGTCCGTTCGCGTAAAGGCGCCGCTTGGCAACGGGTTCTCTTTGAAACGCGAAATCCTTGAGAGGGAGGCGATCGTCCCGCCATACGTGTTCTCGGAAACGTATGAATAATGCCTGAGATATTCCGATTAACGAGGAACCGAAATTCGACCGATATCGGGACGCGTCTCGGGGACTCAACGAAAGATATTCCGGTACAATGGTTACGATGGCGTGCACGCATATACGTTGCAAGCATTATTTTCCTGCAACGTAGCGCGGTGCTTTAAATTTGCCATCTAAGAAAAAAACAGCGGTGGGTGGTCTCGAAGGGGCGACCAATAATATTCGTTGAAAGCGAAGAAAAATAAATTAAACGCGTATCGTATTTTCCCTTACAAGTTGGTGGACTGATCGAGGCACGAAGCGGCGCATACAAACGGGGTGTGACCGTATTAAATTATATCGTAATTATAATCAACACGGCCGGCGGGGTCGTGCGTGGATACGTGGATACTCTCTGTACAGGTATTATCTCGTTCGACAGAAAGGCGAACAGCGAGAACGGTGGGTCCCAAAGGGGAGAAAAGAAAGGGAGAAGGACGTCCACGACGCGGCCCACGCGCTCGAGAACATCTCCCGTATGAAGACATAAATCAAAAGGCTTTCGTGGACGATGCTCGCAATTACATACGCGTAAGCGTAACGTAATATATAATGACGCACGCACGGCGTGGGGTACGTAGCGAGGGCTCGTTATAATACGCGCCTGCTTCGTTTACCGAGCGGATCTCGCTCTGGCCACTTACCTCCTTTGCACGCGAGACAACCGATCATAGTGTGGGAGTCGTGCCAATTTGCTCGGTATTTGGACCGCCCTTTTACATAACGAGATGCTGCCCTTTCACCCCCGGCCGAGGGACCAACGATCGAGTTGCACCGTGCTATCTATCGTCGAGACTTTCCCGATCGGCGATCGTTTCTTACTCGTCTCGTTACTATCGCGAGGGTGACGTCCGCGACAGATAA
Organism: Nomada goodeniana; assembly: GCA_963969485.1. Taxonomy (NCBI): domain Eukaryota; kingdom Metazoa; phylum Arthropoda; class Insecta; order Hymenoptera; family Apidae; genus Nomada; species Nomada goodeniana. The sequence goes on along the minus strand of OZ018303.1, from coordinate 3,239,021 downwards.
TTCCACGCTGCGCCTCGATTCGGAAGAAAAAAAGCGACAGGTGCCAGCGTTTCTCGCGATAATACGAAATTCCGCTGATTCGACGGACCTGTCTTAACCAGAAACGGTCAACCATGGACGGACGAACGCGCTACGATATTCTTGCGCGGTTGATAACGTTGCCACGCGAGAGGCAAACAGGTGATTCCTCGTGGACGATCGGTGACGACTTTATCGTGGCATCCGTGAGATAGTCAAACAAGCGGAAGGAGATCTGTAACGGGCCGTCTTTTGTGGCCGGCCCGTGTGCCATATATCGGCGTGTGAACGCGCACTCTCCGACTGTTTGGTGAAACAGTTTGACGGGGTTACATAATTGCCGAGCAAACGTTGACTGTCTTGGACAACACGGGGGACGTTAAAGGAGGGCAAACACGGCGAGACATGCCGGGCTCGTACGAGACCGGCTTCACGGACTTATTATTCGACAATATTGTCTCGTTTCGGACTTGTCGACACGGGGCGAAGATCGATCGGATCGGAACGGCCGGATGATTTATCGGCCTCGAAACGAATCTACCTCGTGCTCTCTCGCTGATCAGACAAGAGATCCAGCGTGAGATAATAAGCAGAACAGTCGTGGAACATTTCATGCGCCGTTAATAAGAAACACATTTCCAGGCGATTGTGGCGAAAATTGAGGCGATCGCGTAGTCATCGTTGGAATGAATTAATTACAGCCTGACGATGTTAACGGAAACTGTGATAACAAATGTGTGCGACTTCTTTCAAAGCTGAACGCCAGCGATAATATAACGAACGTAACGACGCGACGCTGCATTGAAAAATTAGACGGCGATCGAAGAAATTCATCGAAACTGCACGACCGAATTGCAAATGATCGTGCCAAACAAGAATTGACTAATGAATCTCCTCGACGTGGCAAGCGTGCGATCCAATAACTGACACGCGGTGATGCGCGTCGACCCACTCGGGCACGATCGAGTCTCGTTAACCCACATCCAATGAGGATTTTCGATCAGAAGGATCGATCCGCGAGGCTTTCCGGGTTCGCACGAATCTTAGCCGCGGGCCGTCGTTGAGCAGCCCGTTAACAACAAATTATATCAATTTGTTAGTGGCGCGAGAGCAGATAGAACTGCGGGGGTGGCGTGTTGCATGCGTGTTCCACGGCTATAGATCACCGCGGCCGGGTTCGCAAAGGCGTGGAAGAAAAAGGACTATGCGCGGCCGCGAGGCACGCGGGCCTTCGAGAGTAGAAGAAATCGAAACAAAAGCGGCTCGCGCAACAGGTAAATACTTCTTTGTTGCGAACTGGCCCGCAATACGGCGGAGTCGTAAATTGTATTTAATTCGAGGAGAGTGACTTCGCTACGAAACGAAACGGATCGAGTCGCGGAGCCGTTTCAATTGCATCCGAGCCGCAATAACCGACCAACGACTTCGGTCGTTACGAGACATATTTAAGCATCGTTCGCGTCGTCGTCTTCGCCGAACGATGGAAGATAACCGATAATTTCGAGAGGGACAATTACACTATCACCTTGATCCCCGTACTCTGGCCGTTTTACGATCAAGATAAAGGTACAGCGGAGGAGATTCAAGAGCAGATGCGTCACTCCCAGCTGCCAGGTTTATCTCAGGAAATACCGGCGATGAAATAGATCGCAGGTGCGTGGGTGCCGGGGCACCGGCTGTGAAAGAGCGAGGGTGTTACAAAATATGAAATTGAGCCTATTTGTTCCAAGTGGCCTCTGTGAGAGCCGACCCGCAGTGCCGCAGGGAACCCTGTCCGGGCCCGGCACCAGTTCCCCACCTCCCTGTTTCTCGCTCACGGGGCCCCTTCCCGGTCGCTCCGCCGTGGCCTAATATCATAAATCCTTCGGGGTGTTAATACGTTCGCACACTCTTTGCTTCTTTCGTGCACGGCACCAATCCGGCCTCACGTGGTGAATCCACTTCGTGGACCATTTCGTGCCCCTTTGTCCTCGCGATACGTCCACCTTATTTGTCTTCCGGCCGGGATCCCGAACCGGCGAGCTCTTGAACTTCGCCGCCGTTCAACAACGATCCCGTATTCGTTGCGTCGCGGACAGTGGAAGACGGCAGCTATTATTAAAAACCAGCCGAGCATAAAAGTTGCGGTCAACCGCTTGGATCGGGACAATCAATCAATCCGACTCCGGTCGCAATAAAGCAGCCTCGTAACCCGTTCGAATTCCGTCCGGTGAACGATTGCTTTTCCCTCGCGATTAATTCTCCGTCCAGGTGTACCCGTCGAGCACGCGACGGGACTTCAATCGCGAATCGCGTCCGAACCAATTACGCTTGCCGAGTGTATCCCGTTCGACGCACGTTTCTCCCCCTGCCTCTCCCACATCCCCAATAGCATCGACGAATTGTTGTTGCTTTACTCTTCTTCCTTTCAATTCGTTTTTCGTTTTCGCGGCGCGTGCACGCGCGAACTCTCGCGGAAACTCAACGGTGCTTCCCTCCCTCCTTCGGTCTCAGTCGGTGCCCGGGCATCGAGTCCAGGAATTATCGCAACGCGCCGTGAAACATAACAATTAGTTCCAGTTTAGCGAGGTAATGAGCGCCGTCCTCTATTACCGACCTCATAATTGTAACCAAGCCCCTATTAAAATCGACCTTATAAACGCGTGCTCGTTCTCCCTTCCCCGTTGGCGGCGCTCTTGCGAGCCGAGAGGAGTTTGCACGCCGCCACGGCGAACGCTATCTTCCTCAAATCGCATAGCTTAGGCTTGCGCGATGCCCCGCGAATAACACCCTATAATTTCCGACATACTATACCGCCACGGTCTTATCCACGACCGATCCACGCCGGATCTCCGCCGATCGCTCGGTTTTGCTCGATTTTCAGATGGGATTTCGCGCGGTCACGATACAATGTCTTCGTGTTCTTATCGGGACTGGGAAACGTGGCTGCGAAACGTGTATCTGAAACGGTGCGCCACGATTCATCGGTTATTTTAATTGCAGATCGAACTTTTCCGATTTCCCGTGGGTCGGGAGTATCGCGCGGGCCTCGCGATATTGTTGGCTCGACGTGTCGTCGGTACGGTTGCCGTTTCACCGCCGACGTGTTTCCACCTGCGTTATATATTTACTTTCTATGCATCAGTCCGTGGACACGGCGATTATGCGCGCACGGCTGCAATGTTCGATCCGCCGTGAATCGGACGTATCCAAGTCGTTGCGAATTTTTGCAGTCCCCGAGCGTCCGGTAAACGACACTGAGTTAATGCATATAAAATGTCGTTTCCTTAACGAAACTTTCGAAGGCGCATAACTTTAACGAAGCGCGGCGGATTCGCGCGGAAATGTCCGCCACGCCGTTTTCCACGCTTGAATAATAAATTTTCCCCAAACCATTGGACGCGGAATTTACTTCGATGCCTCGCGCGCATCGGAGAAAAGGAAATTTTATGGGCCGCGATTAATTTCGCTCCGTCTGCGTTGTGAGAATGAGCATTCGGAAAATTTTCGAAGGGCCGGGACTGGAGGGGGAGGACGGAACGATAAACCCATTAACGAGAAGCTCGACGCAATTCATTTAGTAACGGGGTTCGTTTTTGCTCTGCCCCGCTCGCGTACGTCTCGCGACTCTCACGACTTGTAAGTTAGTGGCCTGGGAGAGGCAAACCGAGGCTGTTAAAGATTTAGAGCCGGCCGTTAACGGTCCTCGGTAATTTGCATTCGCGACTCACCGGAGAGTGTTCCAAGATTTCTGTTTTCCTGTACGTTTTTAAGGCAGTCTTCCTGAAAGAACTATAATGCACCGTGTGACCGTTTCTTTGAAAGAATACTTTGAAAGTATCGGGACCATTTGACAAAGTGATTGCCAGTTCAATGACAAGTTTAAGTACAATTTCTTCAACTGGGACTTAATTGCAATGCTAAAAGAAATTGATTCTGAAGTCACAATCTAAAACAAGCTGCATCTTGTGGATCAAAGCCTTGAGCGGAATTTATTACAAGGACCTGAGTAGTAAAAGAGTCACTTACGCGCCTCGTTAAGTCGGGTGTCCTTGATTTTATAAAACATTTCATCGACAGCGAAAGAAAGAGACATTCAATTTTCCGAGGGCACTGATTAACATTCCATCGGATGATACATCAACCCGACAATAACTTTTCACCGGCACGGGCATTTTATCTTCCAGACCGTCCCCTCGACAACAATCACCCGCGCCATTAATGTACCAATCATTAATAACCAATTGCAACTCTCAATCACCGGCCTCTAAATTACTTTCATTGTGCGCCATTGACGAACGATAGTTTTCGAAACGGTACACAGTTTGCATCCGGAAGCCCCTCGCGGTATTCATTCCGGAGCCGATGGTCACGAGAGGTTCAAGGATCTCATTAATTAGTCCCCGCTTATAGGTCTCATCGAGTCATCAATTATTTTATTCGCCGGCGGGAAAAACCGGGTGTTTCTCGACTGCGACGCAAAATGTTTCCACCCGCGGTACGGAAACGCGCGATTTCCCGCGAAACATCGATCAACGTTCCCCGCGACAATACGCGAAATTAGGAACGGCTCCTGGCGACGTCGGAAAGCCCGCTTCCTTCCAGGAATGATCATCTGTTCCGTCGATGCGTCGCTCGTCGACGCCGCGACACTGGCAATTGTACAATCGAGGTGCAATTATTTCGTCGAGCAACTGTCCAAGGATCGTCGCGTCGAGCAGCGCGTCCGCGAAAATCACAACAAACAATTAATCAAAGCGGGAGTTGCGAAACTCTTCGACCGACGCTACGGAAAATTCAATTTTCCAGCGAAACACCGATCGGCATTCCGCCGGTCGCGCTTCGTCTCGGGAACAATCGTTCTCCCCCTCCCAAACGGGACGGCCAAGCGTGTTCCGTTAATGGGACGATAATTAATAATATTACACTCACAATTACGCGCGGCCGTATTTGTTTTATCGCGATCTATCGGGCAGCGATCTTCACCGCGCGAGAGGCACGTTTCACCGGTGCGTAACGAGCCGTCTCGCGTGCGAGCCGCGCGCGTCCGTGTTTCATAATTTATGCCCGCGGTATCGCGGCGCATAAATTAATACTATGTAATACGCGTCCCGCGAACAGCATCGTTCCGCTGCGCACCCGAGATCGGATCGAACTCTCGCACTGACAATCGTCAAGCCTCGCGAGGATGTTCCTCGGTCTTCGTGCCGAACGTTCCTCGTCGGCTGCCCGATTAATTATTGTCCGGGCAACGTCTTGACGTCTTCACTAACGCGCCGTCCTGCGGTCGCGAAACTTTCTCTCTAATCGCGCCTTGGTTCACGCGGTCAGCTGAGAGCTGTATCGATTCGAAATGAACATAATCACGAGGTAGCTTTGATTCGACGCGTGTCCTGGCTTGGCAAGCCAATTTCCGAAGTTTATTAAAGATCGCGAAGCATTTCGCGAGGATCACGGACACTCCTCGAGGTATCGACACTCGATTCACCGACAATGCGCGACGGCCGGAGGTCGGGGGTCGTCCCCGATCCTCGCCGATATCATCTCGAGCCGCGATTCCACCGCGAGCGGCGCGATTGAAGGTCGGCTGAAACGCGTACGATCCTCGCGCGAATTTCCGATCCGGATTATATTAAGATAAGAGGCGCGGTGGGCGTGGCCGGTGCCGCCGACGCTGGCCGTCGATCTCGTTAGAATTTCGGAAAGGTGGAAAGAGAGATCTGTATGGTATCCAGAGATCACTGATCGAAGGGGCCCCCGGTCACGGGGTTCGATTCTTGCTCGCGATTCAGCATGGAAGTGGAGATGGCGAACCGATAGCCACATCGGTGGGCTTTCCCCGTGTACGTATCTCTCAACAGATATCGCGAGCTTAATTAGAACTTTCCCCAGCGGAAGTCACCCCTCCATATGCATCAAAGACATTCACAGGAAAATCCTAGTACGTTGATAGAAATAATTGATTCGCTATTAGGGTAAACTGATTCATCTACCACCAGTCGAACTGTTCCCCTGCCGAAGCCTGCGAGAATCCCAAGGATCGCGAATAGGAATGGGGTCTGCGAAGGATGGTTCGTTAACTTCCAGGGAAAAAAGCGTGTGCTCCTGATTGGCGTGGCTCGATCCACTTTACAGGAGAGCGAGGTGCGCCGTGAGTCGAGATAAAAGGTTGATTTTACGGGGCATCGTGGAACTCCACGGAGCTGTTCCTGAGCCATCCTACGGCCTGATCGAGAGGAGGTATAAAGGGTGCCGACGGGCATTGTCTGGCGTTTAGTGCTGGCCCGACCTTTGCTACATGTATCGCGGCCCCTCGGCATCCCGATGGGCTTCTTAAACGTTCCTCCCTTCCTCTCTCGACGGCATGGCAGGTCTTGCGCTTCGCGGTCGGCTCGTAATACCCGCGCTTACGACTCTGCGTCTCGCACCTCTTCGATCCGCGTCCGGCGTTCTGCTTCTTTTGTAACCTTCGGGAACAGGCGACTTATATACCCCGGCGGTTCATCGAACGCTCTCTATTAGCAGCCGCATTGATGATTCTCGTGCGCGATCGGCGAAACAGTCGTCGCGGATCATTTTCCTAGGCAATTTTCTATACGAACGAGGACGAGCCGAGTCGATGATTACAGCGTCAGTCGAACTGTGACACCTCTCGCGCGAAACCACGAGTATCTGGCGTTTATTAATGAGCCGCGAGAATTTCTTGCGTCCAATTCGCACCTGCCTGAAGTATTCTCCCCGGCAAGCGACGGATCGATGGAAACCACGGAAGGACAAGCTTTTCACTTCGGCCCAGCGAGCTTTCCACGCGCGTTCGCCACTGGAGTCCATAATTGAAATCAATCAGAGGATCTCTATTTATACCCGCGTATCGTACGCGGCGTATACAAAAAGAAGTACAATCATCGATACCTCATTCCGATGTCTCCGCGGCTCGTCGCGAATTTTTCGTTTCCTCGTTCGCCGCGCTTTCATCCGCGCTGCGGCCGACGGTGTCGTTAGAAAAACGCGCAGCGTATACCCGCGGTCGCCTCAACGGCCGCGACAACCGACGCCGCCTTTTCCCGTTTTCTTTCCTCGTCTCGTTTAACTTATTTCGATAATCGGCCGGCGAGGTTTCCGCGACGATACGGCGCGTATCTGCGCCGCCGATGATGCTTCCACCGTTTGATCGTTTCGCGGGTACGTTCACGCGCTGGAATTCCATTCCCGGGAAATTAAGCGGACTTTCAGAAATCGACGTGCACCTGGGGGGTCGTTGCAGGACACTCTTTAAACAGGGAACGTTACGTGCACCGTGCAAATGTAAACGGCCGTTACTCCCTGACCTCGTCGTATCTTCTGCCCGTTTCCACCGGTTGACACCGGCGCGGCGTGTACACGCGTTAACCGAGAATAGGATAAACCTGACTTTCTGTATACCGTTTTATGGATTTGCCCGGCGAGCCATAAAGGATAATGCCGTACTGCGTTGCCTACGTATTACATTTATGCATGTGTATATCACGCATCTAATTGTGGGTAAACGATAGGACATTACGCTGATTGTTAAGGCTAGTCTAACGACGCTCTTCGTTGCTATAGAATTCCAGATTTTTTTTTTTTTTATCATACCGTTTCCTCGAGTATGTTCGCGCAAGGGGGGACGGCGAGGGTGGTTGCACGGTCGGTTCCATTGTGGCTTACCTGTCTCGTCCGTTTGCTCGTCCTTTTGTTAATGGTCGCGGCGTTTCACCGCGCGCTGTTCTGCGCGGACGCAGAATCTAGATCACTGAGCGATCGCTTTGCGGACAAGCGACCGCGGGGAGTGTCGCGATATCAACGATATCGTTTCGCGCGGTACGCGAATGAATTTGGGGACGGGCTCGGTTCGTAACGAGCAAACCGGTGTGTCGCGTGTTTTAAATCGATTTGCTAAAAATAGTGGTGAGCCGCGAGGTGTATACGTGTGGCAAAGAAAGGTCAAACGGGGAGGATATTTGCATAAAATTTCATATTGCCTCAGCCTGTGTTCATCGTGCAACGACGTGTCCAGGAGTAACGATACACCCTGTACATCATAAACTCGTGACAATTCCCGGATTACGACCTTGCCTATTTACGAGGTATGCGAGGGAATAGTCGAACGACGAATCCACCGGCTATAAATTTATGCGAGACGAAGAATTCGCACGAGTATTGATGCTCGTCGGCGTCGCAACAATAATCATTCCTCCGTGTAAATCGAACCGATCGAACGTAGCCACCGACGCGTTAATATTGCTCGTCCGGCGTTGCTCATTCCGCGATGGGGTACGTCACCGGACCAGCAACCGCAGTAGCCTCTTTGCGCGTCGTTTTCCGTGGATTTCGCGTGTACGCGAACTCGCGCGGCGTGTAAACAATAAAGTCGACGATGGGAAAATAATGGCTGGCCGTTCAGGTAAAACCGGAAGGCGGCGGTTTATTTCACTTAATTGTATCAGAATTATCGACGACTTTAGTACGCGAAAGTACCTACAAAGTAGCCACCGTGAAAAATCTAATTATCAGCGGTATCGTCCGCCCACAATGGCAATTTATTTCCGGAAATACCGTCGGTTCTGGCGCGGAGCGTAATAACACGTTTATGGGGAAACCGGGCGGCATAGCGTTGAGTTTATATCGAATTTCTTCGCCGCGTTACTTTGTCAGTGATAGTCACTATGATCAGGATCCTGGCCACTCGGCGAGGCCCTGGGAAGGAATACGACGCAGGGCTGCCGGTCGGCAATGCATGAGCATGCATTACCCAAAGATTACGATTATTTTATAGCACTATACGCGCGAGTCGTAAAATTCGCGTGCCATTTTAACAACTGGCTTCCTGCTGATGCCGGTCTATACCCAGTGCTCGATCGCGGTTAGGGAACGGGTCTGTTTACCAATGTGGTTGCCTTTTAATTGACAAATAAATCATCCAGGGGGGACCAGGTCCGCGACCCGCGTTCCCGATAGACGTTCATCAACGCCACTTTTATCGCGCCCGTTTTTACTTAAACGCCGCTAATTGTAAGATCTTCTCCCGGCACGGATCACCGTTCAAAATCCTACACGTTTTCGTAATAAATTCCCCCCGAACCTCTGTCCATTCATGTAACCTACCTTCATCACGATTTCTCATCACCCTCGCGACAGTTTCCCAACGTCTCGAGGACACATGAAAAGCCTGACGGATCGAGCAATCAGGGTACATCGAATATAGACAGCGCGATACGTCGCGAGTACATTACCGTCCCGGTCGGTTCGTATTAATGGCGTACACGACTCTTTAGACACGACGGCGGAGGTTACGGAAGCCACCGAGCGATCGCTCCTCCCGGCTATTGTGGTCCTCCCAGTGGGAGCGCGTTTACACGGTCTATCGTTCGGTCGGTTTCGACTCTTTCATTGTGAACACCCAAGCCCCCCCCCCTCCTCCTCCTCCTCATCCTCCTCTTTGTACCACCGACGTCGTTCTTACTAGGCCTCCGTGTTCCGCTTTTACGCCGGGCCACGTCTACTGCCCCGCTCTTCGCCCTCTATAATACGTGCGCGCCGGTAGCCAAGGTATTTACCTACTTACGCGTCGCAGCCACACACGTGGCGGGCGATGTGTGTGCACGCGGCTGTCGGGACATAATACACGAGAAATATGAGCTCACGACCCCCGGCTATACGGATTCTGATGATGAGAACGAAATGAGGCTGAGCGAGGTAGCTGCATCCGGAGGAGATCGGAGAGTGATTCATTGGCCGGGCGGCGGGGATTAAAAATTGCCCGGAGTCAGAGGTGGCTAGTATGTTACATCGAAAATCGAGCGATAGTGCCCTCCGGTGGGCCCCTTTGTGCACCGGGGAATTGTAGACAGAAGGGTGGCACTGCTGCACGCGATCGGATAGAAGCGTATCTTCCACTTCGACAACGGTGTCGCGCCATCGGATTCGATCCTGCATTGGCGAGCTCGCGGAAAATGATTGTCCTGCAGGAATACCGACGGAGCCGCAGAGCGGCAGGTAGGAAATGAATAAAAACATCGCGAGCGACCTCAGTCTGTACGCGGGCATCATACAATTATTCCGCTTCGGTTACCATACAATGCTTACTTAAAGTCAGAGATTTCGTCGCGCGATTCCTAAGAGTTACCGGCAAAATGGCTTCATCGGCCGGGCCGTTTGCATGCGACCAATCGTCCCGGACCGTTCTTCTCCGAGACGCACGACCAGTCAAGAGTTTCTCGGGGATCGACTAAACGCAACCAACGCCGCCGGGTATTTTTTAATTCTCAAGTGAAAATACTTTAGGGGGGGAATTTTTTGTTTAAATCGGAACACTGCTTCGTGTTGATCGATCCCTCGACGTTCTCCTTTTCCGTCTCGTTCTGCTTATTGTTAATCGTTGGTAATTGCTATTTCGTTTGCTGGTATCTTTGGAAATATCGCATCTGTACCTTCCACGTTCATTGGACTTCTTTGAATCGCGAGCGTGACATCGAATCGCCAGAAATCCAAAGAGAACAAACCATCCACCCCTGCTATTTTTACCTGCAATTACACACCTCATAAACATCTCCTCGCAGCCGGTTCGTTCCACAGCGATGTTTATCGTTCCCCGTAGCTCGATCGTCGCACCGTTCAATAATAATACCACCGGCGTCCATAATCCGTCGTATCATGACGTTTGCTCGGTCTCCCTTTGTGCGCGCGGATCTTCGCAGGTTCGTGCACGGCTATACCAAGGGACAGAGACGGAGAATAACATAGAGAGTCGGACCCGATGTCACGGGCAACACAGGTGTACAATGCACGTGAGAGAGTCCCGTATGGTAGACTACTTAAAATGCATTGGCAATAAGCCACGTCGCGTTACGCGTCGTCGTCGGTGAGCCTTCGACTCGTCTATGGGCCGAGCCACTCGCGAGGCTTAAAAGTCCCCTCTCGTCTAGCCGTGTAAGCGAGCGTGCTGATGAAGCGACATTTTCACGAGCAACCGGAGATATTAACTGTGGAAGGAACGATTCGACGAAGGGGCTCCTTTTTCGCGGAGGAAAATTGAAGGTACGAAATTGCAGGATTCCAAATAACGGAGGTAGCAAGGTATTCAGAAAATCGTGCAACTCGAAATATAGAATTATGTATAGATTTCTGGAATATCAGCTGCGTTTGTCCCGATTAGAGTGTTCGCGAGGTGAATTCTCAACGGAGGTACAGGATTTCTGCAATTAACGAAGCTCCTCGCGGTGCAATTTGCCGAGCAATCGGAGGCCGGCACATGCGAGGATCATGAGAGCGCTGCGAAATTTTGTCCGCCGGTTCGCCGGTCCCATTAACGCAACCGGTTCGCCGTTCTAATTTTCATACACTCGAGATTGAACTTGAAGTCGAGTTGCATCTAAGACCACGCCACTCTGCTCGGCTGTAATGAATTGGAGATGCTATTACAATCATCGGTCCATCGATCTCTCTCGTCCGCGAGTGCAAGTAGAACTAGCTTGCCTAGACAGACAGAGAGCAAGAACCACCGAGTCAGAACATTAAGCAACGATGAAGTTCCTCGGCTGGGGTTGTTTCCACCTTTCTCTCTTCCACCATGAATCGCAGCCACCGTATTTATGCTTTCACAGATCGGCGAAAAGGTGTCGGAATACCTGGCCTCTCTCGGACGGGGTGGTTGGTACGTAATTCTGGTAACGAGTATCTAATTCAAACATGGCCGCGTCGTAAGTCCGGCAAAGCGCGCTGCAAGTCGCCCCGCTAGTCGTAATGGTGTTTATGGCCAATTCCCAGGTGCTCGTGTGCCGCAGGTAGCAACAGGTACGCCGTATTCGATCCAGAAAAGCATCGACGACGTTTACACATGGCCCATCGACTGGAATTCCGCGATGAATGGAACAGGCGTATTTTACCTGCGCCTCGTCTGCTCTCTTTATCCTCCTCGTCGTTCCGCTTACGCTCGCTTCAGCCAGGTACGGGGACGCAGGGTCTTGCAGGCAGAGACTAAATGCGTGGCGCCGGGTATTGTTTCGAGTTGAATCGAATCAAGTCGCGAGTTCAGCTTTCGAGGCGTTAATAGTTTCACTATACTCATCAAAGGGAAAGGGTTAACAGTCTACTCGAGTATCCACGTATTTTACACACCATGGAATAATTGATTGTCGAATTATCGGGATAAATTATGTCCCGGACAAATGTGGCAAGACAAAACTGCTCAATTCTTTGCGTATAAATGAAAAACGCTACGTAAACGTTTGAAAACAATATCCTCAGCATTATCATTCCGATAACACCAGCCGACGATACCAAGGAATAAGGAGATACGAGCGTTTCAAGCGACAAACACTTACCCGAAAGAAAGTCGAAGCCAGTCGGGCTCTAAATCGCCGTCCTCCTCACTCCCGTTCGCAGGATCGTAAAGCTCGTCCATTTGAATATGAATAAAACCTTCCACGTGGATATATGTACGGATGCACACGTACGAGCGATGCCACGCACGCATCCCTGCCAATCCTGCCGGCGGCTCGGCTCGGCTCGGCTCGCCCGAACCCGGGAGTGTTTTACGCGCACGCATTTATGGATTGTTTAATGGCGGCCGCCTACAAATTAGACGAGCGGTAAATCAGCCATCGAGCAGACCACACCGTGCTCGTACAATGCACGGTGGGCATTGTTGTGGCCGTGTCTTGGTGGCTTGGCTAATAAAATATTGGGTGCACGCGCACGGCGAAAGCGACACACAGCACGGAGACGAGAGAGGGCAACGTTCGGCCCGTTGCATATCGGTGGTTGGTCTTTTTCGCGTGGAGAAAAGCGAGCCCGGCTCGTATATCAATTGACGCGGGGGATAAAATACGTCCCGGTCAGAAGGAATAACGAGCTGTCGCGTGGAAACGCGTGAGAAAACTCGACGACGCGACGACTCGGCCATTGTCCTGCCGATAGCCGGGCTCGCGGACAAGGGGAAAAAGAATCTCTAACCGGCCTCGTTTTCAGAGATAACCGGTGTCGAGCAAGGTAACGGACCGTTGTAATGGTTCGCCTGGATTTTCCCATAATGTCAATGGGTTAGCCAGAGCTGCGCCGTGTTTTCTAAATGGGCCGCGCGACGCGCGGAAATCGTGATTCGTGGCGCTCCAGCTTGATTATCGATGCGCCGCCACTGCGAACACACAGAAATGCCTCGGTGCACTTTCTCACGCCGAGAATCGTTATCACAAGGTGGCTAAATCGGGCCGGGGATTGTTCGTGGAATTTTCTCGCGACACATTTTCGGGTGAATTCAACGTTGGACGAGTTATGTGCTAAGGTTCTCGTAGGGCGAGATGAATGTAGGGAAACTTGAAATGATTCGATCATAGTCCAATCGTATGGTTTAAACGGACATACGTATGACTGCGCTTGGGATAGAACTCTGCTATCGGGCTCTGTCGCAAATGGAAGTGTACAGGACGAAGAAACAGCGAGAAGCGTTCGATAATCGTAATCATAATGGTCGCCAACGGACTGGGGACAAGTTCGAAAGCCTTCAGACAGATCTGCTGAAGAAAATTGGTCTCAGTTTCCCCCTTGCCACCAATCGAGAATCAAATATCCCCTTAATATTCCGAAAGAAACTGTGCAGGATCGCTTTCGTCCTGAGTAAACTATCGCCTCTCGAACTCGTCGAACACCAGCACCGAGTCATGTGGTCAAACAGAGCCACATCACCGGAGCAATATAACCGACAGCCATTTCTATTATTAGAAACTCCGCGTGGTGTATCTTCTGCGTTTTCAATAACAAATCCTGCGACCGCCGCGAGCACGGGAATTTATATTCGATGCCCCGCGTTATCCAGCCGCGGCCGAGAACATTGTTGCGTTCCACTTCGCCGTTCCGGCGGAGGCATCGCGTATTCGACTTTTACTCGGCGACGAGGAGAATGAGCGCGGGCGTGCATGGTCGCGAGGAGAATCGGTGCAGCGGGTCGCTCTCGGTCGCTCGTTACCAAGGAAAACCACAACGATCGACGGTAGTCGAAGGCTATTACAAGGAAACTTTTGAACGCGACGGACGGTGTGCCGGTGTGCCGGTGTTGCGAGTCATAGGAGCATTAAAAGACACACCGTGCGCGAATAGTGATTACCACGAGGCTGCTCGCAGCTATGGCCGCGGGTTGATTATCTCACCTGTCCGGACTCTTTTACTTCTCGCTCCTGCTATAATAGGTTCCTCGTCCCCGTGCCAGTGGTCTACCGTTGCCACACTCGCTATGCGATTATACTTCTTGCTCCCCTATATCTTCGCCTCACCCTTCGTTCTCTCCCACATACCGGCGTGGCGTGTTCCCTTCCAACCTATTCGTCCTCCCTCCGCCACCTTTGCCGTTCCTCTTCGTTTCACTCGGGGCATCGCCTTACTCGTGGAAAGTTTTTCGATTTCCCGACTCGTCGTTCGAGAGAGCCTCCCCCCCTGCCCCTGTTTTGCAACGAGCATCGAGTGAAATGATATAAGCAATGACGAAGATTTTTCGCATTTAAGATATTGGAGAAATTATGCGCGTTTACTCGTACACAGGTGTACGAAAATCACGCGGGTAATGATTAATAGCCACCGGGAGAAAAATGAATTCGTGTAGTCGGATGATATTGACAACTTTCGTATTTTACTGCTGTCCGTAATAACATCTAAATAGCCGTGCACGCGAGCATGGATAACATTAAGTGAATTAATATCATGTAAAAGTTGACAGGAAAAAGGACGATATTCAAGTGCGAAGCTACGCAGTCTACGCTGAAATCCCCACCAGGACGAAGTGGACCATTCCTTCGCGAAGAAGTGGTGCAATTAAAATTTTCACCTAACCATACCGCCGGTGTCTCACCCCCGGGGGGCTTTTATCTTTCCAATAACTCATACACCCCTGCGAGCGGACAATCCTATCTCCCCATCCTCTACCGACTGTTCTCGTCGGCAGTCGCATCTCTTCGTCAGGGAATGGCAACACGAAACCAATCTCGAGGGATCGAGGGAGGTGAATCCAATCGCCGAAAGAAAACACCGCGGCGCACAGAAAACTCCATTAGACGTTAGATCGTTCTTCCTCGCGCGGATCCGACGGCGACTCCTCGTCGTCGTCGTCGTCGTCGCCGTCGTCGTCGTGTGCTCGCCAGCGTGTGCACCTCTCTGCGCCGCGTTGTAAAGCGAGACACGAGGCCGGCGAAGAGGCGACGGAGGCCGGAGGGAAGAACTTTGCGGCAACCGCGGTGCCAGCGAGCAGAAGAACAGTCGCTTTTTTGTCCAAGTCAATATATCAGCGCGGGGGCCATGTCTAACGGGTAATGCACTGCCCGACCCCTTCTGCACGACGAAAGGAAGCTGCTTCTGCTGCTGCGCCTCGTATTGCCGCTGTTACTATTACCGGTGCACCGCCGCCGCGAAACGCTCCGGGCGCCCCGACGATTGTCGTTGTCAGAGAAGAAAACTACTTCATTTTCCACGTTAAGCTCCCGCAAGTGGTTGCTCGACACGGTGCGACGCCCGGTGAGGTATTGGCTCTGCGGAGGCCGATGGGTAAGCCTGGGACTTGTTCCTTTTAAATAACGCAGAGTGGGATAATTGGAAGATCGACGGAAGATAAGAAGTTCGATGATGACGACGAACTTCGTGCAACCCATGGAATGTTGGCTATTTCTATTAATCACACAATTCTTTTCTCAATGTACCGATTGATTTTCTTCACCCCGTATTACCCTATCCTGCTACCATCTCGCCCTGCTATTGTTACATCTCCATCATAACAGAAACTTGTTGCGATAATGCTCCGGGATCGCCCTAGCTGTCGCTAAATTTTGTTGTCCCGAAATCAACCATTACCCGAGCCTATCCTAAAGTAGGTGGCGCGAGGAAAGGTGCAAGTGCCGCGTGTACACGGACCGAGTATTCTGGTCGCGTCACCATCGAACACTCGCCGCTCAATTAGCCTCGCATTCCGTCAAGCGACAGATGTTGCTGCCACCCGCGGCGCGGCACCGTGAATTTGATCGAAGGAATATGGATACGGTCGCGGTATCAGTGCTAAAGGTTTCACGCAGCGAGTCGAACGCGGTGGCAGGGGTCCCCGCGTGAAATATCAAATTCAGAAAAACAATTAATTACAAAATTGCATAACGACGTAATGGCGGCTACGCGGCGGCGTGCGAACGTGTGCGAGCCGGTGGCACGAACGATCACGGCGCGCGATATGCATAATGCACGACAATTTCACCGTGGTCGATGGTTTTTTTGATTTAAACGACCAGGCCGATCATTAAGCACGACCGTTCCACGCGGACGGGCCGACGCTATCGATCAGCAGGTAGACACCGGTCGATCCATTCTGTCCACCTCTGGAGCTACCGAGTGACGTCAAGTCGATTAGCATCTGGCGACCGATCTCGCCGCGAATTATTGTCACTATGCGCTTCCGGGGTGCCGCTTTCTATACGCCCCCCCCCCCCGCCGGGACTCGACGCCCACCGCTTCGTTCGAAGACGTCCGAGACTCGACGAGCTGTCGATCAGCGATCGTAATCGAGGCGTAACGCCTGCTCATCGACGTATAATTACTGGATGCTGCTGGGCAATTAGGATTAGCTATTTGGCGAGTATATTATTCACGGAATGGACAACCTGTGACTGCTCATCGATAACGATTTTGGGAAATTTAACTGGCCGTTTCGTTCGCCGATCGCGTTTCACTGGTACAACAGGCGAAATTGCCGCGTATCTTGGCGAACGGAAAACCCTGACAAGGAAATTGAAAGTGTCTGGCGATATAAGTATCGTCCGTTCTCTAACGCGTGTCCCCTAATTTTCATAGCGTCCAAATGAATGTTAAACCTAAATCACCCGGCGGTTCCTTAGTTGCTCGTTGATTTACGATCGCGTCGATTCGACGGTTAGCGTTAGTCGCGGCGAAAAGTACGCTCCCAGGAGCGTGTACGCGCTCGCGGCGTCGTCCTTCGCGACTTTTCTTTTTTACCCGCCCCGAACGAACCGCGATGCGAGCACCGTGTCGATCTTCTTACCGCGGTCTGCGTAAGTAGTCGCGCTGCGCCGTAGGCCTCGCCGCCTCAAAATTACCAGCGCGCCGCTATGAAAATGATAATTTACTGTGACGGGCACCTCGGAACCGTGTATCTGGTTCACGGCGAGACGCGCGAGAACGCCGCTACCGTGCGGTTCGTGGTGGCGCGGGCCAGACAGGCAGGCCGCGCCGCGGAATCCGTAGATGAAGCCGATAGTCGTTTCTAGCGTACGAGACGCCGTGGAAGCGGCGGTGTAAAAGGTGGAAGAACGAGCGTGAAAAATGGGAGACACGATAATGGACGGTCCGGTGGGAGGTCCGGTTATGAAGAATGGGGCACCGCGCGGGGAACGATTGAAAAGTAGCTCTCCGGGGTCCGAGGAAAATTGCGGATGAAAATAATCGGGCATTAGCCGCGTATTCACGGACGCGACGCGAGTAAGCCGCCTGGACCCGGAAACGACGGTAAAAGTCAATCTCTCAGGCGGCTCCCCGCGCCCGCGCTGCCTGCGCTTCCCATCGCGGTTATTCAAAGCGAACGCTAATTAATAACAAACATTTATCCACGAGCGTGCCGATTAATCTGGCCGATAAGCCAGCGAGCCGGTTCCCACACAGAGCGCGTTCGTTAGAGACCGGCCGTCTCAGAAACGTAATCATTACCGTTGTTATTATCGTTATCGTCATTATTATACCATGAATAACTAAAACGCGGCGGACGAAACGGCCGAGTCATTCTCGCCCTCATCTGCGCCGGGGCGGAAGAGGGAGGACGGCAGCGGCGGAGGAGGAACCGTGGAGACTTTACGGTCACGGTTGGAAGAAAGATGAAGAGGCAGAGGCCTCCCGGAGGCCTTCTCCCCTACATTTTCATTCGCCCTCGTCTTTCGTTAACCCTTTCGGTCTCTCCTTCTGCACCGCGGTCTCTATACGTACACTGGTACACGCGTGTGCGCGCGCGAGCTCGCACAGGGGCCGAGTATTCGCCAATTAAGCTCTATTGAAGCGGTTCAGGCACCGCGAGGTGGCCTCACGCCGGGGACCTGGCCGTTAAATCCAGATTAAGAGCGGCCCATGACACGTTGAATCCACGGCTCGTCGATCCAGAAACATTTAATTTAGACGTTGCCGCCTGTTGCCAGGTGGAGGTATCTCTTTATTCGCTGTACGCGCGGGTCGTGCCCGCCGCGGCCGGGCCCAGGGGCGGATTAAAACGTCGTCTCGTTCCGCGCCGGGAATTTATCACGACCGATTCCTTCCTGCATCGCGAGCCCCCGCCTCGGTGAAATTCTCCGCGAAGCCGATCCACGCGATCCGACCTCCGCTGCCGCGCGTTACCTCGCGGATACGGAGAGATCGAATTATTTCGATATGCTCGACGCGTCGACGATCCTCCGTTTGTCGTCGGTACTGCCAGACGGATTATGCCGGCCGGCTGTCGCCGCGGATCATCGCGCGGCTCTCGACGAATCCAATACGCGAGATGATTTCGCGGCCGAGCGGGTTCCCTGCGATCTCGAACGAGGCCCGATTCATTCGCGGCGCGCACAGGCGAACGAGCCTGGCCCGGTACAAAAGGAGGTCGAGCACCTTGTGAAGGGCGAGGAAAGTGGTTCGCGGTCGTTAGAAGATTACGATCCCACAATGGATAAAGGGAACCCTCGCGTCTCCTCCTCCACCCACTTGTCCCTTTCGATGTGTTTATTCAATGATAACAAATTACCGAACGAATCTGTGCAGTCATACTCTATAATTGCGACTACCGTGTCGGCGGCGATGGATTGCGGCCGTACGGTCCGCCCGTCGATGAATCGTTCCGGGAGGTTAGGACCCGCGAGAAAGTCGAAGGTGAAAAAGCTGCGGCAATAACAGGGGCCGCGGTACAGAGCGACGCGTGTAAGAGAGTCAAAGGAGCGGCAAGGAGTACGGCTTTGCGCACGAAAGTATTCATCCTATTTCTATCGCGTCGGTGATTATATTGCCCGAGCCTTCGCTGGCCGTTTTTTCTTTTCTTTTCTTTTTTTATTAACCATCGGTCGTCGTGTCGGCATCCCGACGTGGAATTATTTCGCGTCGCGCGAGCCGTCGAGGGCCGTTAACCTTTAACGAACGAGAAAGAGAAGCGCCGCGATATTTTACACCGCGGTCGCTGTAGACCCGATACGATTAGCATCTTCGACGTAATTGGCGAACACTTTACCGAGGATCGCGAGGACGCGATAAGCCCGGTGATTTTTCCGCGGCTGTGTTCTGCCCGCTCGGCGCGCAAGCTGATTCATTTCACTCCCGTTGCTCGACGCGTTCCCCTTGTCTTTTTCCAATCGCGAAGCGCGCCCGCTGGATTTCGAAAAGCGTCTTTGTCGAAGCCGCTTGCGAACCCTCCCCTTTGAGAGTCAAGTCAAGTGTCAAGTGTCAATCAAACGAGCGGAGGGCCACGATGGCACCATGAACCATGAGCGTCGAGGAGGTGACGCCGGAAAAGTCGATACAGGACCACGGAATGGCGTAACGCGGTTGACGACGGCGCATTCGCGGTCATTCCGCACTGGAACAGAGGCAGCCGGCTCTGCAAGGGACAGCAAACTCTCACGGCCTCTGAACTCGCACTCGTCATAACTGCAAATGGAATGAATACCTGCCCAGCCGTCTATAGTAGTAGCCACGAGTGCCCATTGCTGGTGGATGGTTACTGGCATTTACGGCACTAACCCACTGAATGCAAGCTTCAAGATTGGCTCGAGATATTAAGCGCGCCTTGTGTACACGTACACGGGCGCATTAGAGGCTGCGGCGTACGTACACCAGCTAAGCCACGAGGTGAGGATAGATACCTGTCTGGCCGCGTACGACGGTAGGTAGAACCGTGGTCCCCGAAGCAACGAATTACCGGATGACCCGACGACGACGACGACGACGACGACGACAACGACAACGACGAGGCCAACGAACACGACAACGAACACGGGGACGATGATCGCTCTTGTCTACGTGTACGCGCCCACGAAGATCAGGGAAGCAAGGTGCGAAGGTGGCATCGGCTCGAGCACCTGCTACCGTCATTATCATCAGCCAGCCAGTTCAGAAAACACGGGGAGCAAGGAGACGGGGCTCGAGTCTAATTCCTGCCTACGGCTGCAATCCGCTCTCATTGCTTGTGTGTCTCTGAGGCCGCGAGTGCCAGCCTTTATCCGATTTACTGTG
The DNA here is from genome assembly GCA_963969485.1 of Nomada goodeniana. NCBI lineage: Eukaryota > Metazoa > Arthropoda > Insecta > Hymenoptera > Apidae > Nomada > Nomada goodeniana. The sequence continues at coordinate 3,218,783 of OZ018303.1, read as the reverse complement.
CCACCTCGTCTGCGCGGCCATTACCGTGGCCTGACCGCAAAGAGGCTGCTCTGCCCCACGGGCGAAAGATTTGTCGAGCGACTTCCGGTATTCTTTGCGCGACCGTTGCGGCAAAGCAGTTACTTTAGAAAATGAACGAGGTAGGATGTTAGCCACGGGGATGGGGGGGATGATGATTCTCTGTCGTTTGCGCGACGAACGAAAATTGATCGGGTGGGAAAAATCTGTCGGATGGGATCGCGTTCAAAGCTATCTAAACCGAAACAACGTTGCTTCTATTGTCCCCGGTCGAGTGGAATTATGAACACGGCGTATCGCTTCGGGAAGTCTTGGATGCCGAGTTTACGAGCGGTGCAATTCGAACTGGGATGGAACGGTGTCCTTTCGGTCTGGCGATGAAGCCCCGAGTTGTAGATACGCGAACGAGAGTAAATCAAACGGGGGCCACGTTGATTCGTTTGCATCGATAACGATCCCATAAGGGGGCATAAACTCAGCGCGCTGCTACGGAAAGCCGAGCCTCTAGGTTTCCCAGTTTATGAGAAATATATTTCTACGGGCAAACAACGTGCCGCGGGAAAGAATGAACGACCGGGAGAAAGGTATGGCTCCGTGCAATCGTATATTAGGCGCCCCGCGGTGGTTCGACGATGCGAGGAAACGGGACCTCACCGCGGGCAGAGCATTATCGCGCGAGCAACGCCGGGAGAATCGCGAGAATTCGAGCGGAAAGAGAATTACGAGGCGCGGACGGCCGAGCGGAACGCCGAGCATTTCTTTCGGCCGAGGGAACAACCCGCTCGGGGGATCTGTCGATCGATCAATCGGATTGTCCATTATACTAAATTAGTACCGGGTCACGGACGCGATATTACGAATAGAGAAATCACTTCGCGGACTTCCGTGGGTTCTGACTAAGTTTCGGATAAACGTACGATCTACGAAGATACTCATCGGGGGGATTTATTAGAAAAATCTTGACGATTCTTTGGACGTCCCCAAGGCTCTGTTTATTGGAATCCTTTGCGAGTATTTTATTCCATCAGCGGAGTATACAAGAATAGACACTGTCGGGGACTGAAAAGGTGCAATCAATAAACGAAACAAATTATCGCGAGGATGCCGTCGCAATTTAAGGGTGAAGTGCAAAATTGTCCGAGAAATGCCCGCGGTATATTTCAGCGGAGCTTCAAGCCTCGATAGAGAGATGGCACTGGGTACACTGCCTGCGAGGAGTTGAAAGCCTCGAGCTTCATCCCCTCGGCAGCAACCCCTGTCACCGTGAAGCGAAACGGCTTTTCCCCAAAGTCGACGTACCCGGAAATATCTGAAGCCCGAGCGAAATGTTCATAGAACAACGTGGAACTTCGCAAGATCGCCAACTATTATCTATTATAACTTGTCGGGGGCTGTTCCTGAGCGAAACGAAAATTTCCAATAATTTACCGACAAGCTGAACTCCTCGTCCGGCCGTAACACCGATAACTCAGCCCTGCCTTCGGGAACTATGCAAGTCACCAGCCATAAGGAACAACGCGGCTCGCATCGCGCGGCTATCGGCTCGTAAAATAGGAAAGAAGCTCGCGTGCATAAAGAACACGGAAGGAAGAGATAGGGGCGAGCACGAGAGCGAAGGTGAAAGATAACCGTCGAGAGTGCGTGGACCATAGGAGCGTACCACCCAGCGAAAAATTAATAAATCCCGCTCTTAAACAAACAAACTCCACCCACCCGCGGATCGGATAAGGGGGCCCGGCCATTGATTTATTAATTTAGAGCTGCCCATTCTAAGACGCGGGCCGTAGGAACAGACCGAGGGAGTGCGCTTGCTCGCGCCTGCACGCTCGCGCAACCTTCGCAGCGCTTCGGGACCCGAAGTTAAGGGATCCGCTATCCGACGTGGTATCAGTAATTATAGCCCTGAACGCGGGCGCGCGTCGGTTACGTTCATTACTGAATTATCGGCTCTGCTCGGCAAACAATGTACCCCTTTCGACCCTGCCTCACCCCCTGCGCCTGCCCTCCTATCTATTCCCTTTCTCGTCCACCTCTGCCACGATCCGGGCTGATCGTTTTATTCGTTTCTCCGTCTCGTCCGCCTTCCCTTCCAATATCGCCTCTCCTCGCTCTCCGAGAAAGAGACCGGACGGTATCTGATGGGCCACAGGCTGAACTACGACCGGCCCTTCTTCGCTCCATCCCCCCTTTCTCTCCTTCGCGCGGTCAAGCTCTCGGCGCTTCTACGTGGCCGGTTGGCTAGCGAAATTGCGCGACCGTCTTTTTCTCGCAAATAGCTTGCGGAACACTCGACGATTCCGAGGATGCTCAGGATTTTGGGGAACGGCGTACCGTGTCGCTGATGCGCCGACGTGATCGACAATCCCGAGGTAAGATCGCGGTCGTGCGGTCGTGTCTTTCAGGTGAACGGCAGAGTGCGCTGGTGAGTCGCGGAGACCGCGGGGATGGCGAAGAATTTGTATAAGCCGGCGACCGCGAGACGGTAACGATTAACGACATTATATTGTGCGGCGAATTTCGCGTAACCGCGACATCAGCAGAATAAGAGAGAACGATCGGGCGATCGCGCGTACCGCGCAGCTTCTACTGTAACTGGTTCGCGGCGTTCTGTCCCGCTTCCGATACGCTGAAATTCAATAAGTTTCGACGCCCCGCGAAACCTCGTTACGCATACGAATTTTACATTCGCCACGGTGTTATTAAGTGTGAATCGACCTTAATACCTGGGTGCACCGTATGACTGTACCGAGGGACGTGAACCCGCGGATGCGGCATGCACCTTTGCTTCGTCATCCATGATGAGGAACGCAAGAACGCGCATTACCCACGGATCGCCGGGGCTTTTCTGGTCCACCGTGCGACCGATTCGACCACCACCATCGACCGCTACCTACGTCCACCATAGCGAAACCGTGTCTATTTATATCAGGTGTCCGCTTCTTGTTCATCATTTTCACGCGGCTCTTCGTTAACGATTATGGAAACTCGCCTGAAGCCCGCAGTTTCGTTTGCGTACGATGCACTGCGAGCGAGGTCCAATTTAATTACTTCAATAACGGTTCCAAATAATCGTTCTTCGACGCGAGAAACGATCGACGGGAATACTTTGCACGCATTAATTTTTACATACTGGCGTAGTGTCGGGGTACCTCGTCACCCTGCCGCAGGTCTGCCACTTTTCATGCCAGTCTAGGATCGCTCGAACGCCCAACGGTGATGCCGTACAAGGTGTCTAGCCGCGTTTTACACGCGGGTCACGCTAGAGTAGCGCTTCCACGAAACCATAGCCCGATCTCGGTCCGAAACGTTCTCGCTGACACGAGGTTTTATGGTTCCACTTGGGGCGAGCTGCGGTCTTCGAGGTAGCGACCGAAAATGAGCGAGAGGGCTGCACGCAAAAAGAGGGCCGCGGCAAAATGTAGCAGTCTACGAACGCAACGCTAGGCATAAATATGCAGTTCAACCCGCGTCCGTGTTGCGTCGGCGGATAATTTATGCCGCGGCAGGTTCCGCGCCGCCCAGTTCGCCCTAAAAATTATTTATTTGATTGAACGACGCTTCGGGGAAGGCTATTCTTGGCCAACCCGGATGATCGTTCACGCGGGAGAGAGAACCCGTTCCCTTGCAGAGCGCAGAAAGGGACGCCCGGGTGACGCTCGGGTGTCCGTTGGGATGGCCTCGTTGCGTGTATCGCTTCATTCGGGTGTCGCATTGCGCGCGAAACTTGACAGACGACGATTGATAATATTAAGCGGCGCCGACGTTTCCGCCAAACACAGTGATAACAATCCAACGTTGGGAATAGCAATGCGAGGCGCAAACAGTTACGGAGCGTTTCCCTCGGCCCTATTAATTAACGCGAATGCAGTCGCGTCAGAGTCACGGGGACAAAGTTAGACCTGTGTGCGTCCCGTGTATCTTCGGGATCGCGCGGCAGACGATCCATTGTAACGAACGATACTAATCCGGTATAATTAGATACACCTGCGAGGCTGTTGCAAACAATGTCGAAAGTGCAAGCTTCACGCATGAATCATATATTCCGACCGATGCCTTCGAGGTCGAGTTACGTTAATCGCGAGCCAGAGATCGATGCAGATGCACGCGATGTACAACCTGCCCGCTATCATTGCCTAGCACGCGCAACGAAACGGGATGGAGGGGTGGAGGGAGAGGGGAACGAAATAGAAAAAAGCTGATTGCGAGGCAGTCAACCTATAACTTTCTACCTCACGACCCATCAGCTTCCCACACTTGATTCGTCCGCGTCCCGGCAAGAACAATGCCGAGCATTGTCCCGCCGTGACTATAATTCGTAATTAGCCACCCGATTAATTATCGATTTATCGGCCAATTATTATAATTATCTCCGGATTGCGCCCCGCGGATCTCGTGCACTAGACTATCCCGGTTTTATCTGATAGCCCGAGCGGGGTCCCCCTACCCCCGCCGTTCCAACGGACCCGGCGAACGAGCTTACATAATCCACGGGGCCGAGCTTCTTTCGCGAACAGGCGTTGCACACCGGGCCCGCTGACCCCTGCGAGCAGCGTCGAGCAACGAGAGAACCCCGCGTCGTGCTATCTATATCGTCCGGTATCGTTGTTTTACGAGGCACCAGGAAACCCTAGTAAATTGGCACAATTATCCTTTCGCGTGGACCCACTCGATATCTTACTCGCGGGACGCGTGCGCACGCGAATCGACCTCGTGCACAGAGATCGGTATACCTGTACGTGCTTACGTGGCTGGTCGCGACCAACGCGTCGGGTTACAGGGGAAATAATTCACCGAGTTAATACGCCGAGATAAATTACGTAGGATGATAATCGATGTCTACGCCTATGTCATCCAAAGTAATAAACGCACCCCGCGCCGGGTACTACGGTTCTCGCGGGTTCATCGCGCCCGCTGCGACTCGCCTCGAACCTTCCCCTGTCGAGTCCCGCGAATTTCTCGTCGATCCGCGGTAAGCAGGCGGTAGATCGACTCCGCGACGAGTCGAAAAATCGTCGTGCTGCGAGGCGAGACGCTCAACGACGACGTCCTTTTCTCGGTATTCCGCGGAGACGCGAGCGCATCGGGACCGAGGACGGCTGGATCCGAGCTGGACGGCCGATTGGAGGAGTGGTCGATGCCAGATACGAGGGTCGACCTAACTTTATTGTATTTAATTAATTACTCCGTCCGATAGCCGATCCTGCAATTTGTACCCTCCCGTAACCCCGCGCCTCACCGAACCGTTCCTCTTCGCTCGCGGTCGCCGCCTCCGCTTCGAACGCGACCTCCCTTTTCCACGCTGCGCCGGGAATCGAGAGGAATCGAAATTCGCGCCAGCGCGGCGATACGCGTCGATACGAGGCGCGTGACGCCGTTGCTCGTTCCGTCGGACGAGAGGTTCGAGAAACGTCGAGGGACGGATAAACGGGACGGGCAAACGGACCGGCGATATAAAATGGACCGACGGATTCGGAATCGACTGTCACGCGCAATCGTAAATCGCGTGGAGACTCGGCTGTCCCCCTTGGATAAGGAACGAACGGCGTCGCGAGTCGCGACTCGCGGCATAAATCAGAGTTACGGGGAAGCTGATCCGGCGCGCAGCGTCTTCGCCGTGGATGATCCGCGCGCGTGTAAGGTGGCGTCATAACACGGGTAATGCGACCATAATGCTAATTTACCGTTTATACCGACCGACGCCACCCCGTTTCATCGTTGGTCCCTCCCTGTTCCGCGTCGTTCCGACATTAACGTTGGTTTCCCCTTCAAAGCGGCTTGACCTTAACCCTAGGTTCAGCGTGGCTCGCGTTCACGCAGAGATACAGGCTTGGATAACGAGTAAACAACGCTCAAGATAGCTAAGCTTCGAGTCCGTCTTGTAAACGTCCCCGCTTTTCTTCGTTTCGCTGCGCGGATCCTTCTTAACGTGAAATTTCATTCACCGCCGATAGAATTCGCTCGTTGCGCGAGGCGCAGGCACGTATTGTGCGCCGCGACACGTGGATATAGAGAAGCTACCCCGTGATATACACCACGGGTGATGTATTATCGCAACGGTAGGTAAGATCGGGGTTGCGTTTCGTAACGAGACGAAGTACCGCGGGCACGGAAAGTAATAGGGCAGAATTTATGCTCGCACGCTACGAACGATTCCGTGCAGGTGTATCCTCTGCATCCGGCACGCGGCGCGATTTTTCCGTACAACGTATTTTCCCAAGCTCAATTATTCGTCGCGTATTAACCATAAAGCGGACAAACGATTGCTGACAACGTAGATTTCACGAGCTATCGAATGGGATAAAAGACACACGCATCGAGATCACCGAAAGACCACCTTGGTGCGCGGATGATTGAAATAGCGACGCCGTGTGATTCGAACCATTATTCCGGCACGTACGTCCGCAAACACGGGAGTTCAAAGGGAGCACAACCTCGTCCGTCATTATTCCGATACTATATTTCTCATTGTACCCGTCGATCTGGAACTTCACCGTGGTACACGCCTACCGTGTTCCCCGGTGATTGCCTCGAATTCGTAGCTCCTCATCCTTTCAGAGATTCCTTCGCCGGTGTTCCATTCTTCGGTGGGCCCAGCGCCCTGAAGTGGCCCCAGGAGTGGCGAGGTCGACCGAGAGTTTCCGGCGCGGCTCAACGCGCGGATAAACATTCGTTCGGGCCCCGAGGTGGGTCGGCTCGAAAAGGCGTTACACTATTGAGTCACCGACGAGTGCACTTGTAACGCGACGTGCGGCAAGTCATCTCGTGACCGAATCGTGAGAAAGACAAATACGGGCGTCGACCGAATCGACGCCGTTAGAAAATTCGCCTCGCGTGTACACACGATTGTTCTCTTCGATCGTGCACACATATATCACTTGCCCGACGCGATACACGTCGCGAGCAGACCGTCCGACGTCCCGTCAACGTCGGTCCGCGCGCGTGCTAATTTTTTTTTTTTACTCAATTCCAGTTCGTGAACCGTTTCTGATCGGACGAGTGATTTGCGCGATGGCGCTTAATATGGTGGCTCACGGTCGCGATAAAGTTTCTCGCTGCATCGGGCAGGGGTGTAGGAAGAGTGGGGGGGACGGAGGGAGGAAGATAATTACGTGTAATTGCGTACTTGCGTGCCGCGGCGCATGTGAAGGGAACTCGTGACGTACCCGCGTCCGTGGATCGTGCCGCGCAACACGAGCTGCGTGTTCGTACAAAATGTAAACAGAACTGGAGCAGCATAATTGAGGTGCGAAAGGACGATCGCTCGAGGCGTTCGTCGGTCTCCGCCGTGAGTACAAATTGCTTGGAATATCTTGTTTACGTGCAACAGGTATTTGGAACGTGCTGCGAAGTATTTCACCGTGTACGGAGCATTGGAAATGACTCGTCAACTTGAAACAGCGATAATGATTCGAGAGGCCTGGTTAGCGGCGGCTATTGTCCGCCAAAATTGGCGACCGTGCCCTCGGTACGTTCTAGCGGAAACTTTGAGACGGCGCGCTTTCGGAGCCACCGGTGAACAAGGAAATTTGAATTCGATCTGCGCCGCGAGCATCGTACTTTCGCGCAGCGATCGCAACGCGACTCGAGTCCGCCTATGCTGAACGAGTCGTTAGCGCCCCCTTCTTGCGGAGGATGTTGAACTCCAATTAGCACCGCGTCAATTTGAAAGAATCGCGTGCAACTGCTTCGCTTATGGTCGACGGGGTCCGATCATTGTCCGCGTGCAGCGTCAATTCGTTCAATTAAAGACAGATCCTTTAATTGCCGCGGGCCCGGTCCACAATATCACCCCGGCAAGGTGACTCTCGTTAATGCGAACTCGAGATACACGGAACGATCGGTCGTATCCTCTGCCAGTCGCCCTTCCCGTGCAACGAACGTGAGGCACGACGGCAGAATGAAACAAGACGAAGGGGAAAGGACGAGCGAAATGCGTGGAACCTGGCTCCGGGATATTAACATTATAAATCGTCCGGGCCGGCGACACGCCCGGGGCGGAGCCGATCGTATCGGCTCGATACCCACCTCTGGGGCCCGATATCGATTACGCTCCAGTGATTGGCAGGATTCGTAACACGCCACGGGGATCTCGTGGCGGAGCCGATCGATCGCCGATCGCTCCTATCGATTCGATAAAAGCTCGCGGGCCTCGCTGCGCCACGTGATGGACGCGGAATCGTGGAATTTATTCTCGATCGTCGCGCGCGCGCTGTGGAACCCTGAATAGGCAGAGATCGACGGACGATGTCGACGTCGATGCGGGTAGTCAGCGGTACGAAAATGAACCGCGGCGACGCGACAGAGTGGATTCGTTTCGGCAGCTCTGTTTGGCGTGTTCGTATTTCGGACGGGCCTAGGGAAATTGAGGGGGTAGTTAAATAAATTTGGAACCGCGTGTCGTGTTCGTATTTGTCTGTATTCTCGACAATTACTTTTGAGAGCACGCAGATTTGATGCAGCATCGCGTAGACGTGGGAGAGTTGCTTTATAAATCGGAACAAAGTTGATTCAGCGAACCACAGTATTGTATCATTTTGAATTCATCCATTTCCACGCGAAGCGTCGTAAAACAGCGTGCGCAACGAGCAAGCACCGTCTCGAAATTCGCATCAAAGCGGTACGAACGCCGACGGACTCTTTCATTCCCCTTTCACGGGCAGTGAATCTCGCATCGACGTCGACAACAACGGTGCGCGCCGGCCAAATTGAAGTATTCAGAGGTTGCGCGAACGCTGCACTCCCGGCAGGCCGTCGAATGTACGGTAAACGATCATATTATGGGACGCGGCGCGATGAACGTCAGGAAAATTTATTGGGAAGCCGCGAGAAAAAAAGCTCTTATCGGCGCGGAGTGCTGACCCGTGTGTTTGCCGCCTTTCACTATATTTATTGACACTAAAGGTGAAAACTCGTCACCCCGTTGACGACAACCGTTGTTGCGTCTCACGATAGAACCCGTTCGATGAGGCGCAGAAGGAGGCCCGCCTGAACCGGCGAGGCGAGTGAAATCGTTCGTCCCGCACCTCCCGAACGGGATTCAACCGGGGTCTCCGTCACGGCGTCAATAATCCTGACGTTAACTGTCGAAATGTCATTGATGCCTCGCGGAATTCTCGTCGTTCCTCGTTCGTAGGGCGATTTTACAGCCTCGAAGCGGGTCCCTCGTTTCATACTCTTGCGTCACGGTTGCTGCGTGCCTTTGGACTTGAACTTTCCGATAGAAAGTCACGACGGCGCTAGGAATGGCGCTTAAATAGCGGACGCGGGATTTATAGCGAATTATTCACGCCTGTAATTATTTTATTTCCCCGCGTGGCCACGCTTTCTTCCGCACTCCGAACAGTCGCCGTGGGATTTCGGAATTTGTTGGAACACGGGCGGAACACGTGGAACGGGCCCTCGTTGCTCTCGAGATCGATTTTACGATGCACGGAAACCGGGCGCGAAAAAATCCTCGGAGTTTGCTATTCCCTTTGCTCGTCCCTCTTCGCGTTAACTGCTGTGGCACGCCAGAGAACGGACCGACTTTGCGGTCGTGATCGTTCCGTTCTTCCGAACAATGGGCAGCCAGTGTTCAGGGGACTGTGTCAAAGTGCCCTTTTATTGGGTCGTATTTTACCCCTTCGCATTCGTGAACGCACGCGTAACGACGTCAGACGATTCACGACGGACGCTGTCGATCGGGACGATCGACGCGCCCGTGTCCGTCTCTTACGGCGCTCGGTTTTTCGCGAGGCGAGCGAAATCTGTCGGAAAAATTCATTGCGCTCGAATGGTTTTGTTAAGGAGGTCGATCCGTTTGTGCTCGAAGCGACGCGCGACGGCAGCCAAATTGCAAATTTATGATGAACCCCTCGACGGTGACTGCGGTTTTAACGCGGCCGCTCCCGGCAAGATCGAAATTCCTAGGCGACGTGGTCCACGATCGGCAGAACCCTCCGGACGAAGAATTCCGCGGGTAGAAGTCGACCGCACGGGAACGAAGCGTACGAGAACGCGAGTGTGGGCACGTCGCGTCATAACTCCGCGAGCATTGTAAATCACCGTGGACGCCTCGTGCACCCATAGAAATGGTTATATTCGGCCATAACAGATCGTACCCACCGCGACGACGACCAGGCTATATTTTAATAGTAACGATAAATTACTTACGAGGAGAGAATCGCGTCTCGGTACCGGCGGCGATGAAACCCTCACACGGAGAGGGCGCGATCTTCTTGTCGAGCACCTACGGGCGACCCTTTTCCCCTTTAACGCCGGATGGACGGGCTATGGGAGCGAACTTGTTGCCACCGCGGCCATCTCTCGCGGATCGTTTAGAAAGCGCGACAATTTTTTTAACGAACACCTACCGAGCGTAGAGAATTTATCAATTTATCCCGTGCTGTTACGTGTTTCGATTACCACAGACGTACCTTTCACTCAACTTGACAATACCCTATTCACGCGACCATTTTTGCCAAGCGGATCCACACTCGAGCCAAGTAATGCCTACAAATTGCCACATCGATCTATTACTAAGGTAACATTTTTTCCCCCCGTTTACCGAATGGGCATCGCGGTTTCCAAGAAATTGGAAATCCGTTTAATGCCAACGTTGTACCCGTCGGTTCGTAGTCGAAGAAGCGCCGAGTGTTTAATTGTGAACGTGGCTCGCGCGGCGGATAACATTTTCGACGCCCACAGATGCATGCGTGGCGGCGTTCGCGGCCGTGTGTTCCAGAAACCGGGACTCACCCGTTGAACACTAATCACTCGTTTATCTGGCACCGGAGAGCCGCAGGATTTTCGCCTTTAGATATCGCCTGGGTGGCAGGGAAGCGGCATTACGAATCCTTGGCGAAAGATTAATGTTCCCCCGGGTATCGTTGTTCATTCATACGGCGACCAGTCGCACGCGTATGTTTAGGATTACACCCTGATAACAGAATGGATGCCGTCGTGACATTGTGCTCGAGCGATCACCTGGAACCGCGGGCACGACGCTCGCGTTGCCCGGCGGTGTGAATGAAATTCTTCGATTATTTATGTCGCGAGGTGCATCGGTGTTGCGCTTTTTTAACGAGGACGCGAGGGTGGACGTTCGGGAGATAATTTTTAGTTACCTCGGTGTCGCTGGAAACAGAACCCGCTATTCACAGGATATTTAGAGTACGCGAAATACAAGAATAAAGAGCGCTTTTACGGCATCAGAAATATTTAACATCCTCGCTAAATCCCTGCGCTTAATTTTTCAAGTTCCCCATGAGCTGGTCGATGTATCAATTCCGAACAGCCCCGAAGAATGCAGTGCTTCATCTCTGCTCCAATTGTTCCAGCTTCACCGTGACTCGCCGTGTACCTTCCGAATCTCGGACAAGGTGGAACTTGCGAAAGCTCTGCCAACTGCTCGCGAGACCATCGCCCACGCGGCGTGCAAGGTGGTCCGGGCACTTGAGATCTTCGGGTCTCGGTCCCCGGACACTTTTATGCCCCCGACGACGAGCGACGACGACATCGCCGGGCACCTTCCACACGGCGTGGGCGAGTCATGGGAACCTGCAGCCTGTCGTTTGCCGGCCCTCCCTTCTTGCTTTCTTGCTTTCCGGCCGACCATTTGTACGACGTTAGTACGCGGCCCCGCGTAACGTCCACTTCATTATATATTCGCCCGTTTCTCTATTGTATTTTAATTGATGCCGGTGGAGCCGAGCGTTAGGGGGAGCGTAAACGCGTACGCGGCGAACTTGGAAATGCGAGAGACGTTTCCGATCTGTCCTTTCAAACTCCCGTGGCGTATTGAGCGTGGTCAGGAGAAAGCAGAAGCTTGTTCGCAAACGACTTTTGTCGTTGCTGTGCCACGGAGTCGCGTTGGAAGTGCAGAGATCTTGTAAAATTCCAAGGCCAAAGTGGACTACAACCATGCTTAGGAATAAGGGTATATGTCGATGGTAACTTCCACTGCCATAGAGCTGTTCCCGATCGTTCGAGCCTATTCCCCTTCGCCTCAAAATCGCCACATATATCATCGTCAGATATCGCACAGTTAAAAAGAAACCTAATTCGTTCCTCGCCACAAATTGGACCTGGCCAACCTATTTCCATTACACGTGCTGCTTCCCACCCCGATACCCGGCGTCAGTGGATACCCAGAAAACAGCCATCGGTCCCTGGATAAAACCGCGTCAGGTGCTCCGAAACGTTCAATTTTCGCCCGGATATTCTCTCTTCTAATTTTCTGCTCACCGTCGTAGAAACGTGGGACGCGAACGCCGGCCGGCGGCCAACGATTTCGGTCACCGCGTCCCCCGCTGCCCCCGCGTCACAATCTGGCGCACAGGAAATCGCGTCCGATTTTCGGTCGTGAGACACGTGGCCTCTGCACCGAGCGATTTACCGTGCCTGGAATGCGGCGCAAGGTGGTACGCGATAGAGAAAGAGGAGATGCTGGCGGCCCATGCGAGGCGAGAGAAGAGAAGCTCCGTGACTCGTGGTCCGACGTTCCTACATACCCATCTCGTCGTCTCTTCTCCCGTCCATGACGATGTTTCCCCTCTCTCTTTCACTGCCGGGCCCGTTCGCTTCCTTTTACGCCGTTCGTCCTTCTCGATCCGCGCCGCGCACGTGTTGGTGCGGTCTTGTGCGAGCCGTATGTAATACCGGCGAGGCCCGTGAGCGTATAAAACGCGTCTTTGTGAACGCTCGGGCCAGCTGTTTGTCTAACACCTCGTACCTGCCTGAGGTCAGTGGCGATTCTGTTACGAGCGACCGGGAACGGCGTTCGATTCACGGGCCGAGGTCAACGTTCCACGCTCCTGCCAGATCGACGGCCCTCCTGAAATGTCCGCTCGGACGACGCTCGGTTACCGCGACATCGAACCTGCCCCCAGGTCCGCCGTCTCTACCCCTCCCAAACCGAACTCTACGATTTATGCTCTGTTTGACGCGCAGGATTGATGAAGAGCGTCGCGATCGACGAACACCGTCGGACGATCGGTCGCGCGCGAACAGGCGAGATCGCGGGCATCACGTTTTAACGCGATCGCATCCCAAACGAGATCCGTGCAGTCGCGAGCAGCGTAATTAATTGTCCGCGTCTCGCATTGACCGGACGTTAAATAACGGATACCGGGTTACGTTCGATTTAGTCGCGACCGAACGGACCGAGCGGACGCGCCCGGACGTTCGAACGTAATCGCTTTCCCCGCTGCGACCTAGCGAGCCGGCCCGAAATTCCCATCGACGAACCTCCAAGCAAGAAGCCCGGCGGACTCATACAATATTTAACGACGGGCGCGGAACGACCCGCTCCTCGGGACGTCGTAGCCCATATCCGACGTGTCCAGGCGGGCACAACCCCGTGCCCGACGAGTCCGTATCGTTCGAAAGAACACGTTGCACGAAAAGGGGGGTGTGGGCCCCCGTTGGCTCTGTCCTCGGAAAGGACGCGGCACACAGAGCCAATAACTCGGTCGTGATCTTCTGGCGCTTGCGACGGCGGAAAAAGTCGGTCGCCGGTAATAAATACATCGCGGAACCGGGCAAGTCCCGGACGGCCATTGATATTCGCGTGGTTTCTTTCCCGGGCGCCGCTAATAACTTATCCGGCAGACGGTGGCCAGCTTCTTGCGCGTCTATCGGGCGTCCCCGGCACGAGGTGGAGAGAATCCCGGACGCTGTCCCGTCCCTCGGGTCGCTCGTCGAGGGCGAGTGATGTTTTCTGACGGGGGCCGGCAGTCGCTCTGTGTGGTCCTCGTGTCAAAATGTGTCAAAACTCGAGTTCGCGGTCCCGGCGTTCAGGCAAAAAGTGGTTCGACGGCCCCACAAATTAACGGGCGAGCCCTGGCGCAGGGCAGATCCGGCGTGGAGAAGGACGAGGCGGCCGTTCGCGAGAGGAGCCACGAGACACGAACACCGGACACACCCGTGGCCGTCGTTTCTCGAGGCGACGAACAATTCAGGGCGAACCTGGTGATACGCGCGGTGTCGAAATTCGACGGTACACAATGTTTCTGCGGCGAACGATGGGACGCTTCTATTAATCTCATTGGGAATCTCGATGAAAGAATTCCAAGGAGAGACGGGACACGATTGAACCGTTCTCGCGAAGAAATACTGCGCTGTTCCCTGAAATGTTACTCCGTGTTTTTGCTGGTAATTATCGCAGGTGTTAAAACGATCGTCGGCCCAAGGAGGATACGTCTCTGCTCAACCTTTAGTGATGCCCCCGGCGGCACACACGCTGAACGGAGGACGATTAAACGAAACGATTCGCCGCGTGAATTGCTCAACGTGTACGCTTCGCCGTTCGCGGACTTATTAACGGGGCCCGTTCCCTGTTTGCGAACAGTACAGGCCTCAACACGATCGGAATTCTCAGCGTCTCCGTTTCCTGCTCGTCGAGCTTCCGGCGGCCTCCTCCCGGGTCACCCCCGACACTTCAGATAAAAATCACGGTTTTAACGGGACGCAAATGGCCGGCCATTGTTCGACAGAATCGAACCGTTGATTTTCTATGGGATACGACCGCGGCATTGTGCAAACCGCAACTGGATGCGCCTCTGAACGCCACGGGCCTCGAACACGGGGCGCGAAATGTTTTGGCCGCGTCTCGATTTCCACCAGATAAAATTATATTCCGCGTGTCGGCGAATAATACAACCGGATACGCTGGCCGTTGCGCGACATCTGTTGCTCCTCGGTATTTCTCGTCCCACGGTGAAACTGTTTTCCAAACAGAGATCGCCGTCCGGAGGTGGTGCCGTTGTTACGTGGCAAACTTACGTGGACGCGTGAGCTTCAGTTCCTTTTTTGTGTGACTGATGGCCGATAGGACGGGACGGGGGTTGTTTTGAAACACGCTGCTCAAAATAATTGCGAGATCCGTGCCCGATAGATGAACCCAGATATCGACAATAAGAGGATTATTGTTAGCAAGCGATTCATTGTACTTTAAGGGAAGATCTTTGGCTGCGGCGAACGCGGGACAACAACTACGTTGGGTCGTTACACAGAAGTGAATCGTAACATTGTGAGCGGTTGAGAATCGCTCCGGCGCGATCTAAAGGAGATCGAAGACCGTTAACGAGGTTGTCTATCGTGTAAACTCTGGCTCGATATTCGCACGATTATCGACGCGGTATCTGCCATGTACGACACAGATCGTTCCGCTGCTAGAACGATTTCCTCGTCGATGGACGATTTATTTGTGGATCTGCTGCATTCCTGTTAAATCCTTATTCGCGCTCAAGGATCTTAGCGTCGCGGAGCCACGTTGGCCGCCACTCTCTTTCTGTATTATATACTTGTCCGACATTGTTATTATTGCGAACACGGCCTGCAGCTGCTCAGCAGGGAATAATAATGATCGCTCGGGCACCCCTTCGTTGCGCGCCGTCCATCGAAGTCACGTACGCTCGGTATTGTTATTTAATCCGAATCAGTCGTTTAAATTAACCGAGCCGCGCTGACTGGCATCGATCGAAGTACATATTTTCACGGCGCACGTATCGCGGAAACTTGGAGCGAACTCGAACTTCGATTAAGCGGCCCTCGTAATTCTACGGGTAAAGACTTCGGGTTCGTCTATCGATCTGTCGCGGATAATTTCTTCGTCGAGTTTCTTTTTCCAGTCGACGACACTATGAGAATAATCAGAAGGAAGCTGCCCTCTAAGAAAAAATTGCAAATTCTTAACTACCAAAAATTGGACTACTGTTGGACCCGCTCCATTCGGTGTATACCTCGCAGCAGGACTCGTTCGTCGATCACGGTTAATTAACTCTCGCGTACGGCGTCATTGACCGATCGGCGATACGTTAGTGCGGCCGTGGAAAAATCCACGTCGGAACGTTAATTGAAAATTAACAGCCCCGAGTGGATCGGGGAAGTCGAGGCGAAACGGACATGCTCGCGCGTGCGTTCTCTCCGGCGACACAATAGACGCTGCGAGCAATAATCCCCGGGGCAGCTTCCGTACGCTCGATCCCGGGGCGGAATACGTTCAGACATCGTGGCTCGTTATTACGGAGGCCGAATGGGACGACCGCACGCACGGTCGGACACGGCAAAAAGTCGTTTTCGCGTAAAACGATCGGCGTTGCTCCGGCTTTCCGTCGTAAAGTAGCGCCCACACGCGCCGATGCTACGCTCGCGCAAGCCTCGCGCCGCCAGCAACAACGTGAGAATGTCCGCGGGACGATAAAAGTTACGCTCGTGAATTTTACGCTCGCTTCCATCGCCCGTGTCCTCGATCGGTAGCGCTTTCGAAAAATCGTCGGCGAGCGCTCGTCCGCGATACGATTCTTTTTTATATTTCTTTGCCCCCTCGGCGTTGGTATAATGACTGTTATTAGGCGAGAAATATGGCACCGGCCGGGTCGAACGCGCAGAGAAATATAATTCGGTGTTTGAACAGCGTTACCGATTTGTCGGGCGATTAATTTGCCACGGGTCTGACGATTCCATTTGGACGTTTAGCTGCCAGCGGAACGGTGCACGCCAATCACGTGGAACGCACGGGATCAATTAATGAATCGCCAGAGGTTCACCAGCTGTATACAGAAGTACAGGCTGTGGTGTTCGCAACACCGGCCCGGCAGCATCGACAACTAACACCGTTACCTGGAAACAAAACGATATCCCCGGGGCCATGGTTAATTTAAAAGAGCGTCCGCGGTGCGAATCGATCCGTTATTCAAAATGAGATCGTTAAAAGGCGCTCGAAGCATCGTTCGCGTCGATGCCCGCGCGACCGAAACGCGCCGCCGATTAAACAATCTCTCGCGACGATCGCCCGGAACGTCGCGTGATCGAGCAATCGCAGTCCGCCGATCGAGGGCCGCGGGTCGATAGGATTTTCTCAATCAACGGGGTCGGCGGTATCGCCCTCGACACCGCGGCCCCGTTGCGGCCGGAACGGAATGGAACGCGAATGCCTCGCGCAGAGCCGATTGTTTATACCTTCCTGCATTCCGGCTCGATAAATTCGATTTTTTACACGCGTATGAATATAGTGCCGGCCATTCAGTCGGTCCCCCGCTCGGGTCGTGTCGGCCCGTAGTCGCGGCCGCGGCGACGTCGTGGTCGCGAACCCTTTTACAAGAAGCTCGGCCCATTCAAGAGTCAAGGCGCACTGAATTATACCCCGCTACGGATTCGCACGGATTCGACGGCGCGCGAATTCGCAACCGGATTCCCCCGGCCGGGCCGTGCCTGACCTCGCGGGGCCAAGCATTCCCCGGGGGAGGATGAGCGGCAGACGGTCCAGGGGCTGGACTGCCGGAGCGGTCGAATCGTCGGGCGTGTAATAACGGAACGACCGGGCGGAAAATCGTCGCGCGTCCTCGCGGTGAATCGCGAGCCGCGACAATATCGATACCGCCGATCGTTATTAATAATCGGCGATCGCCGGAGCAATGCGAAGCCGGACACGCGCGGAAACGCTGAACGGAAGACCATCTTCCGAGAAGCCTATTAACGTTCGTCGTCCAACGATACCGCCACTCGGCCCCGCGTACCGCGACGTTTACCGATCATCGGGAATCACGCGGTGCCAGGTATCGTTGTGGAAATCTAGAATCGTGGAAACCGAACGATCCGGACTCACGTCCGTCCGGCGACTCGTTGCAGTTACGTCCGTCTTCTATTTTCATCGATTCCATCGATCGAGGAGCCGCGTGTATCCAAGATGCAAGTGGGGGGGGGGGGGGGGTATGAGACGGGACCACGGAGCCGTTTCACCGCGCGATAGGCCTATTCGCGTAATTTATAGTCGCGTTAAGGATAATAGACACGACCGTGCTATTCGTCGGCTGGAAATGACAAGTACCAGCGCCGGTATCGGTGCGCGGCCGAGCTTTTTTTCCGTCTCGTCTTCGCTCGTCCCCGTGCTCGTCCTGTTTTTTTACATCCTCCTACTACCTGCTCGGGCCGCCACCATGGTCGAGTAAATATGTAGAAGCGCATACATCACGGGCTACGCGTTTTTCTCGGCGCAAACGGCGAGGCAGAACGAGACACGTATACATACGTGTACGGTAGGATCGAACGGCGGGAGGAGGAAGGAGGCGAGGAAGGACTCCTCGCGGACGATTATCGGTAACTTACGTATGCAGGCAATCTCGTAGCGTTTGCGCAATTATTGGAACACCTCGTGTCCGTAATAAATGGCGGGATATGCCCTGAAAGGTGTTAGTTCAAGATCATCCGGTGATACAAGACCACATCGACGGTATCGCGGCCTGTCCGTCGCACGATTTCATCACCGACTCTGCTCATCCGCGCGGCTACCTACTGGCACCGGTTTATGTAACCGGCAGGCACATTAAGGTTACCCTCGATCGTGGAAAGTCGCGCCTACCCTATTCTTCTCGGATCCGCGGCGCGTTTTCACAATTATTTTCCAGCGCGGCGATACGCTTCGAGCACGTACGCCAGATGCTCGCTCGAGATTGCCTCGGAATGTGCGCAGCCGGGGCCCGCGATCGGTGGTGATCGGCACGATCGTTTTCCCGACAGGAATCGATTGTCGAGCAAGAACGTCGCCGAGATATTCGTGCAGTTTCTGTAAAAGTAATCGACGGGATTGTTTGAAGGAAAAGAAACGAATTCCTAAACAGCGACGTCCGTTCTGCTCGTTTCCTCGCGCGGCGAGATTTCAATGCGCCGCGCCGTGACGTGGGAGTAATTGCGACACACAGAGGTACGAGCGCGCACCTACATACGAACGTCTTCGCCGACCTTGCGCTCGTCTTCCCTCTACGGTGCAATCGTGCGCTCCGCGATCAATTACGCGATATCCAGTTTCGTCGCGCTCCTTTCCTAACAACGTGGCCCAATTAAGGACGACGATTAATGCATTCGCCGCTCGGGAGACCTTTCCTCCCGCTGCGTCGGCCTCGTGACTCATCGTCGGTTCGTTTCTCCGTGTCTCTGTTAACCGAGTTTTTAAGGACCAAGGTGCGGCACCGTTGAATCTCGTTGCTCTAGATCTCGTCGACAGACTTGTCAACTTTTTCTATTCGTCGCCGCCCGCAATCTTCGATACAGAACGCATTGCTTGATGTACTTGGTTCTGCTATGAACTACGAACGATTTCAACGTCGATCGTGGACTATTTTGTTTCGACCGTTCCTCCTTTCGCTATAGCTGTAAGACTTGCCATAATCGGGAACTGGCTTACCCGAATTTTTGTTCGTGCATCGTTCAGGCTCCTCGAAAATACCCAGCGACTCAATAACAGAGCGTGCGCATAAGTATGTACAATTCGTTGCGTATGCACCGTGGAAGGAGCGAGCGGTCGCGTATCCTGGCCGAGGATGATCTTTCAAGTGAGAGGACGAGTCGTCCTTGTCTGTTCGGCCGGACGGCGGGGCACGGAGCGTGTACATCATGCTCAGGCCGGTCAGAACGCCTCTCAAGATCGGGCATTCGAGTGTGACCACACATGTGTAATTCCAATTAACATCGCTCGCTCACGCGCGTAACGCTCGCCCCACGACCTGCACACGCAGGTTATTTCGCGGCAAGTTTCACGCGTGCACACCGAACGGACTGATTGACTGACTGATTGACTTTTCTGCCGTCTCCTCCTCGCTCTCGTTGCTGCTTTTTTCCTTCCTTTCCCTATTTTCTGCCCCGTGCCCCTTTCCACGGCCGCCTGGCCGACCGCCAATCAACCGGGATCATTTTGCACGGCGTCGACACTCGCGCGAAGAATTTGCTACGATTTCGTGAAAAGTCGTTTTGCCTGGCTAACGGCCAGCCGATGCGAAAACCGTAACGAGCAGACGGTAATTGGACGGCCGGTCATGAGATAGCATCGGGCAATCAGGTACGGGGAATTCCTCGCGACCGCAGAACTCTTCCTAGCTCCTCTAAATAGATTTCTGATTTTTCCACGCCTCGCTGACGGAGCTCCCTTTAATATTTTCATTATTGCGCAATCCTCTCCGGGAATTATTAGGCGCGTTCGACTTATTCGGAGCAGCCGCTAGTTGCATTCGGACAATAATGTCTATCGTATTGCCGAGTACCGTGGACCAGTTCCACATTTGTAATTTGGGCGAAACGTAGAAAAGCTCGTCGAATCTTTTTCTTTACGCTGGAGAAAGGAAAGACGCTCGAACGTACGCCGAGGAATATCTATGAAGTGAAGTATCATTGGCGCCCAATGTCCGCATCGAAAGGTTAATTATCCGGACGAGTTGACCAGCTGGTGTCCCTCCTTGTTAGCACGTACGCTTCCCACTTGCCGACCGCGGTGAATCCGCGGCACGCACGGACCACACGCGCCGCGCTGCAAGTGCATCGCAAGTGGCCTTTATTTCGTGTGAAAATATTGTCGCGACGTGCGGCCTCGCTCCGCGAATAACACACGCCGCTCGGCCGTCCTAACGAAATAATATTTTGTCGCGGCCGTTTCAGGTGCAGAAACGTATCGCCGCGACAAGGCGCGTACGCATTCTTCGTCCAGTTCTGGATCCCCTATTCGTTGGTCGTTTGTCCGGCGCCGTGAAAGACGCTCGAACGATGAACAGCTCCGACGAATTATTGTCCGGCGAACGCGACAATTACCCGGTCGAAGGGAAGCATCGACCTGGGTCATTGTGCCCGGTGAAGAAATCAACGCGGACACGAACCCGGGGTCCCTCCCATTTCTGCCGCAGCTCGTTGCACGCGATCTCTTACAAATGCGAAATTTATCTCCGATCTCGTGTACGTGGGTCCTATCCTTGGCCGATGGACACAGATCTATCTTTCAGTGGCACCGCGCTAACTCCATTGTTGGCCTCGGGTCAACGGCGTCGCCATTGTCCGTGGCCGCTACAAGAATGAGTGTTTTGGTTTCCGTGAATACGCCGAGTGGCAGCTTCGAGTGCACCTCAAGGCGTCGATCGTTTTTCTTCCGTCTCGAGATTTACCTCGCCGGCCAGGTCCTCTCCACCCTCTTTCTTTTTTTTTTTTTTCTTCGGCTCGCCCATTGTCTAGCGTCGCCTCTGTGTTCTTCCCCGATTCGTGGCCGAAAGAAAGGAAACCGCTAGAAGACGAATCGTGGACGTCGCCTCGGAACTGTGTCGATGAATTATCGCCGTTGCGCGCTCCAGTGCGCGTCGCTCGTGTACGTCGAACGGGCCGATTTATCTGGATATCCAGGAACGACTTTTCGGAAATTCGTCGAACCGCCTGGCTGTGGATCACGTGGGTGTTGATCCTTTGTGAGATCGCCGGGCATTATGCGCGGTTGCTCGATACGTTCTGGAGTGCCGGACGGCGACGATGATTGAACGATTGTGCGCGAGACGGACGCGCTATTCGTAACGTGAAAATCTACTGAAAAATTGTTAACGAACGTCGAATTTTTTAATTTATCGCTCAATTCATTTCGTGTTCGTTAAAAATTTTTTTTCGAGGCGTTTCGTCCGAACGAGCCCGGACAGTGGTTCCGAAAGATTCGTTTAGGTGTATCGGCCGAACGATTTATCACGTGCTTGTTAATTTCTTATTACGAGCGGACGCCGCGGGTCGACTACCGGCACCGACCTGAATATCTTTAATAAGCGAAGAGGCCAAACGATTTCAGAGCAACCGTGGCCCAGGCCGCGCGTATTCGAGATATAGATTGAGGTCGATTGTGACCTGCGGCCATGATTAATCGCGACGATCAACCCTCCCGATCGGGCAGCGTGTACCCTTCGGGTTCCCTCAATGCCCACAATTAAATGAATACTCTCCCTCCTCTCTGTCCTCCTCTCGGACGCGCGCACACAGGCACGCGGGCCGCTTTCTTCGAGCGCAGGCCGTCGAAATCCAACGATTCCTACCGATAGACGGACGAACGTCGAGTCTCCGGGGATCGTTCGAATCGTGATCACGGAAAAACACTCGTTCGATGCGTTTGAGGCCGTCAATCACGCTCCGGTTACGTCAGTACGCTCTCGCGGCGGGACACGAGGTAATTACGCTCAATTAAGTGCTTGCAAATACGATCTTTGAAACAAACGTCTTTGAAACGACAGAAAACGTGCCGCGCGAGATTCGCCAGTTCGCCGGTACGTTAAACATTGCACGAGAAGCAGGAATGAAACGTCGGTGCACGAGAACGACGGCGTTTTAAGACGATTACGCTCATGCGTGCAGTTGGACGAATTGAACGCGGCGATCGGTGATATCCTAATAAATAAATTTCGTGTCGAGGATCACCGGCAACAGGTGAACAACGGGCCGAAGATTATCGGTATCGACCCGGGCAGACGGTCGTTTTTTAACATCGCGCGTCGAAACCACCGTGTATCCATGTGTATTGCGTACCCTCCGAACATCTGTCCGGAACCTCTGCGGCGGAGCGGGTCATTAATACGAAACAGCGACGCGTCGTCGTCGGGACCCGTGAAATCCGGAGGATCTCGTTATGCGTAACCGAGTACACGGAAGTGGGACAATACCGTGCGCCCCCGAACAAGAAAAGAATGGGGCGCCCCTTAATCTGACGGCGCACATAAATTCGCGGGAACGAGTCAGTTTCCGTCGATACAAATCCGGGTCCCGCGTCCAAAGGGGTTTCGCCAGATGTTCGATCGCGCTGTCACCGATTCTCATGGCCGATCTAACTAAGCGCGCCGCGATTTCCCCGGCTAAAGTCGACCGTCCCGCAGAACAGATTGTCCGCGACGAGTTCGCGCCGCGTCGGAGGCCTTGTTCTTCGTAAAATTTCCGTTTTATTATGCCGTCGAGCGAAACGGGCGAGCCGCGGCTCGTAATGAGCGACATTAAGGGGCCGTTGGGTGCGTGACGCGAGTTACGATTCGATTGTACCAGGCCGCGCGTATCGAGAGGAGACCACGTCCGCGGAACGGCCGTGTCGTTTTTCTTTCGCGAGCGTCGAAAAATTGCGCCGGCTTATGAACGCCACCCGTGCCCGCTCGAACGGCGGCCGAAGGTTCGCGAGGGCGGAACGTCTGCCTTTCGATTCGCCAGGCGTATTTAATTGGATGTAACCGGCGTACGGTTATCGAATGTCTGATACGGTCCGCCGATGGCCGAGCACGAGATCGCGATCGCCGAACAAATTGCCGGGAGCTTCGCTTCACTTCGAGTGAATGAATAATGGAGGAGATCCCGGTTGATCGACGCTAAACGGAAAGCCATAAAACCGCGGCTTATACGGACGGTGAACGGTTGAAACGCGCCGGTGCGCCGCGACGTTTTCTATCATTTTCTCGTCGACGTCGATCGAGGCCCGGCTTCGTTCGGACGTGTCGCCGGGATCGCGAATGAAAAACAATTTCGAACGGATCGAGAGATTCGAAGGGACGAGCGGAACGGATGCGGTTATCGATTCCGCGAATTCGGAAACGTCGTCGTTCCCTTCCCCGGAGGAAGCCTCGCGGGGCTGATGCGCGCGTACCTCGGCGGTCTGCCCTTGAATTAAAATGGTAATAGAAATGTACGGATTTGAATTGCGAATGTCATAGCGTGCAGGCCACGACCGAGCCCGGGATATGTATATGCTAAGCAGCGTCTTGTTTTGAATTTAGAACAGGCGCCATCTTGCCGGCAAGCGGTTTGCACTTTGCCCCCTTCCAGCAGGTAATTCGTGCGCGACCAATGGGGATGCATTCCGGAAACCACGTATGCGCCGGCTGCTATAACCCACGAGCTATACGTAGCTATTTCATCGGGCGAAACATCGAACCCTTGTCCGTGTACCTTTATTCGTGACAGGCAGTAGCAAACTCATTAACCTTAGGCTCGCCCTTTTCCCTCTCGTCGTCATCCTTTTTCTTTTGCGCCTATGGAAGGCGCGGCGATGCTATTACGGCTGCAATATTCATTGTTTCACGCGTCGCATTATTCCTGCGAGCAACGTCTCGTTGTATTTGCAGAAAAGTATTGAGAGGAGGCTCGAAAGACGCGTCGCAACGAAGAACGAAGCGCGCGTCGAAGCTATACGCGACGCGCAGGTAGATTTTCTCAGCGCTGTTACGTGCGCGATAATTCCGCGACAGTCAAAGCTACCGCGCGAATAAACAGGAATCTTAATTGCTGCGGGCAACGCGTGTTCGAAATTGAGGCATTTTTGTCAAACGATCCGATATTAAATAAACCTAGCTTTCAGACTGAACTCGTCGTTAGCTTCCTAGCGAACGCTCGACCGAAGCGGAACATTTATAAACCGTATTCCTTTCTCGGAACACGTAATTCTTCGAATCCAGACTACCCCACGTCCGACAGGTAGAGGGTGTTAAACTCTTGAACTCTTCACCTCCGAGTACCCCCGATTCCAGGCCCGTCTCTGCGGCCAAAAAGCGATCGTCAGAAATCTTTTGCAATTAGACCACGGCCCTTCCACGACGTTCGTTCTTTCGCCCTCTGTTTATCCAGGGCAAACAGTGCAGGCAACCGTCGCTCAACGAGGCCAAAAGAGAAAAGGAACTTAAGAAAACGAAGCTGCGGAACGGGACGAAGGAAAGAGGAGAAGGTCCAGCCTCGAATCCCGGCTGACACGAATCACCACCCTCCTTTTATGTCAGGACCTTTCTCCGCCTCGTATTATCCGCTCGCCTAAGTCAACAGGTCCTTCTATGATGCCGTGGCTTTTCTGCTTCTTCCCTTTTCTCCGTTTACCCGTCGACACCTTTGACCGATCGCGCCCTTCGGCCCCGTTCCCCGTTTAATCGAAGCATGGAAGCCGCGCAGTTATTGGAGCAGGTCCGTTGGAATCGGATTGCTGGGGTAATTCCGTGCAGACCGTTTATCCCGCCGGCCACTGTGCATTCGATGATCAGGATTGAGCCGCGATGTGGCAACGCGTCAGTCCTGACGAGATATCCAATTTTAATTGCACCGCGCGCTTGCATAAGGATAACGAGGCGAGGATCGATTCTCTCTAAATCGAGGCCAGCGAGGATAATGGGAAAAAATTGCAGCCGCAGTCCGCCGGACGACGCGACTATATTGTACGACAGATTTCTCGATTCCTCTTTACTCGGCGGCATCCCCGATTCGGTACGCCTCGAAACGATCCCGATCGTCGTCGATTAACTTCTCGCGCGATTCGATATCTATTTTCAATGCCGCGTCGTTGGAATATCCAACAGGTCGTGGACCGCGTATCGTCCACCTTCGCGAACATATTCCGCCACTGATAAAACCTCCGCCTGTTTGCAGCGATGCCAGCCGCGACCCGGGCGATCCGCTGGATCGATCATTAGACCCGCGAAAGCACGCCTCGTCGTTGCGTTCTCCAGGCAGCGCGTTTCGCCTGCGTCTGGAATCGTCAGCGGGCGGTCGCTTCGATCGGTGAAATTTCATTTCCATCGTGCATATCGCACCGGCTCGTTACGCCGGATCGGGCATTCCCCGGCCCCGGTGGGGAGAATGCCAATTACGTTTGTTTCCTCGGACGCTGTTCTATCCGCCGGTCGATCCTCCCGATTGCCGATTGGCGAGGCGACGCGCGTGCATCGTGTGTGCGTTTTTCGATTCCGTTACTTCCGCATCGATGGAAACGTAGTCATATCGATGCAGCCGTAAGATAGCCGCCGGTGCCCCGTGTGTGCCGAGCGTTGTTCGCGATCAATAGATCGCTGTACCGGCGGATCGGCGATCTGGCGATCTAGCAGCGGGAGATCGTGTAGCGATCGTTCGTTCCGCGATCGCGCACAATACGAATCGTACGTTCCGGGGTCGTACCGGGGGCGACTGTCTACGTATACTACTTTGGATCCGTGAGAAGTGTGCTGCCCGCTCGCGGACCCATACACCGCTCGTGCTGCGCCGTAAAAGATACTTTCGACGACGATGTATCGTACGCGTACCCGTACCCCGTAGCCGATGGCCACGGGGCGAGACGGGCTAGGCAAATCGTGGAAATTGTTTCCGAGCATTGCGCGTCGAGGCGACGCGACGTTCGGTACCAATCCTGTCCCGTTTCGTATTTCGTATCTCGTGAAAAGGTTCGTCTGTTGGCTTGGCTCGACGCTTCAGATCGCAAGGGTTTCACGTTGGTTCTGTACCGAATCGACCGATTAGCTATGCGACGCAGCCTTTCGCCGCGATAATTATTTCTTTAGAAAGTGGCTATCCGGAGAGTCTTTCGGACGCGTTTCATGTCGAAGGTCGGAAAACGTATAGAACGATCTAATCGAGTGGTTCGTTGATCCGCGGTCGTACACGCTGGCCGCTCGTCGAGAGACGTATCGGCCAGGCTGCATCCATTCTCCGGGCATTTATAAACGACGTTTTCTCAATTGTCAGCTTCGAATGGCTGTCAATGGCGCATTCGTCCCCGCACGGACAATCCGAGAAATCTGGTTCGCGTGATTATAGTTATTGAACCGTCATCGTTATACGGTACGACATTCTTTTTCCCCGTTAGCTGTTAACTAAATTCGTTCGGCCTCTCCCCATGGGCGATGCGCTACGCGTACGTCGAAAATGCGATAAAGAGGAATTCATTCGATTAACAGTACAATGATGCAACGCTACATCCGCCACGGGGGACACTTCGCGCCGCAAAGATTACTCGTAATAGGATTACCAGGCAAGGAGACCGAATCCTGTCGGTCACGATTCCCCCCTCCGATCGGATCGATCGAGATCACGCGGATCCCCGGTTGAAATAATATTTCCAAGAGACACCGATATGTTTTCGCTGGTTCTCAGGCACGCCGGGCATCCGTTGCTCACGGAAGGTATGCGGCGTCAAGTATCTTAGCGGGCAAAAGTTATATTATACCGAGCGTATCTGATGTCTACATGCATGCTGCTCGTATATAGCAAGCATTCACGCCGGCATGGTGCAGGGCCCCGGGCACGAAATAATGCGCGAGGATCGGCCACGGCAGCTGCCGCCAGCCTCACAACGATATCAAAGGATTTGCTGATTCAGAGGTGAGCACACGAGCGTCGGGCTGCAGCAGGAGTAGAAGAAGAAGACGAGAGCGATGAGAAACGGTTCGTCCGTTTTCCCCGCGAAGAATCGGAACGTCGATCGATCGATCATCGAGGGCGTAACGTCTTCACGGACGCGCGGATCTAGCATAGGGTGAACGAGGGCTGACAGTTCTTCCTCACCTGGGCCACGTTTATTCCGTCAGTGAAACGCGATAGCTCGTGGGAGTCGGCCGAAAAAATTCTACAACGCTTCGGATGGCTCGGAAGCCAATCGGCGTAAGCGCAACTTTCCTACGAAGCATGAGCTAGGTGGTTGAAAAACCAGTTAATCAATTAAGTCGGTACATTAATACGCGAGCAACCATTGCCGTTTTTTCCCCAAGTAATTTGTGGAAACCTTATTCAAAGCTATCTTCATTTCCTTGTCTCCTAATGGACTTGCACTGATTTTCTTCTGAGACCCCCCCTCATACGTGTTCTTCCTCCGAGACGAGAGAGTAAAACCTCGTTCCACTCCATCTATAATAGAACGCCATCCGCGGAATTCATATTTCCAACAATATCCCTTTAACGATCCATCACTCTAGCCTCGGCTCGCTCTTGAATGCGCTTGTTTCAGTCGACGGGATCTGCGGGGTGTCCCCGGGGCGAGGTTTCGCAACGGCGATTTATCGGCCGTTTATTTATTTTCGCCCGTTCCCGCCCGAGCGATACCGGGGTGTCGATCGCTATCTTAATTTCGTATTGTGATCGGTCAAACGGTTTCTGTGCGAGCGCCGAACGGGCCGAGCGTGTTCTACGCGCGCGATCGCGACACTTGGTGCCGGCGGCAACACCCCTTTCGCGCCGTTCCGCGCGCGGAGCTGCCTATCGTGCGATGACATAGTGCCGGACGAGGAAACTACACGGGATTTTACGAAACGTCGCCTCGCGTGCAACTATCCCGGGGTCCTTTGTCAGGCAATCAGCGTCGGCTTGTGCCCGCTGCGACGCGTGGTGAAGAGCGTTCTTTTTCGGCCCTGGTTAAACGCGGCCGGCAGCGTTCCCCGTCACGCCGTTCTAACGTGAAAGTACAAACAATTTGGTCGACCGGGAAACACAGCGGTGGAACCATTGAGTGGCCTTCCGATGGGTCATTGGAGATAGCGGCAGGAAAGATTCGCGAACGATCGTGCCGCGATTTTGATAAAATTTCGCTGGCTCGAGGAACGGTCGAAAATATTGTACGCGTATTTCTTTTTGTCCTGCGGTTATTCAGGTTCGAGGGGTGAAACCGCCCAGTGAAATCTTTCGGAACATTGAAAAATCTTGTTCGAAAAATTCGTGCCCGTCCTTCCTTTGTTGAGGAAAGATCGCGGGGCAGGCGAGAAATCGAGTAGCACGGGTAGAAAGAAGCGCGAGAAGAAGGAGTGCAGGACGGCCCATAAAGCGGATAATTTACGTGTTCGGGGGTGTATATCTGGTTCGGAATCTGCGGCGGTCGAAAATTCTCGAGATGACAGGCCAGGTAGACGCGAGTGTCCACCGGTTTTAGATGCGTCACGATTAAGCTGGTAGGCGGAGCCCGCGATCAGATTAATGACGTCATAAACCCAATAAAATATCACCGAGAGGGCCAACAATACGGGCGAATCCCATGGGGAATCGGGAGCGGTGTCTCTGTCCCTTGTTCACCCATGTCCCCGTCTCTCTCTCCCGTGCCTTTCCGTGTCCTGGACGACCACCACGACCCCGTCGCTTCGTTTCCCTCCTCCCATGCCTGATGGATGATGCAAATAACTGTGCCTGGTCCTGACGCAACCGTCGAACGGTCACGGAGCACTTTTCTCAGCAGGTGGCTGGCTGCTCCGGGTGGCAGGTCCGAAAAAAGGGAAGAAACGCACAGGGGAGGAGAAAAGAGAGCGCGCGTCTACGGGGGCGGTTAGGGAGGGGAAGCGGCGGAGAAGAATGCAGTGCTCTACGCTGCTGGTCCTCGCAAGAAAGTCGTGCTCGACCTCGGCCAACGACGCCTCGTCTTTCTTTCTCGACTTCTTTTTTTCCCCTCTTTTGTCAGCCGTCCCCGATCGACGGATCGCGCGTCGCTCAATAAAAACGAAAGTCGGTCGACCGTCGGAGGGTAGGTCCCACGCTTCGGAACTCTGCACGACTTCTTGACCCATCTTTTTTTTTTTTTTCTACTCCCGTGTTCCAGGTTCCCTGCTGTATACACTTGTCGCGAGGGCGACGTTCGTAGGACAAGTTCTATTGATCGCGTTGCGAAGTGTCAACCCCTTTTGGGCGAAGGGGGCACCAGGTCCAACAAATCTGCGCGGAATGAAGGCCTCCTTCGGATCGAGGGGAATTCCTGAAATTCCGACAATACCGACGCATCACCTCATTAATGGTGCAACCGGTGTACACGTGCACGATCACCTCCACATAGATCAGATCGCGTTTAATCGACTCTGACCGTCGCCGGAGCGGGCAAATGAGTGTCTAGCAATGGCCGACGAACATCCGGCGATCTGTCGATGATACCAGTCATTGCCGGCCATCGTCTCTGTCCTTCGCGCTGGTTGTATCGACAAATTCGTGTCCCGCGGCGAACGAGGCAGATCTGTCACATCCGTGGAGAGCAATCAGAACCCGCGGCATGTATATCGCGTTCCGGCCCGTGTAGACCCACGGAACCGAGGTCCCGGGGGTCGGATATCGATAGTTCGAATCGACGGACGATGTCTCGTCGTGCTCATCAAGACGCGACAGGACAGCTCGACGGTTGCTGCGTCATTCGCGTCCAAACGCAGGATGTATACCTTCGACGATCGCATATAACCCCCTGTCGCCCCCCTTTGTTTTTCACGCTGGACCCGTGAACGAGAATAATCGATACTCGTGGATCTCCAATGTGGAGCTTCGTAATTACGCGGTCCTTTTATTTCCATCGGAAGTTACCTTGGGGGAATTCTTCTTCTGCCGTTTTGTACGATTAATGAGACCCTGGCGGTGGTTGTTTCTTTTTCTGTTTCAACGCGAAATACCGGTGCGGCTAAAAATTGGCTTGCACTCGGAATGAATCCGAACGGAACGAATCCGTTCGAAATGAACTTTCTCGAATGTTTTCTGCGTTTCCTTTTTTTCGTGCGCTTTATTGCCTACGAGTCTTTGTACAGCACGGGCTAAAAGAATGAAGAAGCTCAGGGGAAGAATTGCCGGCTAAGGTCAGGTAGTATATTTAGGCGGCTCGAGGCTTGAATATAATGCAGGCCAATCTCGACCCCTTGTCTTGGGTACCTTCATTTCCTAAATTTTTACCGAACAGGGGGTTGTGTAAAAAAATAAAAACTCGCTCGACGGAAAAAATGTGTAACACTTTACGAGGCGAACGACAATATTTCGGGATAAGCCTCCGAGTGCATTAATTGGGTGTACATCGGTTCCCGGGCAATATACGACGGCCGAATGTTTAACAACTTCGAAAATTCTTGCTCCGCGTCCAACGGCACGTTTCAGGTAGAACGTTCGTGGGTCCGAGAAAACCAAGCTGATCCTTCGCGACAATCGAATCGATTATGACCCATTCTCGCCAACCATTGTTCGCCATTAACTAAGGGCGTAGGTAATCACTTTACGATGGCCAGATAAGGTCAATGGATTGTAAAAAAAAAATGAAGAAGAAGAAACAAATAAAAGCGCTCGAGGGGTCACGGCTGATAGTAGAAACAGAAAAAAAAAAGAATTAAGAGGATAGATATTGGAAAAAAATCGTGGGGTAGTACAATAATATCACCGTAGAATCTTTACGACGTGTCGATTCTTTCTGCTGTGCACAATTTTTTTTTCTACCCTCGCGTTTAACGATATCGGTTTCCGTTAAATTCGACGGATGTACCGTTCAGTGCTTATCTCTGCCGTCAAATCACCCGGAAAAATCGCGCTGTACACCTTGGGCCCCGACGCGGGCAAACTTCTCGGCCAGACGTTCCCACTTTTCTTTTACGGTCGTTCATCAAACATCCTCGGATTATCTGGCCGAGAGTCTTCTGCGTTTTCTCGAGGCGGTCGTAAAACCATCGATATTCCCCGAAACGAACGCGTCCAACCCCGAAACCGAGCACAAACATTCCACGAGGCTGACCGTCTATCTTTCTACGGTCTAACGGTGTCTGACTTTTTAGCAACGGTACAGGGGTCCTGCTTTCTTTCTTTTCACCTTTCTCCCGACTATTTTACTGGGGCGCGGGGGGAGAGAGAGAGAGGGGGGGGGTCAGGATTCGTACGGTTCTTGCATTTTTATGGCGCGTGCGCCGGCCCAAAGGAATACGCCAGACCTGTGCCTTCGTTCCTTGCCGAAAAATATGGGTCAAGTCGTAAAAAGTTTCGACCGACAGAAGGGTTCCTTCTCCCAAGGGTAGCCAAAGCTGTTTACCGTTACCCTAGAATGGTTCTTGTAAAATCATTCCGGCACAAACTTTTTACCATTATTGCACGTAAAGCGACGCGAAGATTAGTCGAGGATTTGAGACCCTTCGTGAAAAGAAAAAAAAATATTTTCGGGTGCAATTTTCTACCGTCCTGTTGTCCGGGGATAATGCCGTAAAGCGTGCAATGAAAAAATGGTTTCTCTTTTTTTAATGAGAGCAATAGACGACTGGTGGTCGTGTTTGTCGACTTTTTATAACGGCCACTTAAGTATTTTTTTTTTTTTTTTTATTTTATTACCGATAACCTTCTTATAGATTTTATTTGCCTGCATGCGAGAGGAGAGTAAGGAAAACAGCTTAGCTAAGTTTCCGTCCCTGTAAATCCAGTAACGCAGGAAAGGTGGATCAGTCGAGTCGTACGCAACCGAGACGAAGCCTCGAAACGAATATCCCCACTGTTTATCCTGTTTCACATATTTTTTCTCCAATTTGTACCTCCGCCACAGGCGTATATACAACTGACAATGAGCCCAGCTTTCCCCCCTCCTTCGCTCATCGAAAGCAACCCGTCGGACATTTAATGGGCGGACACCATAGAATCGCCCTCGAGTCATGACGATAGGAGCTCTCGAAAAGGGCACCGAAGTGGAGCGTTCTCCAGGCGTATCGTTGCGTGAAACCGACTCATCGTAGCACAACGAGGGCCTAACGACGGGCATTCAGTGCGTGCCCGTTTGGCCACGTGACATGCAAAAATCACCCTCCTGATGTCCTGAACCCGGGGCCCTCTGGGTCGAGGATGACTGGCCCGTGATTGGACCCCGAAACACGAGAAGAACACTCCGATCCTGCCTCTCTGTCCCCTCTACAAAACGGATGGAGACCACGTCGGGCTAATTCAACCAACAAAACGAACGTTTACGCACGTTTTGCATAAACGCTTACTCACGGTGTTCCCCCGATTTTCTTCCCTGCCCCCTCGACCCTATCCCCTTTCTTTTGCACCCTCGGGGAACGGTAACGGGGAGATCTTTTATTTGTCATTCTTCGAGCATTTTTTGGGGGAATTTCTGGAAGTTCCTTTTTCTGTGTGTGTTTTTTTTCGCTCGATATGGAAGACAATTTTTGCTCCTTCCTCGAAGGGCGTTGGTAGAGAAGCGTAATTGGGGATGGTTTGTAACAAAAATCGATGGTTCTCCATTACCGACGAGCGACAGAGGTATTCTTTTTAAGTTGCCCTGCCCATTGGTTCCAAGGGGAATCAAATGTTCGTCGACGGAACGATATCTCGAACGAAACATTCGGGCGTAACGGAATGACGAGTTCGCGTAGGTTGGTCGCTCGTCCCTCGACGCAACATTCACGCCAGCGGTCCCTATGAATTACCGCGAAACGGCACTTCGTTACCTCGTATATTAATGAGCGGCCGGAACTTTCAGCTCGCCGAATTACTCTCAATCACCTCGCGCGACCATGCGCGCGTTCATTAATTACCCGCCGCGAAAACCCTTAACGACGCAGACCGGGCGATCGATTTTAACCATCGAACCCTACCGGGCACGCGTGGAACACTGCAACGAAGACGTTATAATAACGGCGGTGCTACTAATGACCGCCGATAAAGCCAAGCAATTACGAAGATATTAATTGTATCGTTAAAACATCCACGCATACGGAAAGCTCTGACTTCCCCGTTTATCCTTTCGTTGATAAATAAACCTATTCGCAACAAAGTCGTTCGCGTTAAACCTCCAACGATTCCACGCTTCGTTAACCGTTCACAATTTGCATCGCATTACTCGCGTCGACGCGCGATAATCGGTTTCGTTGATTTTCACGGAACGTACCACCTTCGAATAATATTCCTTGGTAATATGCGATCGCGGTATAAAGAAATTGCGAAACACTTTTGTTATCAGCATCTAATCACGAACGCCACTACCGGTGTTGACTTAAAAATTACATTACACCGTCAGCCTTCCCCACGCTCATTTACCAAATGGCAAGCCCCGACAGATTGAGGAAACCAACAACCTGTGTACCGCCCGAGACTGATCCGCAACCCTTCCTTCAAACCCGCCGAGCGCACGCAGAAGAAACCGTCCCTTCCTCTTCCGTCTCGCTTCGCCATTCGTTGGCAATCGCTCATTCGGGATCACGGTATATCACGCTTCATATAGAATGCTTCGGGGCCGATGAATTATTGACCAGTCGGTTGCGACCGCTCGTTCTACCTTAGGTAGAAACGATCGGCCATAGCAATCCCGTTCGCGGCAATGATGAATCCAATCATAATTTAGTTACATCTTATTAGACTCCTACCGCGCTGGCTCACCGTGAGACCGCCAGGTATATAACCTTCTTAATCCACGAAATGCATCTCGCTGCTACCCCATCGACCTCATCGTTCCTTCACCCCCTTCGCCTCGCGGAGGCTCCCTCGCCCCTCCGCCAAGAAGGCCAGACTTCGATTGCTCTTTCCCGAGCGTTTGTCCTTCGCTCGTCTATGAAACCGCTCATCCTTCACGAAGATTATTGC
This sequence comes from Nomada goodeniana, assembly GCA_963969485.1. Taxonomy (NCBI): domain Eukaryota; kingdom Metazoa; phylum Arthropoda; class Insecta; order Hymenoptera; family Apidae; genus Nomada; species Nomada goodeniana. Next base: position 3,184,946 of record OZ018303.1, on the reverse strand, counting down.
CAGGCCGGGGCCAATTTCGAGCCGGCGTTCGCGTTCCCGATTCATTTGGTAGCGCTCCCAATGCTCGTGTTTCGTTTACGGATAATTCCCCACGGAACCGATGCGAATCGAGGGCCTTTCGGTTGTTCGGTTTTGAAGATCTCGAAGGGACTAATATGTTATTATTGGGGAGTTAAAGAAAACTGTCGCCGTGTTTTCCAATTAGAATTGTCCGCTCGACCGCGTTAACGGGCGAACGTTGCGCGCCCTGATAACTTAATTGATAAAAACACGGGGCCACTCGAAAGGTTAGACACGAATCGGGATTCTGCGATTCTTACCCGATGCCGCTCCGACCTTTCGGGAGTCTATAATTTTCGTCGGGGATCTACTCGAAACTGAAACTTCCGTGATGGATACGTGACAGTGGGCTGAGATATTGATGTTAATTCGACGTCGCCGTGTTTAAATAATTACTGAAATCTATCATCCGTCCTAAAAGATACGGGACGTTTCACGAGCATGGGTTCACGGGCCACCAGGTATATCGATAATTACCACCTGCAGTCGCGAATCTTGTCGGATTCCTGTCTCCACGGTTTCAGGCTCCGTAGACATCTTAGGCATAGAAACCCGTAGAAAATTCTGACACCGGCGATTCTAATTACTATACTCGCGCGAGCTTAAAGAATAATTATATGAAAATTTGCCCGAACGATACTGTATCGTAAATGTCGAAACGTTCGAATCGGCCCGCGTAATGAATAATCTGTTAATTTTAATACGGTCTTGCTCGACTCGTCCATCGGCTTCGTACCAAGCGGCAGCACTCTACAAAAAGTGATTCACGTAACAGACGCGACTACCAATATCCCCTTCGACCGGTAACCAGTCGAAAGCCGGACAATGGAAATCATGAATCTTAATTTTCACAATTTATTCAGACGAAGCTAGGAAACACCGAAACCGCCACGCTCATTCGATTACACCTCTACACATAAAACATTAGAAAAGCGAAAGTATAGGAACAATTTTCACTGCTGTGCGCGCAACGCGAACGCGCGGACGCTTCCAAGACATTTCGCCGCGAACAAATCGCTCGAAACGGGAGGGCGTCAATGCTGAACGCGTCTGAAAATAACACGAATTCCCGGATCGCTATCGGTATCACCGGCGTGTATCCTCGGTTTTCCGTGTTTCGACCGTGATCTCGCTCGGTTTAATGCACCCGCGATCTTTGGCACGCATGTGCAACAAGAACCCGCCGGGCGCCCGTTGAGTCACGGACTTTATGGTCCACGACCCCGCATTTCGCGGTTCTCACGCTGCCTTAACAGAGGAATGCTAAAAAGTCGTTCCTCATTAAACGAACTGGAACGGAATTCCGGAACGGTACTGGAAATACCACGCAAACGGCCACACGTTTGAGCAGGAGCAATATGGATTGTGCATCGCGTGTTCGCGACCCAACTCTCTTATGTTGCACACGCGACGCGTGAAATAGAGACGCTCTCTTTCTCTTTCTCTCTCTCTCTCCCTATCTCTTTTACTCTCATTTACTCTCCTTGGTCGACGTTCAGTCCCTCGTGCTACGACTTACTTGAGAACAGGGAGTTTCGTCGAGGTTCGCTAATTTCGTTTCGCCTTATCGCTGCTGGAAGGAACGATAGATTACATGTTCAAAGACTGGCACGAGAAACGATATTCGTTCGAGGAGGTGCACTATATTCTGTTACACTTTGTTACGTATTTATCCGGGATATTTATTTCTCGCGAGTCCGCCTCGAGACGAGAGTTTCTCTATAAACGTTCCGCGGATTTGATCGCCCCGTTCCTGTGTATATGGAACGACAGGAGTACGCGTCCGCGTTTCTCCGTTCTTTTTTCGATTTTTCCCAGCGAGAAATAGTTTACTTCCACGAAGCCGTTTCGCAGTGGAAAAACGGCCGCTGGTCGTAAGACGCCTGGGAGCTGCGCGAAACAATGGCGCCAGGGGGAAATTATGCCACGGCACGTTCGCGTAATCAGCCGTGGCTAACTATGTAATTCATGTATCGGGCTGGTGGATAAAGTTTTGACAGAACGTGCGCGACGCCTCTCCGATTATACGCACCCGAACAATGGGAATATTGAGCGACGGATGAGTGAGACTTTTGTGATCGTCGGGTGCCGTCGAGGACAGGTCGAAAACGAAGTTACGATCGATGAGCCAGCTGATGCACAGTAATGCGACACGGTATATCGGTCGTCGGTCAACGTTTCTCCGTCGGAAATTCGCGGTGAACGGGCAGGAAGGAAAACGGGTGACAATCTGAGGTGGACTGGCGCGGATCGAAAGCAAGAATGCCGGCCGGTTGAACGAAACGTTTCGCGTAAACGAGCCTTTGTAATCCTTCGTTGCGCGACTCGCGCGCGGAAGCGACGTGCGAACGATGCTTCTTTGTGTAGCAAAAACGTGCGGATGCAAGCCCGATGTGTGCTCGAGGCGAACGACGAAACGATATGAACAGTCTGTCGCGCGCCTCCTTCAAAAGCATCGCCGCGTAAAGAAATGACCAGGCGTTATTTCAATTGGAAAGAAATCTCGCGATCCAACTAACACCGTCGCCCGTGCCATCTTTGTACAATTTCGCTCGACCACCGTCGTGCCTGCGATCGTGTCGAGCCTCACGTGACACCTGTAGAACCCGCGGTGTTCCCGCCGGGGCAATCAGAGTCCGCGGTAGCTGCACGACGTCGTTCCAGGAGCACCAGGCCGCTCCAATTCCCCGACCTCTGACCCGGCCTTGTCGTTGATTTACCGTCCCGCAGGTTCCGCGACGGATCGCGGTGCGCGACCGAGGCAGACGAAGAAGGATCCCCCTTCGAACGATCCTGCGGACGCCGCTAAAGAAGACGAACGAGGGAGACGGAGGAAGAGGGGGCCGAAGGGAAGGGAACGATGTCGAAACGAAAGCCGCTCCAGAATCGTGGTAGTCGTGCATCCGATAATGAGGCTCGCGCGGCATTTTCGATCCCGTGCCGCAAATAATCCCTTTTCTCTACATGGGAGGCTCTCATTATCGTGCAGAACAGCAAATACAGAAGGGTGGGGGGGATGGGTGGGGGAGAGAGAGGGCGTAGGAGAATGAGGACGTCGAAGACACGAGAGTCGGAGGGGAAAAAGAAAAGGGACACGATAAATGCGAGAGTGGAAAGAGCGAGTGCAGGGCCGAGCGGAGGGATCGATGCCGTTTTATTTTTTTTCAGAAGCTGATTGAGATCGCTCGGGATCATTTACCGGTCGACCTGTTCCGGGGCTGGTCTAATCAGATCAATCAGATCGAACGATCGCGAAATGAGCTCGGGATCATTATCCGTTCGAGCACACGGCGTCGTCCTCTCTGTCGTTCCGTTCGATTGTCCCGCTTCGATCGCAGTGACGGGTCCCCCGCGATCGCAAATCGAATCGTGAAATCGATTTCGCCCGCGAACCCCCTCGACACCCGGCCAATTCGACCGGCCGCCCCGGTTGCTGTTGCGCGGCAGAATTATTATCGCTGGTATGCGTTCGTCCAAGACGCGGCTCGACTACCTTCGGTGCTCCCGCGGCAGGATTAATAATTGTACTGTTATCGTGGCGCGCATTATGCGTTAGATTCGTGTGTCGTTGATCCTGGGAATTGTTTAACCGGTTCATTTCGTTTGCCCCCCGTAATTATGCAAATTCTTAAAAAAAAATATGGTCATTTCTTTCGTTAAACGGACATTAAATGGAATTAAATCTCCGATAAGGAGCAACGGTTCTAGGCCGCTCTTTTAAGCAACACGTCGTTATAATTAACGCGTTTCACCGGCCAACAGGTGCCCGTTCACCACGCATCATGCTCCGTTTCACGTTTCGCACGGTAAATCAGCACGCGGCTCGAAACAATTAGTCGGCTCATTAGGAACACCGAGGGCGGCGCAGCCACGGTTTTCCGCCGTGTAAATTGCTTCGTCGAGGAACCGCCTCGTCGGTTTCGTCGGCAACAAGCGACGAGCGATCGTTCGATTGCGCAAACTTGGTTAACGAAAATGATCGCTGCAGGCGGAACAAGAATTCGTAGAGAAATCATCCCGCTTTCCGAATCCATTTATTCTCTTAAGTCGACGATCCTGTGTATCGTCTCTTTCGTCGTACAGATTTCGTGGATAAATTAGGCCCGCGATGGGAACATTTGCATTTGTTTTTGTAACGAGATCCTCGAAACGTGTGTGGAGGCTTAGTCATTTTTCAAGGGATAATCCTGATGCCTGCAGGACTCGCGTGTCAAAAGGATGACGGATGTTTACGCTTTTTCGAGCGGTCCAGCAGGTATTGCGTGTGGCGTCGTTAGATTCGACGGTAGAATATTCTGTGCGCCGGGTATCTTTTTTGGCGTTCTGTGGAGCCGACGTAGGTGATTCGTATTGGAATTATTTGTGCGATGAGAATACGGGACAGCGGCGCATCAATATCAGCAGGATTTTTCGAAATAATATCACACAAGAGGCCTAATCGTCAAAACGCTGTTCGCTTTTATAAACCATTTCTCCACTAGACCGTGAAAGTCCTTTATTTCACCGCTTTCGATTAATGTTCTCTTATGAATGGCTCGAACAGTGCTGATGGGGCCCTTTCAGAGTGACGCGATATTGAGGGAAAAGTCACGGTGCCACGGGGTGGAAAGTCGTCGATCCGCTTTCGAAAAAGGCCAAACGTTTTGACTCGAGCACAATAGAACCATTTCACCAGGACTTTCACACGCGGTGTCCTTTGTCGAGTTGGTAGGCGTAGCTGAATATCGCAGGTAGATTTTTTTCCGATGGGACTCGCCCTTACAAAATTGGTCGATATCGATACCTCCACTCCGTTTTCGTAAATTTCAATTTCACTCTGCGAAGTACCGCGGCACGCACGTCGGTGAAAAATATTCGATTCACCGCGCGACAACCAAATGTTGAACCAAATCAACTATTATGTACGCGTACGTTGTTCACAATTTCACCGTCATTTTGCGACTAGACATCACGGGTACTCTAATCCCCGAGCGAAGGTGATAATCAATGAATATCGCAATTTTTTTGTTTCCTTCCCTTTCTTTCACCGAGAAGCGAAGCTCCTCTTTTCGCAGGGCAGTCGTTCTAATAGTGACACCTTGACAGAGATCATGCGCCTCGGCCGCTCGCATGGAGGATTGCGCTTGGTCGTCCGCGCAATAAAATAATTTACACGGCGAGTGTCGAGAAGTCAAACGGAGTCAAAAGTGAAGGAAGGATAATTACCGAGTAATGTCGTACTTTCTCCTCGGAGCGTCGGTGTACGCGCGGTCATTTACACGCGTGTAAAACGTTGATGCTTGGAAGCAGCTTACCCCGGCGATATTAATGTCGTGCTAGTAATACCGCGTAATAGCGCGAGCTCGCGAACGGGCAGCATGATTTAAATCCCGCGATTAAAATGAATAGGAGCCAGCCTGGCACCTCGTCCCCTACTCGAGCTGCGCGATTTTCGTCCCGTGGAAAATTTCATTTACGCTTTCCCTACTGTTCCCCGATCGGCTCAAGTTTTTCTATCCATTGATAAATGGACTCCAACGATTTCAAAGAAACAATCTCATTCGGTACACCAATGATCCCCGTATCAGGAGTTTCTCAATTCCACATTGAATTCCACGATTCTGTTTCCCAATAGAAATCCGCGATACTCGTGCGCGTAGCATAAGTTCCACAATTTCCAGCGTGCCTCGCCGGCAAAAATTTACGACCCGCCTCATTGTCCTGGACGAGCCGCAGCAAATTTTCCCCCCTTCGTTTACACTCCTCTCCGCGCGGCGTTCATACGTTGTCGCCGAACGTCCCGCGGGACGGAATCGAGAAATACAATGCAGATCGTGTTACTCCCACCCCAGTGTGGCCCCCATAACCGAACGCAACGATAAAAGTCTCCGTGATATATTCCCCGGCGCAAGTGCGTTTTAACGATTCGCCTTTGGTCGCCGGTCGGAATATCAAACGATATCGCGCGGGCGAAGATTCGTTCAACGTCCGTCCTGTGAAACGGCCACGGCCGCCCTCCGCGTCCTTGATCCCCGAAGGCCGCGCAGGATCACGGTCGAGGATTTTCATGCTGCACAACCGGTGGTGAAAAGGCGGTCGGTTTCGTGTGCAGTCCCGGCAGAAGAAACGGCGGTTGCCAGGCCTGGGCTCATTTTGATTGATCGGGCAATATAGCCTGGTCGCCCCCCGCGGTTCGTGCATTACCCGCCGCGACGTGGAAAAATTACCGGATTGAGATGCACTCATTAATAATACTCGCGTACCAGCGCGCGCTTGCTCGCTCGCTCGCTCGCTCGCCCGCGAATCGAGCCCCCTCGACTTTGATTCTGAACGGACCCGTGTAATTACTCGCGAACGAGCGCGCGACATGGAACCTGCGCCACGCACCGCGCGAACCGTGCTCGTTGCCTGGTTCGATGAGTTTCTTGCGGGAAAACCTTGCCCCCTCGGGATCTATTCCATCAAGGACGCCCAGAGTGAGCTAGGCGAGAGGACGGCGGCGGAATCGCGACCGCGAATATACGTCGAAGCCACTTTCGCGGAAGGGTGTGCGGTGATTGGGGTTGATTTATCGCGGGGATGATCGAAGTTCACTGGGCATAATCCTGCCCGAAGGATTTATATATATATATATATATATATATTGCGAGATTAGAGACTCGACGTATTAAGTGGTGATTACGGTGTTAAATTTCGGAGCAGATCCCGCCGCGGGGTGGCGAGCGCGCGGATTCTTGAATAGACGATCGAGAGGGTCCTCCGTCACCCTTCGGAGGATAAAACGAATTTTTTTTCTCCCCCTCCCTGTTCTCTCTTTTACGTTACCACTCGCCGCAGAGGTTCCCGCGGAACTCTATCTCAGTTCATCAGGGATCCACTTTGCCCCCGGTGGATCCGGTGAATTGCTCCCGGTTTCTTGCCGCCGCGCCGATCGGAACGTAAAGCAGCCACGGTCCGCGTAGTCCGTGTCCGTGAACGCAAACGTGGATAGTTTTATGGCGGCCCTCTGCCTCCCCGTAATGCGTTTGGCTAAGAACTCCTGTGCGAGCACGCAAACGAAGAAAAAGACGGAAACGGAGAAGGTGGAGCTGGAATGGACGAAGGGGGAGGCTGTGACTTAGTCTCACAGGGCCCGCAGCCAGCGAAGAAAGAGAAGAGGAGGAGGACGGAATGGTCTTAATATCCTTTGATTTATCTCGGCTGGGTCACGGCTCCTCTGCCTCGTCCTCGTCCCCCTCGTCCTCCCCGTAACCTCCTTTCGCTCCTTTCCTCCGGCCGTTCCTCCCCCTGTCCAACCACCCCCGTGTAAACCGCAACGCATGGGCGGGCCAATAAGTTTTTAAATAACCATAACTCCTGGTTTTATGGAGGAAACGGCGCGCGATGGCCTGTGGGGCCCCTCTCCTCGCGTCCAGGACACGGTCAAACTGTAGCGAGTAACTTGTTTGCTTTATCCCCCTTTATATTCGATTGGTTTCGGGACTGATCGCTCGAACAACTTGTCCGACAACGTATCGGGGCCTCGAGTGTGCCTGGCTCTGTTCCGCAACGCGAATTATTGCTTCGCGCGACTCTCGGATGATTTGTAAAGTTGAGATATACAAATGGGGGGGGGGTTCGCAGAATTAATTGCTCGGCCAGGGAAACCAGTATCGTGAGCAGCTGCCCCGTTCACCGCCGGATATACTTGACACGAAAAGTATTCGTTCGTTCCATAAGTAACGCGTACCTGGAAAATTGATTCCAATCGAAATCGAAAAAGGGCACGCAAGCGTTGCTGTTAATGGATGATTTCACCGTTACGTCTACAACCTTTCCGAATGTTCCGCAAGTGATACCAAATGTGTATAACGCGAATTCAATAGAGCCGTTTAATAATAGGTATATACAGTCAAAGTCTCGTTAAACATCATCGTTACATCAACGAAGATTTTCTTTTCAGTTTTACCAGATCCTTCCCACTCGTTACTTCGCCCTTCGCTCGTCGATCCTACATCCGCGAGAACGGCCTCGCGGCGATAGAGCAATCGAAAATAGAGAGAATTATTCGAACGAGTAGGTCGTAACGCGAATAAACAACCGGCGCACGAAACGTCGAGCCAGATCCGTGTAGATCACGACAGTATGGAAGCTGCTCGTAGAACAGCGAACCGGCTTTCCTCGCTCGACAGACAGACGCATGCGATCCGCACGCGTTCTACACGCCGTGTCATGTTGCGGAGGCGCTCCTACTAAGTCACGGGCCATTGTTCTAGTCGCCGTTTGATAGACGACGCTCGTTCGGTACACGACTGCCCGAGAGGACATGCGTCAGGGGTTAGACGATGATGAGCATCCGTTGCCCTTTCGGTGCGCTCCTTTTGCGGCTAGAACGATTTTCTTATTCAAATGCCCGCCCGCAGATATGGATCAGAGTCGCCGCGACGGTGCATCGATCGTTTCCGTAGGAAAGCTGGTGCTGGCGCTGCGCGCCAGCTGAGAATTTTTGTCCTCGTACCATCTGTGCACCGGGGAAATTTATCTCGCCGTATAATACGTACTCGCCTCTCGGCCGCGTTCAAGGATCTCGAATCAACACCTTGCAATCGGCGTGATCTTGGAATTCATTTAACGGGGCGTAGATCGGTGATCGAAGGTAGGTGTCGTTACGAGGGTCCGGGGTGTAACGTTCGCGACATTTGTCGAACGAACCTTCGCTGGAATTTGTAATTTCTTTCGGTCGTTCTCGTGGAAACAATGGGGGAAACGGGTAACGCAGCGGACTTGGAAATCATATTTTTAGGGTTCCACGAATTGTGATACGTTTAGTTGCAACTTAGTGGACAATGCCGTTCGTCAGAAGCGCAATACAATGGGGAACGGCGCGCCGTATAATTCTGTCGTTTAAACATTATAAACTATTATACACGTAAGGGCGATGCGCGCCGACGGAAGCTTACCTACGGCACTTCCACGAACCGGAACACTACGTCCGCACAATCGTTCGATACCTGTCAACTCTTTGCCTTTGTCAACATTGAACGAAACGTCCGATGGTTGGGAAACATTTCAATGTTCGGGGGTGTGAACATTTAATTCTTCCGGGAATGTAGGTAAGAACGCGTCGTACCTAACACTGTATACCAATAGTGCCGTGAACCCTGTCTCGATAGTCAACAATGGTCCCAGCACGATCGGCAGGAATAGATTTACAACTGTTACGCAACCCCCGAAGAAAGGTTGCTGCCGTACAACCCGAAGTGCGATTGTTTCACGATTGATTATGAATGGATCGGGTCATCCTTTTATGGACGCCATAAACGCCATTGTCGCGGTGCGATACAGTTACTTTCCTTCACGAGGACCTTTATGCCGCGCTGCGGTCTATTTCGATCAGTCCGTTGGCTCGATCCACGTTCCCACCGATCCGAAGCATTCCTACCTGTCCGTGTTTCCTCGAGTGCGCGTTTCCGCGAAATTAATTCAATGCCCCAACCCCCGGCCCGGGGTGGCTCGTTAAAAGTCGAAAGGAAATCTCCGGGACCGTTCGGCCAGCGAGTTCGTCGGTGGTCCGGAAGGAAAGGGGCCCGTTTAACGGGCCGCTACCAGGTGGGTGGGTGGGTGTTCGGTGCCCGCGAACGTATCCTCGCAACGTCGTGCACAGGGAAGGGCATTTCCTTGGTCGCGAGTGTGTTGGCGCTGTGCGTGAACCGGCGTGTCGGTCTTGGGCCCACGGACGTGGCACCCAATGAGTTTAAATCATGCCGACTGGCCGAGGAGAAGGCGCACCGAGCGCAGTCCCGAGTTGCACGCCGGGGTTAAATCATAGGGGAGTGTAGCAGGAAGCCGCGAGAAGTGCAGAGCGTTGGGAGCGAACACGGCGGAGGCAGGGGGATCGCGCGGCGTGTCTGCAATTCGTTTCGAACGATCGGTGGATAAGGGACGGGGCCGGAGCAAGTGTTATCCCCGCGGAGGGCGGCGAGATTTCGAAATGGCCGCGGCTGCACCGCCAGCAACGATGGTAAATCTCGGATGGGATTTATAATGGAGGTGAACGGGGATCGTTAGGGGTACAATGACTGCGGTTAACGCACGGGAACGGTGGGTTCCTCTGGGAGATACTAAAGAGTATGGGAAGCACGGGGGTTTGTTTGGTGCACGGTTCGATGGTGCCACGGATTGATTCTGGAGTTATTAATAAGGGTACGGATATTGTTCGGAGAAGAATATTTTTTTCACTTTTCGTGTTCTCGCGAGCTGTTACCGTACACCTTTCGGGTCGAAATGCATTTCGATCAGCCGGGGAGCACTTGTTGATCGAGTTCAGTTTCAATTAGATCGGATACAGGAGGTGCTGATGAACGAGTAATTTAATATTCATTATGGATGCGATGCGGATACTCGCGCAAGGGCTCGATTACTTAATTTAATCGAGCGCAGCTTATGTAAAGGAACACTCGGGGCTTCGGTTCAAAACGAAAGCTCCAATTCGAACTCTCCAAACGATCCTCCTACCACAGCTACACATATACGCACAAAATCTCCTTCGCTTCCGGCTTGCAGCTCGATCACCGTTCAGGTCTGTTAATCCTAACAAATCGAGTTCAACCGTCGCGACAGCACGAGCACCGTGGAAAAAGGAGCGGGAAGCACGATGATAGCGGCGAACCGGGGCAGGGTGGATGAAAACGGGCGCGTAACGCGACGTGGGGCACGGAGACAGAGGGATCCGAAGGAAGCAGAGTCAGACGCGGAAGAAAAAAAAAGGAAATAATAAAGCGAGTCGGTGCCAGGTGCCTGGACGGCTGGCAGAGGAACGCGTCCAAAAGCAGTGCGTGTCATTAGAGAACGTGAAAGACGTGACAAATGACAGTCTGTCTCGTCTTGAATGCGCATTGGCGCCCCCTATCGTTGCCATTCGTTTGTTTGCGGTCACACATTGTCGTGCTGAGAAGAGAAAGGCCAGGCCGAGGCACTTCTTCGTTCATCGTTGGAACCTCTGCCGTTTGTGTTTCGCGACTCCTCTCCTTCTCTGTTTCTCGCTCGGCCGCTGTGCGCGCGCGCGCGTCTATGAGAATGCGATTCGCCATGGATCCTTGGGGATGTTTTGACGGCCGGTTGACGAGCAATTGTCCTTTCTCTCTACTTCTGCTCTCCGCCCTTCCGAGTGCCACTCTTCTCTATCCCGGTTCCTTTTTTCTTTTCTCTACGTCGCCGTCACGCCGATGGATATCCTTTATGATCGTCTCTCGAGTGGCCTCGATTAACGAGCGCACTTTTCTTCACGCTACCGTTCCCGATGGACCCCGGACGAATATAAATTGATACCGGGTCGAACGGTTGGAAAATCACTCGTGAGTCGCTCACGGATGCACGTACGCGGCCGCCGTGGAAACGGCGGCTCATTTTTCCCCGTCGACGCGCCGAAACAGATTTTACGACATCGTCCCGATCTCGCGTCGCCGCAGCCTCTATCGTTCAATCGACCACCGAGGGCATAACTCGCGCAGAAGGTACGTTCCGCAGAACCGTTCCGCGGAGCCGCGTAGCTTCGTCGAATACCCCGGCGACCCCGACCTTGACAACACACGGCCAATATGGAACGAACGGTTCGATACAACGCACGATAAGGGTATCGGTTCCGCCTTAAATCCAATAACGCCGGTCGGGCAAGGATGTCGTCGTTGGTGGTCGGTGGGCATCAGCGAACACTTAACAGCCGCGACGCGCTCAGCGAGCCGAGCGAGTAGAAAAATCACCGCGACCACCCTGACGATCTCTACCGGGGTGCTATTTCGCAATTACCGCGACGGAGCAAAGGAAGGCTCGGCCAGCATCCAGCTGACTCTGGCGACTCCCAGGCCCAAGTGGGCCAGTACCCGGCCCAGAGCTGGACCCTCGCGGCGTCTCACGGACCCGTGTTAACACGGACGGCCACTAATCGTTCACGTTTTCGCCATAAGGGCTGATTCACTGGCAGCGCCGCTTCTTTACGGCATTGTTCACCGTCGGCCCGGTCGGATCGCTATCTTAACTAGCCTCGTGCGCGCGCGCGCGAGGAACTGGTAGCCGACGGGCTGCTGGTAGCTACGTAGACCTCGTAGACATGATCGTTCCTGCGGCGTGTTCTACGCCGTGCCCGGCCACGGCCTATACGTGACGGCAGTAAAGTAAACGTTGGCCAGGTTCGCTCGGGGGCAGGGAACGTCGAGAGCCGTGCCGTGGCGCGGCAACAGCAACGGGGGGAACCTGGTGCCGGGGCGCAGCGACGCTCTAGCATCGCGGAAAGCGTCCCAGGAGGAAGAGAGATCGAGGTTTCGATAGGAGGACGCTTTGCTGGTATACGGAGGTCTAGGTGGACCGAAGGTGCGAAGAGATGGGATTGGTCGGTGCTACCGTGGCCCACAGCGGAACCCCTATCGCGAGGATGCGGCGCAAAGGTCAAGTGACGTCAAGTTGTAAGCCTCCTATTCCCTGGTGCACCCCTCGCCGTGAACCGAGCTTTGTGCATCCCCGTTGCTTCTTTTCCCCTTACCGGCGAGCGTATACGTACATGTATATACACCGGCGTTCCGCGTTTGCGCGAGGTCACGCGTCAATCCCGGGCGAGTTACGATTTGCGGTTGCGATGGAGTAGCGATAAGGGAATGGCGATCGGACGCGAAGCGTGTGCACAGTTCTTGCCGTTGTGGTGCACTGGTTGGGATGAAATTTAGGGGTTGCGCGGGGGTTCGAGCGGAGAGCACACAGACGAGAGCTTCGTACCGGCTTGTCGATGGTTTAAATGTTGGACTGCAGACCGGTCGGCTGGACGGTATTACGTTAAGGGTTCAGGTTTAATCCTCGGGATTCTAGGTTTCACTAGATCGATTATTGGTAGCTGACACGCACGCGGAGGGTAAACAGAGCGACGTTTAAGATCGATATCGATCTCAATTGCTTGCTCGTCAGCCCCGATCCGTCATTCGGCTTCGTTCACATCTTAACGCCTGCGTGACGAGATACGGTTAAAAATCCCTGAGGAAAAAATTCGGCCGGACCGGTTGAAAGACGTAGGAAGAAAGACGCCATATGTGTGCCGGTGCAAATTTGTAAAGCGCCGACGTAAATCCGGCCATCGTTCATGTCGACGTCGAGTGAAAATGACGCGCGAATGATATAGCATTGAAGAGAGGCGCGTCTAGTAGGCGAGACGTATGTTAATTCGCCGCGAAGAAATCGTTCCTGTAAAACGTTAACGAAGAAATCGCCCGGAGAACGGGGATCAGACTTCCTCTTGCGTAAAATAATACATGCGTAATCTCATTATTTAATCAGCACACCGTGCGGCAATATTTCGCGGGACGTGCGGCAAATAATTTGAATTTACAATGTCCTGCGGTCGCGGATCGTCGTAAACATCGCGGCCACGCGGCCGAGGCTCGTTTTTTTTTTGGTTTTTCCTCTTTTTTTCTTTTCTTGCGGCTTCATCGTGACTTTCGCTCGGCTCGGAAACAATCAGGTGGCCACCGGGAATTTCACTCTAATGAATAGCAATCAATTATTCGAAGACGTGTTTCGCGGCCGCTCCATCGAATTCACTCAAACCGTTCCCGTGCCTCGATCGTGCACGATCGGCCCCGAGCAAATCGATTTCGCTTTACTTAATTGCACGTTAACGTTCTAATGACGACAGCGGTGTGTTTCTGCCGTCAGCAGAATTCGGCCCTCGAAGTCGCTCAACGCTGATCCTTTCGACGAAACGTCGAGACGCTCGAATCGTGTGACGATGCCACGATTTTTTGCCACTTTACAAGTTTCGAATTGGCCCCGGTAATTCGGCGTCGCGTAATCGGTGTTAAACTTATTGAGGATTTTTTTTCTGTCGTTCGGTTGTTAACTCGTCAGGGCACGGTCTGCCGGGCTGACAGAGCGGGGACGAGAATTTTAACCGAGGAAACTACGGCGAACTGTATTTACCAGCCAATTAGTTCTCTTATTTGTCGCAATTAGTGGCTGTATAAAAGCAGCGGGGAATAAGTGTACCAGCATAGGCAGTACGCTTTCTCGTTGATCAAAGAGACACGGCGAAGGCAATCAAGCTGTAAATTTCGACTTCGTCCTTTAAACGTAGGCCGTCCCTTGCGCCTCGAACTGTTGAACCGGAGAGAGAGAGTGCTCGGAGCTTCCGAGAAAACCGCAGGAAACGTGAGGGGGGGAAATTGGCGACAGCCTTTTAGTTATTTCAGAAACGTCGATTGTACCGTAGTAACTGGAACTGGAATACGCGTCTCGCAAGTGTCATAAATAAATTTTGTGGTCGAGATTAGCGAGGCAAAACCGCGAAAGTTACGGTCCACCTTTTGAGCACGTCCTTCTGTCTCTCGTTCCGACAAAGGGTTGTCCCTGCCCTGTACCCTCTCGCCAGTATATACATTTTCTCGCTCTGTCCCTCTGTGCGCTTCCCTTTGTCCCGATCGTATTCCCTTCCTGCGAAGACAGCCCTAAATAAAATTTGACCGGCATGCGCCGGCATAATGGACTCTCGTACAGTTCGCTGCGAACAGATTTACGATTCTGTGCGGGACGATTGCAATTTCAGCCCGAGAGGTTACTCTTCAGCCTCTGAAATAGATGTTCTACTGTATTTTAGTGAACATGATGCGATAGTTCGAACAACTGCTCGTTTATTTTAATTTTTTTAAGCAGACGCGTTAATGAACGTCGTTGGAAACGGAGATCGCCTTGCAGGATCAGATAATCGCATCTTTTGGCTTTTCGTCGGTCCGCGTAATCATTGGGCGCCTATAATACATATGTTGCCGGGCAATTATTGGTTCGCCGGTGTGCATCGTTTTTCTACGAGAATGAATCGTGCAAAATTCGCTCTTCGAATGATAAATGCCGAGAATCGTTTTACACGTCGGACAGGCAATGGTCGGGGCGGTTACTTTCGACAGAATTTTCGAACACTGTTTCTCCCAGTATCCTAATCTCTGATTTTTCGCATAATATGGAATGGAAAGGTACTTTGTGTTTGAAAGATCAAAGAGATAAGCGCGAAGTTGTGCGGTTCAGGTAGAATTTCAGAGACGGGCAGAAGCTACGGTGAAAGACTCTGGAGAATACTGTGCTGCGGCGAAGAGCGAACAATCTGTCGACAATTTCGCTTGAATACACTTATCCCGAAAGATGAACCCTGCGTGGAGCTCCCAACAATCCACGGCTCACAATGCTCCGTTAACGAAAACGAAATTTGCGCTTTCCGCAGCCGCATCTACCATCTCTATTCCGTTATTGCGCGCGTTCGTCGTTGCCGTTCGACTGTTACTCGCAAGTACCACCTATCGCAGACCATCGAAACGCTGCGGAAAAAAGAGGAGAAAAATTAAGAGAATTCGATGAACCAAAACAAACACGAAGCCGCGTCGACGTGAAGGGGTTAATCGCGTCCACAGAGCGACCGCATTGTTCTACCGGTAGCCGAGGAACGACAATTTCCCGGCGTATTTACGAGTATTAGGATAATCCCATTTGTCGAAATATGCCCGTTTATGGCAGCGGCACGCTGGAGACACGCCCCGTGTCCACGATTTTCGTGGCCGACATCCAAGGCCCGTAAGGGTGGAAAACGGGTCCAGCCGGTACGCGGACGCGTCCCCAGGGACACGGTACTTAGGGACGCGTTTGTTCTTCCACCATGGCGGTATTGTACGGTCGAACGAAAACGGACCACTCTGCAAAAGCCAACCCGTCGCGTCGCCTTAAACCGCGTACCGTTACTGAGGTCGCCGGGAACGAACATCGGCAGCTCGTTTGCTCTGCGGGAGCGGGCGAAAGGGCTGCCCTTAATGCCGGAAAATTTCAGGCCGGTAGGCTCTGTCCCGGGGGAGCGCTTCGCCTGTTTCGATAATTTGTCTACGTCTAATTTGCCTCGTGTTCGTCGTTCGTCGGCGAACGGGATCGATCGGGCCCCGAGAAATGCTCGGGGCTGATTCGAACGCCGGTTCAAGATTGATCGAAGCGGCCCGGTGCCGTGCGCGGGCTGGAAAACTAATTGTTTGGCCGCTTCGTTTTAATTTCACCGCCCCCTTCAAATCGGTCGGTGTTAATGCGGGGGAATACTCGCAAGGGACGAAGGTTAATTAACGTATATAGGTTACTGCGGCGCAGCGAGAGCATTGCCGACATCAATCACCTTACAGAGAACCAACCCCTGTCTCTCTTTCATCTCTATCTCGGTCCACTTGTAGGATTCCCGGAGACTCGGCGAGCGAGCGGAACGTTGAAATTGAACGGAAGGAATATGCAAATCGCGGAACGAAAGAACCCCGAGCATGACGAACAGGATAGACCGACGGATCTTTCTAATCCAAGACAACTTCTGAGGAAGATCGAATCTTGCCGTGTAAAAGGCGACGATCCAGGCTGGTTCGCATTGATTCGCTTAAAGGAAGCTACCCCTAAGACGCGACCCCGGAGTCTAGCCTCCTCTAATCCGGCTCGGCCGATGTTATCCATTTACGGGGATTGTGCGCGTGCTGTATCGCCGTTGAAATCTTATCTCGGGGACTTTGACCAGCAATCTGGTTAACCGGCACGCCGGTTTCTCGTTAATCCGCGGATTGACCGTGTGGCGGGAGCGAGTAATCCGTGGAGACGCCACGGGGGCCACCTTCCCGGCCGTCGGGAAGTAAATATCGCAAAAATCGCGATGGTGGTGCACCACGAGCCGGGTTAAAGGTGCGTCGCTCTAATCCCAATTTAAATGGGATCCATCCGCGTGGACAAAGGCCACGGAGAGAGGCAGAAAGTGGGCGGCGCAGCGTGGATTAGCACGAGAATCCGCAAAAGAAGATCCCCGCACAGTCCACCGTGAAATTGTCAACATAGAAGGCAGAATGCCCGACGAGACCTCGCCGCGGACGGGTCGATGGATAACTGGCAAATGCCAGTTTTGTTTCGGTTCCACCTACTTGTCCGCGCCTGGTCAGGCTTGTGGAGGTTGGATATTTCAGGTGTTGGGTTGCACCGTTGTGGGACGAGCCGTATATTGGGGGCTTTCACGGTTAATTGACAATTATTTGCCTGTAGATCGGATAAAGGAACGTACTTTTAAATACGATAGAGCGTAGCTCGCGAATTTCTAACGCTTTTCAAAATACGATGTTCCACGGTGAAACTAGTATCTACGTTTCTCTTTGTTACAGATACACGATGCGCTCGATTAATTCATAGGCGGAGAAATTAACACCATGCTCGAAAACAAATGGCCTTTACCGGACTGCGAAGCAAGTCGAATCGAATTTCCGGAGGCACGAGCCGCGTCACAGCGCATCTATCTGGAACGATACGCAAACCGGAAACGTTTTAAAGAAGCCACGGTCTAAGCACTAAGAACACACGTTGCTGCTCGATTGCCGTGCGTGAAATCGGAGGGGAACGAAGTGGAGAACCGTGTCGGCGCCGGTATCGCGATCCAGGAACTTGGCGAAATCGCCCTCTGGACGTTTCCAGGAACTCGTTGACGACCGCGCTGACCCATATGATAGCGTCGAAATTCATCAGCGGATCGTGTCGCGAATACGATTGCGTTTCGCGGAAACTCCGGTGACGGGGTAAAGGAGCCGCCGCGAAATTTCCCGCTTCTTGCATAGCTAACCTCTGACCCCCGTCGCTACGACACTCTTGCGCACCTTTCTCCGCGCTACGAATCGTGCATACCGATTTTACGAACGCCCACGGTCGGTCGACGATTACCAGGTAGCCGGGCTACGCTGCAGCCGTTGATTCTTCATTTCCGACCAGAAGAAGTATACGAGCGAGTTCGTAGAAATAAACGGAAGCCCCGTTCAATTGTAAATAGGGCGACCCCACCCACGAACGAGCCGCACAGGCGACGGACAATTCAAAACATTTGCAAACCACCTACGGCGCTTGTGTACTCCCTTTCAGCGAGCCCCTTTTCACGTTCAACCCTCTGACCAGGCCCGGGTGCCTCAACCCTTTCGTGGGGCATCGCGTTTTGTTAATTTACGACACGGTACGCCACTTGACTGCATTGTGGGTGACCGCATCCTACTGGGAACGCCACAAAATCTACTAAGAATCCCTCGTAAATCTTTGCTCCGCTTACCACCATTGTGGTACCGTAACGAAATATGGTCAATCTGATTTCTCGAAGCAGTCCACTGTCCGCCCTGTGCTAAATTCGAGACACCGTTTCTTGGGGAGATTCGGAGAAGTACAAGTATTATAATCGACGGTAATAATATAACGAATCGGGGTCGTAGAGAGGAACAAAAAAATTGTACGACACACAGAGTTGACAGAAATGTAATTTTATACGTGGATTTATTGCGGGTAGACCGTGAGCAATAAATAAGGGTGGAAATTGGGCAATAAATTAGAACGACCGTGGCTACCGAGCGAAACTCCTGGAATTCGATTAATGGCTTCTACGTTTGAATTTCATTCGCGCAGGAATTTCCAACGTTCTTTACACGAACCTTTCCTTGTGCAAAGATTACCGCATATTGGTCGCAAAAAAATGTTTACGATCTTGAGTCCACGGCGGGCAGGTAGAGCAGCGCTCGTCGAACGAACTCAATCGTTGCCGGCGATTAAGATTGCTAAATCATCGAGCGCGACGCGTTAACGAGAACGGAGCACGTTGCAGCGACGCGAGCGTTATAATTTTTAGCGATTAATCCGCTTCGTCGGGAGCAACGAATGACGTAATTACGATGCCGCGGCGACCGCTCGTCCGATCGCGAGAGAAGCCGCCGAGATTTGAATATGAACCACGATGACGCCGCGTGTTTCCTGATGTAACGATGATTTATTAACCGACAGTCGTGTGCAGGTGTAAAAATGGCTGCGCCGTTTCACGATCGACGGTCACGATCGCGTCCACCGTGAACCGATCGAATTTCGAGGAATTCGGGATCAGCCCGGCTGGGATTAACCCGAAGGGAGAGTCGCAAGTAACTGGATTTTCCTATTCAACGTGGTCATCCGTTTACGGAATTCGCACGAGCTTAAGGATAACATTTTGACGGCCAACTGGATCGATTAGATCGCGTTACCGTAAGTCACATGGCGGTGAAACGAGGCCTGACGTATCTGTATACATTTAAGTGGATTAACTTCGTGTCAAGAGAACAGTCTTGACAACGGATCCAACGCGGCGCAACGTCCGTCCGTGTTTGACGATATCTTAATTGCTTCGGATAATTGTCGCAACGATTCTGGCGAACTGCAGAATAAAGTTGTGAAGATTCCACCGAGCGGAGCAGGCGTGTTGTTACACTTGGCAGCGAAGAATACAAAAAAAAAAAAAAAAGAAACGTCACGCGACTTCCCGTGAAGCGACGACGACACGATCCGGAAGTTAAGCGAAAGTTAATGCCGGCCCGATCGCTGGCCAGCGAAAACACGAATCGAAAGCGTAATGTATCGATTCTTGAATAATTCACGCGCACATTTGTCCGCCCGTCCGCTCGTCTCCTCTGTCGTTCAGGTACATATCTCGAAACAATACGTCCAGACCCGGTGACCACCTCGACCGTCTCTCGTAAGCTGGCCCAATTTCTATGACCACTCGCCTTATAAATCGCCTCGGCTCTTTTCTTTTTACGAGCTTCGCGTAAAGCGCCTGAACGAGCCTCCTCTGTAACGAGCCTACCTCTTCCTCCTCTTCGATCTTTGTCTTCTTTTCGTTCGTCACGCGTCCCCGTCCCTCTACCGAATTCTTTCCCGTCCGCGGTCGAATCGAGTTCCGAATTCGAGCGACACACGACGCTGCACCGCGACGCTCCCAGCTCTGCTCTCGTAGTCGTTAAAACTACCTCGGCCTGTCGCGCTGGACACTGGCGGCGTTCTTTATGATTTCCATCGCGTCCGTATAAAAGGCCTGGAACAACGGGCCGTCACTATTAAACATCGGGCCCGGCTCTGTTTCCAGCGGGCGTTCCGTACGGAAATCGTTTATTTAACGGCCGTCCGTTCGACGTTCGCGCGGCCGAGACCTGTTCCGTCGTAAAAGCAGTTCCCGATATTTCGTTAATTATCAGCCGCGCCCCGTTGTTGCTACACGTGCCGGTAGATGTAATTGTGGTATCGGTCGGATACCGCATAGGCCGCGTCTTCGTCGATGCTCAACGCTTGTCGGGGACTGCGCGTCTCGATTTTGTCCGGCCGGTCGAGATTCGATCGGATGGGCGACACGCGGCGGCCGTTTCAACGCCGGCGTCGGCCCGATAAGTAGGTGTTCGATTTATTACGACGGGACGGTGATTTACGGGACAGTTAAGTGTCGCCCGTCGCAATCAACGGGGAATTATTTAAATTCTGACGTAGCCGCGTTATCGAGCCGAGTGAAATTTACAATCGCCTGGAAACGAATTAGCCGGTAATTTATATACGCGTATTAACGCGGATATCGCGCGCGGACATAATTTATCGCGCACTCCGAACTTTATCGCGCGACGATTATATCAACCCCGTTTCGATCCGGCCGTGAAAGTGATTGAACGTTGCACGCGAACGACAGGCCGACGAGTGAAAGGTTTCGGCGTGGAAACGGTCGGGCCACTATCTTCGCGGTCCGTACATCCGACCTTGTACCAACGCGATACTCGTTTCTCCCAAAACCAATAGATATCTGATACAATGCGCCGCGAGAATAATACCATCCATTCCCGTGTCGGTAACATGCTTCACCGCGCGCCAAACAATCCTCCCATTCACACCCAATAACCCACAGTCGCCCCGGTCGTTCCGAACCTCAACCTCTCCAATTTACCACCCCTCGAGCGGAGAGCACACCATCTTGCGTCGCAAGTTCAGCTGCGTGCGACCACGGTCGCGACCGCCATTGTCGATGTTAACCAAGTGTCTCGCGCGTTTCCTCGAACGCGAAATTCACCGCAACGAAAGCTGCTCGCCTCTCGTCGTCCCTCCCGGCGCGAGAGACCGCGTTGAAAGAAAAAAGTCGAGCGGGACGGGAGAGAAGATGAAAAAAGAAGGAAAGAATAAGAGTAGCCGAATCCAACGGGCAACAGGCACTCCCCCAATATTTTGACTACCGTGTCAACGAGCCAGCGTGGCGCATTCAGCGTGCTCGTCGGCCCGTAACGCCATTCATTCGGCCGCGTTAGCGCACCCGGGGCAGATTTATCGAGCGGCGTGTCCCCGCGTTGAACGCTTGCGCGTCCGTGCGGTCGGATTTGTGGCCGTTGCGGTTTTGTCCGAGCGGGATGAAAAGGGACGCGGTCGCCGCGAATGGCGCGCGGCGCAATCACCGCGACCAGAACGGGCCCATCGTTCCCGATAATATCCCCCCTGTCCCCGGAATCAGCGTTGCCCGGGGAACATCCGTTCGCGCGATCGTCAGCGAATTCCATACGACGCGGCGCGGAAAAGGAGCAGCCGATCGGCTCGCGAACGCCTCGCTGCCTCGCCTATTGTCGCGACTCGTTCGATCCTTGAGTTTTTCGATCGGTAAGACCTCGAGATTTATAGCGTCGACGGAATGCGATTTCGCGTTACGACAGTTTCGTTGTTGCGCCCGAGCCTGCGTGTATCGCGGGATCATTTAATTCCCGGTATAAATTCGGTATCGCCGTGCGCCTTCAATTACCAATTAATTGTCCCGCTGATAATGGCCGGGGCATAAATTGTTCACGGCACGCATCGGTATTAAATGGCCGCGGAACGTGTACAGTGACTGTTCGCTCGATGTCCCCGGCGCGAATCTTCCGTCTCGTTAGGGGCAGGGTTACTATTCGCGATAGCAGAGGGTCGCCGGGACGCCGCAACAGGGTGCATTCTGTATCGCGGAGAAACAATGGGGGACCGAAATGATAGCGGAAAGGCCGATCGGTGGAAAGATGCACAGCCACGGGGACCCTCGTACCCGGTGGAGCGTTCAATCGTGCGGAACGATATTCGCCGTGTGGTTCCGTGTTATGCACTGCCGCGGTAGTTTATAGTTGTCATCCATTAAGCGTATTTAGACGGAGGGGTCTTCTCGTCATCGACGGAACGGGTCATTGCTTCCTGTCGTCGAGCTGAACCGGAGAGTGCTCTCCCGGATCGCTCTGGGAAGTTTGCATCTCCTCGATTTAAGAACGATCGCGCGGAACGTTCGGATTCCGTTTAGTCGCGTGTAATTCTGTAGCTGTCAGGGGTTACGGCAAAAGATTTCCGCACAAGCGGCCAATTTGAAGTGCAATTTAAAAAAAAAACAGCTCTGCCAACGAAAGTCACAATACGCGTAATTTATCAACGAAAGGGGATCAACCATTTATCTCGGCGAGTCGCAGCGAGGAATATGTTCCGTCGCCATCTGGAAACCGTTTACCGGCACACAAATTTCCATCGGTATCATCTGGCGCTGCTAGGTACCAGCTTCGAAGAAAACAGCCGAAAAGCTTGCCTTCCGAACGAGATCCCCGCGATAAGATCGCAATCGGCAAGAGCCTGGATCGTGTACCGTGACAGCAGGGCATCTCCGATCGAAAGCGGTAATTATCGATTCGTTCGCGTTCGGTCGTCCTTTGCGGGAATTCATTAAGCCTCTTTGTTCGCGAGGGGGTTCACGGACAGCCCGTCCGATTCTGAAAGATGCCTCACTGCCGGCGTAAACCGTTGCGGACGCGTGGGGAGGTCCGCGCGAAGGTCGAGCGATTTTCTGTAATTAAATATGCTGGGCCCCGTGAGTAGGCGGTAGGCGGTGGGCAGTCGATTTATCGTGAAAACCGCGAGGACGCGATATTAAATTTCAGATAGGGTCTGGTAGTCCCTTGCGCGTCGGCGGATTACGTTTCAGGACTCGTGCCGCCCCGCGATGTTCCTCGGCATCGACGCTTTCGTTCCGAATCGGATAATGTCGATTTTATTCGCTCACGAATCTTAATCAATCTATGGATTCAGTGTGGTTCGACGTTGAATGAAACCTGCGGATTCTATCGGTATTCATATCATTATTATTATCATTATTATTATACGAGAGAGACACAGATCCGTGCGTCGGACGGAAAATAAATGGATTGGCATGAATTTATGTGCAGCACACGAATGCAATATTCCAAGAATGTTCTTTGAAAACGCGTACACCGAAATACATTATAACGACGCAAATAAAAGTATTGCGATACAAGCTAATGAATTGAAACCATTGCGCATTACAATATCCAACTTTGTGCTGTCGAAAAGTTCAGCCGGTGTCAATACATTTTCAATTAGCTTCGCGTAATATATTATCCGCGCGCCGTTCCACCTCGAACGCGTTCGCCCGTTTATCATTCATCACCATTACCCCACTGTGCATCCCAATTCAACAATTCGCGCTGAAACCCGCGCTTCTAATCAACCGGTGCTACATACCCGGCCGAAAGCGGTAGCCGTAACTTAGCGCCGGTGGTTCGAGCTCAAAGCGGAATCCGCCGTACGATTAATCAGGAGCTGGCAATTATTTAGCCCGCGTTGAAAGGCCGCGACGGAAAAGAGTCGCCCGTACCCACGGATTCGCCGTTTTCGCCCTCATACGCTTGCGTCATAAATTCTCGCTGATTAAGGGCGCGATACAAAGTCCACCGTGCCGGCAGAAGCTCGTTACGCGGCGTATCGAAACGAGGCATCGATTCCGGCCGTCGCCTAAACGTCGTTCTCACGCGCGGTTCGAATCCTCTTCCGGCGTCGACGACGCGCGTCCGATTCGACGCGCACCGAGAGCGCGGCCACGCGTCGTTCACCACTAGACTCTCATTAGCGGCATTCAACGAATTATTCACAGAGGAGAGGTCGTGCCCGAAACGGCTGCGCGATCTGTTGCACGGAAAACCGTCCCGTGACAAATCGAACAGATGCCTCTCGAGGCCTAGTTAGAGGCCGGGCCACTTTGTCACCGACACTCGAGCGTCACGATCGATGTTAATCATTCGCAATCGTTGTTGATTCGTCATCCGGAGGTGTCCCGGAACGAGTCATTCACTCGCCGGTGCGACTTCTTTTTACGCCGGATGATCAATGGTTCCCTCTATCGGGGGATGATTTTGTAGGAAACCCGATGGGACCCAGTCGTTCGGGTAAACCGAGGGGAAACGACACGAGGACGAGAAGAAATAGCAAACTGGATATCTGATTATACGTATACATAGTGTAGACATATCTGATTGCATTCGTCGCGACTTTCTCACACTATAACCGTCCGCCTCGATGTTCCACGGTGAATCGATATACGTGCATCATCCCCGGCGGGGTACGTCGATAAAAAATCGACGACCGTCCGGGCGGATTCGTAGCTCTGTGTCGAGTGCTCCGGGCATCCGGGCGTCCGACGGGATATCGGCGAAAGGATTCAGCCGGTCCACGGAATCCTGGCGCGGCTTCGGCGAGCATTCGATTCGACCGGACCGTAGATCATTGAAACGTATATCCCGTGGATCGCGGACTGTACCTGCGCCGCTCGCAGTTCGCATGGAAGGACACAAAGTAGATTCGAGATACCGCGGGACGGTGCACTCCCAGTTCCCGTGGGGTCGCGCCGGTCGTATATGGCCGCCAGTTGACTTCCAGTTGCGAGCCCCGAGATCGAAGATTCGCCTACACCCATTCCCGCGGACGGATCCTTCCCTCGCTAGAAGGACGCGCTCACGTTCGAGATCCTGTTTCTGGCGGATCACTCGAAATAATTCGTCGACCAGCCTGAAATCGATACCGCCGATGTACGACGTCGCGCTCACCGTCGTCTGTTGGCCCCGTCGGCCGGAGGGAGGACGAATTATTCACGGGGTGGTTGCAACCGGTGACCGATAAGTCTCAGCCGATCGAGCCTGTCGTCGTTTTTGATAGCGTGGCTCGTGCTGCTGGCAGAGCCAGCAAATGATCGTGCATTTTGCCGTCGCGACTTTCGTCGATCCTTTTGGAACACGGAATGAAAAGAAACGGGAGGGACACCGTAGTTCGCTGCGAGCGAGATAATTTGGCGAAATTGTCGATATTGTACTGCTAAGATCGAGTATCAACGGTTGATCCGAGTGGCGAAAGGAATCGAAATGAATTTCTCAAACCGAGCGTTCAACTTTTACCCCCTTCGAGGATATCCTCTTGAGCATCCCGAGAGGGCGAACCGAAGCGCCGAAAGTCCGAGAATTCGCAGCTTAAAACGGTGGAGACACGAGGGTGTCCCGTGGCCATGCGATGCTGCACTCGCAGTCGGGAAGCCAAGGTATCCGTTTCGCGACGGTCTCTAAGGCTCGAAGGAACACTTCTTGCGGAAGGAGCTCAACGTTTGCGGATCGATGAAAAAGGCGGTTTAACGGAGTGCTAATAGGATTCGAAATGGCCGCGGATTTCTTTGGGCAACCCGAAGGGATCGCCGGTGAAAACGTCGTTAGCCGTTCGAGATCGGCCAAACAGCGTGGGCCATTTTCCGAGTGGACTTGTGACCCATGGAAAACCTTTGGCGCAGGACCATCGTTACGGTAGGTGTCCTGCTTGAATGGCTGCACGGAAACGGGCTCGTTTACTGACTAAACGATGTTTGCCCACAATACGATCAGAGCGTTTCGAGGATCGCCCCGGAGCATCCCTTTCCGGGTAAGCGAGCCATTACTCTTGCTCATTTTTCATTCGTGTCCCGTCGGTCTCTGTTTTGAAAGGTCTCCCGCAAACTCCTCGAAGGCGCAGGCGAAGACGATTCCATTTGCCATATAAATTTATGCTGCATTAGTGATTCATTTTTCTTCGGCGGTGTCTTGCGGCTCGGTAGTTCGAGATGCCGACGCGCCAGCATCGCGATGCTGCCGCGACTCTAATGCCGCCTGTGCTAATGAAACGAGGCGATTAGGTTTCCATTTGCCGAAGCTTCAGGCACGTTTGTTAAATGTTTTCTAATAAAGTTGTAAGAGATTTATGGATTAATTAGAAAGCGTATTCTGATCGTGTTGATAACTGGCCGGCACAAACGAACGTTTGTTGCTAATTACACGCGAGGCACACGGGTAACGTAATTTATTAACAAGTACAAGATAAAGACCGATGGATATCGGGAAATCCTTGTATTCAATATTCATTCGCGAATAACTCATAAGGTGTCGGGCGTGCGGCGAAAGATTTCATCGAATCGACGGTCCCTGGCCGTCCGTCCGCGTCCATGGAAACGTTTCACCCTGCCGTCGTAACCGGTATGGGAACACTTGCAATCAACTATCCTCAAATATATCCGTTCGCTAATGTTCCACGAGCTCCAACAGTTCGATTCCTCGCCGAGGCGCAGGCGATTACTGAAAAACGCATTGTCCTCTCATCAGGCCCATCGAGGACCATCCAAGAAAAATCATCAACGCCCGATCCCATCGAGCCGTCCGTCCAGCTGAGCTCGCCTCGATCGCAATTAATAACCGACCGTTTCGCCGAGAGGACTTTAACGCCAGCTCGTGCGAATCGCGCGATTCGCGATATCCCCGAGGAGTTTTCGCGGCGAGAAGTCGCGTCCCGTGCGTGTCCCTTTGACCTCCGCGGCGCGTTTCCCCGGCACGCGGGTCGAGTCCCCGGGACTCGGGACGCTTAATAATCCGGCTCTGGTAATCGATTACCACGACGACGAACGTACGTCGAGATCGCGGGAACGGCGTTTCGCGCGCGCCGCGACGACGATTCGCGCGTCGCCGTAAAGGACGAGGCGACGGCTGTGAAACAGCTCCTACGGCATTCCGCCGTCCGTTCGATTAATGAGATTGAGTGGCAGGTTTTCAGCAACGAGCACGCGCGCGCGCGCCGGCACGCGGAATTCAATTAATCGTCGCCGCGTTCCTGAAATCTCGGGAATGCCGCGGCCGATCCGGCCCGAGCGCCGCCTCGACCCGCTCGAACGTCATAATTCAGCTCCGCGGGATAGCCTGAATTTCAGCGGCCTGTAATCATCCGGCTGGGTCGTGCCGCGACGAGATTGATCGCCTTCGCGAGCGGATTCGAACATTCCAGGGAGCGCAGAATTTTTGCTCGCGATTCCTCTAATAACTGGAAGTGACGGAAACGAAGATTGCTTTGAAGCGCAGCAAATAACTCGCGAACACAGGCATCGTTGCATTTTTATGTTGGGATTCTCGGGACCGTGGTTTCAACCATTCTCGAATACGCTTGGCTAATGACTGCGGCGATCCACGTGGTTCGACGTGGAGGAGCAAAAAATTTGTCCCGTCAGAAGGTTACAATGACGGAACTGGAACGACCCCTAGGCACTCGAGAGTTCCACGGGACAAGAGGTGACCGTTCTCTCTGTACACAGAGAACGATAAATCTCGTTTCCTTCCGCGCCGACGAGCAGACACCTTCTCGGAGAGAATGAGTTCATATCTTCGGGGGCAGAATCGAGTTCATATTAGGCCCATCTGCCTTCACGGGAAGGGCTTCTGCATGAGCGAACAGGCACACAGGGACGAGACAACGACGGACAAAACGACGAGAATCGACGGACGAACGCGTAGATACATACATCCGGATTATGTTCGGCCAATTGATCACGAATCTGATGTAGCTCGCCGCGCCTCTCGTGTTTGCTACACACCGTCGAGCATACCGGTGGAGCTCTTCCACGTCGCTTACGTCCGCCGGCCGAGAAATTATTTATGGCGATGTAAAACGCGTTTCGACTTTGTGCCCCTTACTATTTGTTTGTTCTTCTTCTTTACACCTCTGCCCGATACCGATGGTTACTTTCGTTCGCGACAATT
Organism: Nomada goodeniana; assembly: GCA_963969485.1. NCBI lineage: Eukaryota > Metazoa > Arthropoda > Insecta > Hymenoptera > Apidae > Nomada > Nomada goodeniana. Next base: position 3,157,209 of record OZ018303.1, on the reverse strand, counting down.
CGATCCAAATGTGGATTTCCCGATGTTCTCAGATCGTTAGCGAGTTAGTGGATCTTCTTCATTTCGTTGAAATAAAGCGACTCGACGTGCCGACCGACGACGAAAATACCGGGATACGTCGTGTATCGTTTCTCGTGACGCAATCCTTACAATTCCTAATTCAAAGGTATACATACACGTTTCCCCGGACAATATTCGATCCGACCGACCGACACCGGCGGCTGTGTCACGCTCGTAAAAAACGCCGCGGGACCCATTCGAATGTAGCGTACGTTTCCAGATTTGTGGCCGTCGCTCTTCTCCTCGCCGGCGTTATGTGTCCCGATAAAATGAAATCAGTCGTTAAACGAGAAAGCGAGACAGCCCGATCGAAAGGGGAGACGCGTCGAGAGGAAGAGGAGAAAAACGAAGCAACGGCCTTTGGAGGATTCGTAGGGTCAAGGCGCGGGGCAGAGGGGTCGAAGGAGAACGACGAAGAGGCGAGGATGAGACCGAGCCGGCGAGAGAGAGAGAGAGAGAGTGAGAGAGAGGGGGACGGGACGAGGGATCGAGAGCAAGGCGGAGAAGCATTTTGCGTTCGAAACCAGTTTCTATGGTTTAATTTCTACGGGTGGACATCTTCTTTAATTTATGGCGCCGCCCAACCCCGTCCTTCCTGCCCTCCTGCTCTCTCCCCGTTTTGTACGTCTTTCGACATTTTATTGGGTCGACCAGTTTCTGTAACTCGTCGAATTCCACTCTGCCTTTCGAGAGGAATAAAAAAAAGAGAAAAAAATACGATCGACCGTAATAGATTAGGCCACGATAGTAAACCACCTGTGCCATTCGTCCTTCTAATTCCGCTCGGCCCTCGCCGCTATCTGCTGCCCCTCGATTACGATTAGGCGGGGAATCTAATTGCCCCCGATGATTTCGCAACATCGATTCGTTCCCAGCCACCGGTGGAAGCGACAAGATCAACGATTCCGCGCCTCCGTCGAACTCGCCGTGTTTATCGGGCCTGTACGTTAATTGAAGCAGCGAGCAGGTAATAGCTATGATTACGGCCGCTTACGTCTTGCTGGCTAGCGACTAAATTATATGGGTGAGTCCCGGCTGTGTACGGATACACGTCACGGAGCGCGTGAACAGTTCGCTGTTATTGGCGCTGGTCCGTAGTATCGGCGCGGCGGCGATACCACAGCTTTTTGGATTAGAACTGTTACGTACGCGCGATACGATGAAAAGCGACGATACCGCGCCGTGGCGAAATAAGAATACACGATTATTAAATGTATTATGTATGGGCGCGTTACGAGGTTTACGAGTTAGAAAGTGAAACGGGATGTTCGAAATTTTCCATTCCCAATATCGGCAGGTGACAGAAACCGGGGATTGCGTGAACGCGCGTCGAGTAATTCGGGGCTACAAAAGATGCACAGGGCTAGAAATATATATATATGCAGATATGAATGTGTATACGATAAATTATATTATTGAAATTTGTTCGCCTCGATACAGCTTCGAGGTGTCCTCACAGCTGACGCCAAAAAGTTCTGCTCTACGATCGAAAACGAATCCCTGTGAATCCCTGTATGCACACGTATGTATACATTCAGCGGGGTATTTTTCAAGTCGACCACAGCGGGCACCGCGCATTCGGAGAGCCGGCACGGCGATCCGTTCTCTGCGAGGGCATCACCGGCTCGAAGCACGAGGAACGATTTCGCCTCGGTTCCAGAGAGTGGAGGAGCAAACGGTCACGAGTAGTGGGGACCGTATGGGTGGTACCTGGCCAGCTGGTCTCTTGGGTCCCAACATCTTTCGATTGGTTGAGAAATCGGGGCCCGTTAAGGCCCATTGGCGGGCAGAGGGGCAGGCGTGTACCGATGGGCAGGTACAGGTGGCCCCCGGCCACCAGGGGGAAAATCGGTTCCCGTCGGTTAGCCGTGGCTCTCCTTACAGGCCTTCGATGCAGTCGAACAGGTCGCAACGATCGCGAAGCGCCAGTCCTCTCCCGTCCATCGACGTGGCCGTACCGTGACTCGTGGACGTTCGAGAGAGACAGACAGTATATACATATAAACAGAGATACATATACGAGGAAAAGTTGTTTGGGGGAAGGAGGTGTTCAAGACCGGATAGTTGGTGGCCACGCACGGACTCGCGTGGATCAACCAAAAGGAGAGTACTCGGGGTCAGTCGTGGGATTTGCATCGAGAGAGACGGTGCCAGTAGTCGCGTGTCCTTCCGGTTGAGGGTGCAATCGACCACGCGACATCGCGGCTGCAATCGTGAACGCAATTCGACGCTCGTGACTCCTGGGGTTGAGAGAAGGAACGCGGGCAACAGTGTGTCGTGTATCACGCCACGTGACCGATCGCGACCGGACTGAACGCTATTATCGGGCAGTGTGTGTCGTCACGGCATCGAACAGTTTCGCGTCGATAGATCGTTCGATTATGATGTGTATCGTGTGACGAGAGGACTTGGACGACTGTCCGACCGGAGAGGAAACGTTTCGGTGGATTGTGGTGCGCTGGAACACCGGTGAACCCCGCTGGTGTGGATATCGTTTAACTGGAAAGGTGAGTGTCGTTTGGATTATCGTTTGGTTCCGCGGGGTGATGTTTCTTATCCGGTCGTCGATGTCTCCGGCTGGCATGGCCGGCGCGGGCGAGTCGCACGAGCGATGGCTCGTTTCTGGAAGATCGCCGAACGATCGTTCGTCCTTATCCCCGCGAAGCACTGACATAGTTGATACTTCTTCATTCAGCACGAGATTAAATTTACGCGACGCCGATGACTCGTCGTTGCCAATAATTCGGCAAGATTTTCCGGCCAGAAAGTGTACCACAGATACGAGCGCAAGGGTGATAGGGGGAGGGGTGAGAAAAGGTTCGACTAATGATAGTTATAAAAACTGGAAAATAAATCACGCGCGTACAGTCAGTAATCACCGGCGTTTCGTCAATCTTGCAGTCCATTCACCGCTCCATTTATCCCTCGTAAATTAAAGTCTACATCCAAAGTGGCCGCGTTGCTCGCGATTATACCGCGGCGTGAAATTGATAATGCATCCTAATAGCCGCCTAAGCACGCTCGAACGTTAAAAATAACCGCCCCCGTCCCCTCCACCGACTCGGTAAATTTTGATTGGAATATAATTGCAAAACCGTGAGACCGCGTGCTATACGCGTTTCGGGTCAGCACTCTTATCGCGAGCATTCGCAGCTCCGCAACTCTGTCTCCTCTTCAACGCGTCGCTCGCGCGATTCGCGGCGCACGTTTCGACGTTTCTTCTTAGCTAGATCGGTTCGTTCAATTTTCCTCGCGCTCTTGATTTTCTCCTATTCCTCAACAGGGAATGCTCTCCGCTGGCATACGTTTCGTAACTCAGTTAAGGGCGCACGATAATGATTGCAATTATCTTTCGCGGGCTTCGCGTATCCCGGACATCCTCGCGTCGCCGCCCGGGGCATCGCTTTTTTCGGGCGCCCGAGCACAAATCACGATGCCCCGGAGCGGCCGTCGAAGTGGTGCGGTCGGATGGGGTTATGTCGCAAATGAAAACATTATCGTCACCCCTCGCGGCGGCCTGTTGCTATAATATTTGCCTACTCGTAGACAGTGGCGTAATTCGGGCCGCACAAAAGCCGACACTTTTGTCGTGGCATAAAGGCTGGCAGGAGTCGCGCGGAAGTTGCACGCACGCACGTGTGCTGCCAGACAGGGAGGATGATAGAGAAACAAAACGGAACGAGATGGAGAGAGGAAGAGGAAAATAGCTAGGCGAGCGTTACAATTATTATGCATAGGTGCTCGGTCAGGGTATCCCATGTCAAAATATATTTATTGCGCACCCCCCCTGCCCCCCTGAACCCTCCTGCCTTCTCTGCCTTCTGCCGTCTCTCTGGTTTTTTTCAACCTGGCTGCGGTGTGTCGACCACCATTGTTGCCCCTTTCAATACGCTTATTACCCACTTGTACATCGAGAGAAACTTGGAGTGGCTTTGAGAAATAAGACGCCGTCTGACGGACGCGCGACGCGTACGCGAAACACGCGGGTTTCGCGGCGCGTTCGAACGATTTTATGAACGGAAGAAGCAAATTCTACGGCATTCGGAACGAAAGTTCGCGCGGAAGGAGCTTTGGAACGGTCCGTCGAGAGAAAGCGCGGATATGAACGACGAGTTGCGTGCCACCCTTAACGGTCGACGAGCCCGAAGGCGACGCCGGATCGGGCCACGAATTCGTCACTGGTACACACTTTCCTCGGGACAATTAACGGTTCGAATCCCTTGGTCACGATCGCGTAAGCCGCTAAAACGCCGTCGATCCTCATTTGCATGTCAACCCTCGTGGCTGGGGCTGCGATCTGACTTAACGCCTTTTCGCCATCGTCGTTCGACCCCTGCACAATCGAAATCGTAAAACTCCGCACGAATGCCGTGCATTAACTCTCGTTTTTGTGCCGCGCTCGACGCCGCGGAACACAGACGTCGTGCAATCCTTCGGATCCGAACTCGGCGAATCCGGTCACGTCGAGGATCTAACCTCTTTCGGTTCGTCCGACCTGTGCGTCTGGAAATTTAGGAACGGGCGGGCGCAAAAAAGGAGAAACGAGCGAAGAGCGAAACGAAAAAAGGGCGTTCGAGTAGACGGTACGTTCTTCGGTCGGCCTTTATCTCGACGCGTACGTCCCCTGGAACGTACATACATTTAACGGTACAACGGCTCCATTCGGCGAGCCCGTTACTTTTCTAATCTGAACCGATGCACTCGGTCCCGAACAGCGATAATTCGCGAATTACAGGGAATCACACTCGGCGCCGTTTCCTTCCATTTGCATTTTCTGCCGGGGAAACGCTGGAAACACTCGGCTTTATCTGCGAGTCAGCCGAGGCCGACCAATTGCTTAGAAAGTGGCCAGGAATGTGTACCAACTTTTTATCCGCGCGCGGCGTTGGAAAAAGTTGGTCATCCCGCGAGGCAGACAGAAAAGCCGCGTAGGCACAGTACCCGGGTGAAAAATATTAATCTACCGAATCAGGAAGAAATTTATTCCGCGGGGATACGCGGCGCGCAACGAAACGAAGCTTCGGGGTCCATTTCTTTTCGATCCGCTTCTTGCGTCCTGTCCGCGGCGGCGTGCCCCGAGACAATTTCAACCGCGATATCGCTCTGACCGTTACTGTCGCCCGTTTACGATACCGTAAATCAACGACGGTGCGCTTAATCGTCGAATAAAGGGAGATTAAATTGCGACCCGCGACTCGGAGCGTTCCGGCGCGGCGCCGGGAAAAGCGCGCGCGTAAAATTGCCTGCTCGAGATCGACGAATGTAAATCAAACGGGGCGCGCGATTAAATCGAGGTTTACGACGGCGCGTACGTTTTCGATCGCGCCGATTCGTCCGCGCGAGACGCTGACCGAGCGGAACATTTTTGGAAACATCGCCCGACCGAATCGTTCGCCGATCCGAGATCTGATTCGATTCTCGGCTCGTCGAATGGACGCGGCGGTTCGTTCGGTTTCGCAGGCAACGATAATTCTGCTTTATCCTGAGAATCGTTCGAATGCATATTATTACGCGTACGTGCTAATCCACCTGTTTAGCTCCGCGTTCTAAATTTCCCCTCCACACCTCGTACTCTTGTTTCGACTTTACTCTATTTCTTAGCGAGACGGTCCGCAAACGCGCGCTCTCAGGCGAGACTAAATTTATCCCTGAAACGTTTCAGTCGCTTCGAGATCATCCCAGTTTTTTTTTTTATTGCATACGTTAACTCTTCGCGCTACACGATCTCGTGAGCGTATTCGATGTTCTCTCGCCGCGGCTTGATTTTCGTGCGCCGTTCGAGCGATCCTCGACCCCTTCTCGCGCCACTTCTCAGCATAACGAATTCTGCATTCGCTACCCCGACGGAGGATTCTCACACGCAGCAAGGGTTGGTCGCCGTCGATTAACTTCGAGTGGCTGAGGAAAATCGGCCGGAGTGCGAGGAAGGTAGACGGTGTTAAAAATTGGATCGGTCACGGGCCGAGGAGGCGAACAATGCTCGGTCGGTCCGACAGCGAGGAACTCCTTCGCGCAGCGGTTTCGACTTCGTGGGGCTAAACTGTCGCGATAAATGATCCTGCGGAAGGTTATTAATTGTCTTTGACTCCCGACCGGGCGGTTTGCGGATCGCGAAAACGTATTAACCGAAAAGGAGCTGCCGTACACCCTTTCGCCGTATGCCCATGGCGCAACGGTAACACACGTACACACGTGGCGTGTGCGTGACACGGCCGCGGACTCGAGTGTATGTGCTAGTGTACAACGATCCGGTGCATCATTTTTCAAGGACTCGATCGACGTGCCAGCGAGGCGCGGCCATCATCCATCAAAGCGATCGTTAAAAACGCATCCAGGCCGATACAAATTGCGCGACCTGTACCCGGCCGCATTCAACGACGCACTCCAGTTTCCCTCTCCGGGTTATTATTGTATCTCCTGAAATCGTCCCTTCTCTGGCAAGCCCGTGGACGATCCGACCAGGACCGAAATGATCGATCCCCGTTTCTTCCCCCCGTGTCTGTCCAAGTTTCCAAAACGACGAGGCTCTCGATGTCCGAATAGTCGCGGGGAAGCTTCGCTTCGTTTCCACGTTCACCGCCCCACCGTCTTGTAACCGACTTAAACCGTCAACGGGGTTCCTTAATAATATAATCTAGAAGCATTCAACGATCCCGTTTAATGCTCGAGCCGCGGCTAACGGCCATCCAATGACTCGGCCCGTTCTTTCTAATTGGCGATAAACGGGCGTAATCTCGGGCATATTTTAACCGGGGCGCGTGATCCACGCGCGCGTAACTACGCCGCTCCGATAAGATCGCGAGCGCGGAGTTCGCGTTGCCGGATTCGTTTGGACGCAGCGCGTGTAAGCGCTGTACGAGCCGGTGATATATCGAGCCGTTCTTCCGAGCGGACTCATTAACTCATTAACTTAGGAGAGAAAAATGGCCGGCCGTATATCAAACGGCGGCCCGGTAATCAAGCGGTCATTCTTTACGCGGCCATAAATCCGCGAATTAATATAACCGCCAATTAATTAAATCGCGCCACGCTTTCTCTGGCGAAGGACGGCCGGCCGGAATTGTAACAATCGCGGTGCCCTGTCAACCGTGCACATAATTGCGGTTCACGCCGCGGCGAACCCGTTTCGCTCGCGGCGGAAACGCCATCGACGAAAGATTATTCGAGCCGTTTAATTGGACGATTATCTCCCGCACGCTTTTCGCTCGTCGCTTTTTGTCACCGCCTTACCGTGTCGCGCCTCCATTAGAGACGGTTGACACGAATTTCGAGGAAACGGTACGGCGATCGTGCCGCGGAGCGAGCCACAGGCCGCGCGTTTACGGACGTCTGTCTTCGTTCTCGGAATGTTTCATGAACGGCAGTTCTTGCCCCCCCGATTTACTAGATTCTTTATGCCATAGTTTAAACGGGCCCCGAGAGGCATTGTGTTCAAGAACGACGGAAAAGTAAGCGCGCGACAATTCCGTTCAGTTCCGCGGGATTTTCGCCACACTTCGACGCCGACACTCATTTATTACGTTACCCGACTCCGACAACGACGCCGCGACATCGCAGGGTCGTGTCTACAATCCCCCGAAAAATCTCTGGATCCGGCATCAGATAAACCTGCCACCATTCCCTGCCACCTCCTGTCTGCGCGACGAGAGGAAAAAAGAAAGACGAAACAAACATCCGAGGAGTCGGGCAGGCAAAGGGTTGGCAGTCGCCTCGGGGTGAAAGGACAATACCGGGAGCCAGGCCGAGGGATCCGACAAAGAAAAAAAATCTCTCTCATAAAGGGATAAACGTCACACGGGATTCGAGTTTAATGGCGCGTAAACGTTCGACGTGCCTCTCGGTCGCGCGTGGTACGGAACAGGACGAGTCGAACGATGACAGGAGGGTTCCCCTCCCCACGAACCTACCGACCCCTCTTCGTAGGTATGCACCTTTCGCGATGGTTAGAGCCGTGTTCCTCTGCACGGGTCCGTGCCGCCGCGGCACCGTAAGCCGATATTTGGAGCAGGTCGATCGACTTCATTAACGAACGAGTGCCGGGCGCAAATATTGACTCCGTGGAAACTAGGGTAACCGGGTACACGTGTGCGCGCCGGGGCAGAGATGCTCGCCGCGTAGCCAGCCCGCTTTTATGCAACACTCGCCGTGGACCGATGTAACGTCGATGGCCAGATTATGGACACGGACTTGTTGCTCCTATCCGAGCAACGGCCGGCTTCGGGTATTTTTGCATATCAATGCACCGGCGAGCGCTTCTTGGCTGGTAGTTCGCGCGTTATCTGATGCTTCGTGAACGTGATAAGCGTCTCCGGGGCCGACGCGAGGCTCGAGAGAGCGCTGCGAGCACCGAGGGAACCGGAATCTTTCGGCATGGGAAGAAATTTCACGGACGAGGGGGGGGGGGAGAGAGAGAGCGATCGTCTCCGAGGGTTACGAAATGAATATTAATTTGACGGGCACGACGTTACGGGCAGGGGCGAATTTCCGAAGGACAGCCCCCGATTCTGCACGAAAGTCCGACTGGGATTACTCGCGAGCGAAACGGCCCTCTGTTCGGCCAGAGTTATCGCCGGGAAGGAAGGAAGGAAGGAATAAAAAAAAAAACGTGAACTTCATTAATTTCGCGGGGACAGTTCGCGGCCGCGGAGAAATCGATCAGCTGTGCCGGAGCGGACGGGGCAGCCTTGGCCCGAATCGGGTCCGCTTCGTGGGATAGAATCGATATCGAGCGCGTCCAGATCCTTTGTAAAATCAATAGGCTCGGCTACTTAAATGGTACCGTTCGCTGCTTATAGTCACCGGTCGGCTACAGGCCACGGATACGGCTAAGAGAAGGCTGAATCGATGCGCTCTGTGATTTACTGTTAATCGCGGGACCACTGTTAATCAACGTCGGGCTGCGTGCAGGCCGCGCCGCCGCTCGAATATTCCTCACGCGGTTGCGCATCGATGGAAACAACACGTCCCGATATTAGCTCCGCGCCCCGTTTTTGCGCCGTTTAACCTTTCCTCCTCCTTGTCCCGCCCCGCGGAGAGAGATCTGCTTCGCCGCGAGTCCGAAAGCTCGCGAGCATTCTCACGCGCTCCGCTCGCTGGTTTCTGCCCGCCTTCGAATGGAATTATGGCCGGCGCGGACGGTGTTTCGATTTCGTTGCTCGGAGCGTTTCAAATGTCAGGGTTCGAAACGTTTTTGGGATCGAGGAAACCGCGGGTCGATCGTGCGCGCTCGTCGATAGGGTTTAGGGCGCTTGGTTTTCTCTGTTCTTCTTTTTTGGCGAAGCTTGTTCACGGGCCGAGAGGAGTATCGGACGACCCCGGCGAGGAGTGCGACCGGACCCGCCGTCCGGGAGGAAGCGTGCAACCTCTTAGGTTGAATAATATATCGCAAGCTTTTCACGGGACAATCGTCGGGTGCATCGTATTTGACATCATCGGGTGGATTTATAAACGTACGATTGGTTGCGTAAACGTAACCCGCTCGTACTTTCCCCGGGTTAATTCCGATATGTCGTTCGGGAAACAAGGCGGCGTGGATCTGCGTTTCAGCGTTCAAGAAAGTACGTTCGCGCGTACTTTCGACGCGACTAAATTAATTGAATTCCCCGCGGTAAAAATAGAAACCTCGAGGTCTGGAATATTTTAACGAAAAATCCGTGCTCCGAGCGAAGCATCAGGTGGGGGCAGCTTCCGACAGAGCGGTCCGAAGATCTCTAAACAAACCCGGCGAGTAGGTCATTGTCGTGGTCAGGAGAGAAACGGGAAAGGAAAAGAGGGGAAAGGGAAGGAAAAAAAAAGAGAAGAGACACCTATAGCTCTGGCCGTTTCTCCGCGTAGAAAGAGGGAAAAGAGGATGGTCTTGGCTCATCAGCAAGCGGACTGAAAGAAAGAGCGGGCGTCAAACAACTGCGTGGTGAAAAAACTTGGAAACCTTAACGAACCTGCGAGTCGACTAGTCTTCGTCCTGTCTCTCCCTCTCTCACTGTTGCTCTCCCATTGCTGCCGTCCGACGTTTCTTTGTCTATCTGTTCGTCGGTTAATACCAGACAGACGCTACCGTTCGCGGGCGCCAGCTCCATTCCTTTTGGAGAACAATCGCGAAAGGACGATTAGAAGCGGCTCGTGTCGCCGCTCGACTTTAATTACGGTCACTTTGAATTCTCGTTAGAAGCCAACTGTCTGCAAAAACGAGTCCACCCGGAGACTACTACCCTTCGAGGTGGCGTTTACTAGGATACAGCGACGTTTCGGCGTCCCTTTTTTTCCCTTCTATCCGGCGCTCGCCGATAAACCGGATCGCAAAAAAGAAATCGACAGTTCGGATCAATCCGGGAACGGCGACTCTTCCGAGAGAAACGCGTGTCCACGGTTTCGAGATGGATACTTCGAGCGACCTGGTGAATATCGGACGCCCGGCACGATTATGCGATCGAGCGTCCTTTTCCAGAAGCATATCAGAGAACGCTCGGTTCTGCGTGGCTCGCAGAAGGTCTCGCGCCGATTGATTTGAACCGGCCATCTTTGGCCAAGATAAACGCGGCACGGCGTTAAGGGGGAAGCCAGGTGCGTTCGAGGTCCCCGTAGGTAATGTTCCCTTATCGGATCATCGATGGTCTAATTTGATTCCAGTTTTGCCCAAGAAACGCGACCATCGCCCTGACACCGACCCGCCTGACAGATGGCGATGACTTTTACCGAGATAGCGCTGATTTATGATGTATCGTTGCGTCGTCGCCGGGCCCCCCCTCGCCGTGGACACGGTTGCACGGAAAAGGAAAGAAAAAAGAAAAGAAAAGAAAACGAACGCCTCGATTCGAGCCGGGGAAAGCTGTTAATGGTCCTCGGTCGAGCCTGTCGCGTATCACGCGGTGTTGTTAATAAACGCGAACAGAGACACTGCGGCGGAGATATTCGCGAAACGGCCAACGTACCCGGGGGAGGGCAGCGAAAATGTAAATCGCGGGCTCGAAGCAGGGTGAAAGATCACGTCGAACGAAACAATGCGGGAATGAAGACAGGCGGGATGAGAACGAAATCGATCGTCCTGAGTGGAAGATGCTTGAAGCATTAGCGCAACGTTGGACCGTGTCAGGGGCGATAATGGTCGTAAAGTAAGGGTCTATGGGCAGAGAGGAACGAAGCGAGCGAGAGGGAGAGCGAGAGAGCGAGTTGAAGGCGGAGGGAAGGAGTAATTTTTCAAGCTCACCTCTTCCCGGTAATCCAAATAGCATTCGAACATCCGTAAGATATTGTGGGAGGAATAAAAATCGAAGCGAACGCGGAGAACCGGTTCGTCACTCTTCCCTCCCATTCTGTTCTTCTCTCATCCTTCTGTTCCATCTCCGCCTCCGCCCCTCGTGCAACTTCGCATCCCGTCCCTCTTTGTCTCGCGAACGACGAGACGGACTAACCGACTGACGCACTGCTATCCTTCGAATAACATAATTTCTATAATTGCAGATGAACCAACAGTGCAAGGTCTGCGGCGAGCCGGCGGCCGGTTTTCATTTCGGAGCGTTCACGTGCGAGGGTTGCAAGGTAAGGATCTATTTAATCATCGTCTAGGCACGTATTGCGCGTATAGTTTACGCTTTAAAGAACAGGAGAACTTTTTATCGCCACCTTCGTAACGACGGGTTTTATTATGTTTCCATTAAATTAATTGATCCGTTAAGTAACAGCAAGAGATTGAAAATATTTCGCCGCCTTGCGTCTTTCGTTGCGAACTTGATTAACGACGATTCGTCCGCCCACTCGTTGAAATCGCCCGGCCGAGTGCCATAGCGTCTAAGGTGTTCGTTTTGGCTCGAAGTCGCGACTCCGCGGCGTTCACTCCGATTTAAAAAGGCAGGAAGTTTAATAAGCCGCGTCGAATGACCAGAGGGAACAACAGGCACGTACGCGTCGGACTATCGGCGAGGAAGGTGAGAAAGTGCCATCCCGATGGACGCGAAAAACGCTCGCCCGACTCGAATCCGTAAGTGGACGAGAGAATCGAGCGCGACCAATCGATTATCTCAGATCGTCCCCGTTGGAGGACGGTTTCGTAGGTGCCACGCGATTGTCTTAGAAATCGTGACACATGACGCGGCTCGGTGTACCATTTTTACCGTGCCATACGGTCGATTATCCACAGTTTCACTTTCTTCGCTGCTCGTTACGAATAAGGGTGACTCATTGTTATTAATTTTAATGGGTCTCCGAAGGCGTACGCGGGTTGATCGTTATTTCGCCCCGATTTTCTCAGCCGCGTGACACAGGCCCTCTGTATCGTTGGCCAATCAAAAGCGATCGCCGTGGAATATCTAACGCGGGGAGAAGGTAACAGTTACACCTAGCAATGAGCGCCGAACAATTTACTCGAAGCTCCATGATCAATCCTATCGCGAATTTCTATCTACCGTCCACCGGGATACAATCCTGCCCCCTCCCCGCTAATCGATTCTAGAAATCCAGAAGGAAATTCTTCTCCGGGACGCGACGACAAGCGGCCACGTTCAGACGTCAGGTAGCAATAGCGAAGAATAGGACGAGCGGCAAAGCGGGGACCGCGGCTTTCATCGCGATGTCCTTCGACGTTGCTGCAGCGGTGGCGATCGATAAGGACGCAAATAATATTCAATCGGCGGATTCCGCGGTGCACGTGCACGCGTACGAGCCGAACGAGCGACAGGACGATCGAGAGTCTCTCTCGTTAAGCCGCGTTCAACTTCGCTTGCCCGAAGGGTGTTGACCCTTGCCCCCTCTCGTCCCCCGTTCTCTCTGTCGCCAGTCCCACTAATGTGGTGCACCGTGGAATATCGGTACCGCATACTAAGTGACCCATCCGATAGTAATTGGACCTCATTAAGGCGACCACGGGCCACGGTTGTCTCTGTTTTGTGCCGCGCTGCGTTTGCTTTCCCGAAGACCGAGCCGATAGATAACGCGTTTTAGGTAAATTAGACTTTCTTTCCCGCCGTTCCGCCGTGGAATCTCCCTAGGATCGAGCGTGCCCAGGGAAAATACCGGCCTGCGACCGCGATACGGATTTATGTGTGGATGCCTATCGGTGGCTTCGAAAGCATCCTTGCCCGGCGATCGGTCTTTTCTCTGCGCTCGACCTGTTGCCGTTGCGGTGCCCCTTTACGGTTTTCTCGCCCCCGTTCACCGATGGATGCCTCCGTGATAAGGCGGCGACGCGTTACGTGTTTATTAGTGGTTTTCTGGCCGAGCGAGCATCGGTATGGCGCGGATGCTTTTTGGAAACTGGTTAGCTTCACGGGTATTCTTGGACAGTCGGGAAACGTTGGTCATTGGTATCGAGGTATTCCTTTGATTCTTTTATACGTGTTCCTTCCCCCGGTACAACTGTCCCTTTTACGAAAAATATCATAGATGCAGCGAAGGACCTTTCTCCGTGAGCATTATCGTGGATAGGGCATCGCGAACTAATTATTCCTTTAACTGGAGTTCCCGTTAGCCGGGCGAATCGTCGCTCGTCCTGTTCCCGGGACCTCTCCCCAGCCTCCGGACTCTCTGTCCATCGGCGCACGTTCACCGGAGCGAGAGGAGAGACCGGGTCGATGGCGCAAATTTCTCATACGAATTGAATGTTTAATTAATGATCGCGGATCGCCGCCGCGGGATCGTATGAAAGACGATACACCGGCACGGTGAATTAATATTATCATCGTGGCCGTGTGTACCTGCACGTGGGGGCTTCCACGGTGTAGCCGTACCACACGGAGCCTCGAGGCTGGAACGTTGCTCTCACGGGAACGTTTTCGATGTTATCGCCGGGATATATAACGGCGCCATCGGGCCCTGATATCGAGGGCCGCCACGAAAGTCCAGAGGTGAGAATTAAAGGCATTCGCCCTGGCGGCCGATCTCTCATGCACACCGACGCAGACGACTTTTAAGCACCCGCTTCCCGGTGTGCTGGCCTATTGTCTCGCAGCGTCGCCGACAAGCTGCGAGTTGAATTGTGCGCGTTCCTGCGTGCCCAAGAACGGCGGCACCATTTTTCTTCCCTTGACATATATCGATACGACGCACGATTTTGGCGAAACAATTTTTCAAACCGGATACGCACACCTCGCGGCGCAGAATTCGATTACAATAATTTTGCAACGATAAAGAAATTTCTAACTATTGCACGCGACACTTCCACGAGACGCTCTCAAGGGTTCAACAGCATCGAGAGCATTGAAAAACAAAAAGTATCTCGGATGGGAACGCGCAAGTAGTAAGAACTTCGCGGGCTCATAATGAATTCCGCTTTTCCATTTATAGGCTAGTGAAAGGAGACAAAAATGGGGGTCAACTTTGACATTGTCGCGGCGACCATGGACAAATAGCGGACGATCTATCTTCGCTTTTTATTTATGGCTCGTTTGAACGCGCGGTCCCCTGTCTCGCTACTTAAAGATAGTACATTCTCACGGAGCTAGAGAGGCGCCGTGCACAGAGGTGGGAGACAGAGTTCGGGAAATATTTGAAATAATTTACCTGTCCACGCATTACGGGAGCGAACAGAGAAACCGGGGACGCTCATTAGCATACTAACGACTGCCTCGAATTCTCCGCGTTACATCGGAGAGTATCCTGCCCTTCCTCCCTCCTACACCTGTCCCCCGTTTCCATCGGACTTCTTCCATTTTTGGTGACACCGCGTTCTACGGAATTCTGTTGAGAGACGACGTATGATCCAGTCTTCGGCCTCGACGAAATAATCGCCGACGCTGTGGCAACCCGACGTCCGACATTCTTAATAAAATCCTTTAATTGGTCATTTCTCATGCCGCGAATGACCAATATCGAGCAATTATTCAACGAAGTATTCCACTCGACGCGATACGTTCTACATTAAAAATCATTCCTTACCCAGCGATTTCCCCCAAAGGGCGTGTGAAAAACGAAGAATCGAACGCTCGGGCCGCCCGGGATTCCATCGCATACGAAACCCGCACATCAACCCGTTTTGAAATCTTCCCAGAATTCTAAAAATAAGAAATACAGAATCCCTAATCCAGTCGCCCAGTTCGCCGTTCCGCCGTTGTGCCACATTCGTGTGTCCGAATTCCACATTCGTTTCGCGCCGTGGAAAAACGAGAAGCGCGACGCAGTTGGTCAGTGAGAAGGCCGTACGGGCGGTTCCGAGCGTATGAATATTAACGCGCCCTGACCCGGCTTCCATCCTCCGCGTTGCACCAATTTGCGAGGCTCGACACGCTCGTTAGCGTGCCCTCGCCGGAAGGGGAGGAGAATTCGGAGATTCGCGGCGCGTTCTGATGCAAATTCGGCCCCCGGCCACCATTGTTTCCCGCACGGCGATTATGCGCGACCGACATCGCGACAAATTTTTCACCGCCCGGCCCCGTCGAAAACGCGCGCGCGTGATTCACGTTTAGGACCTCGAACGGTCGTTATTCATCGCGCGACAATGGGGCTGGGACGGATCGAGGACGCGGGGCCGATTTCGTGGCGAAATCGCATTTCACGCCGCGACGCGACGTCGCGACGCGTCGTTCCCTCCCGAAGCCGGATCCTGTTGTCGCGGTTTGCGGCTCGCGGTCAGCCTGGAATTCGAGCTGACTTCCGCTGGAAGTACCCGAGAAGGCACTTAACGCTCGGAAGCGTCGAGTTTTTTTCCGGGCTGGCGAACGCAAGAGTGGTTTCTTCGTTCGTCGTTGCGGAATTGGCTTCATTTATCGTTCGCGATTGGGTTGGTCCGCGTCGGTGGGAGCGCGTTTCACAGGTCGACGGGTTGTTCAACGCAACGAGATCTTGCGAAACTCTTCCCTCGAGGGAAACTGTTCGAGGAAATCTATCGGGATCAAGGAGCCTGTCCGAAATCGAACCTTCCGATTCGTCGTTAATACCCTGCCCTGCTACTAACCGACACCCGTAAATCTATCCCGTTACGAGCGCATCCTTGCGCAACCACCCGCCCAATGGCTTCTTTCGCAAAAATCCAAGGTACACGGAATCGGGTCCAAGTGGAACCTCGCGTACAGCACGCCGGTTACATCACGAAGAAGTGGAGTACCAGAACGTTTTATGCAACACGTGGCGGGCATGTTGGACGCAAAGAGAACGCCTCGTCGTTGGAATAGCGCGCATAGAGGCAATAATGGCACGGGACCAGAAAACGTTCGGGGAAACGGTAGATTTCCACGGTGTTGTCATGGATTTCGCGACTCTCCGGCGATTAGCGTTTCTCGTCACGATCGACAGATTAGTCGACCGGTTCGTTCGTTTTTCCTCTTTTCTTTTCTTCTTCTTCTTCTTTTTCTTCCTCCTAACTGTACGCCGCTGTCCATCGCTACGACTGGGAGTGTCCGAGTCGACCAGCGGCGGAATATATCGACCACGTGCCGTATTTTATCCGCGCCACCGGTGAGAATCTGGTGGCCTCTCCTTTCGTTCCGTGGACGGCTCGTCGGAAATCGTAACGATTCCGCGCCAAGCCGACCGGTTGCGCAAAGAGTGCTGGAACGCCGGGGACTTTCGACGTTACCCGGTGCACCTCTGCAATTGTATCGTCGACGCGCGTTTGCGAAATCGTATGCCGCGGCCTCGCGCGCCTCGACGTAAATGAATTGCCGACGACGCGAGCCTTTTTTCCCCCTCGGCTTCGCCACCGATTGCTGGACGAAAACTTCGAGCAGAGGCACGCGGACGCATTCGTCGGGGGAATTCGATTCTTTTCAACGAACTCGCTCCGCTGTATTTGCGGGACAATTCAACCCTTCCACTTGTAATTACTCGATGCGAGGCCCTTATCACTCGTCGATCACAAATTTCCGAAGGTTTCCCTTTCAATCGTTTCCATTCGCGTCGTTTCTTCTGTCATTTCTTCCGCAAACGGTCCCCATGGTTTCTTTCGCTCCATCACGGAGAATCGCGGTTCAGCCACTGGATCTATTTGCGGCGGCGGTATTTAAACGACCGGCAATTAGACGACGTAATAGCCGCTGTTAAGAGGCGCGATGCGCGAACGGAGTCGCCTTCGTCGCGGTGGCGGCAAGAAAGGTGGCCGCGGAAAAAGTCCGGCCATGGAGGCGGAAGAACGTATCGTGCACGGATTCATCGCGCGTGTTAACACGCGCCACCTTACGGCCAGCCTGTAGGCCCGCTTTACGAGCGAGCTAATTGTACCGGCGCAGATATCGCGGTGACATTTGGCTCAGCAATTGATTTTACGGTGCAGTTGAAGCGCATTCGTAATCCCCGGCAACCGAGATTAACTGTTCTCGACTGCGGACGTCCCCGACGAATCGTGGAATTTATAAATTCATTTGTATCCATCGGCTTCGATTTAGCAAAGTCACGCGACGCACAGCTGCGTAAATTATTCCAGCAATTACTTCGTATCGTGCCAAATACGGAACGACGATGATAATAGCAGTTCGAATGAAAGACGTTCGACCTCGCCTATGGGTTTCGTCGGAAGCAACGCGAGCCATCGACAACGGATGAGCGTAAAACGCGTAACGGAGTGGGAACCGCGAACTCGTGGCTCGCTGGATCCTATAAAACCGCGATTTACGATCGGCCAGGGTGGCCGGCGTGGCACGGAAATGCGCCGCGATCGCCACCTTGCTCGTATGTGGGCCAAATCGCGACGTTCGCTTTGAGCGCACCTTTTACGAGCCAATGAATCGCTTATCCATCGATCCCCGGCGTTGCGCTGCGCGACTTCGCTCCTACCTTATCCCCACCGAATTCGTGATATCCGTGACATAATTTAATGTATGCCTTAACCCTTTCGCGTCACGCGCAAGCGATTCGGAGTTTACTGAACGCAACCCAACAATATTGTCGTTCTATTCGGTAGTTCGTAACAGTAATTGATCCTCGTTCTGTACGCCCGTTCGATCGATGGATCCACGATTTCAGAAGCTTCTGCCGAAGACGAGAGAAACGAGATGGCCCAGTTCACGCCCGAACTGGCCGTTGCCACAGACGCGGCGCCCTTGACGATGCACGTTTAACATTCAGAGCGATGCCCTGCGACGCTCACGTACCCGATCTTTTCAGACCGATCGAGCTTGCGCAAACACAGGAGACACCAATTGACGCAACCATGCGAATGCCCCGCGAAACAGTCCCGCCGTTGTAAGTCCCTAGACCGGATCCAATTCGCTGGAAGAAAGGAGTCCTCTTCTAATCGCGACAGAGGACTGGCGTTTCAATAGGGGGACCGTGAAAAATCGCGGACAACGTCCGACGAGTTGCGCGTGAAATTGTCTTAACTACTGCTACGCGGCTTCGGTAAGAAGTCCGTTCGCATTTGCATCTGACAGAACTGAGGCAGCGTGCGACGCGGAGGAATTCTCGCGGGACTTCTTTCAGGCGACTTTCGAGGGGCCAGAGAGTCGAGTGACGGGATCCGTGGGTGGACGTTTCGAAAATCGAGGTTCGTCGAGACTGCACTGCAACGTTTCGAAGAGGAGAGAATTGTCGAACATCGGACCCGATGCGTTAAGGGTGCGTTTCCAACGATTGTACAGGTACCCTAATATGGGTGTCGCCGGAAGTGCGCAGCAGCGACACCGTCTAGTCGCGCCGCGCCTCGTAAACAAACGATCGTCTCGGGGTTGTGTCGTCTACGTTGGCGGCGACCCGTTGTCTGTTGAATATGTCTGTCTGTCTGTCCGCGAGACAATCGTCGTCGCCGGTGTTCGCGCAGCAGCACTCTTATTGTTAGTCACGCGAGCCACGGATGAAATATCGAACGCGGGGCAACCGTGGAGAGCGTTCGTCGAAACGATTATCACGCGGCGAATCGGTCCCGTGGACGATCTTTCTCGAATTCAGCGGGATCGTTCGGCACATCGGCGGGCTCGCGTAACGAGGAAACACGCTCGTATTGTTTCGCGGAGATCGAGCCGCCGTATCGCGGCACGTTATCGTCGACTGTCAGAAATTAACGTCTCCCCCTCGTTAATCACGTCTCGGACGGTTTCTGAAAAGTGAAAGCAGATACGGTGGCGGCGGCTCTGGAAGGTGAACGAATGACGACTCCCGATGCCTTTCAGCTGCAACAATAATTGGATACGATAACGAATCGTTGACGAAGCTTTATCAAAATATCCAATTAGTAGCAATCCGGTTTTACATGATAGCCGCTGTCGGTTTCAATTCCGCGGACGACGAATATCCGAAGGTGTCGTTCGACATCGCGACTCCCGATCTCGGGGACGAAACGTTGTTCGTCGTCCAGCCCAGGTGAAATTCGATACGAGCATTCTTCCACCCGGCGACATAATGGGTAACGTAGGCAGGGAACAATCGTAGATCGCGCTCGGATTGTACAACAGTTCGGTAGCGGCTCGATGAACAATCGATTGCGATCCCCGTCGCGCCGCAGAATTTATCGCGCACTTGCGAAACGCCCGGTTCTCCGTCGGATCGTTCGACATTTTCCATGCACTTTTCCCTCCACGTCCCTGAATATGATCGAGCAATTAAATCCGTCTCGCGGGAATCGCCTGGGAGGTAATGGCATGCGAGAGCGGCCTTTTCGCCACGGCACCCATACGGCGCAAGACATTTTCCCGGCGCACGCAACGGATAAATCATGGTGTTCCGCGAGATCGATCGGGCTCCCAGAACCACCCAGAACTCTCCTCCGCCTTCGATCTCTCTTTCACTTTGTCTCACGGTGCGACCCGTTCGAACGGGTACGCGGAAAACTCTTCTCCGATCCAGTTTGTCCCTCTGCACCGTCAAATTCGAATATCGCGCGCGCTGATCCCGTCGCGAATTAAAACAGAATCGTCGGGGGGCCGTTAACGTCGATTCGACCGATCGGGCTAATCGTAACTTCTCCCGTCAACGTTCCCTCGCGGCTCAATAAACGCCCGAGAAATAATTCTCGACCGCGCGTATCCAACGCTCCGTCCAGCGGATTCCTTCTCGTCACTTTTCTCACGTGCACCGCGCGCGGCCTCTCCTCGCCGACGAGGTTATACGCGTTGCTCGCGTGTTGCTCGCCGCGACAGGACGGTCCGCTCGAGCGCGCTCGTATCTCCGTTGGCTATTGGAGCGCGATTTGCCGCTTCTCCATGCATCAATCCACACGCATGCCGGGCTATCCGAGGCTGGATCCGCGGAACATCGTTCGACTCGGACGGCTAATGTAAGCAAATAGCTCGCGCGCAGACAAATTCACCGCGACCATATCGGGCCGCCTCGACGGCGGAGGAAAAAGTCTCTGACGTACGAGCCTGGCCGGGACCATAAAGCGCCCCCGTAGTAAGCGGAGCTTTCGAGACGGCCGCGAGAGCATTGAAACACTGACTCGTCTCGCCGCTGCGGAAGATCGATGACTTCCTGATGCAGAACGGTCCGCGATGCCCGCACGAAGACGCGCTCCGACCGCGGAGAATATTCCGGCGACATTTTCCGTTTCGTATCGCATTTAGGAAGTTTCGCTAAGCTCGATCGGTCGCTCGATAAAATCGGATGAAATATATGAGAATACAGAGAGTTTGTTCGTCGCGCTTCGGGGAATTGAAGAATGTAGTCGACGCGTCATAAATTGGACGCATGCACGTTAGCGTATGTGTGCGCAACCTTTTGCCGGTTTATCGCTACAGATAGAAGTAATAGACTGGTGATAATCAATTGCGGCCCGTCTAATGCTACGCTACGTACGCGAACAACGATGAATTATGACGTTGGCGAGCACGTGTGCACGGGCGCAGGAAATACGGTGGCGCCTATTGTTCTTTAGCATGTCGTGAATGACAAAACGGCTGGTTCGATAGCCTGCGTTTATCCCGTCGTTTTTTTTCCCCCCGCCTTCCAGAGTTTCACAGACGAAATTATCCCCGCTCGTGGTTTTGTACAATTTTTCCGCCGCGGAATAGCATTACGCTCGAACCGTATACAGCGTAGAGAAATTCCGCGGCATTTCGCAGGGGAAAAAAAATGCGTACGATCAAATTGCTTCAGCTCTTTCCTCTGGGGAAAACGATATCCTGCATGGCGTCACGCTCTCCGCGAAACGATATCTGTCTTGAAATTTCATCGGGACGTTGAATCAACGCGTGCGGCGAATTCCCGTCATCGGTCGAATTATTAACGAGGCAGCCGAGAATCCGCAAAAGTTCCCGTGAAGACCAGCCGCCAATGTATTCCGGCGCCGTTCTCTTGAACTTCGAGTTCGTACCGCGTATCGCCAGCGGGGCGAACTTTCCAAATCGCGGCAAAGCATCAGCATACAATGACAATGGTCGTTCATTGTTCCCGCAGTTAGGAGCTGTCTGCGCGCGATCTGCAATTCAATCCGCCGTACCGTAGGACATGGAAGCACACCTCGTCATAAAAGTTTCGCGAAACCGCGTGAACCCTGGTGA
Organism: Nomada goodeniana; assembly: GCA_963969485.1. NCBI lineage: Eukaryota > Metazoa > Arthropoda > Insecta > Hymenoptera > Apidae > Nomada > Nomada goodeniana. The sequence goes on along the minus strand of OZ018303.1, from coordinate 3,135,799 downwards.
CGAAGCAGTTCAAATCACCGCGACACCTGCGCGCCTCCCGCGATTTGCATTCGGCCGCCGCCGAATGAAACCCACTTTCCCCGCTGGAAAAATCGACAAATTTGAACGTGACGCTCGTTGAACGCTCGTTCGGCATTCATGAATTCCATCGCGGATCGTGCGTTTCCTTTTTTACTTCATCCCGAAATTTCGGCGATCTACCCGTGGCACGAATGTTACTTCGCAAGAAATTTCTCCATCGTTGTTTCGTCGAACCCGATCGAACCGGCTCGACGCAACGTTCGAACACGAAACGAGAACGAGAGTGCCCCGCGCGTTCAGCATGCAGAACGCACGCTAACCAAGGTCTCTGTGACGGCATGATGTCAGGAATAGTCGACGGTTTTCAGCGATCCCGTTTCGTTTTGGATTAACCCGGCCAACCGCCAGAGACCTCGCGAAATAACCGAACTTCCACCCCAATGAAACCCCTAAAATATTTCTACAAAAGACAAAAAGTACCTCCTCCGATTACCAATCGTCGAATCGGCGAGTGCATATAAACGAGAATTAGCTGGCGCGCAGACGGAAATCCCAGGCGCGGGGAATCGATCGCTGGAATATCGACCGTGCCTCGTGGTCAGTCGTGCATGGAACCAATCGAGACGCGGAATAAAAGCGCGAGACATGAGCGTGCTATTCTCGCGTGGCGGCCGCCAGCTATATCTAGAAATAGCCGTGAAGATCTAGATAAATCGTTACGTGGAACGGCGGCCTTTTATCGTCGGCTCGTCCGCGAGGAAAACACGATTTCCCGGCGTCACGTGAACGCCGCGGTCGGACCGCGGACAGCAGGTGGTACCACGTAGTGCCAGGGCACGGAATTCAGTTCGCACGGCGGCGGCTCGGGCGTCGAGTCATCCCCGCTGGGAAAGTCATGAAGGAAGGAAACGCTGGCGGATTCGTTCGAACGAGGATGACGCGTGTTCCGCGAACCTCCGTTCCCGCTTGAATCGTGCGCGTATCAGGGTCAAGCCGTGCTATTCCGCCGGAGTTACGCGCTCCGGAACGGAGGCGGTGGAAATCATGGATCGTCGTCGTCTCCGGTTGACGCATCGGCGCGGGTTGTCCGTCTCCGCGGCGCGTGATAGGAGTCGCAACAATTTCGGATCTCTCTTCAACGTCATTTTTCGCAGCAATTCAATCTCCGCCCTTCAGATCAAGCTCTCCGTCTTTGCTAGCGTCTCCCCTCGTCGGCAGATTTCTGGATCTACGCCAACGCGCGGACAAAAGCGACCGTCGTCACGCCGGATACTCGGCGGGTGAAAATTGCTCGGCAAATTGCTCGATACCTCGAATGCGATGTACTCCCCTCTAATCGCGTTAACTCGCGACGTCAGACGTCTGTCGGCGCGCGAAACTAGATGTTTGCAAGCTCACTTAGCCCGGCGGATGCGACGTCTCGCGAGCAAAGGTCGCCGTGCATTACGCGGAATCCGAAACGATGCGCGGGCATGTCGCACGTGAACGCCGGCCATGCCCCGCGAAAATTGATCTCCCGGAACGTGGAAACGTCGATCCTCTTTCTCCGCGCGGATCCCCGCCAAACCGGCCGTAGTGTTTACAGTCGCCGGCTCGAGACCGCGCCGATTGCCGATACTGTTCGATTCTGGTCACGTGCTAGAAACCATCGGCATGCTCGCGTTTTTTTTTTCCCCTCCCGATCCCATCGAGGAAATTGTTTTCCGCGGCGAACACGCCGTGCCAATCGCATTCCCGACGCCGACTCGGGGAAACGATGCCCGTGTTCGGATCACGACGAAATTGATCGAGTCTGTAAATCGACCCGAACAGAGACGCGCTCCGTCCAACGATTTTCGACGCGCGACCGAAATGGCAGCGGAAAATTTGTGGCCGCTACTTGGAACTGGACGACCGGCGATTAATACGAATATGGATGCGTTCCAAGTGTATCGTAAACGCCGGTTTAGGGTTAATAACGTGGTTTTATACGGTGCTCACGGACGGGTCGGGTATACACGGAGCGGGCGCGCGCTAGGCTGATAGTCCTTTTTGGAACACGCTTCTCGAGACGCGAGGTTCTTAAAGCGGGTACAATCGGCGGCGTGTACACGCTTGGGCGATCGCAATCAGTCCATCAGCCGTCGTCCAATACAGATTCAGCGCAATTATTTATGGTGACATTGGAGAACCGTGGAAATTAGTGATTTACGGTCGCGCAGAATCGGCCGTAAACTCCGGGCTCATTAAATCCCGTTTCTCCGGCTCGATCGCCGAACCATAATCCGCGGCGTTCCTTTCGTCCGCCGGCACCGACCAACGACTTCTCTTGCATTTTTCATCGACAATTTGTCAAGCTTTCCCGGGCTCGCCGTTCGTTCACGATCACGGACAAACGGTCTCACCGCCGGTGTTTTCTATATGGCGTTACAAATCGGCCCGGGATTCCGGGCGTGCCGGCTGATTTGCACTAATCTCGGCCTGTATCGTGACGGATTTGTCGCAGTCCCCCCTTAAACGGCGCGCCGTTTCAACCGACGGCCGGCTCTTTTTTCCCCGCAACGATTCTGATTTTCAGGCGTTCGCCGTACGTGATTCGGCGAGTGCGTCAGGATCGCGGCAGAAAAACTTGACACGGCTTGCGAGCCGCGCGTGCTTGTTGCCAAATTTGGCTCGCGAATCCTGTTGTTCGGCCCGATTTGGTCGCTCGATATGGAGATATAGGTTGAAGCGTGTGACGCGAAGGCTGCCCTATTATTTCATCCGAGAAAATTTCATTTCGCAATTCTTTGAAGCGCGCGAAGACAAATTGTGCAGTTACGGTTCCACCCTTTCGAGCGTTTCTAAATGTGTCAGCTGCGCGCGAGTAAATTTCTTAAGAAGAACGAGTGCAAGTGCTGCACGCGCGCTCGCCTCTTCACAATTTTTGTCGAATCGCTAGCGCGCCGATTGTGTTCCCGGTCAATGAAGACCATCGTAGGCGGAAGCGATCGACCGGCTATGCCACTGTGGATCTCGAGTGCACACGACGGCACCGTGACCCCTTTCACACAGTCACGGTGACAGCCAGGGATCATCTGGCGTACGAGAGCCGTTTTGAGCGCGCGCCTTCATCTGAGATCACGAGATTATAGCTCGAGGTACCGCTGGTCCGCTTCCATCTCGCGATCATTACGACTTTGTCGACCGGACGCTGTTGTTCACTTGTCCCGGTAGATTAATCAACGCCGTCAGCCTCCTGGACGCTGGAATTCTTCGATTCCTCGTTTCTCCGCGATCATCGTGAATCGGTCGTTGTTGCGCGCCAGCCCCGGACCATTCAGTTATTTTAATTGCGAAGACTTATCGAACGCGTGCGCGATCATCGACTGGCCGATGATTCATTGTCGTCATGTGGGCCACGTGGCGATAAATACGTGGACAGGTTCGGAGGATGATTCGTCGATCGCATCTGGAGCGGTACCGCTACGCGAGCTTTTGGGTTTTCGAACCGTTAGCGGGCCGCCCACGTGGGCGCGTCAGGTGGAGAGTCCAGAATCCAATGTTTCCGGTTCACGATGAAATATGACCGCTTTGGGTCCAATCTCGGGTTTAATTCACAATCGAGGGTCACACGGAACGGTATTCGTCGGTAATTTATAGTTCAGGTCACCTCACGGAATTTCTGTTAATTTATGCTTCGCCGGGATATCCATCGAGATGTTCGTTCAACGTTCGGGTCCGAATTATACGAGAGGTTCTACACCGCGGTGAATACGACGAAACGGATAAAGAAGTTCGAGGGGAGAGTGAATTTCCCGATTAGTAGAGATATTCCCCTCGGTTACCAGATGAGATACAAGTATAAGTACGAGACAGAGAGATCGGTCGCGTCGTAAATTAGTTCACGATGCGCCGCGTTCGAGGCGGTTTCATCGTCGGCCGACAGGCGTTTAATTTTACAACCAGCCGCGCCGCGTGCAACGCTCCATCTTCTACGCCACCCTGTCCACCCTTTCGCTGATCTTCCCTCCGTTCGGTTCAACCTTCTATCCTAGCCGGGGCCATGCTAATTCCCGTGACGCGCGTAACATTAAGCTCTGACGTTTAATCCGCTAGAGGAACACGGCTCGTCGACCCTTTATACGCCGCGTAAATGATCCTTCTTTCTATGTATACGCAGCTGAATTCCGTATGGAAATTAATTGGAATTGGACTGGCACCTCGCGGAAACTCGGCTGAAATTCGTCGGGATCCATGAAGGTATCTGAATTTTCGTCCAGCCCACGCGGAGTTTCGTATATTTCGTTTCAATGAATGAACAAGAAACTCAACTGTTTCTGTAACGAACGGAATACCAACTAGGAAGCTGTTTCGCGCCGTTCTCAATGAATAAACATCGCGTTACGAGTAGATGTCATAAACGGGATCCCGCTTCTAAGAAGCGCGTCCGTTCGAAGTCTATTAGGGGCAAATGAAAGAAATCATTCACTATGCGCAGCAATTGTGGCCACGGTAAAAAGTAATGCGACCGGTGAAAAAAGCCGACCTGCAAGGTGATAAATCTCGAGCGAAACCACTGTGCAACCGCGATCGAACTAGAATTCAGTTCAATCCCTTTCGAAGATTTTAGATGTACACGCGTGACTTTCTAATTTATTCTCGGTTACAACGATAAAACAAAGCGTGGCCAGTTTCTGTGCCCCATTGTTTCCCACCTGTCCAAGAGGGCGTGGAATAAATAATTCAAAATGAACGTAAACCAATTTCTCGAACTATCGCCGTGCGTTTAGCGTGCAACTTCAGCGTTTAACCGTCCATTCTTTTTCTCTGATTACAGTCATTCTTCGGAAGGACCTACAACAACCTCGGCAGCATATCCGAATGCAAGAACGGAGGCGTGTGCGTCATCAACAAGAAGAATCGCACAGCCTGCAAAGCGTGCCGTCTACGAAAATGTCTGATGGTCGGAATGTCGAAGTCCGGCTCCCGATACGGACGTCGTTCCAACTGGTTCAAAATCCACTGTCTGCTCCAGGAGCAGACGAACGGCGGCCAGAACGTGACCGCCGGGGCTGGTTCGCCGTTCGGCCCCGGCTTCCTACCAGCATTCCTACCTCAGCCTCAAAGTCAGCAAAGTAGCGGGGTGTACAAAGACGGAAAGGATCGTGCTTCGCCTAGTCAGGAAGATTTAGCCCTTCAATCGCATCTGTTGCACGTGGCCATGCTCAAACAGGAACGCGAACGGGGCAACAAATCGCCCCACCCCGACGACGTGGCCCTTCAGAACCAGCTACGTCTTCTGGCCTGGCAAAAGGAACGCGAAAGGGTTAGTGGTAATCCTCAGCAACCACCGGGAACACCGCCAAGAGATGCAGCAACACCGCCACCCTTCTATAGACAGCACCAACACCATCATCCAGCATCCCCAATGTTCCCGGTGAACTTCGCTCAAAAGGAGGGTGTCTGCGTGCCGACAAGCCCGTCCGACGTCTTCAGACCGTTCCTACCGTCTTACAAGAGGACAGCTGACACCCCCAGCGACAGCGGCGCTTCCTCCGTGGACGGTGGCGACGGCCAAGACGGTGAATCCAGGAGCAATTCAGCCCTGAGCTACTTCAAAGCCAGCGCCGCGTCCCCAACCCTGTCAGAACGCGAATTCCCGCCGAGGAAGATCAACGCGACGGTCACATTGACCACTGGTTACCATCCTCATCAGGGCATGGGCCTGATATATCCACCGCCGGGCTTGGTGACACCGGCAACGTCACAGCACTCGCCCAGAGGTGGCGATCTTCTCCTGGTCAGCCCTAGTCCAGGTGGTCTGGCCGTGGAACAAGACGAACCTATCGATCTTAGCGTTAGGTCGAGCAGAAGCTCACCGCGACCCAGCCAATCGTCAGAAGAGGACAACAGATCGAACGACAACGATTGCGACCTCGACAGCCCGGCGAAGGAAGAAGCCACGACGAAGAGCAAGCCTTTGGATCTGACACTGGGAGTCAAGAGGCCGGCGGAGCTGCCGATGTCGTTGTGAGGTCCTCGATGACCCGACAGCCCCGGGACGGGCTGGTTTCGTGCCCTTGGCGACGCACGCTGTGCGCAACGAGTCCTCTGTGGACGTTCTGTTGGCGGATGGTGGCAAAGGCGGGGCCACGGAGATCGATTCTCTTGCGCGCTCGAAAGTTCAGCCAGAGGACGATGGGCAATCGACGATTGGAACAAATTGGACGTACCCTAGAGACTACGATGGCGAGTAGCAGCGCGAAGATATGTCGCGTCGCACGGCGGAAACGACGGAGAAGATGAATCGTTGCGGAACGACGAGCGAACCCGCCACGAAAATGTGTTCAAATTTGTACATAGGTGTGTCATCGGTCCGGGAGATGAGAGATTAATTTATTTACGACCGAGTATCGTCCGTAAACGTGTCGCTCTTTAATTGATCGATTCGCAGCGCGGTGATCGGGCGTGCGAAAAGAAAAACGATAGAAGTCCCTGTATAAAGAAGTATCGCGGATATATCGGCCAGTAGTGGAGTGCCTTAATATAATATATTTATATCAAAGTATTCTATATTGTATATGTATGTATACTTGGAACGGCCCGCTTTGCGAATATTATTTTGTATCTTACGTTGCGACTCGCGGCGAGTCGCGTTCTTCTTCATACTGTTTGCACATGCGAGTGCAGAAAAAAATCGAGGGAGGTGGACGATGATCGGGTACGAACGTGTCCGCGAACCTGTCACGACGAGAGGCCAGTTAATAAATGTGAACGAGAGAAGTGACGCCACGTCAGGTGTACGGACGAAGCGTGCATCTTGTAAATAAGCAGGAAAAAAAAAATAAATAAATGTGCCTGCAATCGGGAAGGGGAAGACTCGACTGTGAATCAGAATATCGCTTTTATGCTTCCGTTCGATGTACCGACTTCTCGGCTGGCGTAAACGGGCGCAATATGTCTTACTTCATGTTCCCTTCTTTCGACACTTTTTATTACTATTATTATTATTATTATTTTTGTACATAGTAGCATGTAAACGGTGAACACGAGCGGCCAGTACCTAAACGTATCGCGAAATTAAATATTTTTGTTTAATCTACGAACAAGCATTTCTGTGATTTTCATTGCGTTTCCCGATCCTAAACTCTGTCGTCCCGAATTCAAAGAGTTAATTCGAAATTAATCAACCTTCCCCTAGATCCATTGCTTTCATTCTTTCTTATTTTTAAGCAACAGATAACACTAATGGAAGTTTTCGTCCAAAATTTCACGCTGTACCTCTTAATTTACATTTCTCGAACAAAATTATGATTCAATAAGACAGGAGGTGGACTTCATTTACGTCCCTTTAAATTCCCAATCCGAGGCGAAACAGGAAAACCAGTCCACTGAATTGGATAAAGGTAAATGGATCGGTAAACACCGGGCACGGTCCATCGAGTATACACCGGCGGTGTACCGAGCGTTCGCCATTAATCAATCGCATCAGGAAGCGCGAGAGCGTTGCAAAATCGTCGAGTTACGGATACCTGCCCACGCAGATGGCCTTGCCAGGTCGAACGTTCCTTCCACGTCCGGATCGCACGCGATCGTCGCTACCATCTCGTATCCGTGTCCCTATTCCGCGATGATGCCCCGCTCCACGTGACTCGTGATCTTCCCGAGAGCCTCGATTATCGATGCTAATCGACCGTGCATCCGTATACACCGCGTTCTTGCCGCGCGATAATCACTTTACGTAACACTCGAAAATCGAACAATACGTCGCGGATGGAGAATCGCGGAATAATTGTCTTTAAATTATAAATATATAATTAAATTATATGTTGAATAAATAATGCACATTTCATACGCGTTTACGTTAGACCGTTAGTTCGTGGGATTCTGCAGAAATTGGTTAATACGCGAGATAGAGTATTTTTCTCCGACGGTGCAAATGAAAGTTAATTAGAAGAAATAAAATAAGGGAAGCCAAACTCGTCTAGAGCTCTGGAGTATTTATTGCTCTACATTCTTTTCAGACACGTTTCGCTGGGAATGCGATAATTCACCACGCTATGATCCGCAGGCAGGGAATCATTCATTTCTCGTGGTAATGTATACGCGACATAAGGGACCGCGTTCCACGCGCGCGGTAGGTATCGTACGTACAAAAAAACTGGTACACCCTGAAAAATCGCGGCTCCGTCCGAGTCGATTTGTCGATCAGGCGAATCAGGCGCACGTACATGGACCGAACGGGAAACGTATTCGCCAGTGGCCTGCTTAACTGTGCTCTACCCACCGGGGAATATTACCTAAGTGTTCAGGATCGGTTTTGTTCCCCTAGAAAGACGGGATCTGGTAGAAGAATGAAATTTCATCGTAGTACTACACGGTGCGGAGGAGATTTCGATCAAGACAGCACGGTTTCTTGCTTCGGGGTTATAAAATGCCATTGCGATGCTTTTCTTCAAGCGGTGCACGTCTGTACAAATCAATCGGGAAATAACATGTTCGAAGCTCGAACCATTGGTAAAGTGATGCAATTGTAAATTTGTACGCTTTCTAGAAAATCGTCAGTTAAATTTTCCACCGAATATAGTACACGGAACAACAGTTTCTTTAGAGTCAGCCACGGCTGTGCATGTCCGTTGCAAGACACCATTATTTGTAAGCCACCCTCAAATCACCCCACAGTCATCTGTCTTCCATCGAAAAATTCTGCGTGCCTTTTGCAGATCGACCAACCCCCCTAGAAGGAGCAGTATCGATTCTGAATAGTCGGATCATGTCCGCGTCGGTGTAACGTTCCTACGGGATGACAAACAGACGGGACTCGGGGCAGTGCGTCAATCCGTGCCGACTGGATGCAACACCAATAAGCAATCGTTTCAACCCGCCATGACTCTATGCATGAGAGTTGTTTAACGCTGGCAAACGTAGGTCGATTTTGCCCTGTTCGCGGCCTCTCGCCGAGTGAAATATCGACGAACCTCCGTTCCCCAGTCAGCCACCCGGAGATCGACGACGTCTACTTCACTCGCTCTGCGGGGGAAACTGGAGCGATCTAGATCTTGACCAGACTTCTACGACGACCGAACGTGGGCTCTTGATTAAAAGAGTCACTCTATGAAGAAAAGTACTTTAAATGTTTGAGAACCAATATTGCACTTTAATTGACGACCATTTAAACTACGATTGTTAACTAGATTTTCTCTACTGAATTTTTTAAAAGAACAGAAAAACAAATCTGGTACTCCGGATTATAAAATAAAGATTTTCGATAATTAACATATTGCAAGGATTTCTATATAAATCCACATTAGAATTCCGTGTAGCTCGATCGATTAAGATGCCCGGGCGTCGACGTTGATCGGTTCATTTGCACAAAACAAAAACGGAGGTCGCGGAGGCTGCGTCGCGCTGTCAGGATTCTTCTGCCGCCAGTGGCAACCGGAAGTTCTTTAAGATGCACAAGGGGAGACCAAGCGAGATCGCGAGCGATTTCCGATGGCCGTTTCTGTTTCGCATTCGAGGGAAGATCTGCTCTTCGAAAGGAGAGACGCGCGTATAAAATACGAGAAGCGGCCAACATAGCGCACAAGTGCTCGATGTCAACAGCTCTCCAGGGACTTGGAAGTCCATCGGACACGAGCAGCCATTGATCGACTACTTACTCAGGTTCTACGCGGCTCGAATAAGAAGACGAGGTGATCTCGTGTATACACTGGATCGTATCTTGTGACCTGTCGATTTTTTACTCTTCCTCTCGTACGATTTTCCGGCCGGAGGAAACGAAGAGTGGACACGGAAATTCAGCGAGTAAACCACCGAGGATAATGATTCATTATTAACGAGGCTTAATTAATAGCGACAAATGAGAACTCGCGTAATGACTGAACCGCGATAGGTACGAGTAATGAGCCACGTCCTTCGGCGATTATTAATTCTCGTGGCCGTGGTATCGCTGATGCAGTGCTCGATAAGGGTATCGTTCATTTTCTATGTTTGCTCGCGAGAAGGTAATCTCGCCACTCTCCCTTATTTGGTTTGCTACTTCTTCTAAACTGTACGGTTTAGATATCCTCGTGTATTTTCACTTTGCCCGTGATTTTTATACATTGTTGAGTGTCATTCTATTACTAAAAAGTATCATAATTCGACACCCCAATACCCATATCCCCCAAGTAATCTGATTAAATTCCCAATCATATATATATACGAATCCCGAACTCGTAAAACCGAACCCACGAACTTAACAAACAACACTAGGATCGTCCCGTAAAGAGCGATGTTCGACGGCGCAGGGATCGCCGAAGGAACGCGAGTCCCCTAATCCAGATTTCGATAGGCAAACGAGTCAAAACGTGGGCAACGTTTCAGACTGATCCATGGCGCGTCATGTCACTTCCTGTCTGCCCATATACGTGCCCATACCACAGACGAGATATAGGTATAGACAAGTCACGCAATGTAATTTTTCGGCCAGCATTTCTGGGACCCCGGTTCCCATTACCATTTCCGTATCACTCGCAGCGTAAACTCCCCGGCAATTCGCAGAAATCGTATTTGTTTATGACACTACCGTGCCGATTTTAATCAACGACGTCTTAAATTAAAGGTCTCGATTCGAGGAACGATCTGTTCCTATTTTAGAACGAACCTCCACCCTCATCATAAAATTTAATTTATTCTAAATAGATTAAAAAGAATAGTTCACAAGTATTGGCTTGTAAGTTTAAATTGCAACACGTTTGTAACTTGTATCTTCATCAATTAATTTAAATAAATCTTCTGTGAAAGCAATTCTACTGCTCTTTTTATTTTCACACCTTAACAATCCCTGAAAGAACCTAATTCCACTTGCTTACACAAGAAGTACCGTGGAGGGACTTTAAATGCAAATTCCTAAAGCGAGAAACTTGTAAAAATTGTCCTATACGTTATTAAATTTGGAAGCAGGAAATTCTAAGTCTTCACTTCTTGGAAAATTAGTTGCAAAGGGTAGAAACTAAGCCGTACGAAAACGCAACAAAGTTGCAAACAAGGCCTCGCGAAAACGCAACAAAGTTGCAAAAATTCTGGAGAAAAATTGCAACAATGTTGCGCAATTTTTTGCAACAAAGTTGCAACGCGACGCCTCGCGAAACGCAACAATGTTGCAAAATCTGCGAAATTTGCAACTATGTGATCAAATTTTTGCAACTATGTTTGGTCAAAAATTTTGCAACTTTGTTGCGTTTTTGTAAGGCGCAATTTGCAACATTTTGAGGCATTATTTGCAACCTGGTTGAATTTTGGTGAGGCGCTTTATGCATACCAGGTTGCAATATATTTAGTAATGTTGAGGTCTAGAAGAAGCTTTATGAATTTACTATAACTAAAGGATAACTAAAGTACGTGGCAAAAGTTCTTCCATCTTCTTTCTTGCTCTTCTGCACAATGAGAAGTGTCGGTCATGAGCAAGGGACGCTCAAATCAGCGTGGGATTTCTGAGTCGGTATGGCAGTCACGTTGGGCCACGAAAGTCCATAAGGTGATTTGTCTATTCTTATATCTCGTCGGTGCCCACACCACAGACGAGGGAAAACGTCGCGCGACGTCGCTGTTTCGTTCCAGAATGGGGAACGAAGGAGAGGGATACGAGAAGAAGGAATCATGGCGTGCACGAAGAGCGTTAGGGGTTAACGAGGGCCGATCGTGCGATCGTTCGATCTTTCCCAAGAGGCAAGGCGGCCCAATTAGAAGGCACGAAAAAGCTGGGCGCATAATCAGCAATTTGTATTGTCGAGGGATAAGGCTGCTCCTTCCCTCTTGCGCTCTATGCCTTAGTTCGTCTTCCCCCGTTCTCTATCCTCCTCTATTACAAGACAGATTGTAGATACATGTACACGCTGCCTCGTTACACGTGTCTGCCTTACACGAGCCCCGTTTCTCCAATATGCGGGGGCCAGTTTACGGAATAACTTCATACGCGGGACCGAAGCCTGCGATCAAGTGGTACGAGAATAATACATGGGAGGAATGGGTCTCGGGGATGGCACCAGATTAAGCTATGCAACCGCCAATTATCGGCAATTTGATCGGGTTATAACTCAATTTAAAGTAATTGGGCCGTGCATCGGAGACCTCTTCTTATCCTTGCGGTCTCTTCTTTCTCCCCTCTGTTTTGTTTCCGTACAGGTATGTCTGTGTAACTTGAAATGTGTTACCGCTCGGGACTATGGACAGGCAATGCACAGAGAGAAATGGCGACGATGGTTTAGTACGTGTATAAAGGACGAGGGGAGAAAAGAGAGAGAGAGAAGGAGGGACGTCGCGGACAGGAACGCCGACGCGGCTCAATCGCTTTTAGCGCCTCTCGATGATCGTAAATTGCCGATCGAACAGTGCGGACGTGCCCGTTCCTCACAGCCGGAAGAAGACGCTTGGTGCGTGCTGCGGTTGAGCCAACAGTTCCTTCCTCGAGGCGTAACCATCACTTACGCGCGGAAAAACGAAACGTCTTATTACCAGCGGGAATTTTTCGGCCAGATTGCAGTTTACACCTATGCAACGATCGATCATTCCCTGTGAACCGATTGGAAATAAATGCGCGACCGGGAAGACAGCTAGAGGCTCGGGAGGACTTGATTTTTCGGGAATCTTTTTTCAAATCGGAACGCCGGCCCGTATTAGCCCTTTGCACATATGGTCCCACATATTTTAACCACATTACACATTTTCCTGATAAAAGATTAGAAGAAATTACTATGTACAAACCATACTAAACTTCGTACACGCGCATATCGTTCATAATACCCACGGTACACATAGTTCCACACTCAGAGCACACGAATCCTTCCAACACCTACTCTCGCCGCTTCACCGTGGTCCCACGCAACGAATCCATACATAATCGTAGTGAAACACCTACGAGGGCGTAGTCGACAAATTTTCGACTGGCCCAGACAGCTGGGCCACGCGTGCCAACGATCGAGCAGCATCTCACCTCGTTCGTCCTTGTTCCTCTCAGGATCCTTCAGCCTCGCCTTGTCGAGCGTGCCTCGTGTTTCGCAACGAGCTGCCGGCTGGCCGACGGGATCGTTACGTCTCCGGCCGGTTCGCACCCGTTGACAAATTTGACAAGACACGCAATCGATCGCTCTTAATCGGCGCTAATCGATACAGCGATCGGTTCATTAGGCGGATCGGGCTCGTTTCTCCCTGCGGCGGAGCGGATCGAGCGCAACAGATATTGGCTTTTCGATCACGTCGGCTCTCACGGAAATCTCGCGATTGCGCCGCGCGCCACGGCCTTCCTTCTTCGACGATCTCGCGCCTCGATCGATACCACGGATCGGCTTCCGAACGAGCGCCGCCGCCAGTTTTCCGTCGGTCGTCCCATCTGGAAACAAGGTTACGGAGCCGTGGAAAAGTGTCCAGTCCGGACGGAATTGATAGTTAAATATGGCAGTCGAGGGAAACCAGTTTTCGCAGTAGCTAATTCTATCGAAGGCGTTCCTTTTCTTTTCTGTCTTTAGAGGGTGAATTCAGTAGGAGATCGCGGCGCAGGAAAAAGTGGCAGGGTTACGACAGAGGCGAATTTATTCGTGCTATTTCTGGGCACCTGGAAATTTATGTAGTCCAGTTTTAACATTTACTCGGCCACGGTTTTTCCTCGCCGTTTCGCAGATGCTGAATGTTGACGCAATAGCGGGGAAACGTTTAGCTATTCGAACGGACGATGACGTAAAATAGGAAGTGCGAGGTACGTCAAAAAGTAGTAAGCGATAAGAATAATGCAGGAAATTCCAGAACCAATCAGAATAATGACCCAGGCAAACAGGAGGACGCAAGAGGCAGGCGCGTCAAGGAAGGAATGCTAGTCGATCGACTTTCGATTCCCCCCCCTCCCCGTGTCTAATTGACTTTCCTTACGAATTCGATAATGACTCGCCGGATTACCAACGAAGACGCCTTCATTCGTCGGCCCCCCTCTTGTAGCAGCGATCCAGCAATCGTGCACGAAACATCACCGGGGTACGCAACGAGCGCTGCGTTCGCGAGTGCGTGGCGAAACTTGACCCGACGCAAGAACAGGTAATTATTAACGGAGATCCGAAAGACCCGACGCACTGCCGGAGCATTCTTCATCCGTTGCTTCCTCTCTTCCTGATCCGGCCCCACCCGCGGCACAAGCGCGGCGCGTGTACATGCTATCGCACGTGGAAATCGAAGACACCCCTTTTATCACAGGGAAACGGGACGCCCGTGCAACTAAACCAACATCGCGGTTGACTGATTTTCCTCAATTAAATAGCGAACACTTCTCCAGAGATAGTGCGCGTAGATAACGGCCGCTATCAAGCTACTCGCAAGTGTCAGCTTCAGTTCAGCGTGGACGGAGCGACATCTTCCGACCGACCTCGTTACAGCCTTGTCGTGCGAAATATTCCACGCGTTTCCGGATCGCTGTTTCAATTTTTCCCCGGTGCTCAATTAAAACCACCGACGATCCGCCTGCAACTCTCTCCTTCTACACCGTTTCCCTCGTCGACAACGGAATAACAACTCGCCTATACTCGTCGTGCCTAGTACACTTCCTATACGTCGCTAAGTGCGAAGCAATTTAACTGAAACCCCATTAACCCTTCCAAGATGGACACAGGTGTAACAGGAAGGAAGGGAGGTAGAAAATCGCACTTGTCGCTCGCCAGCTCTACGGTGTGTTGCGCCGCGTTTAAATGTGGCGAGCATCGAACGCAGTTGGTCGTTTCTCTATGAACCGAAGGAGGAAGGAACAGGGCATGAAATAGAGGAGGAAGAAGAAGACCTCGCGAGGCAAGGGGTCACAACCGCTTATGTAAACCATATAGAAGCACACACTATCTAGCAGCGAGCCGTTTATCTAATAATATTATGGTGCAACGCTAGCGCAACCCATAAGAGGGGCTCGAGATGCACCGGCCGCGATGCATATAGATATACGTACATACATACAAAGGGTTCGTGCTCTTATGGCTGTGCAAGGGAAATGCTTGAGAACGGCGTGGTTGAGTGCAAGGTGCGCGAGACCCATGGGGGTGTGGGAGCATTTGTATAGATACTATCACCGGATAGAGTACGCTAGATAGAGGAATACGCCACGGCGATATTATCGTTGCATGAAACTAATACGCTATTGGCAGCGCGCCCTTTGATGTTAATTAAAGGGACAAGTGGAGGTGCGATAAAATTAAATGAGGCGTTGCCTGAAAAAAATTGATATCGGGATAGGGGATACGTGAATTTTTAATGGATGTTACGAGCGACAAATTAGATCGCGATGGATAGAAAAATTGACGATGAAGGAAAGATTTTCATAACGATTTCAACTTTCTAGCGCCACTTATTTCTATCCAGCAATAATTTTTCATTTCCCGTTTCTCCATCAGTCGGACTTCCGCGAAAAAAACACCATTGCCAGGAGAGATACATGAGATTAATGATAATAAAAATTCTTACCGATTTTTTTTCACCTCCCTTCTATGTTGCCAAGACCTTTCATTAATCCTATATTAGGGAAAACTTTGAGTGAACCAATGAACCTGTTTACATGTACCAGATCACCGATACTTTCTTTCATGTTACAACCAAATCAGAGTAACTGAAATCCATATCGGATGGGTACAAATATAGAAATCACACCGATCAACAATTCCGGATCCTGTAATTACCTGGCATCGGACTCTCGCCAAATTAATTCACTTTCATCACGGGGGAATCAAAATTCAGGCACACGAATCAATTTAACTAAATCGCAAGATATAACGAGTGAAAAGGAACAACATTTTTCAAAAGTCCACCTGCCCGCAACCACTAAATTCGATTACTTTCTCCGGCGCTAATGTCGCAGGTGTAAAAATTTCTCCAAAATTCCTCCGTATTTCCGCAGCAAAACAATGAACATATTGTTGCTGCAATAAAACTGTCGATGACGCCAAGATTTCGAATCGATTCAAGCTACTTCAGGCCCGAGTAGCGTGACAGGTACTATCGACAAGCTTTTTTTCTGTTGCGACAAAACTGTGCCGTCCCCTGTCCAGTCGCAGGCCATACAACCGGCTGGCGGCTTGTAATCTCGTTGATACTAGAGTGAATCGGATTATAGCTGGTAGCTGACCGGTAATACCGATTCCGCTAACAGACTTCCCGATAGTTCCCGAGCCGCGTCGAATTTCTCTACACGCGTGTTTACGCCGCTCCGCGCCACGAGCAGCATCACCTTTTCTCCTGTTGCACCACACCTGGAATGGCGATCGGCCACGCAACCGGTAGCACACGCGACGCATTAAGTCCATCATTTTTCTTGTATCCCGACATTAACCTTTATGGTAGACGGTGCGATCGCTCATAATAACGCGTGCCATCGTTCCAAGTAACCCACGTGTCTACCTTTCTGTATTTCGACACCGTTCTTCTTCTGTTCGTCAAGGCTCGGGAACGTGCGAATAATTTTCCACGTCACTGGCAATCCTACCTCTTTCAGCCCGTTTCTTTTGCCGGCAGCTTTTTCGCGCAATATGGTGCAATTTTTGTGCCCAGCTCATTTTATTATTACTTTTTAGTTCCTTCAATTTTTTAGACCGCCTTTCAGAGAATTGCGGACGGAATTGTAAAGATGTTGGACTTTTGCGATAGCTAATTACGAATGACAGGATGATAGCTGCCCCAAGGATTCCCGGTGCTAGATTGCGGTAACGTGATTAGAATTTAGAAACTTATTGTTCGAAGCTGCAACTATGTATTCCTGTCAGCCGTTTCACATGTACAATGTAGCATTAAGGATTGTTTAACATTAAACGTGACGTTCGTCGGTTCAGTTGCACCGATCCGCTGGTTAGGTGTCAATAGATAATAGAGGAAGTCAAAGCGATTGAGGGTATTAAGATAATAAGGGAAACCGACGATACATGCCGTGGAGCGATTTGACGATTACGTGTGAGCTATCAGGGAAATATATCGCGTAAATACACAATGGAAATAATTCCTGTGCACAATAATTTGTGAAAGAATATTGCACACAGCTTGCGTTGCATATCTGAGAAAACCTGGACTAGCAAGTCGAACGATTTCCATAGCAGCAAGTGTTAAAATAAACTTCGCAGAAGAACAATTATTCCTTCTAGCGATAAATAAAGTTTCGCACACTATTGTTAATTAATCACCTAAACTTTCATGACCGTAAACACTCGCTTAGCCACCCAATTCCGCCCCGTTTCAATCTCAACTCCCCTTTCCAGCAGCACAGGTAAGTCAGAAGGGAGATCTAGATCTCGGTAGACAGAAGCTACCGCGATAACAGGTAATCCGCGATTAGCAACGCGTCGATTGGTCCCGTATCGTCGATCGGTGGCTCCGATCCCGGCGATATTTCAACGTGATCGGGACCTCGGTGGACGGTGAAACTCGATCTCGGGGATCGAGCACACGGATCCCCCATCGGGAAATCCCCTTTGAGAAGCCGGCGGCGCCGGTGGACGTACCGCGAAGCTTCGTCCCGCTTGAGTGATATAAAACCGGCATTCGCGAATAAATACTCCATTGCAGGAGCACCGGGGCCCTAAATATTCATGGGACTACTCTCCTTACTGCTGCGTCTCTTCCCGTCTCTCTTTTGTCCGTCCATGCTCGAGTTCCTCCTGTTTTTAACCTCGACTATTGGCCGCGGCGGGGAACGTCGCGTTTGTTACCGGCCGCCGCGGAGACTTTACCATTGCTCCGATCGTCCGAGACATTGTATCCTTTTGCCGATTCGATCGACGTTACGAAACGATACGTTCAATCCTGCGCGCTCCTCTTCCCGATGGAAGAAGGTTTATTCGATGACCCTCGATCGTCGCCCGATTTACGATTCACCATTCTAACGAATACTGAAATTCGCTTCTCCCTAATTAGGTTGGAAAGCTCGACAAAATCTGTGCGCAAGTTATAAGTAGAATTCTAGCGTTCAAGCGATTTCCCGTGGCGTACGTTCGATCGCATCGAACAGCAACCTGCAGAGAAGATAGTCATCGTCGACGCGAGCGTCGCAATCGACGCGGTCGCAATTATCGGGAAAAGTCAACTCGACCGCGGCACCGTGAACACTCCGCAACGTTCGACGCGATCGCCGATCGAGTTGCTCGCTAGGCGCAAGCGTTCGCAGAGCGCGTCGCGAATCACCGCGGATCGGCGTTCACCTGTGCGAACCGTTGCCCGGTTGGAAAATGATCCGCGGCTCGCCGCCGGTAAAAGGGTGAAAAAATGACGCGAACGGGAATGAAGGAAAAAATGCGTGGAAATAATATCGCGGAGTGTCCTCGATGCCTTTCACCGTGGCGCATTAATGCTACCCTGTGAGAGGCGCGTGCACGCGCCGCCGGATGAAATTCAAATTCGCGGCCGCTATCCTATTCGAAACTGCTAATTCCACGTCATTTCGCTGATGGACGAGACTGGTCGTAGCGGCGGTGTGTTTCATCATTCGCCACCTTCGAACCCGGCAACGAGACAGCTCCCTCGATACCTGCACGCGAGCGTCCCGACACGACGGATCGAGCCTCGAATCGTGCTCGTAAATCCACCTCGACAAATGGAATCCCGTTGGCACAATGAACGTGGCGAATTAACACGTCGCCGCGCGGCACGCTCGAAACGGGAGAAATTTCGTTGCTTTGAGGAACGGCGCTGGCCACGAGTGGCTGGGCTGCGAGGATGATTATGGCCGATGAGAGGTGCTCGTTTGTTTATGGTTGCCGCGGAAATGTGGACGGTTCGTCGTGTTGAATGTGCTAAAATGTAATAGGCGGACAATGTACCGGGCGGCGAGATGGGCAGACGTACTTTAATTTGGATAGATTCGTATTTGTATTTAACCGGGGATACATCGATGCGGAGCCATCGAATAATAAAAAGAGCGTATAATAAAAGAATTCATAATAAAAGAATTTATAATAAAAGAAGAGCATGGTATGCGAGACTTGAAACAGTCGACGCGTCGCGCCGCCCTATATGTATATTCGTCACTTATTCGAACGCCACTTGCTTGTCTGACCAGCGCGACCGAATCTACTTGCGCCTCAATCCAACCGCGCTGCCCGAATGCCGCGCTCGCGGATCACATGACGCGTCGCGTGTTTTGCGTGGCAATCGGAAGGGAATCTCATCAGAGAACAACCGCTACGACTCCCCGATGCGGTAATGCGAAATTATCGTTTAAATCCCCCTCCACGTTGTTTACGCGTTCCATTAATAAAGCGAACTCGAGAAATTGAATTGCCTCCGCTCCGGCGGCCAAGTCGCCTAGATCCAGTCCCACAACCTAAATTCCACTTATCGATAACAGGCTATCCTCCTCCGCCGCGAAATGTCGCCGAGCTGACCTTTCGGATCGACCCGGTTTCCGCGATTTCTCGTGGTTTCTAGCCGCGAGACGAGTTCGTTCCATAAGACGACGCTCCGAATCGGCGGCGCGTACCTCGATAGAGAAGGATCGCGCTCTTGCTGGCCGATTGTCAGGGAATTTCTCCTATTCTGGGAGTATCCGCGGTTGACTATCCGCGCGGACCCTCTACCAGAGCTCGAAGCGGCCGCGAGTTCTCTAAATAAGGCCGCCTGGCCTGGCTGTGTTGTAAGGAAATAATCGATGGACCGGATAATTTATTCCGGTCGGCGCGCTTTGCTCGCTCGCATTTAACCCTTATCTGGATTCACAATTTTAAGCCAATAAACGGTCTCACGTGGCTGCCGTAGCCACGTATACTACACGGCGCCGATAAAATGTCCTGCTGCTACTGCGCGTTCATTAGGTGACTCCTTTATTATATTTAGCACGCAAGAGGTTCCACCGCGGACCGTCGAGTCTCGTTTGACGTATGCGCCGATTATGGGGCAGCAGGTTGCAAGAGTGGATCGTGAATTTGTTTAGAGAAGAGCAAGGCTCATTTGTTTTCCTGTATTTATTGAATCTCGTCGAGCTGATACCCGCGATAAATTGTCGTTAACGGCATTAGAATCTCCCGGTTGGATAACGCGGTTTCCGTGTAACGAGGATCGATCGGTACCGTTCAAATGGGAATGGATGAAACTCGGCTGGTCGTAATATGGAAGTTTATTAACTGCGGGGAACCCGGCACGTGACATTTTACTCGGTTTACAGCCGCTTTTCTTGCCGTTTTCTAGGGCCGCCGCGCGCGTCCGCGGACATATTAATGATCTGGGAAAGCTCGTCCCGTCTTGTCCCGTTCCCCGGTCTTCTCGATCGAGAAGGTTGCGCTTCTGTTGAACGACCGTCCGCGAGGCGATCCTGTACGCGGGAGAATTACGCTGTCGTAAACGCGCGATTAACTTTTTAGCCTTAATTGGCCGGCCGCGATGGATCCCGGTTCATTTCCGCTTTAGCGCCGCCGCTGCTTCAATTAATTCTTTCCTTTTATGCAGATTTTATGCTCGCTCTGACGAAATAATTTATGTACTATCGCGGAAAAGTAGGTATTCTTCGTTTCGTGTTCGACAGATGGAGTTCCTTTTCGTCGATAAACTTTGTCGGAAGATGTACCGGTAACTATTAATTAGTAAATTTCGAGCGGTTCTTTCCTTCCTACTGCGACGATTCTATAGAAGGGACACAACCACCACGAGTCACGAAAAATCATTTCCCCGATACAGACTATAGCTTTGCACAACAAAGCGACCGGCACCGCCCCGATCGAGCGCATACCTTCTGCCTTCAACAGCGGCTATCGTTCGATCTTCCAGCGATCTTTGATTAACATGTAATTCCCCGCCGATTCTCGCCGATAATTCGGGCGACACCTTGCCCGCCCCGTTCGCCGTTCTTCTCGTTAAAAATTCCATCCTGCCGACCTCCGAAGCCTCTCCCGGTATCATCTCCGTAATTGACCGACTCGCGTTACGCGCTTACCCGACGAGCGGCAGACGGTCGCGCGAAAGGCCAAGCAGGAATGGAGCCGGGATCGTGCAAAAGGGGAGGCAGAGTTATCGGAGGCGGCCGATCGATAAATTACAGTCAAGCATATGAAAGGCAGCAGGAAGGACGATGCGTGTTCCCGATCGTCCGCGTGTCTGCCACCGTCGCGCGGTAATAACTTCGCGGACGTTTATCCGCGACAGCGATGGATTCGTATCGCGCAAATGATCAGTGATAAATTGAGTCACGATCCAGTGGATCGGCGGCGATCGAGGGGAAAGCGGAAGATGCGGTAAAGCCCAGCGTTGACCCTTTCGCGGGAGGCTCGTTCCTCGCACGGCGTTGGACACGGCCAAAATCTGTCGCCGCGAAGAGGTGGACCGGCGTTCGTCCCCTCTTTGAAGGGTTCCCTTTATAATAACACGTTGCCGTCGTGGCCCGGCCAATATATTAATTACCGCTCAATATATTAATTACCGAGCCTGTAATCTCGTCGGTACGCGCCGTCACGGTTCGCCCCTCGCATCGCTCTTCGCCGTCTACCTTCGCGTACCGCCAGATTTCGTGGCCCCCTTTCTTTCGCTTGCTATCCGCTTGCGTCCGCTTTCTCGATTGAGGTGTCTCGATTCTGGACGAGCGGAGGGCAATATTGATGGGGGGTTGCGGACAGGGGAAAGCGTTAAATAATTCTATCGAATCGTGTTAATCTACCGTCGTCATTAAAGGACTCACTCACTCCGACGCAATGCTGTTTATGAAGAATCCCCTCCCTGCAATACAATTCTTATTTTTCTAGGAATCCTGGTGGCGATATACGAATCGCTTCGATCGCTCAATAAAACACGGTTCGGGGCACGGTCGAAATCGCGAAACGTTCGCGAGGGACTCGCATACCGAGCGGGTCCTTCGACGGAGCGAGCGTTACACGTTCGGCATTCAAATGAGACGTTTCGTCGCGACGAGGTTCCGCGGACCGCGTACCGCGGCCGGATATCGATTCCCGCGGACCGAAAACGTCACGCGGCCACAGACAGAAGACATCCGGAGCGCGTCGTCTGACGGAGGTCTTATTAAATCAAGGGGAAGTCGATTGGAGGCAACGATAAGGGCGTGCCTGTCGACAAGCAGGTGGATTCGTTCGTCCGTTCGACGGTTGCACGGGAGCGCTCTCGATTCTTGGACGAGATAAGTGGCCGCTTTAAAAAGCGACGGGGAGACGTCACGAGTGTCACGCACGGTGCCTCGCCGCTACTTGTAACTATGAGTGATCAACACGAACAGATACCGTGCCCGATGTGATTAACAAGCTCACCGGGGGAATTATGGTTCGATCGTGTCGTCGATAGTTTCAGCCCGTTGGCCGGCATCCCTGTGATATATGAACACCGGTGGGGCCCACGGTCACCGTGGAACAATGGTCTTTACGATACTGCTGCGTTTCCTACTGATGGTTAATTGTCGGGGCATGTTAGCGAGGCTCGGTCTGGAACTGGATTTTTGTTTTCCAAGGCGCTGAGAGTATCGGCCAGGAAGTTCGAGCGGTTGCAAAGGAACGGATTCGATCGGGGAACAGTTTATGCCTTTTTAGTGAACGTCTTCGGTTAATTGACAGCAATAGGTGTTTTTTTTTTCGCGGAGTTGATAGATTTTCGTTTTTTGGAACGCAACGTTGGTTCGGATAGCTGTGTAGCTTGTATTGAAACACGTCCCCCACAACATCTCGCAATCAATTGCCGGCGCGATACACGTTCGCCTTTGCGTCCGCGTGAAACAATCGATTGACTCGCGACACGGCTGCGTTACCTGGCGACTGACTACTACCGATAATTACCAGCTACGTGAATCATTTGACATAATTGTACGCCGCACGTGGGCGGCTGAAATTTTCATCGTTAGCAGCGACAAAGTGATTTCGCGTTCGTAATTGATCCGCTCGGGTAAAGCTTGGACGTTCGATTTCTAGGTTTTTACGCGCGCACAGGTGAACAGGCAACGGCGATTTTGTTTTCTCTTTTAATGAAGACTTTCGTCATTTCCGAGCAACGACAATAAAATCTCAGGCATTTTTTGAAACAGCGACAGCGGCCCCTTTCATAAGCGACAACCTGCCGACGGATTATCCCTAATAATAACTTTTTTACAGCGTCCGCTACATTACTCACCATACATTCTACTACCTTCCATAATTCACTTTTATTTCACGTCCCTGTCATAAAATGAACTTATTATCGTTTCCGACTGAACGATCGCGTCGTGCGATCTAGCGTAGCGGGCCGACAGGTTCAATTTATTGTTTCAGATTTCACCGTTTCTCAGTAACTCTTTCGTTTTACGATCGTCGCCACTCGGAGGACCTTCGTCGGCAGACGTTCGCCCCGTAGAAATTAATCCTTTTACTCTTACGCCATCGTTCCCCTGATTTGTTCTTTTGCTCCTTTTCCAACGTGTGATTCGTCGAAATTGTACGGCGAATCGAGCTACATCGGTGGTCCGTTCGGATTGACCCGGCCAGGTCGAAAAATCATCCGCGTCACGAACGAATCCGGACGACTCGCGGAGGGAACTGTAAACAAAAAAGGAAAAAGGAAAGAAGGTACAAAAAAAAAAAACACTGGACGAAGGAAGGGTCGAGGTGGCCCTCGTCGAGTGGCGGGTCGAGGATCCGGCAAACGAGGCGATTTAAATGTATCGAGAATCTGCGACGCGCGAAACGATCGCAATCGGTCACGACGCCTCCACCTGCATTCCGATCTCGACGCAATACGTCGTCGAAGAGATTCCTTTGTTGCGTCGATAGGCTGAACGTATGAAACGCAGAGGAATCGTTCTGTCGTCCCGCTGATGGAAGGCATTCGTTGCAACATTTCAACGTAGGTGGAAAATGTTACAGGAACGAGTACTCTTCGGCTATTCTTTTCTTTTCCGCAGAAATGTTTCACAAATTAGCCGCTCCACAGACGGTCCGCCCTCGGATCCGGCAGCAACGCGACTGACGAAGAATTCCAAGAGTCTTTAATCCCCAGCATTAAATTCAACTATTCGAAATTAGAAATTACAACTTCTTCGCCTACTCCCAAACGTCATTAAGACCCTTCGATTATTCCTCCGACTCAACTTACTGCACCGCAGTAGCCCCTGCTCAAGCAATCCATCAGGATCAACCGAATCCACCTCCACCTGGTCCCCATTCGCAGCACCGACCAAACTAGTTCAATCAACGTTCAAACGAGATCCACGAGCCTCTGTCTCGGCCATCCAGTCGGCGTAACGGCGTCAGAGTCCTGCCGAGGGTCCGCAGGAGCGAGGACGAGTCGTGATCCACCGCGAGAACCACCGGTGGACGGTGGGATCTTTTGCTTTCTAATCATCCTCAAGGTTAAGCCCCGCTGAATCTGCTGGCTTCTGCACGATGTAGGTTCAAGCCTCTCCGAGACCACCGTATCCTCCTCCCTCACTCCAGCCCACCCCCCATGGATCAACGGTCCCCTACACGTATTATATACACGAGCGTATAAGGGTACGACCTTAGCCACGGGAATAAGACGTTGTCGACCTGCTCCCCGGCCCACGATTGTCTCTGTCGGCCAAACGGCGGGGATATTTCTATACCGTTAAGCGATTGGAACTCACCTCGTTCCATTGTCTCGCCCGGCACTCTTCTTCTATATATACGTGTGCACGTGCAACGCGTCAGTGGACTATCCTCTCCTTTATGGGTTAATTACCATCGGCCGATGGACTCGTCGATCTATGAGAGGATCTCGAACCTCTTGATGAGGCAACACCGTGGCCTGGACAGGGGGACTCCATTACCGCGGAAGGAGAATCGATGGGGACTCGTGATAAACACCGGCGACTGATTTTCCGAAGGCAGCCTCGGAATTGTCTGGGCTGATCGCCGGGACGTTGGCGAACGAGGCGATGGATATACGACTTTGCGCGTGAACGGCGTAAAGATCACCTGGGTGCGAAAGGGACGGTGTAAAGGATGAAGTATTGTGGCAAATCGTTCATTGTAGATTTATCTCGATATTAGCCTCGGTTGCCGTTTGTATCTTCGCCGTGTTCTTTCACTTTGTAATCCCGATGTCTACCCGTGCCCCGTACCCCCGTTCAATTTCTACGAGATACTCTTTAATGCGTTTCGTCCGCGTCTACCCGACCGTGAAACGGTGGTTCCTGTAACTTTGGGACGTGGAAACGAAACTTCATTTTTTACTTAAATGGAGGAACGTGTAGGTAATTAATTTTTTGTTCGCCAGCGTGCCCCCTCGGATTTTCCTCGTTCACTTCTTTATGATTTATAAGGAACGCGCGGTGCCTCGCGTTCAAAGGTGTTTTGAAGCATCGTCCCCTATCCCGCGTGACGAGTAGAACCACCCAGGTAGCCAGTGTAAGCAATGCCCAACACGGCGTACCGAGTGAATAGGTGAGAACGAATCCAACGAATATGTCTGTCGTGTTACGACAAAGACCACGGGCCGCGCGCTATCGGTGTTTCGCGCGAGCGCGAGATAAGTAAGTGCTTTAATTTATTCGAAACACCTCGGTTATTAATCGTCCGCGCCGTGGATTCTACCTGTCCCCTGAGTGCCTCCTATCGTCCATCTCCTTCCTCCACCACTTTTTATCTCCCGTTCTCTTCCCGTTCTTCACTCTCCCTTTCTAACCGTGGCTTTCTCGTTCCCCCGTTGTCCTTGTCGCCTCTTCTTTAAAACGCTGCCAGGCTCTACCCGTTCGAAAACTGTTCCACCGTATTCTAATATCCCTCTTCCTTCGCCTATTAATATTCCCCTCCGCCCATATTTTTACTATCACCCGCTATCTTAGCCCCGTATCTCTCCGCGCACTTCGACCCGTTTCGTTCGAAATTCCGTTCCCTTCATCTCTGTGCCCCCCCTTCGAAACCGACGTCCGAGTCGCGTCGCACCCGAAACCATAGCGGGCCAAATGAAATTCGCCCCGCGAGAGCAGCCGGCCAGGCGGATTCCCGCGAGAATACGCCATAACCGGGATCGCGTATACACGTAGGTAGTTATATATGCATATAAATACGTGGGTACAAATAACGAACACGCGGCCGTGTCTCGTTGGAGGCGCGCACCGGTGCCTGAACCAGAGAAATGTTTTAAGCGAGCCACTCACGGCGCCCACGCTCGTCCGCGGCAACAGACGCGCCGACACGCGCGCGCACACGCCGGGCCCTTATTTCAACCATAAATTAATGTTCTGTCCTCCGCGGATGCATAATTGTGCGAGCGGCGCTGGTCGACCCGGCGTTTCGTGTCGACGCCGCTCGGACACACGACCAACGGACCGGACGGGACACCGCCACGACGACCCGTTGATATCCCCGACAATGTGACACGTAACGAGGCTTCTAATGGCTTCGCAAACACGCCGTGTAATCCGCGTGTGCGCGCAACGTCCGCGCGCGGCGACTGTTCCGCTCTCGATGCGCCAGCGACCCTTTTCGACGGAGCTCTCGTAATTACGCGGACGGGCATTGTACGGAGCTTGGCGTTCGTTAAACTCGACGAACGAACGCCGATACAACTTGGCCGACGATTACTACGGATGTTCGTCGGCTTCGCGATTCCGCGGAGGATCGAATTGTTCGCGAGTTACAAGCACGCGGCGGCGCGACACGAACGAGAGTCGGACGGTCTATAATCGAATTATTTCGGGAGGCGAGTCGCGCGCGACACGGGACGAAAGCTAATCGACGTATCGTAAAAGGCAGGAAGTGGCACCAGTTTGGAACTCTTGAATTCACGGCCCGACACGAAGGAACAAACGCTCGACGAGACGGACCATCGCTTTTCGAACGGGCCTCATACGGATTGCGCTCACGTTCACGCATTTACATTCGACCTATTGTCTCCGTCCCTCTGTCTGCCTGCCTTCCTTCCAACGTGGAGGCCTTCGCTCTTGAACTCTCCCCGATTCGCTTTCAGCGTTTATTTCTAGAAGTCGCGACGGTCGCGACGATGCTCCGCTCCGATTTATATTATCCCAGGTGTCCGTGATCGACCGGTTGTTAAGCGTGCAAAAACCGGACGGGAAGATATGAATAACGGTTGCGTCAGCTTCGCGATCTTTGATTTACGGTCCCGGATATGGAGGGGCTCGCGCGTCGAACCGACGGAAGTTCGAATACCTGCCGCGAATCGACGCGGCGGACAAAAGTCGTTCTCGATAGATAGATAAATAAGATCGACCCACGTGAAATGAGATCATAATGCTCGTGGCGTATGCAGAAGTTCGAGACGGACAAAGATTGCCTGGTTTCTGCAGCTGAACGCTACTGTTACGTACCATTATGTTGAGCGTTTATTGTTTTCGTACAAAGTACACGTGCTTTTCGAGTAGGCCGTGAATAATAGGTCTTGGATCGAGACGACGTTCCATGATTCCGCATTAAAATATTAGGCAGATAAATTTCGGTACAATGACGGGGTGAATGATGGGGGGTCACCGACAGTAATCACAGTGGGAACCCATTCGGTTCCCGTATATGCTACCCCGTATTTTTTCTAACGACGAACGTGCAAGATACTGTTCGCCGTCTGCATGGAAAGCAACGTAGGCGCGCATCGTCCACGCTCGAAAATGATATACAGATCTTTCAATATAAAAAAAAAATACCGACCAAAAAAATCCACAATCCACGAACCAAAAAACGAAAGCACGCAAATTTAAAGCTCGTATTCCATCCTCTTTCCTGCCAGTGCAGAAATACAAATTCTACTCTGCCCACGAAATAATACATAATCACGGCTATAATTAATTGCAATGAACTTCCCACAAAAAGCTAAATTCTATCAACGACGACACTACACTACACTCGTATACTCTTATGTTCTGCATCTACGTACTTGGATTATTATCGTCGGCGTGTTTCGCAAGCGGTCGAAAAAAAAAAGTGACCACCGCGTCGTCGCCGTGCGCAAAAGTGATCGAACGATAAAATCAGATCCCCCATGGGTGCACGCGCGCGCGCGCGCGCGCGAGCGTATGAGCGACAGGTCCGCTTCGTCACCGCGGGATGCTGAGAGATAAACGCCGGAGCGTATAACGAGGTGGCTGTGAAACCGTGGATCGCGTATCTCGCGCGTTTGAGCGATACAATTATCCGACGCGCGCGACCACTCGCCCCGGCTATCTTGGTCGAGTGGGTGCTCGAGATGACTCCGCTCGAACGAGTTATCGGAGCGGAATCGAGATGAAAGCGACGGCTATGATTTCCGACCGACTTTTAGCTGAACCTGCGACTCTAGGGGGTCGTGCCTCCTGGACTTCCGCGGTTACTGGTTAACTTTTAGCTGGATCTACGATCCTAGAGTGGTACCTACTGGACTTTTACTGAAGACTGAAAAGATCGGAATATTCCATTCGGATTCAAATTTGTTTTCATTTCAGTAGAAATTTCAATAACGTGTTTATAAGCACCGATTTTATATCACAATTTGAAATAAAATTCCAGATGAAGCGTCTTCGAAGTTGAAGCGTTTAAAGGAATCAAGGGATCGGAAAACGAACGCCGGCTTGTCCGCGATTGAGTATTCCGCTGGAATTCGATCAGGGTCAGACGTTGCAGGATTACCAGGAGCGTAGATTCACGAATCCAGGGGATTTTGCTAGGCGGGACACGTCTGATGTCACCATCAACCAGCGACCTTAGACGAGCGCATCAGGGCCGCTCACGAAGAACGCGACGCGGACTGTGGCTCGCTTTTAAAGTGTCGAATTAGCGTTCTGCTCGCGGCTGCTATTGATTCTGGTTGCCGTTTTCGGATGTGGCGGGCTTCGATAGCCAAGGTCGGGCCAAATGTGTATACCGGCAGCGTGCGAATCGCGCGATAATCGATTGCGATCGTCAAAACATTGCTCAATTGAAACACGTTGGGCGGCGATTGAGCCATCATTAATAATAAAAAAAAACACTGTCGCTCGAAGCATGAAGTTATCAAAGATGAAAAATGATTGGAACGAAGTGCTTATAAATTCGTTCCTTCTCGAAAAGGTTTCAGACGGGGAAGAATTGAACGAAATCGGATCCGCACCACGGTGGCAATATTATAAGAAATTCCTACCTTAATTAAACGTTAATTGTACAGTCCAATTACTTCGGTCGGTTGCGATTCTACCTCTGCTTAATTACTTAACGTGCACACATCGGTTTGAGTGCTTTTCAACGCCAACAATTATTCTACATTCTACCAGGCCCCCCGTATTATGCATAAAAATAATGATTCGCATCAATTGTCCTGACGTGGGTAGAACAGGTACGAACAAAATGAGCAAGTTCCCTTCAAAGTCAACGTTCGACTGAAAACAAACGATCGCTCGATCGGATCGCGGATCGAGCCCCGCGTGTCAGGAAAGTGGTACGAGTGGATCCTGGAAACATATTCCGAGGGGAAGATGCATTATTTGCTTGACAGCTGAGGAATATTGCGATGGAACGAACGTGACTTGACTTCACTTCGCTAAATTGAACTTCCATGAAGCACAGGAGTAAAGTGTTCGCTTCTTGGAAAAATCGTGTGAAATCAAGGTCTGAATATAAACGATGGAACAGTTTCCACTTATCCCCGTCAACGGCGAGAGAGAAAGAGAGAAAATCGGACGTGTCCCTTTCTTAATTACGCCTCGAACTTTCTTTTCAAATGTCGTTTATTATTCTTTTTCCCTTTTGCAATATTTTCGCCCGGGCGTGCATCAATCGCCGGCGTCATTAACACGCCTCTTGATTTATTGCTCGAAAAAGAAAACGAGCCACCAGCTGAATTTCGGCGCGCGGCCGATAATTTCGTGGCTAATAGCGACGCCGCAACCTGATCGAACGAGTTTCGTGGCCCGTAGAGAACTCGATGAAATCGAAAAGTTCGAAAAAGTATAGAGAGACGAAGCAATTATGCATATTCGAAATAATACGCCAATGATTAAATTAACCAAAGTTAATCCAGCAAGAAAATCGGAAAAATCTGTTAAGACTAATTCCCACCAATCCAAAAAGAAAATCCTCGAACTTCGACGATTCTACCCAAACACCACTGCAGTTTCTACATACAGGTCTCGGCAGTATCCAGATCTTCCAAGCGGCACCGCGGTCCACACTCGAGTGCGAGGACCTCGTGCCTCATTCTTCCTGTTTCTCTTCTTCATACCAAGATCGGTGACCAGAGAGTAGCCGAGCGGTCTGGACCCGTAAGACAGAGGGGCCCTTGTAGGGCACAATCTTTGAACTGACCCTCTGGTGCATCTGCAGCTCTTATTCGGCTCGGTCTTAATTTTCTCCAATTACGTGCGCCTACGATTCGCCATTAACATGTATATACGAGAGGGGAATTGTAATACGCTTATTACCGTACGCGAGATGCGGATCGCCGTCCTGAAACAAACACGCGCTATCGTGCATTCTTCTTTTGCATCCAGATTATTATTCAACCTTTCTGTCCGAATATTTTGTGATACATACCTTCGCGAAACACCGCTGCGTCCGTTTTCTATTAATTGTTTCAATTGCAAGATTATCCTTTTAATAATAAAAACGAATAATTAACGGAATGGAGATACTTGTATCGCAACCCTTATCTTTTTCCAAGAATTCTAACAACGAAGTACTCTCGCATCAATAGACTTCGCAAAATTTATTTCCCATAGCCATTAACAACGATCAGGAAATTATGCCTCGATCAATTACCTTTATGTTCCTCTGCCCCTACGAAGGAATGCTAATCTATACCGATCAATAATTTTCTGTCGGAAGAACTCATCAGCCGGAGGAGATTCAACGTACGAAGCGTTCGCGTTCTCAGCAGGCAGAACAGACATTGAGGACTCTATAATCGTTGCTATGCCGTTCGATACCCGGCATCGATGATCGCGAACCGACACCGTGGCCCCTTTGCCTATCAGAAGCGTCGTCGTTTCGCCAGGTAATTACGCCGGCCAGGATAATTTGCAATATAGCGTTCCCCGTTATCCCTCGTCCACCGCGGTGCATTGTTTTCCAACTCGGTCAATCGAGATGTCCTTCGATCGAGGATCGACCGAGATAGGATCGAAATCTCAGGGTCGCACGGCCGCTCTCGGGACTCTCTCGCGCTAAACGGCTAACTTTAGCTGCACCACTCGATTGCACCTTCCGCTGGACACCTGTTACCGATCGCGACGACACTTTGCACGCTCGTCTCCGATTTTCTAATCGGTTCATTGATTTCATTCACCGCTTCCCCTTCCCAGGATAACCGATTTTCCGAACGTGATTGTTGTTAAACTTTGATTAGTGCGACGCGCGAGAAAATGTTGTAACTCAAGACCGGGTAGAATACTCCAGGGATAGGGCTCGATAATTAGTTGGTCGGGCATGAAATGTTAGAACTTGTCAGCTTGTAAAAAAGACATCAAGAAGATTATTTATGCCGAAGTGACGGCGGTTTTCTTAGAACAGGCAGGAGATTCATCAGAACGTCTGACGTCTCCAAGGTGCCGAGGCAAAGTCGGAGGATGCGCAATTCGTTTACGCGATTATCTCGTTTCCCTTTGCAGTTTGTTACGTGGCATTTCATTTCGACGAGAGAGGTGTGGACGGCCGTATGTCACGTGTGTCGTGTGTGTCACCTCTGGCATCTGAGCCCTGCCAGCCGCGTGGATCTCGCCGTCGCGTCGTCATTATCCCCCAACGATGATTACAATTATTATTCCGATCGGCCAATAATCATGTCCCGTACGTCGTGCCTATTGGTGTCTGTACGATTGTGATCGAGGATCACGTAGACCGCTCGTGCCGCTGTTTTTGTACCATCTACGGGACCAGAGAGATCCCCGGTCACATTTACTTGCATGTATCTCAAACGCTCTCGTCTCTCATGGGGTTCGATATTTTTTATGAAAGAAAGTACAAGGTGGATCGTCAACCGTAACGAATTCATATCTCAACTCTGAAACGCAGCCTAATTATTACGCGTGCCGATTATTACACTCTAAAATAAAACAGAAATAAATATGCACGAGTACTGACGACTCAACCACTTTGCGAAACTGAAACGTAAATGTAATTATACCAAGTCGCATCGCACACGCAGATACACAACTTCCCGGTCAGGTTACCATTATTAGGCGAATCAGGATTAACGAGACTGGATCCTCCTTCGAGATTACCGCGAAAGACGCAAGAGACGAGGGCCGCGAGTACGCGCGATGACGCGCCGCCACGATAGGACGCCTGAGCGCGTCATGAGTCAGATATCCTCCAGGTTTCAGCGTGCCGGGTCAGGGGTCGATTGCATTTGCTCGAACCGCCCCTACCCTCCTTTCGTCTTTGCCGCCCGTGTGTCTCGGAGTCCTTGATATTAGAATGGTCCAGGGGAACGCGCGCCTCTAGTGACCGTTACACGCTGCACCGGTGCGAGCGCACCACGACACCATCCTCGTCCCGTCTCGATCGTCCACTGACGACATCGCTTCGTTACCATCCTGAGAATTCCAGACGCGAAACCATTCGACCGATCATCCAGATGCTCGTTCCGCTTGAACGCGCGCGAGGACGTTTTGGGCGCTTCGAATATCGCGGACAGGATAAATTCTATTTAAATGGCACGCGGTTTCTAACGAAATGGTTTTTCCTTCCTGCAGAAGAACAGGCGCGAGGAGGATAATTCCATTTTCCTTGGAACAGTACCGTGACTATTTTTAAGCGCACGAGTTCTCAGCGGATGCTTCGACCGCCAATAACATCGAACGTTCTCCATCCGGTAATTAAATTATTCATCGTGTCAATTACGAATCGTGCATAGGCAGAATTTGATGTTTGGTCCTGCTAACGAGTGTCCAGGCTGTTCGCAAAAACCGTGCCAGGATGAATAGAGCTACCGGGAATCCAAGTTCAAGGCTTCGGTGTCTAACGCGGCGGGCAATCAATCATGTTCCAATGAATGAGTGGGAAAAAAAATCGCAACAAAAAAAAAATGTGGAATGCACAAAAACCAAGTGATTTAATAAACCCAGAGTCCAAAGCAAATAGAATACCCGAGCTCTCCGCGGGTCACGGTTGCGGACTTAAATTGCCGTTCATTATCATTGCAAAGCAGACGCTCGCCACCTTATTGCGACCATTAAAAAGTTCTACGCCTCATTGTTCATGGTTCCATTGCTGTCCACGGTCGAACATTCGCGCCATTCTTCAACACGATTTCGCTCTTCGTTTCGTCCCATTAACGAATGATTCCAACTGCTAGACCGTGGACAGTCCTCGTAAAACAAAACTATCGATTTCGGGAGGACAGAAGAAAATATTTCAGGGCAGCGACACGACAGTGACTTAATGGTAACACGTTCGCAGTGCTGAACACATTTTTGCACAGAACCCTTCGCGATCCCCTTTCCACACCTTTTCAGCGTATCCTTGGATTTTTTCCGGCGACTTTTCCTCCTTGCTCACCACTTACTTTGCATTTCACGGATGCTCAAGGCTAACCGAGTCGAGGATCGATCGCTTTTTCCGATCCTTATCTGCGTGCAGCCTTTTTCACCTCGCGTCGTGATCGAACACACTGAATCAACGAGCGCTGCTCCACGATGCTATCGTTGCGTTTTCCCCGTTCTCGACGATTTCTTTTTCGCTTTATCCCCACCTCACCCCCGTCCGGAGAACTGTGATTTCGTGTCCCCCATCTGTTGAACCAGTTCCAACCAGCGCCGGACTCGCCGTGTCTGACCCGAAATTATGCAAATCCGAATCGGTAGCTATGAAGATGGTCGCGACCTTGGTTCCTCGCGATCGTTTTTTGCGATACGGTCGAAGGGGGCCGGGCCCGGTGAAGGTTCTCTAATTGCCAGGCCACGATAACGATTCACCTGGAAGATCGAGGCAGTGGTTGCCTCTGTTTGAAAGGGTAAAAACGTGTATGCTGATTTAATAGGTTGATCAAGAGATCGTTACGTCCCGGTGGATCCTCCGTAATTCATCGCTCGAACGATCGGCCCGAATGGAAAGAGAGAAAATCGATACGCGGATGCGTCATTGCTTTGCGGGAATCTTCTTTGTGCCGATTCTCAATCGATTAGTTCATAGGGGAAAGTGTTTGTTACCCGTTATGAAAATAACACGGAGATCGCTCGCGATCGCTATGGGAAACTGCAGGCTGACGCGAGGCTGCGCA
This sequence comes from Nomada goodeniana, assembly GCA_963969485.1. Taxonomy (NCBI): domain Eukaryota; kingdom Metazoa; phylum Arthropoda; class Insecta; order Hymenoptera; family Apidae; genus Nomada; species Nomada goodeniana. Next base: position 3,101,731 of record OZ018303.1, on the reverse strand, counting down.
AGATCGGAGATGACCGACGCTGATCGACATTGTGCAGGAGTGAGGGAATTCAAGTGCCAAGCGTGAACGCGACGTTCAGAAAATGAGGATGCCACGGCGTGCGTGGGTGTCGGTTCGTCGAGGGCGAACGGTGAGGAGTGAAGGGGTCAAAGTGTTCGCGTATTGGAGCAAGGACGGGACGAGAAGACAGCGGGGCGGCATCGGTTTCGTTATTGACGATGCGCGATTTTTTTTTTTTTCGATTACTTGTGGCGAAATAAAAAAAACCGAGGACTATTATATAATTTTCCCGCAATTATTGAACAACAGTTTCTTTCGGACATTATATAAAATGGTGACTGTCAGTTCGAAATCGCACGACGATATAATTTATCATTGCATTTGAACCTTGCTGCGATTAATGATCAATTACATCGATGCATATTCAATGCGGGCGACAAGTTCAGGGCACGTCGGACAGAAAAACCGTCCACATCGCTCGGAACGAGAATAAAATTATTTAGAATGCACGTACGAGGCGTACGCATAAGGTGGTTATACTTTTTTGTCCCTTAAAAAACGAGACAGACACTGTCTTACTCTACGGCTCTCAATAAATTACCTTTTTTTCTTTGTTCCTCGAACGCCTCCATTGTGCGGGCCAACGCCGTGTGTTCGTTATTTTTAAAGTGGACTGACAGTGGATGCTATAAGTGGCTCAGTTAATGACAGCTCTGAGTGTCAGTCACTTTCGTTCAAATTGATTAATCATTGGGAGAAGTGATTCGAATTCGAGTGACTTTCACTTATCACGGGGATTTCAACGATTCGAGACGTTCACTTTTCGTTCGAGACACAACGCGGCGTTATCGAAACGCTCTCCGTTTAAGCCATTAAACGTCAAAATTGAACAACAACGAAGAGAAAAGTCAGCGATAGGCGGATCAAACTTGAATTACCGACTTGCAACACAATAATGTTCCCCCGAGCCCTCATTATTAATTACACTCAAGCTAATTCATCACACAGAACTGTTCAATCATTTTTTTCCTTCAAATTACATTCACCGTGAATCGTTTATCAAAATTATTCACAGTATAGTGAGGCAAAAAAAAAAAAATAATTCTCTGAAAAACAAAGTCGAACCTCGAGGAACTATATAGCATTCCTGCGTCAACCCGAACCTGTACCCGCAGTCTATGGTGTCCGACGTCTACACCCGTCGGAGCGTGAACGTTCAATAAATCAAACGACACTGACAACGAACAAAATATCCCTAAAATCGCACGTGGAGAAGGGGAGCACGGCCACCATGCAGAGAGGAAGGGAACGATCTCGAGGTGCGCGTTACCGGCAAACAGTTTCGTCGGTCAAGTGACTTCGTGGCACGTTCTCAGGGGTAAGAAATGTTTCCTGCGCACGGCGGCTCGGTACCAGGATTAAGGACAAACGGTACAGCCGGAGCTCGCGTGAAGATAATTCGAAAAATGTGTAATACACGGCTCTTAGAGAGAGGATAAAACCGAGAAATCTCCGCTGTGCCGGTTGGCCCGGAGCGTTCTCGCGAGCGTGGAATTCGCGAATTACACAGGCAGCCGCGGCGCATCGTGCCCGGTATATATTTCGACCGACCGCGAGCGGGAAGCGGGATTACGCAAAGTGCAGGCGGGTTAGCGGATCGTCGTAGCCCTGCAGCCGCGGCAGACCCAGTTCTCATCTATTAATGCGCGATTACCGGCAAACAATGTGATTACGGCCGCGTTTAAGTCGTTACGCGACGCTCGCGAGCCATCCTCCCTTCCTCGACGCGGAGCAGCTTCCCCCGTGCACGCTTCGACGTCTGTTATTCGCGGTTTCGCGGCACGTCGGCGAAAAAGTTCTAGCGTGACGTTCGATCGACGATTCGTTACGGACACTGGCTGAAACATCTTGTTCTTTGCCAGGAAGGGAAGTTCGGTGTCGGAGGTGGAGGAAATGGGAAGTTTAAGAAGAATTTTTCGAGGGGGAAATATCGAATGAAATATCTTGCGATTTCCTTCTACGTTCGAGACTGCGTAGTTGTAAAAATGATAATATTGGCTAGCACGTACGACAAGTGATGGGCATCCCAATATGTCAGACAACTAGGCGAAGAAATCTGTGCTGCGCTCTGTCTAAGGATATTATATATTTATTGAAATATATGGTATATATTGTCGGAATTTCGTCCTTATCATACGTGCAATAAACGTTGAACAAGAACTCCAAAATATTTCCTGTCCATCCATCTCGATTTATCAACCGATCGCTAACCGCGTCCACCCCGGTGATTAGAATTTCGTGCCGCTACCGATCCAAATGAACGAAATGATCCAAGGGGCCATCTGTACGTCTTCATCGGGCGATTTAGCGAGATCTCGCGCAACGGCGAAGAAACGGTGACGACAAGTGGCGCCGAGCGGATCGCGCAGGACCTTAGAACGCCGTTTCTTGCGCAACGATCCACGGCGATCCGTCTTCTGGGTGACGACGATCGATCGGTGCGCTCGTTCAATTACTCCGCTGTGCATTCTACGCGAGCGAAGGCAAGGTTCAAGGACGTGACTGAATGCGTTCCACCGGCGCTGGTTTCGCGAAGTTCCGGTATCGATGAGTCAGTCGGCGCGCGCTGAATTATGCGGGTGATCTTTCGATACGTGTGCATTGCGGAACGAGAAGGGAAAGATAGCTGGATTGGATAGATAAATAGAGGGGCGGAGGGAGAAAGGGAGTGCCAGATATTCTCCGTTTCGTCACCTCGGTGGTAAACGCAAATCGACGACGAGAACCGACGTGCCTCGACATTTTCGTTCTCGTTTCGCTAATTGAAAGAGAGATTGGCAAAGAGTACCGGGGATAGATCCGTCAATCCTGAACTTCGACGACGCTCTCGTTTCGCAATCGAGGAGATGGGAACGTAGCTTAGATAAATCTTGTGTGTCACGGGACGAATCATCACCTGACGAGCGTTTAATTTCGAAAAATAGCAATTACCAACGGACAGTGATACAGGGGAATCACTCTATATTAGTGGTAATCAATTTTCTTCGCTTCGCGTGCTCGGAGCCCAAACGACCACCTTTCAAACATTTTCAAATGCCGCGCCCCGAAATAGGGCCGAGACCGCCCAACAATATAAGTGACGAATCATCGAAAGCTTGAATATTCTCAATTGCCACTTTCAACAGTATTATGTATTTAATATCGGTTTCGTTAATTGCTACGTTCAAATTGAAATTCTACCCGGGTTGTTCGTCGGGTCGGTAACCGACGCTTTCAAGCGAAGAGCTATCAAGCTTTTCAAAAAATTAAACCGACCGCGGACGATTCTTTCCGGTTCTTACTGCGGAAGAGACGAATCGTGTGAATCGCGGAGCGCGATTGAAACGTGCACGTCCCTGTCGTATATTCGCGCCGTTCCTTTCTTCGTGGGCCGTACAACAAATGGATAAGAGCGGATTACGAATGGCTCACAAATTACTGCGCTTGCCCAACATCATTAATTAGAGAGCGTGACTAACGTTATCGAACGGACGGCGCCTCTTACGTTGTCGATACGTATAGGTGGGAACAATTCAGAACGGTTGAGCTCCAGCCGCGGTTAAGTAATCGCGCCCTGTTCCCCGTCCACTCGGTGGAAGGACGCGCCGTTGGACGAGGTTCACGAACGTTGAACTAAGTCGATTCGCCGGCCCGAGGGATATCCGAGGCGTGCGTTACGAATTATCATTGAGGCGGTTGCAGGGCACCGCTCGAAACGTTGGAATCGCGCGCAATCGTTTCACGGAAAAGTCGTGTACACGCGAAGCGCGCGAGTCGTCGCCGCGGAAAAACAGTCCTCTCGTGGCGGAAAAGGGTGGGAGATGCTGGACGCTGGATATGGCGCGTTATGCCGGGGTAATGAGAAAATCTTAATCACGCGCGTGACACGCGTGCCTACGTGCCTGCACGTTATTCGCGCGTGTAATAATCCCGGCACGATTCTCTCCGCGCGGCGAACGCATCGCGCCTGTGGACGCCTCTTGGTATTCGACGCGTAGAACGAATCGCCGTGGACGACGCGCGAGATGCTGTGAGAAAGGCCGCGCCGGTGTGCGCCATTAAAGGCCAAACATGGGAAAGTAAATTATCCAGATTATCTGAATTATTCCAGCTATCCGGATTACAGGGATTATGTGAGAATTATTTTGATTATCTGTGTTCTATGTTGCCGAGCGAAATTTATCTGGAGTATCTGGCTTTATTACGGTGGTCGTTGAATGATAGTGCGAGCCGGAGATCGGCACGCATCGTTTGACCGCGACTCATGGGAAAATGGTCGCGAAAACCTGGAGCTGGCTGTCGATCGTTCGAACCGAATTCAATTTGATTTCCTTACAATCAATTTCTAGCGCGAGAAATTGTTTTCATTTTCAATCGCGTTAACATATCTCTCGCTCAAGTTGCGAATTCGAAATTCAATTACAAGTGAGCTAAGATCTTAATTAACTATATTAAATCCTTCGTTACTTCGCAAAGATAACCACCCGTGGACAATTCCATAACGCTTGCGCTCTCCCGTTCTTACGACGCAATTAGTCACGCTACTTTAAGTCCCCACCCGTTGAATTACGCCGGCGTCCTCGTCGATGGCATACAGAGCGAAATTCCAGCGCGTAATCGTCGAGCGTTGATAAACGGTGTTTATCTAACGGCGTGATGCACCGATGTGCCGTGCTGTTTAACCACCGCCGGCTTGTTCACGCCCGGCACGCAGCGCGAGCAACTAATTACGAAGCCGCTACAACGCCCGGCGCGTAGAAAAACTGATCGCATTACGCACGATTATCTTGGCCGAGGCGTAAACGACAGGCGGCGGTAATGACGCGGCGCGAAAAAATAACCGGCACAAATTGACCAGCACGGTCGCGGTTAATCGGGGAAACGAGACCGCATCCCCGGCGCCGTTCGACGAATTGATTAACGCAATTAGCGGACAAATCGACGAAAGGTCGGCCGTCACGATTAATCGCGTGTAACGAATAAAATCGATCGCGTGCACGATATCTGCGCCTCCGCGACGCGCGTGTCATTTTATCGCGTGTACAAGTTGCAAGCGTGCGGCCATCCCGGCACGCATGGTTTCTTCCCGGGAAACACGTGTTTTGCTCTCGTTCGTTGCCACTCGAGCCGCTCGCACGAAGGAGGCGCGGCAATTAATTTAAAGCAAGAAGCATTTAAGACGCATTAACGGTCCGATATGAAGTTTCGTGGTAACGGTGGGATCCGTTCCGACCTTTTACCTGCGCTTACCAACGACGTATACCCAGCCCATGGTTGGCAGGGGAAATTTATTGGAGCGTCTGCGCCCGAAACTCGCTCACCTGCCAGCTGGTGCGCGGTGATGGAATTTCGGCTGGAACGGCCACAGGTACTCTCGTCGCGCACATAAATTACGACGGGACATTTCGTGGTAAATGGAGCGGGACGCGATCGCATCTGGCGAGTAAATGCTTACGGGATAATTGCGCCGGCGGTTCTCGATCATCCGTTCCGTAATAGTTGCTCGATACTTTCGACGGCAAGCCAGATACGCGTCTTCGGAACGCGAAGAATCTGTGAAGACGATACACGGCCGTGGATTGACAACGAAACGGCGCAAGGGATATTCCGAGTATTGCGATCGTTAAAATTGCAGGAATGCACCGGAAGAATTTCGTGGAGCGTCGCTCGCAAAGTTCCGTCCACGTTTGATCCGCGACATCGAGCCGATCAGTATCGGGACAGGGACGCGAAACGCGTCGCGGACTAAAATTAAGTCGCGGCCAAAAACGGGCAACGCTCCGCGGTTAAATACCTGAACGGGCAAACGATGGAGGCGCTGTCGCCTCTTAAAGTGACCCGATTTCATCCGCGCTCCTCCGATCGGCGTTCGTCACTGTCGCGAATCTGTGGCTGATAAATCGCCGTTTAATCGCGACGGAATCTAGCCAACGACGCCGATACGTTCCCGCCCGCGATGGAAAAGAAACAGGGGGGAAAAAATCACTCTTCCCCTCGAGCGTGGAAGCGGGGCCGGGCAGTTATATACGTAAAAGGCTTCCACCGGCGACTTTCATCCGCTCTTGGCAAAAAGCTGCTCCAGTTTGCCACGGTGGCGGACGACGGGACGGAGCCGAATGGGACGGGGAACGAAGCGGGGCGCAAGAACGACGCGCGCGTTCCACCGCGACGCACAAATCCCGTTGAAAAAAGGAGCGACGATTTAGCCAGCACGCGCGGAAATAAATCAGCGCGGCGCTTCTGCGAGTACTTTCCCGTTGTGAGGTCGGACAGCGGAGCGGTTACGCGCGATACGTCCGCCAACAAAACGAGTACGTCGCGGGAGCCAAACAAGGTTTAATTGCAGGAGCATTGACATGCGTGCGGCTCGCCCTCGGCGGCGACGCAACCGCGCCTTTTGTCTTCTAGCTGACTGCTGCTTCGTGGAACTTCCACGTCGGCCGACGGCCAGGAAAGTCCGCGGCGGCCGCGTTTCGCAATGCTCGCGGAAGCGATCGTTTTGCTACCGGCGACCGTTGGAAAAGACGGAGAGCAAGAGAGAGGGGGCGGGGGAGAGAGAGAGAGAGAGAGCGAGAGGGGGGGCGGGAAAGTCTGTACACTTATCATACAATGAAAAACCGTGGACGGCTGCCAGATGGGCGAAAGGTGAACCGTGGTGTACGAGGTTACGAGGAACGGTACAGCAGTCCATTTGGTATCGTCATATGTTTTCGAATTAATTGGGACATTAGGGCCTCCGAGTCCTCTAATAGGTCCCCGTGGTATTTCGATGAGGAGGTGGATTGGGTAACGGAGATGAGTTTACGGCCGGCGTAAAAGATTAAGTACACGAGGGGCAGTGTAATGATAGAGAGCCGAAAAATCTAATGGTGTTTGTAATGGACATGCGGGAAACGTTGAGTCACTTGGTGGACCGTAAAAGTGAGAGTTATTTCTGGCATAATTTATATTTAAGAAAGTGGCGTTAAGCAACCGATCTTTGGCTTAAATTACACGGGGCATTCTAGGACACAAACACGGAAAAAGCGGTTTCGGGTGGTTATCGTTCTGTCGAACCTGAAATTGATCTAACGCTGTACGTGTGGCTAATCTGCCCGAAGAATATACATTCCGTGGAATGAGTGATGAAGGGAGGCCCGTCCTTTCGACGCCCGCTCAACAGGGGAATTGTAGCATTAATCAAGAATGTTTAACACGGCATTCGGTTCGCCATTGTTGCCGTGTAATTCTTCTCACGTTGTGCCCCGACTAATTTCTCTGTTTCTTCGCGGCGGCGCTCCATCCCACAGTGATAATGTCGTTCGAGGAAAAGGCCGTGAGTGGTCAATTAAATGTTGGCCGATCGGTTCGCAGGTTACTCAGGGCACACGAGCACGACGCGTTCGTTTCGGCTACCTGGGGCTCGTTTTCTGAACCCTCCGCTCGCCAGTGCCAGGAATAACACCACCCCCGGCCTTTCGCCGACAAAGATGCCGCGGATTACGGGATTCCTCGCTTCTTTCGGTATCCGCGTAGCGTTATTCTTGCCTTCGAGCAAGGTCTATCGTGGGATCGTGAGAAAAACTAGTAAACGCTGATTTAACGCTCCTCCGATTCATGAGCAGCGTATTGCGAGATACCGGCCGCCGTAGCGTTTACGATAAAATGACATAATTGTGATAAATTCGCCTCCATCTCGAGGCGGCCCGAGAGAATTATGTTTGGAACAGGCTGGACACTTTGATAATAATCGGTATACGCGTAACAGGTGAAATTTATATCTGGCCATCCGAGCGAGTATCGTTCATCTTCTAAATTACGGATTGAATGGTACGATTCGTTATGCGAGTCTTATTAAATCGATATTTCCACCGGCGGAAACGAGAATCGTGACACTCGACGGCCAATGCCGATTCGGCCTAGCGAGGCCGATCATGGGCGATAGCTACGCGATCGTACAGACGAGTACAAAGTTGCTGCAAGTAATCGTATCGGCCGGTTGAATCCCTGCTCGCACGGGGGAAACACTTGGCAACTTCCTTGGAACGAAGCGATATCGGCGAACTGATTGTCAGCGGCGAGTATCGTATCGGTAACAACAATCGATCTGGGGCATTCCCGATACCGAAAGGACGCCGCGCTGGCAAGAGTTTCCCATGATGCGCCGTTCCACCGCTGTCAAGGAACTTTCACGGCCCTGAGAGACACGAACGAACGCGCTCGTTTGGTCCTTGACCGTTTCCCGCGATCCCTTTAATAAATTACGCCAACCGGCGATATGGAAAGCGATCGGAACCCGGCCGTTGCTCTTGCGTCGTTTAATCAGCGTCGCGATCGAGCCGCGCGGCCAGGAGATGAAAAATCGCGTAATCGTCCGACACCATCGGGACGCAATTATCGCCGCGATCAGATACGCCGTCCAGTCGGTCGGTTCGGGCGAATTTTTTTTTTTAACGGGAAATCGCCGCGGAAAGCGCGAAGGTAACGCGCGCAAAAGTTACCTGCCCGAGAAGGTCGGCTATTGTTTCGCGGCACGACCGTAGACATTTGAGAAACGAGGAACACGTCAAAGATGGTTGGAGATAATTTTCGTTTCCGACCGATTGTCGACGAAAGTGTAGGGCGTTGCGTGCGAATGAATATTGATAGACCGATTTTTATTTCAAGGGGAAAAAATTAACATCTGTTTAATTGTTCGAACTATTCACCGCAGAATCCCTCAACAGTCTAATAAAAAACGGTGCTCCGAATTTTTGTCGAACAAAAAATTAAATCATTCCCTCTCTCGCGTTAAAAAACTCATCCCCTAAGAGGTTTAACGAAGGTGTCGATCGCCAATAAGTTAGCTTACTGAAAACGTGCTCAGGGAGAAATGATTCCGAGGAAGTAATTTGGCGATAAATACTGCGATCTTACATTTCAATGAAAAAGCTTCTATCGCATTCGGGAGGAAATTAATCCAAACACAAAAACCGCCATCTCGGCCGTTTCTAAATGAAATCCAGCAACGTCAATCAATCCGCCTGGTCCCGAGATCGACGCGATACCGAAACGTACAGCACCACCGAAACCTCCGCGAGAAATCCATCATGCTCGAGGGACTGTTCCACGATGTAACAGGAAGTACGTACATACATACGGCCGGGGACGTTACAACGATGTCTGCCTCTTCGAGCGACTTATTATCTGCGAAACAATAAAATTGCCCGATAAGCATCGTCGGTGTGGCCGGAGCGGAGGCCCTGAAATACTTCCTCGGTCCGAGGCGCGGACACACTACCGATGTCCGATTGAAATCGATTTATGGCCCAGCGACAGACAAGATATCGCCCGGGGCGGGGTCGAATCGGGACGCAGCGCGAGAGAGTTTCGGGACGTGGGAAGCGCACGATTTTTCGTCGTTTTTTATTTTCCCTCTTCTTCTTCTTACCTCGCCGCTTTCCTCGTTCCTCCGTCAGGAAAGACGCGGGCGACGACGAAGAGATACGAGTGTCGATCGAAGATCGGGTAAGTGAGTGGTGAGTGAGTCACCCGTAGGAGTGGTGATTTGCCCCGCGATCGGCGTCGATCAGCGGCTCGGCGATACTGTTTCGTGCTTCGCGGCAAAGGTAACAACGTCGGACACGGGCTTGTTAACCGTCAAAACGAATGACGTACCGACGTGTTACAAGACGCGCACAAATTCGTCCCTCTTCCGTGGACGCAACGCGGCCGAACGACCGAACTACGTTCGATCGGCACGACCTTAGGAAATCGTAATGCTCGCAGGCGAGGTCGTCACGAGGAATTCGAACGTCTGGTTTCGAGGTGGCGTTCGATTGGGATTGCTGGGAACAGGGGTTACGTGATTGTTAATTGCCGATGGAACGGTTGCGACGCTGAACGGAAATGCAGGCAGCAAGATAAATTTGCAGTTTCATTGATATCGATGAAACAGAATAAAGAGAATGAAAATTGAGTGCGCTGTAAAGTTATTAAGTGCAATGAATATTATTAATCCATCGTTTAGCTCGAAGCTACAAAGATACGATTCGGTTCAACAAGAACGTACTTATTCGCGAGCGAGAATCTCGAACTGTACCATATCGGAATAAGCCTTCGGCACTACACTTTGTTTCCTCATCAGCTATGCAACTGCCTGAAGGATGCTTTGCACCCGCTGCCGGGCGTCAAACGCTTCGCGAGAGATCGCGTGAGGATAATGACGCGCTCACCAGTTAAACAGCCACGGCCAAACAAAATGGGATGAGTCGTGTGAACCGATCCTCCGATTAAGTAAACCTCGTAGTGACATTTAACCGGCATCTGTCTCTGGCTTCCAGGTCAACCGATGCTCGGGACCCGGAGGACGCAACTGCGATCGACGACGATTGATCGTTTCCCCCTGCTTCTTCCGAGCCGCGTTACCAGCCACGGATCGTACCTGAATGTCACGGGAGTTTCACTGCCCGCATGACCATCCGCACAGAATCACGACGATGCAACGGCGCACCGAAGTGACGGGTTACTGAGAGGTTGTTAGCGAGCGTTCATAATTACTCGAAGCAAAAGGGACGCGCCGGGACGAAACAGCTGGGCGGAAATAAAATAATAACATCGACGCAGATTGACCTCGTCCACGTTTCTTATCCGGTCGTATGAAACCTCGACGCCTCGTTTCTCGATTCTTCGTTGTCTCTGCGAAAGTTAGTCCTTGCGACTCCTGAAATCACACTTCGGTTGACAGATCATTAATTTCGACCGAAACAGTCACGTTGCTTCATCGAAAACTTCGTCAAGCTGGTACAGTACGGCACCGCTTGCAAGCGGTTATCCGAAAACCGTAACCGGCGATGACCAAAGGTTAATATATAACACGCCGCAGGCGGAAACATTGAACCTCCGCGAGAAAATGAAGTTTAAATCCCTCACGTTTCCCGAACCATTATCGGTGCCGGCCGCGCACACCATCCGGGCAATTCTGCTACTCACGTTACGAGGCTGCTAGGCCCGCGAGACGAGCTTATTTCGCGTGTCTAAAACGCCGGCGGATTTCTCACGATACGCTCGGTCGAAGGGTGATGGTCGGGAGTGCGCGCGCGCGCGAGCTAGCGCGAGAGGCCGGCAATTTCCCGCGAGATACCGGTAAATCGCGCGCGGTCCAGCGTCGATCCGGCCGATCCTCGGCCGATACCTTTGAACGCGAACCGGTAGTGGGTGCAGAGATGGGTGGACACGGTGAGCCGCGATTAGCCGGCCCCGATACGGCTATCTCGGTGTACAAGGGACCCCGGGACGGTTGCACGGGCTCTCGCGCGCCTCGAATTCCTCTTCCTCTCGCCTCTTATTCGTACGTTCGTTCGTGCGCGAGCACCGCTTCCGATTCCGAGCGGCAGATAGGACCGTGGCCGCGGGTCGCGTCGGAAAAAATCGCCGGGTTCGACGGTAAAAATCGGTCGGATCGCCCGGTACCAATACAGGCTAGAGCGCGAGCGGTAACGGTGGCGTTGCTTAATTAACGCCGAGCGGATCGCGCATACGCCTAACACCTCGGTTAACGCCGGGCAGAAAGATCGCGAGATACGATAGCGGCGCCGCCGGTCGCGGGGTCTCCCTCTTCCGACCGTTTTCTCCCCCTTTTCTGTTGCGCCTCGCCCGGCCGTTTTTATTTCCTTCCCCGGCGTTGTTTGCTCTTTTTCCGTCGAGCCGGCGAGCCCATCGACGCGGGCAACCGACGTGCCGTGCATCGATAAATTTCGGAATTGGCGCCTCCGTCGACCCGGGGCCCACCTAATTAAGCGGTTCGCCCCGTAATTACAGCCAATTAACGTCAAACTCGGCCGGCGCGCCGCGACGAGACCGCTATCGCGCGGAGATTGCGCGTCCTCGAGCGTACGCGCTTCGCGGACGGGACCGTGGCCGGGCCGACAGCGAGACAGTAAACGCGCGAAGCTTTGCCACTTTTCCACGACCGAGATCGCCGGGAAGTTTCATCGCCGATCGACCAGGGACCGAGGAGGCGGACAGGGGAGAGAGATTTCGACTTCCAGGGTGAATCTTTCGTGGGCGCGCGGCAACCGGATCAATCCGCGCAATAATTAGCCGCCGACGATACCGAAAGTGTCCCGTTTACCGCGATACCTTTCTCTTGCCTGAAAGCAACGAAATGATAGATGCATGTCTGCGTGTTTAATAGAATAACGTTTACACAATCCACCTCCGGAGAAACACTAATCTTCCGCCGTAATGCCCAATTTGTCAACGCCTCGTCCAACGCACACACGACTTCCATCAAACGAAAAATTCCCGTCCGACGTTAAACAGCGACATTAGCATCGCGCGCGGCGAAATGCTCTCTAGAATCACTTAGATCCCTAATGAGCTCGGCCGGCGTGCACCATGGGATGCTGCACCGTACCGGCACACCGGCGGAAAAGGTTAAAATCCATCAGCGTACTCGCACCTCGTGGCACCCGGAGGCCTCAATTAAACGAGTTAAATCCCCGAGGTCTCGCTACGCAAGAGGTACGTCCAGCGTGACGAGAGTCGGTACACCGGCCACTCGATTATTCAGACACCCTAATGAACCGCGGGACGATTTCGACGGGCGTTCTCAGCCGTGGCCTTAATATCGGTCCACCGACAGGAACGTTACATAAGCCGCGTTTGCTCGCGCACACACACACACACACGTGTATGTACGCGCGAACACAAATTCAAGAAACGTGTGTGCACGAAGACGTGACCACGATGAGCACGGAGCGGAGACCGAGCTCGTGAGCCGTGGGCCGGCGCATACTTGAAAAAAAATCCCATTAATTGCTTCTATGGTGATAAATTTCCCCCTGGCGGTGCACGATTCCTCTCCGTCTCCCTCTCTCTTTTTCTGACGGCGCGAGTGAACCTTCCCTTCGGTCGCTCCTCGGCCCGGGCTTCACCTCTCGAGACCATATCGGCCGCCTATGTTAATTTTCAGTTTAATAAGGTACACCAGGAAGTGACACCGTGCGCCGGCGAGCCGGCCCGGCGAATGCCAGGTGAAAATGTCGCGGCGGGAGTGACATTTCAATTAATGTGTACCGCTGTCGTTGCGTGGGAAGGGACACGGTGTGTTTATTTCTATGGATTGTTTGCAGGTGTATAGAAAGGGAAATAGGGTGTGAACGGTGTGAAGATTGATTTGAAATGGCGATAAGTGAATATGGGTCGTTGGATTGCTCGAAGCGAGTGGCTAATCAAGGTGGAAGAATTTGTGACACGGAACAGGTGTTTAGTTTCTACTTATCTTTTTTTTCTTCTCCTTTCTTCAATTTTTGCCCGAGATAATGGCGCTGCCGTTAAACGGATTGTCCGTGCATCGATATCTCGTTGCGAAATAATTGCGAAACGATTGCGAAACGATTGCGAAAGATTTCGGTGACCGCGGTCCGATCGATTTTATCTAAAAGATTTCTAGCAATTCTTGGGACGTCGAGATTCTTCGTACACGGTTTCTTGCTAGCGCAAGCGAACCAGTTTCCAGTACCAGGTACACTTTCTCGAAATTTTTATTTCGCCGTTTCCGAACACTCATCGCTTTCTCGGAAAACAGATTCAACCGTGAGAGACGTTTCTTGCGAATGAAAGTCGACGGCAATGAGCCGCAATCAAGTATCTATGAGTCATTAGTACGTAAACTCGAGGAACGAACGGTTGTTGCAGATCCTCGTGTTCCATTAAGCAGTGTCTCGATAAGTGAACGCAACAAAAAATTATCAATTCGAAAAAAAATACCCCAATAACGCCAACAATTCTCTGTTACCAATATTTTCCCCTGACAAATCACGATATAAAATTGTCTCCGCTCAAAATATCGTTCATGGCCAATTACCCCCAACAAATTCCACTATCCTCTCTCAAAATCTCTGCTAGAGTTACCCGCGGAAAGAATGGAAAACGGTCCACCGCCCTCTTCGAAAGAGGAGCAGAACCGTCGCGCGTCTTCAATCCTCAATTTGCAACCAGAAGAATGTACGCACGCGAAGCGTTCGCCAGCGCCTCGCGGTAATAATATCTGTGTCGCGCGATAATAAATGGCAAGCGCCATCGCGTTCGTCGCGCATACGGAACGCCGCGGCTCGTCAAATGATTATAACAGCGGGACGAGGGAAGAAAAGTCCCGGTGAATCATCGCCGGTGCAGCGGAATGCCCCGCTTCGCTCGCTTCTTTTTGCCAGCGTGGAGGTAGCACGATGCGAACACGAGCGTGGTAATGAGCGACAACGGCAATAACGCAGGCGATAACTATTAACCAGATTGTTCGGTTAACGACGAAGGTGATGAGAAGCGTACGCGAATCACGTCGCCGGGTGAACGAGGCGCTTTCGTTTATCAAGGACGTTCTAATCGGCCAAGTGGATCGCGGGGATCGCGATTGAATAAAACGAACGCTCGTAACGTAAAATTACGCTCCGTCGAACGTAGCCCGCGGCCAAAGGGGGACGAATCATTGCGAATTCGTCGTGAATGGAAAATTATCGGTCCTCGCGGGGCGAGACAAACTTCTCGATGGGAACCGTGGGGCTCATCTGTATGCCCACCACCGTGCTGCAGTTTTTCCACGCGGTCTGCCCCCTTTTTTTTTTCTTCCCCCATTGGGCAACGCGAATCGATGCGAGACGCGATAAAATATCACGTTGCGTGATACGACGCGCGGTTACATACCGCGGCCATGCGTGCGCGTACTTTCGCCGTGAAATGTCAGTTTTCGTGTCCTGCGTTTCGTGCGAGCGAGACGTAAATTACAGTAATTTGTAATTTGTGGATTTTCGGGATAAAGATCGGCCCGGCTACTGACTTAAGCAGGATTTAATTTAATTAGCAGCCTGGCGCTGGCGGTATGCCCCGGTCAATTGGGGCATCCTCCGTGTTCCTATTTGGCGACGTGCAATTTTATGGAGGAAAAAAAAGCCTCGTTTTCCCTCGGCAAGGAGATCGGCTCGCGTATTAAAGCTGCGCGAAATGATCGTGCAAGAAAGCGAAGCAGAATTCCCAAACGCGACGTCGTTAAAATCGAACCAACTTTTACCTATTCGCGTACGTCGAACTACCATCGGGCGCATCTCGATTCCCCGGGACGCTTCTCCGCTTTCACCGCGGGGGCATAAAAGAAAGAGCGACAAAAAAATCCAACGGCAACGAAACGTCCAAGCGGGACAAAATGGGAGCAACGTTCCGCGAAATAGCAGTAGAAACGGTCCCCGATTCCACAACGGTACCTAGCGACCTGACGCGACGCGACGCTCGCCGCTTAAACGATCTCTTAATTACCCCGACGCGTTGCAAAACATTCCCGCGACGATCATTTACGATCCGAGCTCGTGCTCGTAGAGAACACGAGCGAGCAGGCGGACCGGGTCCAATTTCGGCGAGTAGCAATTACAGGCATCCGAGAGAGCGTCGCGAACGCCCGGCCAAGTGGCCCCCTTTTTTTTCCCCTCGTACTTCTCCGTTGCTGCTGTTGCCGCTGCCGCTGATGCTGCCGCTGATGCTGCCGCTGATGCTGCCGCCGCTCCTCGCCCAATCTTATCGTGATTATCGTGATCATCGACACGGGCAGAGTATACGTTCGATACCGCTTTCGTGTGACGCAAGCGGTCACGTCGGGCCCCGCTTTCCTCTTTCGCGTCGGGGCTTCTTCGTCCCGAGGCATTCTAGCTCTTCGTCACGGTTCTCACGATCTCGATCGCGCGTCCCATCCGAAAATGGCGAGCCGGGCCGAGAGGCTGACCGTCGAAAAAAATCAATTAATCTCAATCGAGGCGACCGCGCGCGCGCGGAAGGGTAATTTCCAATTTGTCGCGGCCCCGAAAACCACGAGCAACGAGAAACGAGACCCGAGAGCAGACGGCGGAGGCCCTTTGGCGATCTGTGCGACTGGCGGAAGTATTCTTTATTTTTCCGTATTTTCTTTTGGCCCTTGAATAAAGGCATCGCGAACCACGCTGTCGTCGCCGCTGGTGACGAACGTATAAACGATCGGATCAGGACGACGGGGCCAGGTGTGCCTTGAGGATTCCTCGGAGGGGGAAATTAGGAATTTTTTTTCCCCAGGTGCACGTCGCGGTACTTTTCGCGATGTGAAAATATTTTCCCCACTTGTCCCCGTGGATATAGGGTATAACACTCGTTTCTGTATCGAAGGATGTGTTTTCCAGCCCCGGGGTGAAACATTACGTCGATATGAACCACTTATTACACAGAATCTGGTTGCGCTAATGTTCCCTTACGATTACGGGATTAATCGCGCGATTAGCTCGCTACGAGCTCCTTAAAATTCTATATTCCGTTCGAGAGTTGAGAGGAAAGACTTGTCTCTACATCGGAAGATATACATATTTTATAGACTGCGGTGCGCGCTTATGTTCATTCTAGAGCCGTGCCTCGAAGAGCATTTTAATATTAATATATTCTTATCGTTGCTGAATCTAGAAGAATGTACCACATTTCTTTTAAATTCGTAGCAGCCGAATATACTGGCCGCTATGTTGTATTTGGAAATTATGTATGCGCCGTATAAGATATAAGATACTTATAGATTGTGAAGTATTTCTGGATTGCCGAAATATGAAAATTGATGAGTCCAATGTGCGTTGGTGACCAAGAAATTTTACCGGATTGTCCTTTACTTTCGCAACAGTGGCAGCGAAACTGACGAAATAAGAGTCGCTTGAAAATTGTACGTGTCCGCGAACACTAACCAAGAGCGACTCATCCTACTGGCGCACCTACATACAGGGCACGTATCAAAATTGACGAGGTAAAGCAAGATGAACAAAAGAATGCGCGAACGTACGAACGATACGAAATGGCAGCTGTCAATGCAGCAGTAAAAAAAAAATTTGCATAATCGCTCGATGTCGTCGATACGAATTTGCATAAAGAATTCGTTGCTGGGCCAGTCCGAAGGTGTCCGAGGCACGCGGGCAGCTATCTGCAATGGAATTCGATTCCATTTCTTTCCTCCTCTTCTTTTATTTTATTACGCACGAGTGCCACCGGTATTTTACAACGTATGCGACTACAATATTCATCGCGACTTTTTCTTCTCTTGTAGGAGCGTAAGAATGTGGACAGATAATTCGGAGCAGGAGCAGATCGTATATCAATTCGCCGATTAAAAAACAAACAACAAGACAAGATTCCGCGAAGTTCGAAATTCCGTCGAGCCGCTGCTGCAACACGACGCCCATTAATGTCCCAACGCGAATATCTGAGATGCCCGTCAAACATTCGCCGGATTACAAGAAACGCTGTTCAATTACCACGGAGGGAACGAATCTCCCAATTAAAACGCCCGGTTCGCGCGATCGTCCAGCGCCACCCCAACGCGAGCCCCGGAGCACGCACAGGTGAGCTTTCGCCGTTAAATCACGACGCGCGATCGAATCTGGATCGTTCGCGCTCAACGGTCCATCAAAGGCCGCTATCGACGACACGATCGCGATAGCAACGATTACCAAGTGCACCGGTGCCCCGTTCGAGAAGTAAGGCTCGATCCACGCGTCTGTCCGCGACGCTTCGTACGAACATGATCTACTTACCGCGGTAGCCGCGGGATCGAGAAGCAATGAGCGGCAAATGCGCCGATCTACCCACGGTCGTCTCGTATCCGCTGTCCAATCACCGCCGCCACGTACAAAAGGTGCACAACCGGCCTGCGAACGTGTCCGTCTTACGAACGATCCAACGCGACCGTACACCGCGACCCAGCGTGTAGGTGTCCGCGTGCACACACGCGTGCTACCTGGCGTAAAGGTGCACCGCGAGTGGTGCATGCCGCAATACGCGATGCACAAGCTTCATTAATGAGTCATCGAGTCGACGCGGTGCCAGATACACGAGCCACTATCGAACGTTGCCTTGCGCCCCGCGGCGAGGAAGGTGAAGTACATACGAAGTCGAGATGTTCGTGATAGGGCGGTTCGAGGAGGGCGATTCGCGGAAGCGCGCCGTACTTCGTGTGAATTCATGGTTATGGAGTAACGGGTTCCCTTGGGCATCGATACCTCGCGATTGCCTTCATATTGGGTGCATTGATGGGACGCGTTTGGTGAAGTTCCACGGGCTCTCGTCATTCTTTTTGTTATTGTCGAATCGAGACGGGAACGGAG
Organism: Nomada goodeniana; assembly: GCA_963969485.1. Lineage (NCBI taxonomy): Eukaryota > Metazoa > Arthropoda > Insecta > Hymenoptera > Apidae > Nomada > Nomada goodeniana. The sequence goes on along the minus strand of OZ018303.1, from coordinate 3,083,582 downwards.
AAAAGCGTCGACGAGGGGGTGATACAAATTTTCGATGGACGGCGGATCAAAGTATTACGTTGTCGCTTAAAGTTCTTTTCGTTGTCCGATTACACGCTCAGTGAAAAACGTTTCAATTATTCTTTATGTTCATTGAAAGAATGTATTCGAGAAACGGATAAGACATATTCGGAAGCATTTCCGGAATATTGGAGAGCCGGTTAGTGTTACACATACCTGTGATTGCAGCCGCGCGAAGTGGAAGAAAGGAGCAGGAGAAAAGACAGGGGGGGAGAAAAAATTTGTGAGAAGCAGTTGGGAGATGTTCGCAAAACGATCATCTTGCTGAATATACTTTCCCCCGGTAATTATTATGCATACGTGCCTGTACTTTATAAGATCTTCGTTCCTTAAGCATCCGTCGCTTTCCACCGCGTTTCGTCGTGCCCCCGTTCCCTCGCGTTTGTTACGGTGCCGCGGAGACCTGAAGAAATAGTCGTACGCCGGTGTATTATTATATAGCGCTTTAAATGGTAGCGATAAATTACGGGCGCCGTGCACGGCGTTAACCGCAATCGCCTTTTAGACTATAAGGAACACGAACTCATGCTGCCCCTTTGCTACAGTTCTTTATTTTTCTAAAAATCTGTTCAAATAATTTTCATCGCGGAGCAGTGGAACAGTAATAAAAATTTTGATTCATTCAAACAGCTTTTTTTCTTATTTCTTTCCTTGAAGAAGCAGTCGCTAAAAATATATGGCACGCCTGACGTTTTTATAGAAATGGAACTGTGTTCGTAGGATCTTTTTTCGTGGCACTTTATTGGGGTGGTTCCATTGATAGATCCGATCAAAGGTATTTCTGCGGCGGTGACGTCTCGGGCAACGTCATCGCGCGGACGAAATGGAATATACAATGGGGACGAAGAAGAGCGCGGGATCGTAAAAGCTCCACCTGCTTGTATCTTTATCTTTACGATCTATCGGGAACGTCCAATGAAAAGAAATGTGGCCGAGTATGTACACTCGAATCGTAAAGATCGTGAAAAGAGAAACACGCTCGCGGCATTGTGGAGTTATTTTACTTTAACCTTGCTAGCCCCAGGAAGACATTAGATTCCTCATTTTACGTCCACTGAATACATTTCGTGAACTCACCACGTAAGTATCGCAAAGAACCCGATAATTTTCTACGGCTCATTTGCCTACACATATTTGCTTCTCGGTAACTTATCATGGAAATCATCGAGATCGCACGATTCACGTGCCTACGCCTCACCAGGCCATTAATCAGAACTCTAGATCGAAGGAAATCAATAACCCTTGCCTAATCAAGATCGCCATCGTCCCTAAGCGTGCGTCCATTATCGTATCAATGGAACAATTACGATTTATCTCTTCCGTGTTATCACGGAACTAACCAGTGGCCCAAATTCAGCCGGTGCACGTACAACGATCCCGATGAGCGTCACAGATCTAAAGAGGGATCCCGGGTGCTTATCAACGGGCCCATCGAAAAAGACTCGAACGATGAAAAGTCAGCGTCCTTACCGGGCAGCGGAGGAGAAAGCAGCCTGGGTTTCCGGCTCGTGGCACGCCGGATCATTACACGAAATCAGTCCTCCCAGATTGTATCGCAGGTATATAAAGTATATTTCGATGTATCCCAACGAGGCAACAGGATCGGGATGCCGGTAAAACCCGGTCGAACGGTAGCGTATGCGCCTGGTCCATATAGGGGAGGACGCGTTCGTGGCGAACGGTCGATGAAAAATGCGTATGCAAATTAATAAGCCACGAACGAAACGGCGCCGCGACACCTCGAAGAGGATTTTCTCGTCGCCGGGCTGGATCTCTGCTCGCAGGTAGATCCCTTCCTCGGCTCATCTGCAATGCCGCTACTCGACTTCCTGTTCGCCGTTGCGCGCACGCTCGCCACCCACCCGACACACGCGCGCGCTGAAACACACGCACGGGGCATGGGGCCCCTCGACGCGAGCGTACAATTTTGTAATTGGAAGGCTTGTTTATGGCGGAAACCGTAAGCTCGCGATGGAAAAGCTGATCGGGGTGATTGCGAAATGTTTGGCGCGGTTATATACGCGCGGCTGGCATGGAATTTTGATTAATACACCTTTTTCTACGTAGCTGAAAGACAGGCAGAATTATGTGCGATTGTGTGGTGAATTATGCAACCGCACGATCAATTGCGTTCAGCGTTTGCCGAGGGACAGAAAATTGGGAGGTGATTTGTGCCGCGATAAATTATCAATCGGCAGGATTAATTGTAATAACGAGTGGCTCAATTAATATGAATCCGAGACTTCGCATGCTGCGCCTTTTAGATTCGGAGTACACATACTTCGGCCGCCAGCCGGCAACCCCCTCTCGCGCTATTTATCCATTCAAATGAAACCGCTTAAAACCACCGTGGATAAAGGCAGAGAGCGTCCTCCCTGCCCCGGTGGCTGATTTGAATAAATCTGAATACGATTACGGGCATGGAACAACGGCAAATCAATTGTAATTGTTAATAATCGTAATACGGGCGCCGTGTCGCGGATGCGTTCCACCTCCCCCGTGCATCGTGTCCCTTTATAACCCCCGGTCTCCCTTGTTCGGCCGACGGAGTTACTCGCTCGTCGTGATCTGGTTACATTGCTACCCGTTATGTCGCCAGTTCGAGGTACATTCTAACCGACTCCCCTCGTTCTGTGCATCTGTGCACGCTCTCGCCCGCCGTGCTTTTTCTTTCCTTCTCTTTTTCGTGCTGGAACGGCCTGCAACCCTCTCGTTCTTGCCCTTACGACACGAGGTATATAGCTGCTACAGGTACTCAGCGTTCCTACGTACATCACTCCGACCGGGCTTCCTGTTCTGCCTCTGTCTCTCTCTTCTAGGCTACGGGAATCGCCGAGATCCTGATCCCTCTGCATGAAATTACGTTCGGAACGTTTGGAGTTTGTGCATGCACGCGGCGGAGGATAGTTTGATGAACGCTGATGACGTTCGTCGTTTGCAGGGGTTTTTTTTTGTCGCCCTTCGTCTCTGCGTTTTTGTGTCATTTGGTGTTTCGTGATTCCAGAATTCATGTATATTTCGTAATAGAATAATTGCCCGTTCCTCGTGATATTTCCACTCGAACGAAACTCAAGAGACACCGGCTAGAGGAAGAGCCACCAAATTTCGACCACTGCTTCAATTTGAATCTCTTCGACGCTCGATTCCCTTTCGCGTTGCGTGCGGTGAAAGAAATTGGTCCCCGCGCGCGGGATAGCTGCCTCGAAGCAAATACAGAAGCGCACGCTAAAACAAGATCGATAAGGGATCGATCTGACGACGTTCGATTCCGAGTAAACACCGAGTGCCGCCATTAGGTACAGGCGGAAGTTTCTTGCCGATTTTTTGCGGACGGATCGTCCGCGTCACAGCACGAGGAGGCCAGCGAAGCGGGATCAAAGCGTGCGGGCCGATCAAGGGCACCGATCTTCTGTGTGCCCTTTTCCAGACAATTCGTTCCAAGGGATTGTCCGGTTGGTGCACGTCCGTCTCGCATCATAATCAATGCTCGTTTGTCGCACTTGGTGCTTTCGTTCAGGGACCTTTCCGCCGGATACTTTTAATTGGCTCCCAGCCCTGCTTATTTGCTTCACAAGAGTCCCGGCGCGTAGAGTGTTAAGCCCGGCAATGTTCTTCAAGAATATTGCAGCGGGATAAAATATGACTGCTGCCAAAGTTATGTAGAAAGTTTCGACGACTTTACAGAACTAATTAACGCAGAACCTTCCTTCTGCATAAAGAACAGCTACATTAAAATGTAGTGATATTCCCTGACATTATATACAACAAAGCAGTACTCGATAGCGTCCATTGCCCGCCACGCAACGAGGCGCGTCTCCTTCCAAGTCGCTCCGAAAAGTAGTCTTAATCTGAAGCTTCGTTCTCGAAATTGCACCCCGTAACAACCCCATCAATTAGTCCCACGATTAAACAGCCATACCGCCGGACAACCTGCCACGAATCCGCTCGTCGACGATCAACAATGAAAGAATTTGTGGCCCGGAAATGATACGGACCCCCGTTCAACGGGGAATCGGCGCAGCCCGCTCCAAAATTAAATCTCCATCCGCGGAACGATATTTACGCCCGTAAGGTGTACGCCTGCGAGCGGAGAGAAATGCGTGGCGGACGTAAAGCCGGTGGGGAGTCCGTGCTCCGGGCGCAATGATTTTAAACGGCCACCACCGACATCATTGTAAATATCAGCCGCTATATGGCCTCGTAAACAACCCCCTTAGTAGGTCGAGAGAGGCGAGTCGTCTCAATCGCGAGGAGAGTATCCTTTCAGGCCGCGTCTCGGCGTACAGGCGAGGCGTTTCGACGCCGATTGCACCCCACTGTTCGGAACACTGCGCAGGGACACACGGGGCTCGTACCTTTTTTCCCCTTTCCTTTTATTTATTTGTCTGTTCCTTCTCCTTCGTAGCCCTCGTAAACGCGAGGGACGACCGCTTATCGCTCGCGTGCACTTAACGTCGCGCCGTGTTCGAGCATCGTTAAAGGTCGTCCTCGAGCTTTTCGCCGATCGACCCAGGCCACGCCGTATAGATTCAGATGTACTGGGGCCACGTAATGGCGTGGCCTCTTTGTCGTTCCCCGGAACGTGGACGTACCCCCGGTCGGCATATGTATTGCGCGCCCTGGAGCACTGCGGGAAACGTCGTACTGGCAACGAGTGCACCAGACGAGTGAAAAGTTTTCTTTTTAAATCAGTTAAAGGGGATGAATTGCAGGATTCGACGATTAGGATTTAGATGTTATTGGTGAACGCGGAATTTTCATGACAATTAATCCTTATACTGCATTCGGTTCTATATGACTCGATCCTGGTTTCGCATTGGTGTAATTTTGTATTCCAATCGTTTCAATCTTAAACGCTTTGGATGTGGAAAATATTCAATGGGAATGTAGCCTTGCTCGTGAATAACTAATAAACCAAAACTTGGTAGCAATCGGAAAGTGGTGAAATATTATTGCAGAACAGAGTACTCAGGTTTCTGAAGTTACCGCACTGCCTACGCAGAACGAGTTAAATTCAATTTATTCCGGGATCGAAAAGAAATGCTGGCTGTCCATGGAAATCGGAGTTTTCTTATTTCAGCCCCGTTAATTGCTAAAGTATTGCGTGGTGTGAAAACGTTTTGAGGTGGCTTAAAAGAGGCTCCTTATCGGTGCCGGAAACGAGAGTTAAGGCCTGGATTATGGGAGCAGAGCGCCGTTAATGGGTCTGGAACTTATCTCACTCGTTGAAACGAGAGATTAAATGGCGGTCTGTTATAATTGTTATGGGGGCTATTCCTTTTTGCGATCTCAGTCGCGAATGGGCCTGTTACCTGCTAATGGAACCGGAGGACTATGACCTGCCCGATTCCGCGTTTCTCGTTTTGCAAATTGCGGTAAGACAAGTTCGCTAATTCTAACAAGGATTCGCACATCAATTTTGCGACATCGATAGTTCAACGCGAAACAAGAAACGTCCACCGCGGACTTGAAACGAGAAGAAAACAAAAATAATGCACAAGGGTGCTTGCATTTATAAATCTCGGAGAGAGATTTACATCATCATTGCTATTACCCATTACCGTCAATGTCCATGTATACAATAATTGAAACGCAATTTCCATCGGACAAATGTACTGACGTACGCGCCATAAAATCTATCTGATACCGCATCGAGCATACTTCTAACTTCCCGCTAACAGCTGGTAGGTATTTCAAAGTGAATTCCGTCCGCGCAATAAAAATCGCCGTCCCCTTTTAATTAGTCGAAAATAGTTCGTCGTTTCGATCCTGCTTTGGCAACGATAATGTTCTCCCGCTCGGTTATTTTTCCGCTCCGATGTCCCGCTGAACAAACAAATGGTGGCGGCGCGTCGTCGGGGACATCATAAAACCGCAGTTACAAGTTAGAATCCCATTCGACTGGACAAGTGTCCCGATACAATCGTATATCCGAGCATAATAGTTGAATCGTCCGTCCGCGACGCTCGATTAACGAACCGGGGCCACGTTGCTCGCCTGGTTTAAGGTGTAATAAACGAGCCACGGACCAGCCGTTCGGTCAGGCTGCATTGACATTCCGCCAACGAAAATATATGGGGATCTGCGAGGGGATATTAAAAAACGGATCGAGCGTTCCCGTGGCTCGGGTCGATGAACTTTCGCGTGATTCAAGCCTGACAAATGGGAAGACAATTCGAAGGCCGACGGAAATCAATTAAACAAGCCGGCGGTAATTGTAATACTGTCCCCGTATCGGTCAATTAATTTTTCACGGGTTCCATTAGCGAACTCGTCCGCGCGAATTATTGATTTCGATATTTAGCAACCGCAGCGCCGTGAAGGCGTATTGCACCAACGGCGGCCGCGGCCTCGTAATTCTATAATTAATGGTCTACAATAATGCAGAGTTAATAGCCCGACGCTATTAGCGGGGATACTTGTGTATATTAATTAATAGCACTCCTCAAACAATCACGTCTTCAAGGGTAAAACGAAAAATCCGCTCGCAGACATAATTAATCACGGCGATTATTCAAAGAGGATTCGGAACGGGCGACCGGCCTCGAAACCTTCATCGCCACCGCCGCACAAATTGTCCCGGCCGTATTCTCGAAATTCCGTTGCGATCAATCAGTTATTCCCCGGCGAAAAAGAAATCGAGGATCCCCATTGAAACCGTGGGCAGGATTGCACAACCGTTCTCGACCGATCCGATCGGTTCGAGATCGCGATCGTCGATAAATTTCATCGGCCGGGATAATCGAGAACTCGCAAGAAGCCTCTCTACGAACGAACGCACAGCACGACGTTTCTATTTGTCGTTGATTTATCGCCGGCCGCGCGCTGGAATTCCAGATTCAGCCTCGCCGCGGATGAAACGCGAACAGAACGAACAGTAAAACGGTCCCGCGAGATACGGGCAAGAAAACGTGGGGAACAATATTTAGCCGTGGTGGACCGCGTGAGGGGGAGTACCGGATGATACAGTGTCTCGTATATGGGGCGAGATGCCGCCCATAACTCCGGCTAATTAAAAAATATGAATTCAACGGCGAACGTCGCGACAGCGGAGGGGCTGATTTGCGTCCGACGACAGAGAGCCGAGTGATATTTTTCTTCCCTCCCTGCTTCCGTCCCCACTCGTCCGCACCCTTACAGAGAAGAGGGGGCGGCGCGGCTGTACGAAACCGTGGAACTTTCTACGCGTCCTACGCGTGGGTGGGCGAAATCAGGTCTCTCGGTTTTCTCCCGGGACGGTTTAATTGGCGCCAAGTACGGAGGGAGAAAGAAAAAGGCTCGGTGCTCCTGAAAGCAGGAATTATTGCCCGGCGTATTTTCCCCGTTGGTCACAAATCGGGGAGTTTATTATCGGGCAGGCAGAGAAGTACCTTTTCGGTGTGGCCGACTGGCGAAGTTAATGCGCGTCGCGTTGCACGAATCGGTATAGCGTTCGACGGGGGCCCCCAAGGTTTCGTTAAGTAGATTGTGCCAGCGTGTGGTTGGACAGTCGGCCACAATGGGGAAGAGCGTGCGTTATAATCGGGCGTCGTGGAACAATTTCGAAAGAGTTCGAGATTTTACGAGAATTCGGAACGGTATTCCGCATAATCGAGTTACGGGTGAATTCGCGCCGAAGGTTTTTTCTTCTCTCTTTAAGTATTTGTACAGTTAACTGGAAACGAAGCGAAGGAACGATCGTTGCGCCGCGAAGTTAATTTCACTTCGAGTTTACAGCTCTCGGGGAAACGTGCTTTATCGTCGTGTGCCGTACCGTACAAATTCTTTCGAGTAATAAAAGAGACCAAACGAAAATCGTAGCAATGTCAGCAGAAATTCGTCTGCGACAGTGCGTCGAAGGATTTGCAATTAACAGGCAGACGATTGCGAACTCGAATCGTCCGAATGAAAGAGGGAAACCTTTCGGTGCAGTTGTATCGCGTCCAATACGTTTTCCACGGGTCCCACTTGAGCGAGTGCACTTTCAACGGCGCGGAAGCCGGAATGGTTCCCATAGGTATAAAATATTCGATCGAATGGGATCCTGTGTTAGGCTGTGAGAACAGCGGCACCGATCGATTGCGCGATTTACGACGGATAAGCGTATGACTTCATTCGAGCGTGTCAGTGGGCGATTATGAGAAATTAGAAAACGAAAAAACGAAATCGTTCCGGGTATCGCGAACAGCCAATACCAACCTCTCTCTCTCGCTCTCCCTCTCTGTCTTCCTCTTTGCTTAAGCTTAAATAATAAATTGCCCTTATCGATCGGCACGATCGACCGTTCTGCTCTCGCGAGTAATCTCGATTTAACAGGACAAACTCGTACAAGGCCGAGTGAATTTTCGAGGGAAAGTCCACGCGAAATATATCGCGATCCGAAATTAGTCTGGCGTCTCTGGAGATGTTGCGGCGGTAATTAAGATTGTTTCTCAAATGTTTATACGAGGGTGGGGGGGGGGGGGGTGAAGGAAAAGGAATTGGTTTTATGAATTATTCAGCAATGTCGTATGCGGATAAAGTTGTAAAAATCACGCGAACAATAAAAGTGTCTTTCGGTTTCGTTCCGATAACTGTTCATCCACGATAGTGTCACTCTTTATTGCCGTACAAATTACTTCGCCCGTCGAGGATGAATTCCGACGGATTTTCAGTTAATATTCTTGACGTTTATTCGGATCGTAAATTCTGCCATTCTGACATTCGAATACCTAATCTATCAATGGATAAAGTATCGTAAAGCAGTATATTGTATATAAATATAAAGTTCATCAGTTATTGCCGAATCGGAAATGCTCAGGACCATACCGCTCAGTCTCGCAGACAACAACAACAAAAAGGGAGACGAAAAGAAAAGAGAAGAAAGGAAACGAACTAAATTCTGAACAGTTTTGAAACCCAAACTTCAATGCTCGCCGCGCAACAACGAAACCACGAACGTCGCGAGGGGGGCCAAGAAAATCCACGAGTATCCACGATACGCCCCCCCCCCACGATCGTCTCACAAAAGAGCACCACTAAAGTTCACGTATGCATGTGTGTACATAGAATCGTCGCGGACACAGCTCGCTCCGGACGCGTGGGTCGTTCGAGAAACGGCCCGGTAATGAATTCTAACGAGCAACCTGGATAACGCAACAAGAAGCGAGGGGATCGGGGCGTGTGTCACGGCGACGCGTCGCGAAGAACAAAAAAAAAACAAACCGCGACTCGCGCTGCCCCGTCCGGAATCTGGATCACCGTGGATCCCCGTTGACGTCCCTAGGCTCGTAAAGCACGCAGCATGATTAACGTTACAGCTTTACGATCGCTCGTCCCGTGCCTGCTCTAGAAATCATAACCACTTTCGCAATTTCGTTGAACCGTCGCTGGTAGATTTGCTTTATCGACGTGCTCTCGTGCGTGTCCACGGCCACGTATTTTATTGCTGTCCACCTGCACCGTCCCCCGTAATAATATCGATCTTATCAGCGGCGAGTCATTATCTCTGCGAGCCAGCTCTCGTCCCGTTAGACTGGAAACTCTCTTCGAACGGGACCTACCCGACCGATTCCCGACGGAATATGCACGGAGCGTGCGGCTCGGTGTCGCGACCGCGTCGTGCAATTACGTCGTGTAATTGGGCATCGCGATCTCGGGGTGTAATTACCGGGGACCGCGGATGGGACGCGACATCGATAATTGCTCGTCGATGCGTCGGTGAAATTTTCGGAGAAACCGCCGTGAATATTGATCCCCCCGTAGGACTCGAACCGACAGACGTCTATATGCGACGACACGACGTACTTGTGGGACGGTACGTTTTCATTTTGCGGATTTTATTGAGCGTCGATGAAGTTTAAATTGTTACACGGGTACCTCGAAATTGAAAATATTTGATCGGCATAGATGTAACCGTTATGAATTATCGAAGGTAAATTTGTAATGTGCATGCGCCTCCCGTTAAAATTGTTTCCCATCCGCGTAGAATCCTTCAAGAATTCGCTGTGCCCATTACGCGATCGCAACATCAGCGAATTCTCGATCGGCCGAGACTGAAGGGAGGCGAAGAAGTTTCAGGAATGTTAGAGGAATATCGATCGAGCGGCGCAGGTGCTCGCCGTTCTTTCCGACAGGTATCGACTGGTCCATTTCGTAACGTAACGAGGATCCACTCGAAAATCCGGAATCCCTTTCCCAATCCGTAGGCTGTTGCAACTGGCGATGTAACGTACGCCTTAGTTTGTGCTCGAAAAATCGGATTTAATCGCGACCTTTTATTGACACGGATAATTAATGCCCGAGAGGAAATATTCGATTTCGTAACGACCGCCATAAAAGAATTGGACACCCTGCGTTATAATTTCAAGAGAAAGGAAAACTAATCGTTTCGAAGATATTTTATAAGCCGCGCTAAGACTGGCATTTAGTGCGCCGTGTTTCCTAATCGGATGGAAATGTATGTATATCGATTTCAAAATCGGGGAAGCGAGCGATTCGTTCATTTTGGAAATGGGCATTAATCGACGTGTCCCATGAATTCGAATGAAATGGAAATCCCGTTAGTCTCGGCGTCCGATTGGTTTGATTAAAGTCTTCCCCTATAAAAAAAAAAAAAAAAAAAATAACGCCGTGTTCCGCGACTCGATGTCGAAATGAAGTAGTGTAGAGGATTTACACAATTCACTACCATAAATATGATATTATGGTCCAGACCCGAGATACCATAAAGATAGTCGTATTAATCGTAACTTTCTGGATATTCCAATATGTCACGTCATTTGTATTGGTCATTTGAATAATAGGACCGCTCAAGCTCTCGCACCCGAGGCGCTCGAATTTTGTCCCCGGTGAATTATCATTCGAATAACCGGCCGATATCTCAGGCGCTATTGAACATTTAAATACATCTAGAAAAAAAAAAGAAGATACCCAACAGATACTCCGCGATCTATTTTTAAAATCTCGTAAAATATTCTTGCAAAAATCAGGGAAGCTGCGCTCCACGCGTTCCAAAATATTTCGAGCACATTGATTTCCCTCGTTGTTTCGTCCCTTACTTTTCCTGTTCCAATGCAATGCTTCGCAGCTCACCGCGTGAACCAATTTCGAATTTTTACCAATCGCACGTCCACTTCGATGGAGTGGCATGAGTACATCGCGATGTACCTGAGAGGGGAGGTTCTCGAAGTTGTTTCGACAGAGAAAGGTGGCGCATTTGTGCGAGCGGAAAAGAAAAGAAGGAAGGGGTCGAGAGGGAAAAAGAGGAGACGCGTCTCAGGCCGCCCTAATTACCATCCTCGCCGGAATCAACTATAACGAAACGTGACGCATCTCTGACCACGTAACTTCGCAGAGAGCGGCCCAGGTATAAAGAATGCCAAAGGGGAGAAAAATAGAGCAGAAGATAAAAAGGAAACGTGGAGAGGGAGAGGTGACAAGAATCACGCGGGCACATACATGTATGAAGGGATTCGTAGCACCGGATCCTCGTTGTGTAATCGCGTGGATGACCTGGAAACAGGAGCACACTGCGCATTGGAGGAGGCGAACGGCCACGTTTTTACGTGGCAAAAGTGCGTGTCTTCTGCCTCCGCGTCTGCGAGGGCGCCCCCAATTGGGGACCGGTACAATTTAACTGGGCACCCGTTTTCTTAATTAACGATCGAACTCGCCTTAACGATGACGATTTTTTAGATAGTGAAATCGAAATTGCGACACCCGTTTCCAGTGCATCCTCCGTCGTCGGGAGGCTATTCGGCAGCGAAATAAAATTGCTCGCGGCGTTATCAGCGAACAGCAATCTTTTATCAGCGAACAGCGAGCCCGAAATATTTTCTAATTTGCGTACTGTATTTCACGTACCATGTGCCACGCCATTTTCTTTTAATCTCCGTTCAATATTTAAGCGTGTACGTCGACAATTTCCCTGTACTTTCCCCGTGATTTTTACTCGCTTCTCCGAAGTGATCAGGATTATAAAAAAAAAAAAAAAAGGGAAAGAAGAATACAAATATGGGAATAGCTACAGCAGTTTAGGGTAATTCGACCGATGCGTTTAGATACGGCTTAAATTCTACGCTTTCTCCGGCGGATCGTTAAACGGTGAATCGAAATCTGGAGTTCTCACAAAACTCGAGAGCCCATTAGGACCTAGGCCATTAAACACGATCGCGAGCGTGGTGAGTTCTGTCTGAGCCCGGAGCAATCTTCAAGCAACGTCACGAGCGTATAGATCTTCTTCCTCAAGGTTCGGCAGTAAAAAGATACGCGGCAATAAAGGCCGATTTGCCCTCGGTATCAGCGAGCGACGATCACTTTTCATGTCGTTCCAGGCCCTCCTTCGTATCAAATAAAACCGGAAACGAACGAGTCACTATCGTGGCCGTAATATGTTTGCTAAGATTGCGACGACAGGGATCTTCAAAATTGATCGTAAACGCGTGTCGATTACGAATATCGGCGTTTAATTCGAGATCGCGAGTGGGAGACAAACTTTGCCACTCTCGCGACAAAACGGCACACGGTGCGACACGTTACGAACTTCCTTAACGAACCCAAACCTGTATCGTTCACGCCACGTTGGTGTGGAACATTCGTTACAAATCTTACAAACGTTCTAACAATTTCCCCCAAAATTCGCGACAAATCTTCCGATAATCACCGTCGGCGAACTCTTCGGCATCGCGAACAATCGAAACCGGTACAAAACCCGAACCCCTGCCTGCGTGACTCGATCCACGAATCGACCCGACTTAACAACAGGTAACGCGCCGACCATCCCGAACGGTCCATAGTGACTGTCAACTTCCAGCAGACGGGTCGAGCGAGCCGATAGAAAACGAAGAAAAATCGGCGGGCCAACATTTCTAGAGTCGCCTGATACCCCTAGTGCTCGAGATACGACGGCAACGAGGCGATCGATCGCTGAAAGGGGGATCCTCGCGGTGGATCTCTCGGGTCACGAGCATCACGAGTCGGCGGCGGTAGCGAACGTGGTAGTCGGCCAGGCTGAATCATGCCTCCTCCGAGGTATATACGGGAGTCAATTGGACGGTTACGCCGTCCACGGACCAAGGGAGCAGCCACGAGCGGAGGCGCCTTCATCTTTACGACAACGCGTCCTCGTAACTCCCATCGTCCTCCTCCTCTTGTTCCGCTGTTTCTTTCCCCGATGCTTTCGGTACTCCGGGGATCCGATGCTTTCCTCTGCCGGCCATTCCCCCCTTTGGTCGTGTTGCATACCGAATGCAACCGGTATCAACGTTAGATCTCTCTATTCGCGGGAGGACGAGCAGCGGACCGAGCGCGCTGAATGGGACTCGCCTGGAGATTCTATTGTGCGACGGTTCGACGATGCGATTGCGTGACGTTTCGTGCGTACAACGACGGAACAGTAACAGCGGTGTACGGAGATAGGTGTATCTGGATATTTCGCATAGGTGGATATAATTCGCGCGGGTAAGGAGCAACTGCACGGAAAAAAATGGAAATCGCCTTAACGCGTGTAAACGGGCACGCTTTAATACGGGGAAATAAATCCCCCCCGTACGCTCAGAACTCGCCGCTAATTTAATTAAAAGGTCGATAAAGATACGGGTTAACATCTACTTCATCTACCGTAAGTGGCCTAACAAGTCGAACTTCTTAACGATACGAAAGTATCTACTCAATATCCGCGAGCCGGCTGGAAACGTATCCTTGCGCAACAGCACCGCGCAGAACCGCCGTAATTCATCGCGCAATTACTTATAGAAAAATGATAGCGCGGCAATTCGAATTAAAAGAACTACACAGCCGGGGAAAACAGCATCGATCAATTCGGCCGGGGAAACCGGCACGAGTCGCAAATCAGCGAACGGTATTAAAGTGCCCTAAGAGCGGGCTTAAAGAGGCCCGATCGTAGCTCAGTGCCCGCACGGTTATATTGAATATCGAGGCAAGCAAGCGTAACGGGGATATATACACGGCGCGGAAGGCAGCCACGAAGCGGCGCGTAATGAGTACCGGTACTCGCGAGAGGTCGAGGCGGCCGCTCGTGATCGCGGCGTGCGAAAACAAGTGCCGATCGCTCCAATTACACCGGGTACCGATACCAGCCGAGTGGAAGGGTGCCCGTGGGTACCCGGAGGCGTCCGGGCAACACGCGGCCCCACGACCGCCAACAAGAGCTACGCGAGCTGTCGTTACACGCTACTCGCAAGCGTTGCGCGTCGCTCGCTGCACCCGGATGGGACACCGTCGAGGAGAGGAGCTCGGAAAGCTCACGCGAGGGTCGCCGGTCTTGTCGAGTTGGATATTTTCCATTCGTTTCCTCGTAAACGGTGACGCTTTAACGCGGTTGAATCGGAAGATTTACCTATCTCGTTTGACAAATCTGACTTCTCGGTCAGTCGGGGGACGCAACGTGTCTCTTACAGTGGCCCCCGGTGCAATGCTACCAATTTCGTGGCGACGCGGCACAAAGGAAGCACAGGAAATATCGCCCTCCCATTTCAGCTACCTGGAAACAGATAAATCCCACAATCCCGTCCCGCCCCGATTAAATCTCCGCTCAAATGTTCCAACGCCCGGGAACGCATTCTACCATAAGCGAGTCCTGCATACCTCCGTAACAGTCCGCCGCCACCTAGCTACGGAGCATTCGTAAACAATATCTACCTTCGATCGGACAGGTCGGCGGCCAATACCAGCGCCCCGTCATACATTAACTCGTCTCGTTAAGTCAGATCGCTGTTTCCCCGTGAAGCTTGCGGCCGGCATCTGTCGTCGCGGCGCGCAACGAAGGGAAACGAGGGAAGACGCACGGCCGGTCGGCCACGTCGACGTCGTGGCAGGGGCCGAAAGCGAGAGCAATTTGGCAGAGGGGGCCCAGGCGAGGGCGGTGGGCCCGGCGCTGACATCTCATTTGACTCCGGCGGGCAGGCTATTTTATTTAATCCGTGATTTACGGATGCGAACGAAGGCGGCGACCGCGGCCAGGCATCCCGTGTCGGCCGTCTAAGCGCATAAAAGGGGAAGATGCTCCGCGGATAAGCACGGCCCCGAAGAGGGAGGGACCGAGCGAGATGCATAATTTAACCCCGTGCTCGCGCCGCGTAGCGAGAATTTAATCTTCCCGTGCGTCCGTGTCGCGACCTCCCGCCCCCCTTTTCGCCCCGAATAAAATAAATAAATAGGACGCGGTTCGAAATATGTCTCCCGTCCGGCTGATATATATATAGAGCGGGCTGCCCTCCACCTGGAATTCTCCGGCTCGCTTTTGTTGTTCCGCCTGGCGGGTGTCCTCCCTCTCGAGAACGGCGTATGCGTTTCTTCGGGGCAGATCGAGAATTCCAGACTAGCGCGAGGATACTTCACGGCTACGGGGCTACGACGCGGTGGTGGTGCGACGGTGTGCCTGGCGACCCGGAGTCTCCTTCGTGTGGGTGAAAACGCGAAATGTTCGGTTGACGTGCGTGCCGTACGACCGGGGACGGAATTCCGGCGTCGCTCTTGGACTTATCGAAGGGGATTCCGGAGAGGAAAGCTCGGGGGTGAGAATCCATTGCGCACCAGGCGAGCTCGGGTAATTGATCTCGAGGGTGATTTAGTGGTAGCGCCCGAAGTGCATCGTGGGGAAGATCCTGGGAATCGGTGGGCAATTAGAGTAGTTCGCCTCGGAAGGAATAACAGAGAACGGCTAAAGTAACAGCGACACTGAGCCACGACTCCGAGGGTGAATGGTTATTCTTCGTTATTTACTTACCATTTCGCCAATTCGCCCGAGCGTTTCCACAATTTTACACGCGGGGGGGAAACGAAGCAGCTAAACGGCAATCGGCCGAACAAATCGAAGCTACGTTTCCGCCGGTCGAAGGGTTTACTCGGA
Source organism: Nomada goodeniana (assembly GCA_963969485.1). Lineage (NCBI taxonomy): Eukaryota > Metazoa > Arthropoda > Insecta > Hymenoptera > Apidae > Nomada > Nomada goodeniana. The sequence goes on along the minus strand of OZ018303.1, from coordinate 3,067,693 downwards.
TTAATCGGGACCAAAGGTCCTACGATCTAGATGCGGAAAGCGCGCGTCGTGGACACCTTTCATCATCGTCATCATCGCCGAGCGGATCTCGTGCGGTTATCGTTCGCCAGCCATCGATACCGGCCCCGTGTTGGCGTAGATCGCGAGTAGAGTTCAGGCGACGCTCGATCCGCTCGTGTGAGCACCGCACACCGATATCGGTAAGCGGCTGATGACCTAGCCACGATCGGGCCATCACGTCCGCGGCGTGCTCTGGCCATCCGTCGACTCGCTCCATATAATTTGGAGCGCTCACGTGACCCTGAAACGACCAGGGTCAACGCCACATTTGTAATCTTCGAGACGCCGGCGCGACCTGTTCGCACGTTGTTCTCTCGTTGCTCGCCGCAGCAGGTAGACGACGACGACGACGACGACGACAACAACGACGCGGCCGATCATGGGACGGTCGTGATCTGGTAACGTCTTGACGAGTTTGTGAAATTCGTCGCTGATGATGATAATATTTGATGCGGACGCGCGCGAACAAGTCGAGGCAAATTGCGGGTGATCTCTGAATTATTCCAATCTTTCATGACGTTCGTAATCCTCGCGGGAGATGCGCCTCGCGCAGGTATAGACCGTCCGAATAGAACCGGCATGGCACCATAAAAACAAGAATGCAGAGGTTGCGGGGATCCTGCGCTTCTTCCTCAAGCAGATAGCAAGAAACCGAGATGCAGGCGCATAAAATGCATGCAAATAAATTGCACAGCGCGGCTTTATGTCCGGTACCTTCGGAGTGAATCATAGAAAGAAGGTCGCGATGCGCAGCGGCGACGCCTCGAGAGACACCTGGCGCATTCCGGGACCAACGAATAATCGTTGACGGTACTACCCGCGGAATTGTTCTCGTCGAAAACACTCGCCGAATCATTTCCATTCAACTTTTAGAGGTTGGTCGTCGTCTAATCGTCGTCTAAATGATCCGCGCGACGGACAGAAACAATTTCCACGCTCGTCGCTCGATACCGCGATATTTCACGAGGCTGGTGTAACGGCGACGAGACGTTTGATATTATTTCGTATAAAGCATCAACGGGGTATATCGCAGGTGAAAATTACGGTACGCGGCTCGGCCTATCGAGACGGATGATGCATCGCCGCCTAAGTCATACACACACCGTACGTACCGTTTCCACGGCGAGGACTTTACGAGGACGAGCGGCGAAAAATCGGCTGATTTACACTGGCGACGAGTGAATTAAAATACAAGTTGCCGATCGGACGGTGTAGGCGTGCAATCCGATATCGATCTCTCGCGGGTCTAACGAGTCGCGGGTCTCGCGGCCGCGGAACGAGCGTGGACAAGCGACGCGGACGCGGTCGCGAGCGCGGAACTATTAAACGTAAACATCTGGTGGCTCGAAATGTTCGGTCATTTGCGTAAATCACGATGATAAATAATAATCTACGCTCTTTAAGTAAGTTCTAGGCAATAATTTAGATCCGCCGCGCGGGGCTCGAAGAAAGAACCTGTACAATGGATGAACCGTTGTAAGGAAGATCAAAGGTTATATAATCCCTCTACGTGTCTTGTGGGAACACGATTCATCTCCGCGCCGCTGCAATCGTAATGCTCGGGACGGCGCGGTCGACCCGCGCGACCGATGCTTCTTAAAATTCGTAATAAACTGCACGCCTATTCCGCATAAAGTGCCTCGTATTAATTGCCGCGGACTCGGCTCGATCGGGCAAGACCAGCGCCGCGTTTAGCCGACGCCGGCTCTGGTTTTGGCATAGGGACGGTGAACGGAAAAATCTCCAACGACCGCGGGACGTTTCTGATCGTTACCTGAATCGCTGGGAAATTTCGAGCGCAAGGTATGTACCCAGCTTCTTCGGTTCCTGGAATTTCTTCGCATTCCCGACGACGATATCGTATCCTGTCCGTTGCGTACGATCTTGTTTCCAACGGTGGACACGGATAGGATGCTCCGTTTATAGTAACCATCGTACAGAAAATGTATCCGCGGCTTGTCGAGATATCAGCGCTACTATTCTCTAACATCGTGCACGGTAAAAAATGTTGCTGATCAATTCCCATGCATATCTCCGTTCCAATTTACCGAAAATAACGTCGTCCCTGTGCCACCTACGCAGAACCGCCGGCCAGCTACAAATCTGAAGGCTCTCCGTCGCGTCCCAGGACATCCAACGAAAAGGAACCCCCCAGTGTCGTACATTCCCGCGAACGTAATTGTGCAGCCAGCCATCCGGCGGCCTCGCCGAACGAACGTGCAAAAGGAAGAGGCAACGGGGACGCGCGTGCACGAGAGTCGGGTAAACACAATGCATTACGACAAGGAGTACACGAGTGGCAAGAACGGTGGTCGTCCTTTCTACGGTCCCTCATGCGCGGCGTGTCGTAACTTACGCGGCAGATGGCGATCCCTCGCGGGTCCCCGAGGAAGGCGCCCAACGGAGATTAGATCGATTTTTCACGGTTCACCGAGGAAATCGCTCGCCTGAGCCCCGCTAACAAGCGGCAGATGCAAATCTCCGACGCGAGGCCCGGAGATAACGCTTCGAACAGCGCGCGCGCGCGCGCGTATGAAACGCTGCGTCTACGGGCGAATCGTTCCCAACTAGATCCGATGTCTCCAGCGGGCCTTAATTCGCCGACTATCCGGGAACGCGGCCCGCTAATACGTTCGCGCAATTAATTACGCGAGATTTACGAGTGCGCCTCGGAGGCGAACTCGAACAACGAGAGTCGGCCGCGCGTACCAATATTTCACCTGGCCGGCGCGACGAGCCACGGCGAGCCGCACGCGAAATTGCCGTACGCGGATCGATTTATGGTGCCGGCCACTGTTTCGTGTCGTTTGGCCGTGATCTCCGGCTGGCTGGCGAGGATAAGGGTGTTTATGGGACGGCGATGGAACTTTGGTAAATTGGCCGATGCATTTCTAGGACTCGTAATGATAATGGTGAATTCTGCGGGGAGTAGACTGCGCGTATGAAGATACATCGCTTGATGAACCGGTGTAGATTTTGAAGTGGTAGTTTATTTATGGGGTGGTAGATTATGGCCCTCTCCTTCAACTCCGGTCACCTGAATAAGAGGTCTCTTAATCTATATATAAATCAGCGGGCTGAGAGCGTCGTTCCTCAAGACATATCACTCTTGTTCGCATGATCACTATAATTTACCCTTCCGTGCGAGACTCGCCGTGCCGTTCACTTAATCCGTTCTCTAATTTCATCCGTGACCGTAACTATCATTGTTTCGCGAAATCTGCTGTCCACTTCGACGGAGATCGAGCTCGCGAAAGACGGAGTACCCCGCGCGATTGGCCTGTTTCTGGATTTCGTCGACGACCGAGCTATTGCCGCCTTTCGTCGGGAGAAAAGGGAAGAAAGAAATCGACGGAGTCCGCGGAACGCGTATCGATCGTCAACATCTCGCCCCGAAGAAAGGAGGGAGGCGAGCAGAGAGATCGATAAATCAACGAGAGTGCTGGCAAATGCCCGCGTCAGTGAGGGCGTACGTACCCACACGCGCGCATGCAGTCCAGGGCTGCTTTATATGAATCGATTCGGATCGAGTCGGTCTAAAGAAGAGCTCGTAAGTCGTGGCTCACGGGCAAACGATACGAATCTGCCTCGATGTAATATTTAGCCGATCGCCGCTCCCCATATGCTGCCGATGGGACGGGGCCGGTGAAATGTATCATGGAATAATGGCCAGGAAATAGGCCGTTCGGCTAATCGTAAATTTCGCACCGGTGCCACGCTTCAAAAGAGACGAGGAAGATTGATCGCGGCCCAACCGGGAGTCAGAGAGAGAAAGAGAGAGATATCAAGCACGAATTGGAATATCTTTATGCGGCAGAGACTGGCGAACTGCGTTATTTACGACTGCGGATCTTCTGCGTTTAATGCCGAATTAACTTTAGTTTAATCTCCTCTGATACTTCTGACAGTACAATTTTCTGTTCTTTTTTGGAAACGCAGAGCCTTGGCTTCTCTGCAACAGTAATCCCCGACTATGTTGTGCCTCGAAGTAAATTTCGAACACGCATTCAACTGCAACGGTGTGCCTACTTCTATGAATGAAAGCATCCCCCGCGATCACGACCATCGCCACCCCTATTGTTCCCGATACTATCCCGATTCAACCCTCGTCCCCGAAAATTCGTCGACCCGTTCGGCCCTCGAAAGCTCGACGCGACGACGATCGATATCAGCGACCGATCGACCTGCCGGCGACGCGCTGGCGCGGCTCAGGGATCGAGCGCACGTGCGCTACGCGCAATTCATTACGCGATAAACAAGCCCGTGGCCGGGTCCTATAGATATGCGCGAGACGAAGCGCGGTCTGGAAGCTGGCAGACAGCAGTCGCGTTTAACGCCGAGATCGGTCGGCGAAGCGGAGGAGCCGGTGTCGGTGCAAGATCGCGCCAGATCGAGGCCGCCGCGTCGTGAAAAACTAGTAGCGGTCCCATAGATCTGTCGATCCTGGCTGGCTCGCGTTCACCACGTACCGTCTTCCCTTTTTTTCCCAAAAGCCACTGCTCGCCACTTGCTCGCTCCCGCGGCCGTTTGTCGCGGCGAACCGCGATCCTTCCATTCTTTCCTGTCGCGCGAACTCGCGACAACCTCCTCTTCTTTCCCATCCACCCGCCCTCTCTCGCTCCCTCCTTCGCTCCCTCTGTCTTTTACCTTATCGCTCCCCCTTGGCCAGCTAATAAGCCGCTACCACCGGGCATTAAAGCTCGTATTACACGCCGGTCCCGTCGGTAATTGGACGCGTATTCAGCCGGCCGCGCAAGTACGCCGCTCGATCTGCCGTCCCTTCCGAGTACGGCGTGTCGCTCGATGCCTTCTTAATGAAAGGACACAGGAAGGATGCGCTCAACCTGACGCGAATGCCGCGATCCCTATGGCCGATCGCGGCGTCGATGTCACCGGGGAAGGCCTTTAGAATAAGGTTTTGGTGACGGTGGTCGCCCCGTATGGCTCGGGCGCTTCGGAATTTATTTCATTACTTTAAATATCGGTGGCCGGCCGTGAAACGATTAGTCCGTCCGCGTGACAGCCGTGCGATTCATTTTAATTGGCCGTACGGGCAAGTGTCAAAACAGAAGCCGCCGAGGAATCCTTCGCGGAAGCTATTATACTTACATTTCAAGCTATTATACGCTATCTCCAGAAATCAGAATCGTCCAGCGTCGGCCGGTGATACGATCAGTCGCGATGAACGGGCAATAACGTCGTCTGGCGGATTTCTCTGGGACGCGTGACGCTTTCGCAAATCGTGTTTGCAGCGTCATTTTCGACCGGTGGTTCCCGGCCGTGTAGGAACCGGCGACCGGACGAGCCGTCCAGACCGAGATATTTTAATGGCGGCATATAAATCGACCGATAATCCGACCAACGGATTCTCACGCGGCATGCAAATGAACCGAGGACTTTTATTTTTAATACCGCCTCGATGCGTATAAAATCTACTTAATGGTATGATTTCGCTATTAATCTCCGGTTCGCGTATGCCCCGACCCGCGCGAAGACAGTTTCGCCTATCTATCCGTTCGTGTGCGTGTATCCGCTCTTGTGTTCGATCGTCCATTTCGGTCCGTGCATCTCTTGCGCTCTTTTTGCTCCGTCTGCGCGCGTGTTCGAGCGAGTGACACGTATACTCGCCGCGTTACCAACAGGACGGGCGCGTTAACGCAGCCTAATTATACACGATTCGGTCGCGATTTAGCGCCGTTATTCAGCCATTATTTTCAGCCTTATCCGAAGCAGTCCACGGCCTTTACCGGCCCGAGGACAGTGGGATCCATCAGGCGAGCCTCGAGTTTTACGATCGACCGTCCCAATATCGCACCGCGACGGGAATAAATAATTCGATTTCGAAACCGGCGCGATCGTCTCCTCGGACTCTTGCGACCGTCGAGCGGAGCGGTCCTCCTCCGATTCGTTTCTTTTTCTCTTCCCTTTTTTTTTTCTCCTTTCTGTCTGTTTTGCACCCGTTTTCTCGTCGACGAGGAAAAAACATCGAATTCGAGATATCCAGCTTTAATTGAAAATGGTCGGCGATTACATTAACACTGCGAAACACGCGCGTCCTCGTTTTAATTTGTGGGCCTCGCCTCGCGTCGAATAATTTTCGCCGCGACTTCGTATAATTATTAGACGAGAGCCTCGGGGACCTCCGCGAAGCGTTACCGAAGGCTATCGGAATCGTTCCCCCGGCTGAACGCGTACGGCGATAAGACGTTGGCCATTACTGTTCGCCGTGATCAGCCGATCAGAGACACCGGTGCCTCGATGGTGTGACGAGCGGCGCGAAATTTTCGTATCCGATCGCGCGTGGACCCCGCGAGTTTTACGATCGCCGTCCCGCGGCCACGAGCGGGCGCAACGAAATCGCGATTCGCCGGGCCGCATGGAGCCCCGTTTGAGTACCGAAATTCCTCCGCCGCCTTTTTCACTTTCTACGCCTCGATCGATATCGCGGCGACAGTAAATAATCCGGGGGGGGGGGCGTAAACGATCGCGTAAAGAGGGCTTCCAGTTCGGGGAGAGATCGAAGAATCTCTAGGGCGGCAGCTAACGCCGTCGAACGAAGAGCCATCGCGAGGATTGCCCTGGTGGAATGCCCGATCGGAAGCCGGGGGAATTTTTGGGATCGCGCGAATCCAGAATCAGAGTGAAAGGAATGCCCGCAGATAGAAGTATCTGATTATCCGACCGGTCGATTTCCTGGAAGGAATCGTACGCCGGCCGTATCGAAACGATCGCGGCCGGCCCCACAAAATTATTCAAATAGAGAGGGAGAGAGGGGTCGATTTCGGAAGCGCCATTAGTTATCTGGACGCTGACTACGCTAAGATTCGCTCATTTACAACTCTGTTAATTTCGTAAAGGCCGGTCGTTTCGAAGACTGGAAGAAAGATCGCTCCGTGTTGCGTAAGTTGGACACGTTCGGGTCCCGACCCGAGAATAGAAAGGATAGAAATGGGTGAGAAGAAAAAGAAAAAAAGAATGAGACCGAAGAGTGGGAAAGGAGAAGCAAATCGAAACGCTTTTAGCTGGAATACCAACGCCGACGCCGATATGCTCGCGCATATAGGTAATGTACGTGTGTACGTGTGCGCTTCTTTCGGATGACATCACTTGCGAGCACGGTGACCGAGTTCGTTTGATTTAAACGCGGCTTCCACGGTACGAGTGGGCTGAAATATCACGTAACCCGCGTGCTGCCTTGCATACACAAGTTGCACGAATTATTGGCGCGGCGAGTGCATCGATCCGCAGAGGATTCGTGAGAACGCGCGGAACTGCAGGGCCATACTGGACCAATGTTCGTAAATACCTTCCCGTTTCCATTGTGGAGCGACGTGAACTCCGGGCGGGTACTTTACTCGCTGGAGGTGTCTAACGTAAACGAGACGCCTCGATAAATATTTTTAAGCGCAGGAACAATCGTATTCCTATTTTCATTTTTAATACGCGCACCTTTTCATCTGACAGAATCGTACGCGAATTAATGGAAGAAAGAAGCTCGCGCACCATTACGAGGATCGCTATAAACCTCGACGATTCGTAGCAGGTACCATCGGCCGGATCGCGCGACAAATATGTGTACCGGGGCGAACGAAAATTGAAGGGAGAAGTCTACTTTTAAGTGGCACTTGGCCGCGTTCCCCGTTGCCTCGAACCGCTCCAATCGAATCGGTAACGAACGATTCGAGATACGGTCGAGGGCGTTATGTAGGACCACACACGAGGCGTCCGCGCTATCCTCGACCCGGTCCCACCAGGTAATGTTTCTTTTAAGTGCGAACACAAATTGTAACTGAGACGATGGGCTTTCGCCCTTTTCCCCCCCTGCATGGGCCATAGCCCGGTCCACGGGTCGAGAAATATCTGGCGGATCCGATTTCAAAAGCCGTTCGTTTGGATTCACGATTGTACGAGACCCCAGAGGTGCGCGGAACGTGTCGCGGCATCGACCATTCCAACCCCGACGAGATCCTCGCGTTCTCGTTCACCCTGCGACCGCGAGAACCCTTTGACGCCGTTACACGCTGAAAACGTTGCGAACGCACCGCGGTTGGCCGATTTATTTCGCCAGCACCGACAGTAAGAATAAGGCTTTACAAGGCGACGGGAGGGCAGCGTTCTTTGAACCGTGATTCAACCCCGTCTCCGGGCAGGGATTTATCGTACCCGTTTAATGGAACTGGACGCGCTCGATTCGACGAGTTCAACAACTTGGAAATGGGCGACTCCGTTCTGTCGGAATTGCGTACCCGGAGCGTCCGGAATATTGGATTCGATTTTCCCGAATTTCTGGCTCGCGTCGGGGATATTCTAATATTTTTACGCAAGTGAATATCAATTTATCGATATTGAATATTCCACGGTGTATTACCATCGTTGACTTTCGAATTTTAATTAAAATCGTTCTACATCACGTATACCACGCGCCGGCGAGCGGTGAAATATATTCAAACGTTACGGGAACAAAAATTTCAACGCGGAGGATGAGCAAACACGAGTAACACAACGAAATCATAAATCACCAACTACTTTCACTCACAATTAAGGTTACCACGCCGGTTCAACCGTCTTTCACGAAGTTCTCTATAATGGTACAGCTGAGAGGTGTTTAATAGCGCCGCGCGATAGACAAATTAAAAGAACTGTCAGATCGTAGCCGCACTAAGTTCCACGTCTTCGCATACCGGTGCCGTCGAACATATTCGATACCGTAAACATAATCGAAGGCATTCTTGCGCGATCGTGAATTCCGTTCGATCCACGAATTACTGGCCGGCCGAACCGGTTCGCTTATTTCGTAGGAATCGTCGGGACCATCTTTCGCGGTGACGCTTTCACTGGCGGCCGCAGGTCGTCCGTGAAGAAGAGAAAAAAAAAACAAACAAAAGAGAGAAAAAAAAACGGCGCGTGTGTCACGTGGGTGAAGGAGCGCCTCTCGGAAGGAAGATCGAGAGTGTCACGCGAGGTTTCATTTCCACGCGGCCGCAATTATCATTGTACCTGTGTTACGCCACGTGGCACTTTCACACGCCACGCCTTCGGCGTGCGCTCGACCCGCCGTGCGCGCGCGCCAATTATAGGAAAAGCGACTTTTTTTTTTGTCTTTTTCACCGGCGTAGAATTCTTGCACGGCATGCCCCGTGTCAAGGTGCATTCGTCATACGCGAAAACTGGTTCGCTGGGAGATGTTTTTTTTTCTTTCCCGCGGGGCCGTTGGAAAATCGCCCCGAATGGATCGGGTCCGCTCGTGACAAGGGTTCAGCAGCCGGCAGGAATCCGGTGTTGCAGAAATTACGTGAAATATTGTCCGCCTGTTGTGTCGACAGATTGTTGAATCGTGGGACTGCGACGAAAGTTGAATGGCGATTCGCGAGAAAACCGTGACAACTCGCTGGCCGAATTGATTCTTTCTACGATGGATGAGTTGGTTCGATTCTATGGAAATGTTTGCAGAAAAACCGTTGCGCCGAAGATAACGATGCGCAGAAATTTAATCTGACGAGACCATCGAGTTCGTTAACATTTATTTTTCACTCCCCGTCACTGACAGCCCACGCGTTGGTAAGGGCCCCGATGCTTGCCCGAAACCGTCCTCGATACGGTTTCATATAATCTTGGTAGTTGATCGACCACCGCCGGACGATTAAACCGCGCATTTTAATACTGTTTGCCAGCGTCCACCGCTTTCATAACTTAAAGCCTTGCGTCCAGAACGCCTTGCACATTTTATGATAATGGCGGCCGGTAAATTATCGTCGCGCGAGAAATGAATTTTCAGAAGTGATCGCCGACTGTCGCCCCGTTAACGGGCCCCGAAAAAAGAAAAGGGTGTCGTTGAAGAGGTGACCACGAAGCGTCACGTCGCGACGCTCCCAAAGGCACTCGCCTTCCGTCGAGGTCGCAGCCTCGGGAAAAACGTCGCAGGTGTTATCAGCGATCGCCTCGTAAACTTTTACGCTTCTCCCACCCCCCCCCAGCGAACTTTCGAATCGTTCGTCCTTTTACTTTCGCTGGTATCTTCGTAACCGCGGTAGCGTCGCGGGACTAAATAATTGTTAGAAAATCATTTCGATTTGTCGATGGAGAAGTTTCAAAGCGGGAGAGGTAGGCGGGGAGCTTCGACGCGTCAACCGTGGAGAGTGCGTACACGAAAGCCACCCGAGGGGTCCGCGATAATTTATTAAACATAACGCAGCCAATTAACATGTACAGCGTTTTTGACGTCTTCGTAAATTCTCGATATGGGCGTTATTTCCAAGTTTTACGCGACCGGCCCGTTTAATATACCGATGCAATTACGATAAGGCGGCCGTAAATTGCCGCCGGCCATTTTTGTCGGCCGTTATTACCACTTGAATTGTTACAATTATTTTTAGTGCGCCGCCTTGTACACGCTTGGTGGCATCTTGTTTGTCTTAGCGAATGTATGCATCCGATTATTGTTTGCCTTCGGTTATGCGGCACGACAAACGCGCGCCGATTTATTAATCGATCGATTATTTTAATACGTGGGATTAATCCAATTGAAGAATCTTGCGCGTGTATATACGAGGCAAAGTAAAACAAGCCCCAATTACCTAAACAAGATTCGATTATGTCCTCTGCCCGATCCGTCGTTCACCATAGAACCAATACATAAATCCAACAATACTTATCGATTTAAGGAGAGATCCACGATCGCACGATTCTCGGCAGATTTTGATTCACAATTACGACTCCACTATTTCCACGTTGCAGATTACAACTGGTATCCGTAAAACACGTATCCCCTGTCGCCGTTCGACTGAATTTCCCCACGTCGTGAAAATAAATTCGACAACCGGCAGCCCAACAATTATTCCCAGGGAAGCCGAAGTATGTAAGTATAAACTACGCTATGAACCGTGCTATGCACTCCGTCCGCGGGTTATGAGCGAAGGGAAGGGCTAGGGTTCTCGAACGCGGACATTTAATCGCGCAGCAAACGTGGACCACACCGAAGGCGATACGGCTCGAAGGATATCATCGAGCCGCGTTATCGCGACCTATTAGACGCGCTTGTAGTCTTACGACCTGTCGTAACCGAGCCCACTGCGTCGCTTTACCAGTTCTCGGCTTGCACGAAACAGGCCCGGGGGGTCGGAGGTCAGTTCTTCGACGCAGAGGCTACCGGCAAGCAGGAAGATTGAGGGGCGAGTCATCAGGTGTCCTTGACCTCCAGCGATCGAGGGATCGACGTCGCCCTAGCCCGTCCAAGGTACCGATAATTAATCGACGATAAACGCGGCGGCATTGCCGTCTTTTCGGGGCACTACTCTTTGATTGACACTTAACATTTTCTATTTCTTGCAACGGAATTCGAATGAAATTACTGTCCCTATAACGAAGTTGCTATTGCTGGTGTTATTGTAAAAAGCACGTGAAGTACGACAGGCCTCTCGATGACCACAGAGAAGACAAGAGAGAGAAATTCAATTATCATAACAGACGCGGTAGCGAGGTGAAAAATTCGCAGGTTAAAAATCGAGGCACGATCAACACCATTCTCACAACATCAGAAGAAGCCCCGCGCGTTAATGTCTGCTCGAAAGACGCGGAACGTTATTCGCCACATTAAAAACCGTCGAATACTAGAATTTCTACTGGAAAGCGCGGTAAATGCCAAGCCTGTCCGCGAAAATAATCCCACGACCGGGGCTGTCGGTTCTTGTTGCTCGAAAATCCGGGCAAGGCTCTTCGGCAAAAGGTCTCCAGATGCGTTGACCTCGGGGAGACCATTAAATGATGAATATTACCGGCAATTACGAGTATCCCAGTCATTGTGCGTGTGAATCGGCCGAGGCAGTGCCGCGTGTTCGGCCGTTATCGTGCACACGCATGTACGGATACGTGCACGCATACGGGGTGAGAGTGCGGATTGAAAAAAAGAGGAGACAACCGGTTGTGCTATGCGCACGGGATCATAGAGCTCCACTCTCGAAAGCGACCTCTTCGCGGCTCCACTGCGAGAAGATGACATCGCGGTTCTCAACCTACGTCGGCCTGGAATTCGTTTAACAATTTTTCCGACTCGCCCCATCGAGCTGGTGTTGAACGAAAAATCGAACTTGCCTCGCGAACGTAATTTCAGTTGGAAATTTTCCGCAAGAATTCATTCTTCCTGTGCGCCACGGGGCGTAGGTTTTCGTTTAGCGTGAACAGAATTGGACAGCCCGGATTAAACGCGAAACGTGCACCGTTTAAATAACAGACAATTAATCGCCGTTCGAACTCGATTCATTCATGCTAAATACACGAGATTCATTGAGAATTCGCCAGTTTCCAAGTGTCCGGGTAAAACGACCCAGCAATCCGAATCAACGACAACCCGCGTGCATAAATCACCAGGAGCGGCATCGCACCGAGCCGGCCTCCTTGTCCGGATGTTTGGTCGTTCGAACGAGGCGCATTAGGACGCCTCGAGAGCTATCATTTTCTCTCTTGAACCACTTCCTCTAATTAATGCGCCGTTTCTCCCGCGTTAATCGTGTTCCTTCAAGTCGCACGGTTCATCGCGATGCCTCCGGCAGGACTAGACGCTGCAGCGGGTGCAGGAATAGAGACGAACGATCGTTCGATCCGGGGTACGAGCGTGCAGGCGACTATCGTCGCGGTGGTGAATAAAAAATAAAACAAAATAAAATAAAATGAAAACCGAAAAAAGTATTCCGCGTCCCGGAGCTACGAAACCGTTCAGGGCTCGCGAACAGAAAGACTACGGCCGAGCAGAATCGTCGACAAGGTCCCCTCTGACCCGACGGCGATGGCAAACGATCGGCGCGCAAGAAGCGGAGCCTGATTTATGGGCCGGTCGCGAGGGCTGCGTCTCCTCGCGAACTCAGACGTTCTGTACTTGCACGTACCTGCATACGTGTGTACATATATCTCCCTCGCTGTGCACCGTATGCTACTTCTACCTGTATGCCCCGTCATGCGCACGACACACGTACGTACAACACAGGGGCACGTGTACGCGTGCACACGTCCGAACGATTCGCATAAGGCAAGATCTCCTTCCGGCCGGTGCAGCTATCTCGATTCGCGGTGGAAAGCTTCGCGACTCGCGAAACGCGACTCTCAGTGTACCACTCTCTTTCTCTCTTTCTCTTTCTCTTCCTCTCCAGGCGAAGTGCAGCGGTTCTGTTGTCGCGATATCGTCGTTACCGCGATTGCTTCCGAGAGAAGTTCGCCGACGAGACAGCCACGTTTGAAACGTTCAAGCAGCACGGTTCACCGACACACCAGAGTCGTTGTCTTTCCTGTGCCTCTCTCTCTCTCTCTCCTTCTCTCTTTCTCCCCCACGTTTGCCGATCGAATCGACGGATCGATCGTGCGCGACGCGACCGATCGATTTTACCAAACGAAACGCAACCCGGTTTCACCGATCGGATGCTTTCATTCTTGCCCTCCTATGCCGATACGCGTTTCTCTCTTCTCCCCACCGGTCGCTTCCCTTTTACCCGCTCCGTGTTCTCGACGTCCGAGGATCACGAGGGGTCGAATCGAATCGAATCGAACTGAACCGCGACGAGACGAGACGAGACGGGACGAGACGCGACGTCCTCTCGATGTCCCCCTTTTTCTTTCCCCTCGTTCTACCTCTGTCTCCGTCGGTTCTGCCGCGTCTCCGTTAGGTTTGCTGGCTCGCCGGTAGCCGGCAGCGTTTACATTAATGTATGAGGGCAATCGTAAAGCTCGATGTGTACATACGTCTCGATCGGGGTCCCCGGCCACGGCAGGGATTTTCTCGTGCGGTTAACGGACAAAAAAAGGCCACGACATGCTGCGACGACGTGTACCCGATCTAATGCACTCGCCTATCCGTCCGCCGAGGGACGCGCAGCCGGGCCACCGGTGCGCGCTGCTCGCACGACGAACTCGCGGCATTATAATGTGAAATCGTGACGGCCTGCCTCGGCCCGGTCGGCTCGTTGATTGTCCGTTTCATTATGCTGATCGCGGTTTCGTTGGTTTCCGAGCAATTAACATACACGACTCGCCAGGGGGCTCGCGGGCCCAGGCTACGTAGGATGAATGAGAGGGTTCGAGGTGCGCGGCGCGGCGGTGAAGGGTGAGCTCGAGGCTTTTCAGCGGATACCGGGGAATCCTTGCGCGGATCGTTCGGGAGAATTCTTAGGCACGCTGGTGATTAACGTTTTTCGTTAAAATGGGGCGTTTGCAGAGCAACGAACGTTACTTTCCTCCGCACGGTATTGCGTGAGCGTAGTCGAACGAAAACTTCCCCGCGTGCCGACCGAAACCGTGACGCTCGGAAGCCCGTAAAACAGAACAAAAAAAAACCCAACGAAATCGCGATTCCATTCAACCGAGTCATAGGTCCGGGGCACGTTTGCGTAACAGGCATACGCTTCCTCGGGCCTCGCAGAGGTAGGCGAGGCGGTGTGCACGGGTCACACACCGAGACGGATATACGGATTCGCGTGGTACGTGTGTTAACCGCGGTGTGGAGGCCTGGCTGCTGGAAGAGGTCGACCGAGAGGTCGCTCGGTAAATTGGTCGCCGTGGCGTTACCGTTGATCTACGGCAACAGACGCGATAGTTATGGAAAGGTTACGGCGGAGCAGTCGATAAAGCGTCGCGCTGCCTGTCCTCGGGAATCCGCGGCGGCCCGACGAATCGTAAATCGCGGAATCGCAACCGCTCGGGTTGGCTGCGAAAATAAAAGAAAAAAAAAACAGGAAAAAAAAAGAACAAGGAACGGAGCAAGATGGCTCTCGTGGAGAGGAGATGCCCGTGCTCTCTCGTGCCGCGCACGTATTCCGCGATCGCACGATTTCCGTCCTCTTCCGCGTGTCGCAGGCCCACGACCGATCTCCTCCGTCGGTGTAGATAAGCGATTGAGCGGGTGCCTCGCGTGGCCGGCTTGAAAATCGCTCGCGACCTGACCGACGCGTAAAGCTCGAATCGCAGTGCTGGCCCGAAAACAGCGACAGAGGGAGTAAGAGAGAGCGAGAGTGGTGAAGATTTCGTACTGGCCTGACGGACGGGGAGAAAGAAATTTCGACGTCTGACCGATACCTCGAGGAAGTTCGTACGCGGCTATTATCAGAATTCCGCACGGGAGAAGCTTCGACAAGAAAGATGAGCAACTCGGCCGGCCGGCTAAAAACTGTACTCGGCGATCAATGATCTGTGAAATGAATACAGGTGCATCGAATAAATCACAGGCTTAACACGACGCTGCATCGTCGGGCCTCTGATGAAGGTAGCTGCAACGCTAATGGGATGCGCCCAGATTTTTCCGCCAGAACGCGGATGCGTTCCGACACGGTTGTATTGCTACGAGTATGATACACTGCGGTAAATTATCGTGGCCTATCGAAACGGTAGGATGCATCGGGATCGGCAGTGACAGAATTGGAGGGGAATTCGAGATCCTCGACGAACGACGAAACACGGGATGGCGAAGAAAATTGTACGCAACTGAATCGGTTCAGTTCAGCCTTTTGCCTCGCAAGTCGTCGAACTACTTTCGAGTTTTGGGCATCGAAATCGCCGTCGCCTCGCGACCCTATCGCGGATCGTAAATCGCGCGGCTGCTTCTTCGACGAAGCGGCCCCGGGGAAAGAAAAAAAACAAGATTACTCGGTTCTGATCGGGTCTGTCACGTGTCGGAAGCGCGGCGCGCTCGCGGATCGTTTCGAGAGACAGCTCGAAGATCGAGGCGGCGCGAGGCCGTGGACCGCGGCGGCGCGGGTTCGAGCCGAGGCCGTTTTAATCTCCCTCGAGGTCGGCTCTCCGCTACACCCACGCTCGTGTCATCGATATATCACACGCGAGGCATGCCCGCAAAGCGGCCGTGGCCCGCGACGAATCTCGCCCCCGGCCGAAGATTCCGCGTTGTTCTCGTTTCGAGGAGAAAACGGGCTGCCCTTTTTTGGCTTGTTATAAAAGTGACGCAACCGGCGGGGAGGGGAAGAAGCAGGCCAGAGTGGCGATCTTCGCGAGGAAAGAAGCAGGGCGCCGCTGGATTATTCGATGTCGGGCAACGATAATAAAAATCACGGCTCGGCCCTTATTATTATTGCATCGAGATGCCTCGCGAGGGAACACGATCCGGATACGTTGTTGGTCGAGAGTTGCAAAGCTGCGGCGTCGGTGTGCAACCAGTTGCGTATCGATTCCGCGAAACGAAGAACGGGGGAATACGATTTTCGGGCAGGGTTATTTGCGATACCGCGGTTCGTGGAAGAGAACGGGCAATTCAATTTGCGAGAGGGAAATGTATTTTCGAAAGTTCGATGCGCAATCGGCTGTGTCCGTAAATCGGAATTAAATACGCGATTGCTTTAATCGATGCATTCGCAGACGTGCCACAACTCTAAAACAAGGTTTCCAATTTTTGCCTCGAAATGACTCTCTGTACATTCTCTGCAATTAACACGCCACTGTTCCGAAATCGTTGCGAACGATTCGTCTCGTTCGATTTATCCTCGTACGACTATCGTAAATCTAATATCGATGGAAAGGCCTACGGGGTGTGCTCCGATAGGAAATGAACCAGAAGCGAGAGCAAATGTACCCATCGACCACGTTTCACCTCCGACACACGGTGATCGAAACAGCGCCAGATGAATATCGCTGATAATGGAGCAGCGTAGAAAGTGGAAAATCGTAGAACATCGTCGTAGACCTACGCCTATTCCGGATGCGATTGGATCGGGACGCCATTAATAACGACGCACTTACCGATCCCATGGCAGGTGGTAGACCGCATGAAAGTCACGACCTGACATTTGCTTGGGTTGCCCGCGCCCGATCGCGTCCCGAGAACCGATCGCGATGCGATTTTTCTACACGCCGGCAGAGAGGCAAGAGGGTAATTTCAAGTGTAACAGCCTAGCCGTCGTTACTATAATACCAACACGCAAAACGCGTGGCGTGCCGTTGCTTCGCTTTCTCCGTTCCTCTCCCTTTCTCTGTCCCTCTTTCCTCACCTATTCGTAATCCGCTTTTCACTTTCGACCATGCATCGATCTCTCCGCTCGATCGCCTCGGTCGCTTCGAATCGTGGCCGCATCTTCGCCCGGCGTTCCCCGTGCGCACTTGCTTTCGCGTTCGTCAATTTTTCGGAACGCGAACGGTAGCGCGTTATAAATCTCGTATCCTGGGTGTTTAAGTGAGGAACGAGTGTGCACGGCCACATTGAAGAACTCCGACGGGACGTTACGTGTTTCGAAAAAGGCTGGCCGATGTTTTAGAAATCCGCCTTCAGTGGCGTTGCAAATCAATTTGCGATGCGTAACATTTATTACAGCGGTGTTATTATACTCGATCTATTTTTTTTTTTTTTTTGCTCCATCGGGAAGAAATAATTAAGGGGGCTACTATTGCCAGATACGCGGTTTGAAAAATGGTAAAAGTGGCTTCATTAATCATCCCCGGGGCTCCCTGGCTCCGATAGCATCAACACGAACTGTCCCGTCCACGACGACCGACAATCGTTCCTGCAGGTGTTTTTCGAAAGTATCACGAACCGAATCGTTTCACAAGATCGACCTGTGCGTCCTGCCACCCTCTGTCGAGCACTGACATTCCTCTTGCTCCTCCTTCCCTAAATGCCGACCGAAACGTCTCGTTCAACGAGAACGCAAAAGGGAGACGGCAGCCTCGTACCACGAGTCATTCATTTCTCTCAAGGCTTCAAGAACAATTGTTTCGTTTCATCGGCACGATCGAAGTGTACGGCTGGGCGTGAACGCGAACGTCGGTGCTCGTGTTCCGTGGTTCGAGTATCTGTAACGATACGGCGTATCGAACACGAGTATCGTTCGGGTTACTCGTTCGATCCTCCTCTACCTTGGGGCGAAAAACGATTCGCGATGGTCTGCTTTCGTATTGTGCAAGGGAACGAACAGTACCGTGCTTAGAATTCTTTCGCTTCATTATTCTGCAGACTATTATTATGTTATGCAGTGATACGGTTGCGTTACTAGAACCTGTAACGGTACGACACGATTTTATTTGCACCGCAATGGAAAATTTCGTCGATATTAGTAATTAGTAATTTTTGGTCCAACTCCTGCTTCAAGTTATACAAACAGAATTTAACCCCGGTCGTACCACGGCGTTGTTAGAGAAAACCGCCTGCACCAATTACATTATTTACTCTCTTGCTTAACGCGCAAATTGCACGCAAAAATTTTCCCTCCCGCAGCCGACAACATCGAGCGTGCATCACGCAAAGCGACCGTACAACGTTCCAATATACGACCATATTCGACCCAGAAAAAGAGCTACCAGAAATAATCGAGAGCATCGACCGACCACCCATAAGCTTCGATCGGGCCCCCGTATAAAGGATAACAGGCTGCTTCGACGCAAGAATAAAACGAAGCAACACGTTCAACGCAAATTTCTCAATTTACCATGCGGGAAGTCTTCGCGACACACCACCGTCGATCCGTATAATTTCGTACCCCAGCGGCACGTATTAATTGCTCGCCAACGTTTCTACAATGTTGCAACGTGAAATTACGAACGCGCACGCCTCGGGCCGATTTTTCTTCGCGACGCCGGGATCGCGCGGCGCGATAACGCGCGGAATAATGATAACACGATACCGACGCGTCGTATTAATTACGACGCGTCCGCGCGGACGATTTTCTGTTGCACGCCCATCGCCGCGGCACCGTTGCCGGGGCCTGAAATTATTTTTCGGGGCGGGCACGCCGTTACAGTTAATTAACATGCCGTATAACGCGAACGGAAATAATTAACGCCGCGGGGAGATCGTGTACGTAGATACATGTGTCGCGCGAACAACCGTGCGGGTAAACCGATTCGATTCGATTTACGGGCGGCCGGTGTATCCGCGATAGATGATATCGGTCTGTGTTCGAACGCTAAATGTCACTCGATAGAATCTCCCCCGACTCGCTGGAGGATTATCGACGAGAAGGGAGGGCAACGAAAATGGGAACGAACGGGCTGAAAACAGTGTTCGATGTTTCCGTCGAGATTTAATGGGCGAACACGTGACCGATTTTTCGTTGTCCCCGATCGTTGTTTATCTACGCATCAATCTCGCGTGGACCGACTCTTTCGTTTCGCACGAAGAATTTGGTAGAGGCGAGGAGAGGACGGAAAAAAATATGTTAACCGTACGAATATCGGTTCGCCCGATAAATAATACATATCTCATCGAGGATGAGTCGAACGGGGCTGAGAGGGACAGAGACGGAGATCGAATAAAAATCAGCAGCAGAAGAAGAAACGGCAATAAAAACACAACGCGCGGGGCGATAAAAATTATACGACCGTGCGGATATTTAAAATAGAATCGTCCATAAAGATCGCGGTCTCGATAGAAGGGGATAAATCGAGGGGGCTGACCTCCATTAATTTCCACGACTGTCGTTCGAAAGTTGTAAGAAGGAAGACGCGTTTATTGGCGCGTAAATCACGCGGATGGAGGCGCGTGGACCGGAAATTCGAACGAGCGGCGCGTGTCCTGCGGCGCGCGAAATTCAACTCGAATCCGACGCGCTCGGATTCGAGATCGAGCTCGCGATAATCGTGCGAGACGGGCACGGCCGCGCCGATATGCGGGTCCATCCCTCTCTCCGTGGAGACGCGTAAAGGTCAGCCTCGACGTAAAGGCCTCCGCAGACGTTCCACATTACCGTGCCCGTTGCCATTTCTGGCAAATAGATCCGCGGTTCTTCTTCGTCCGCATCGCGGCCTCCCGCGAGCTACGAACGATGATCGGCGAGACTAGCGCCGAGCAGACAACGCACGACTGTGTTTGACCGTCGACGAGACACAGGTACTGATTGTGTGGCGAACCCGCGAACCTAGTAAGACGGACGCGACGAGGTCAATTTAATGTTGAATAGTGTTGCGATGGCATTGGGAGGAATAGCAGGGCGAATGGTATGGTTCAGAAACGTAAGATTCGAAGGGTGCATTAATTTGGAAAAATGATCGCGAACGAATTTAAAAGGCAACGGTACTTCGCGTGCCCATCTCGCTGTCGTCCCGAAGATAGCTATTCAAATTCGACGCTCGAGTAAGAACGCATTCAGAGCCGCGATCTCGAGTCGACGACTCCTGGCTATCGACATGCCACGCGATGACGATATCGCGCGAGCGATGATCTCGCCCTTGCGCTCGATTCGACGCGGGTTAATGCCGATCGGATCGGTCCACGTTACACGCCACAATGTGCCTATTTCTCAAGTCCCAATGATGAGGTTACCCCGTGGCCTTCCGGCACTAGGCTTCGATCGCTCGAGAGCCTCGCGTGTCGCTCGCTCGCGCGACGATTCGCAAGATCGTGCAGCGTGTCGGAGGCTCGATGGATCGCGTACACAGGCTGCGGCCTACGCTGATTGACACGCTTCCGTTAGACACCAGCTGTCCCGTTTAATGGGCCATGCTCGTTGAAATCGTGCCCTCGGATATTATCGTCCCGCTGCTCGACCTGTCGGGGATTCGTCAGTTCGACTAATGCGATAAGGTGGGACCGGGTGAAGGAATGCATCGTGCATAAGGGTCAATCGGGCCGGAGATTGTTCTTCGCGCGACGAACGCGGTGCTTTTAATGGAACAATTGAAGCGTACTGATTGTCGAAATATACGACGATCCTTACGTGCGAGATTTTTCCAAGCGAGAAGCTAATACGGCTCGACGCTCCTTTAAGCGTGTCAATTATAACGACGTCCAGTAGAAACGAATGATGTACTTTGCTCCGGTGCGACGCACTTCACCGTCTTCCTACGCCCCGGGTTTGATGCACCTGAACGCAGGTGCGTCGCGTCGCACGGTGAAAGGCCACGGATGGCATTGCCTCCCAGACGACCGTGTCCAGAGTGCACCTATGTCGCCGTGGGTACAGAGGAACGACGTCTTCCCTTCGCGTCGAAAATAAATCCACAAATTATCGCGTCGAGTTTCACACGCGGCGACGCGACGCCACGTGATTCGATTCCACCTCAGGCGCGAAACCGCAGCCAATGCATACTCGTCGCGTCGCCGGCAATAAAGACACGCGGCCATTGTCAGCGT
Source organism: Nomada goodeniana (assembly GCA_963969485.1). Taxonomy (NCBI): domain Eukaryota; kingdom Metazoa; phylum Arthropoda; class Insecta; order Hymenoptera; family Apidae; genus Nomada; species Nomada goodeniana. Next base: position 3,046,587 of record OZ018303.1, on the reverse strand, counting down.
CGCCTCGCCTCAAAAATGCATCGCAAATTGCCGGCTGTCGGTTTCGCGCGTTCACGGCATTCCGCGGCGTCAAGAGTTTTCATCGATGGACATCGGCCCGCTAATGGAGACGTACAAATGGTTATTGGCGTTATTCCGCCGAGCGCAGAGCCACGGGGAAACGACGATGAAACGCGTGTACACAATGCCTATCGCCGTGGGGTTGCGTAACGCCGCGCCGCAAACAGCGTCCCCGTGGCAGAGATCTGGCGAGATCGCGTCGATGAAATTTATCATTGATCCCGGTTTATCGATCGTGAATGAAAGGCGACGATTCCGCTGCTGTTGGTTTAGAGGTGAAAGTACGCAGGCATTGTGTACGGCTTTTCGAATGGCGATGGAAAAATCGATGCTCGAACGTGTAAACCCGTATAATCGTTCGATAAGATCAGTAACGGGGAACTGTGAGATACGTGTGACTTGAAACGAAGATGATCGGAATCGGGGGGGGGGGGGGGAGAAGAAACTACAGTGATTCGGTGCCGCAGCTGGCCACGATTTAATGGAGAACCGCGTGTTCTCGATATCGATACTAACGAACGACGGAAACATAAAAGGTTGACCTGTTTCGTGGAACACGTGGGTACCACGTTTCCCGCGAGTTCGCGCGAGACACTTGGACGTCGCGGCGACTCCCACGCGTCCACGTGCTCACGCACGATCCCCCGTGCGTGCAACGGATGAGTGCGTATGGTAATGACAGGCCAGGAAACGCCGGTCGGGCGCCGGTTAGCCGCTTCGGGCCATAGCTACCTGCAATCTCGTCGAAATATCGGGGCGACTGCCTTGAGAAACGGCCAAGGCCGCGCAAAACCGAATCAATTTCTTTCTAATTGCACCGCGGTGAAACCGGTGATCTTGATCCCGGTTCTAACGTAAGACGTTCCGGGTGTCTACGTGTTACGTGCGCGCGTCACGTGATAATTGGCGTTTAGTCTGGCACCGGAGTTGTCTGAGAGCTGATGTAAACCCGTTCGTTGCCCCGGGTGAACCATTATAGATGAATTGTGGCGATTTCACCGCCGCGATGTTATCGTCGGTGGGGGATTCAATGGTGTATGAATTTCTTTTCGTGTTTGCGCGTTACGCCAGTCGCGCGGAATTAATTTAGCTCTAATGATTGTAATTTGATTCCAATTATATCGAGGCCGCCACACGATATTAGCGAAGTCGAAATTCGGCATGCCCGCGCCCGGTCCCCTTAACGAACGTCGATGGATGAATAATAACGGTGTCTCGCCTCTGAATTAGCGTTTTTTTCCATGCTCGTTCGACCGCGTATCCGTTTGTTTCACCCGGCTCGCGCCGCCTAGTCGACGAGGAAGTGAAAACGCCCACGCTCCACGCGGCCCAGACGCGTTTCACCTCGCAATGCAGAAGATCGATATCGGGCCCGGTGGTATCGACAGTGTATCGCGTTTCACGGTTGCACGAGCCCGTGTCTCACCTCTGTCCACCTCGTCAACGAGCACTTGCCCGCAGGAACACGTTCGATTCGCGCCTACGGGACGTTGAAGAAGCGGAATTGCGTTGGGCCAAGATTCGCAGGCCGTTTACGAACCCGCGATTTGATTTATCGGGCGGCCCTATAGGCGGTGCTCGTAAAAACAGCAGGACTCGGTGGATCCACGCGGGCACTGGGAACGAGATTGAATGCCTCGTCCGAGTATTTAGGTGGCACGTTGAGTGCGCGGTTGAAAACCAACGGCGTGTCGGTGTTAACCACATAAACGAGTGCGCCTCGGGTATCGCGATAACACCGACTTCGCGATTGCGCCGCGGTAAAATCGTGAATTATTAAGGCCGATATGTAACATTGGACCGCGATCGCGTTTTCGTAAGATCGGATTGAACAGAACCCGCGACCGAACGGGCCCGCGGCGACGTGCCATTGTTACCGGCGTCGCGTAATTTTGCATAGATCGGAAAAATATCCGAGGCACGCGGAAATCGATCCCGATCTCTGCATCCAAATGGATCGATCCGCGAATCGCAATCTGTTGGCGCGCCGGCAACGATACGTTCGACTAATAAGTAGACGGGAAATTTATTAGGGTAGTTTCGAATATTTTCATTCGCGAATCAGCTCTGCCCCTTAACGGCGGCGGCATTATTAATCTTGGATTAGAAAACCAAGTAATTTCCACTTGCCTAAGAAACGCACCGCTTCCCTCGTATCTCAAATGCTTTACGAGCCTAATTTCGCAAACGGTGAAACATCTACAACAACAAACCCGACACTTTATTAAACGCTGGACTGACACGCGGGACCGTAGGCAAAAAAACTAATCGCCGGCCCCTTTTGGGGGAGCGAAAGAAGTGGACATTGCGCAAACCGGAGAAACCTATTTCGCCCCGTAAAAATATGATCAAGCATCAAGTACACGCATATAGCATTTCCAGTTTCTGCTCAAGATATGCGCGTGAAACTCCTAGCGGCGACTCTATCGATACTGTCTAGGTGGGAGGCGTTCAAGTACCTCGTGGAAATCTCGCGAAACTTAACGCGAATTGAGTGCGCTATAAAGTGTCACGCCGGGAAATGTTTTACGATGATGCAAGTTTGTCGTGGCGGTGGAAAATCGGGGTCGAGTTTGCACGGCCGAGCGGTGCCTCGCCGTTGGTGGTTTATGCAGCCAGCATATTTACGCCCCTCTTCGCCCGTAACAGAATGCATTGTTGGGTCATCGTAAATGCTGGCGTGTGACGCGCGCCTCTTATTTGACCCTTTTCGGTGCATCCAGGCCTCACCTCGATGCATACGACGCGCGTGCCCCGGCGTCCCCCCCCCCCCCCCCCGGTGCTGGCGGCGATACAGTGAAATACGAACTCGTGCGTTTCGACATTTTGAAATCCCGACAGCCATGAAATCGCGTCTCGCGGGCTCGGGAATAATTTATTCACCTCGGATGCTAAATTTAGCCCGTCCACGGAGATAAATTTGAACGTCGCGATGGAGATCTTGCGCGCTCGGAAATGTAAAATTAGAATACTTGTCGATTCAGCTTCGGCCGACGATACTTTGCACGCCCCGAAGAAGGAGAATTCCGTAAGAGGTGGCCGATCAACCGATCGCCCAATGGAACGCGATTGTTCGAAACGAGTGTAGGTTGCTCCAACTTTTACTACCCTACGATACTCGACGTCGAACTGACGTCGCGACGCGTTAAGAGATTAATCGAACGGCGAGGGAGCACAGCCGGCATTGCGCGAGCGCACCGCGGAGGGGGTGTATCGTTGCGCGTTAAAAAATCGTTGAAAAATGTCTTCTTAGAGAGGAAAGGGAGCAATAGAAGGGCAACAGTGAGCAATGAAATCGAGTTATTATCCGCATTATCGACAGCGTTGCGAAAGTTCGCGTGGGCCGCGTGGTAGACTCATTGTCGTACTATGTGCACCCGCGCAGCCTTTCGCCGGGGGTATCGTTCCAGGTTCGAGGGGATCGATAAACCGACGGAAAATCGAGTATCCAGCGGCGTGTTCCTCCGCGATCGCGTTAATTCACCCGTTCGTTAGAAAGTGCAGGCGTCGAGGTCGTGAGACGGGCCGGAGATGAATCTTCGACGAGTGCTTTCTATGCCAACACAGTTTATGCACTGTTTAAGGTAATTGGATGATCATCCGCTGGTATGACGCAATGGCTTGTCGATAGCTCGAAAGTTATTGTACGATGCATACATGCGCAATTTCGATTATGATAGCTGGAGGCTCGCGGGTACCTCGAGCGGAGGTACAATTTCTCGTGGACGTGAAATTGTTTGATACGAGGGCAATTTCGCTGAGCGGTCGGCTTGAGGTGTGTAATTCTTTTTTTGCAATTTTTATCATTGATAATTCTTTCGTTCGGGGGCAAAGGTCACGCTATTTTTTTATTCCCACGCAGGTGACGCTCGAAAATATTTTAACGAACCGAAACTTCTTTCTAATGTAAACATTTTCATAGCGGGGAAAAGAAGGTGCATTGCGTGTCATCCACTCGTTGCAAGAAACGCAGAACAATATCGATAACAAGTATCGCTTTATAATAACAAGAGGGATCAACAAGATCTGCGAAGCCTGCAGTCATACACAATACGTTTCACTATTGCCTTTCGCCAATAACAGATCAATCGATCATTCCTCCCGCTGATCCACTTAACGATAATCCACATTGTATTACAATTCATTACACAGTACAGAGACAAGGCAGAAAAGGAAAGCGGCTGGAAAACGAGCCGCTTCAAAAGAGACCGTAGGCACAAGTCGACCGCGGAACGATCATTATCGACCTAACCGCGTGTGGTAACACAAAGTGAATTCCAATAAACTGACCGGAATTTTTCCGCGACCCACGTGGCACGCGAAGCTTACGCATCGTATAAGTGGTTGCGTTTCCCTTTGATTTTCCGTCGCATTACCGTTACCAGAGATCAGAAACTCCTCGAGACAAGGAAAATGATAATGAATTTTCCTGTTACCGATATGGTAAAACTATTTAAAATCCAAGACCATGACCGCAATGAGTAGAGTGCTCGGTTACAACCGCGCTATAAAATTTCTTCTTCCCCTAACAGAATCCCCATATAACATATTCCTTTTTCGATTTTTTTCTCGGCGTAATATTTCCCTTCGCCTACCCATATCGACTTCGCAGAAGGGCCTCATATTCCATTAGATTAAGAGTGAAACAACTGTCAACCTTGGTCACGAAAGTTTCTTCATCGGCGAACAACGACAACCTAGACAACAAGTAACGATACCTACAAGTACCTGTACAAAATCCGACACAATCGTTTGTTATCTCAGACCTCATCTACCATCCTCAGACAACTTCCCTTCACATTCCATTCAAAATACGCACTCCCATAAAACTTGAACGCGTGAGCCCCATCGAACGCGGAAGGCGAGTCATTGGAACGAACGCCACTTGTCCCTGAAAATTCCAGGACAAGTGGCACAACGTCGTGGACACCACGCGGACGTCGTCGCGCGCAAGGTGAAGCAAAGTGTGGTCGTTTCTCGTGTACCTTCCTGCCTCCGGCTTTTGCCCCTTTCTAGTCGGTTGTTCGTCGAACCCGAGCTCCACGAACCAAGTGTATAGACGCCGGCGAACCATGGGCATACAGTCGAAGCAGGTTAATATCTCGACATTGTGGACACAAGTGAACAGAGAGAGAGGGGGGGGGGGCAGGAGGACCTTTGCGCCTCAGAGATATTCTCCTATCGCGAAACTTTCTACATTTTTCTGTTTTTTTTTATTGTTCTCCCTACCCTTCACCGCTATTTATTGCCTCGTTGATTTACCACCTGTATTTGGAACTTTATAGTCGGAAACGCATTAGTGGACGGTTTTAATACCGCCGGATTTGGCTATCGACGACGGTGTTAAGCTATTTTTTGCTACTTATTGGTTTAACGATGGGAAGCCGGCCTGGGGTCAACACAGAAATATTGTGAATAACGGTGGATGGCCGAGCACCATGGGTGTACCTAACACCTTTCCACGAACGTTTATTGCTACACTTGGTAGACCACACGGTTCTGATGTCTCACCATGTCGGAGGTAATGATCTTCCTAGTGGCACCTCGCCGTTTTTTATCGCCGCGCGTAACTTCTTGACCGATCTTTCTCGCGTAATTGGCGTTCCGCTTTGAAACGTTCCATTCGACGCCGGTGGAACCTATTAGCATTAATTGTAAGCTTTACTATCGATCTTCGTTGCCCCCCGACCGTGCATTAGGATCATCCGAAACTTGTTGGCCCGAACGCTCCGAGCGATCGGTTACCATCAATTTTTCTCCTTTCCTTTCGACCGTAGACAATTTACTTTTTCCCGTACCCGATTCGATTATGCACGTTGCCCGAACGATCCACGGAACAATGCCCACATTTATCCTAATCAAAGCGGCTGAACGACTCTAAGCAGCGCGAATTCGAGCCGATATATTTATCGACGTCGGCCCTAAATCCATTAATTCGATTCCGCATTATGCAAATCCGTCGGCGAGCTCGCCGAGCCACGACGTCCTCAACGGACGCACGTGGGCGAGACACGCGGTGCCCGCTACTTGTAGCGCTCGTTCCGGCTCCTGCTCGGTTTCGTTCAAACAAATTCGAGGCAGCGACGTCCCGGAGGGCTTGCGCGGACGAGGCTCGCGTGGGCACGACGAATTCGAACACTTGGCGCAAAAATTGCCACCACGGAAGTGCCCTCCGAATCGGTAAAAACGAACCGCCCCGACAATCGATAAAGCTCGATACAGCCGGGCACCTTTCGCCACTTTGTGCGCTCCACCGTCTTCGCAATATTTTCGTTGCGAGGAAAGGGAAGGGAAGAAAGAACTGTTTGCCAAAAACAGATTTACACCGCAATCGTCTACGGCTAATTAGAAACCGCTCAACTTTCTCGATAACTCAAAACAACCGTATCTCTCAGCGCCGCGAGACAACTGACGCGCGAGGATTTTTCCTCGCCGTTTCAGCAATAAACGTGTCGACACATCGTATATCCTCGTAAACGAGACGCGGCTCATTGAGGCTGTTTCGCGGACGATCGTTGGTCATCCCGGTTGATTGGTTATCCGCTATTCCTTGCGAGAATCTCCTCGTCGAATGAGATTAAAGCGGCCCGTTTTTTCGCGGCAATAAATGTCAAGCCTCTCACGTACGCCGCCTAGAGAAACACATTTCGTCGTTCGCGGTCGTCTATGCGGCCGGGCAGATCGCTTCATTCGCTTCGTCGTTCGGCTTCGAGGCGACGATCGCGCGAGCCGGCCGCGTTTCGCACGTCGGATCAGATTAAGAACAGCCCGTACGCTCGCGGCTCGAAGCGTAGCCGAGCCGATGCCCCGTGCACATGCGTTCCACGCGCATGAACAAACGTTGCGAATGCTCGGTTCGCTCGTGGGAGGGAAACGTGAGTCGCGTTCACTCTATCAGAATTCGTTTTGTCCGCGAAATCGCGTCGAACGCATCGCGCTTTCTCCTCCAATAAACGCCAGCCTCGAGGCAGGCAACCCGCTCGACGTTTGCGAGACGTTCCCCGCCGAACGCGATACACCTGCGCGGGTGTGACCAATTAGAATCGGGACAGTGCACCCTCCCGGCTGTTGGCCGCTTACGAAAATGGTCCGGATCGAATCGCCGGGCGAGCATTTACGTAACGACCCGTGTTGCGCTCGTTCGGCATGCGAGCTACAACGGCGATGAACTTTCGTATAATGAAAGTCGAATGAAAGTTCGCTGTAATAACGTCGATTCTTTCCTACGGATGGGACCTAATCGTGTAATCCCTCGCCGGCGAGACTCCGGTCCCCGATTCGTGAAACGAGAAACGCTTAACGCCGCCGGGCTGTCTGCAATTATGTGATTGAGTTTTGGAACATCCGCGACCGGGCAGGTGGAATGTGAAAGGTTAATTGATCGGTAGAAACTCCGTTGAAAATATTTGTCAATGTGTTTCGCGCTGGTATCGCTAATTGGCTTTTTATCGCTGCTTCTTTTACGAAGAGTGTTCTACAAATTGTTCCACTGGCTTGCGAGCGGGACAAAAAGTAACTCGTGTTGCCTCGAAATTGATTGTACGCCAACACTCCTGCAATTATAGAATTTAATTATTATTATTATAGCAGAATTATTGTCACGAAATAGCAAGGGGCAATATACGCGTACGACACCGTCATCCTAAAATCAACTGCATAATCAATCACTTAACCCCTGATCCCATCGCAGCGCAAAATAGCATCAATGATCCCCCAAGGTTCCATAACTTCCAGCACAATAAAGTGCCGCCTGCATTCCTCAGGCAAGTCCTTCACTTATCGCTCAACAAAGTCACCAACCGTGTCCTCCACGAAAAATCCCCACCTGCCAGTTCGAGTAAAAGCGGGACACGTTAGAGGAGGACAGGATCCGTGTCGACTGGACCATGTGTTCCGATCTTAGGTACGGTTCTTTCGCGCGTGGGAACGAGGCGAGTGAAGCGCGGAAGCGTGATGTCAGCCGCGGCAGGGGAGAGCCTTACATTTTCGTACGATGATAAATGATCTCATCATCGGCATTTAGAACGCGGCGAGGTGTCGGCCGGACGAAAATACCTGGCTGAGCATCATCGCAGAGAGGTAAAGGGGGGCAACGGAGGTGAGGTCTCGTTTAAAGCGAGGGCTAAAGGGCACGGATCGCGTGAAAATATGCTACGGGGGAAGAGCATCGACTGAGGGATAGGGGTGAATGAAACGAATTTTAAAAGAAGAATCTTGAAATTGCAGTATGCTGCATTTCCGGTGGCGGACAATGCGTTACACGTTTCGTGCTTGAAATAGCAACACTTGGAAAAAAAAATTAATGAGCGGCCTCTTCGACGAACGAATTCAAGTAGCGCGTATCAATATTTCGACGCTCTGCAGAATTACTCGAGGCGTTGTTTATAATAACCACCTTCCAGCGAACTGTTTTTTCATTCCTGGAAGTAAAATACGTCTACCTGTTAGCCTATTGCGTGACTATACTGCTATTATAATATTCATTATGTTGCAAATATAATGCCATCCTTATTTATTGTACATACCTTCGCCAGTAAATGCCGGAAAGCTAATCCCGCAAAGAAATTAACATAGATCCACGAGCATTCGTCGGAACAAACCCCTCATTCGTAATTCCAATTCCGACATTAGCGTCGGGCTCCCTACCCAGGCATAATCATAAAAATAAATGAATATAGGGAGCAGAGTAGACTGATTGAAGCACCGTCCTGAATTCCGGCTGCCCCAAAGATTACATTCGACGTCACTACCACGAGACGGTACCTGCTACGAAAAAAACACCCCTCCAAAAAAAAAAAAAAAAAAAAAGACAAATGGATCAAAATGCTTCTTTATCGGAACCTGTATCGAAGATCTGCGGATGAAAACCGCCGCACTGTGTATTTACCATTTTGGCGCATGTATACTAACAGCCCTATATATTCCGCATCAGCCAAGAATGTATCCACGTTCTTTATTTTGGCCACTTTTTCGAGATTCCCAGACCACTGTGCGACGCGGCGGCCTAGAGCAGGATCGAAATAAGACGAAGGGAGGATCGAGACGTGGGACGTCGAAAACTAATATCGAAAGCCGAGAGGGGCTTCGCAATTGCGGTCGCGAGGAACGGCCCTGGCTACCGTGGACCGCATATCCGCTGGGGAACTTTGGTCCTCGCCGAGTCGACAGGCGTCGTCCACCCTTCGTGGATCGGATCCCAATAATTTCGCCGCGAGTAGGACTAATTTTGAATGCCATTAGTTAGCGCACGCCGCCTGGGATAATCCAGCCTCCGGAACGGATTGTTATTTCGTCCTTTCCTTTCAGCCCCCTCGTCGGTCCTTCTCTTCCTCGTACGCCATCCCTCTCGCCCTCTCGCCCTCTCTCTTTCTCTCTGCCCTTTCCTCGAGGCTTGCCGTTTTTCTCCCTTTGTTCGTGATTGTTGGCCCTGCACGTCGCTCCAATACACCGCAACCGTATTACGAAGCCGGACGCCAACGCGCCACGTCTTTCTCTTTTGCTGTTCATAACATCCAACCCCCTTCCTCGCTGCATGGCGCCACTTCTGATTGAATCGACTCCGCCGCGATCTGCGGCAGGATTCGCCCGCCGTGGATCGTGGCGCACGTCGGCGTGCTCGTCTGCGAATTCCGCGGGATCGTTTCTGTCCAGCATTTCCCAGCGTCGATCGGTACGCATGGTATTGGGTCACTGGGCGCGCGGATCGAGATCCCCTTTGTTCTCGTCTCCGTCGCGAGCTTTATCGCCGCTCGTCTCGCTTGGTCGTGGCCGTTTTCCGTCTGTGGGCGAACCTCGCGGGCTCTTGTGTGCATTTTCTATGCCTGGAACGGTCGCGCGGTCCCTCGAGCTAACGTGCCCGGAGAAATGCGGCGCGACTACGCTCGTCACGGGGAGGACGAACGCGCACGGAGGACAATCGATTCACCGGCACGAGCTCGATCGGTCTTTCGATCGGTCTTTCGATCGGTCACCGACGGACTTATCGCGGCGGAATTCCGCGGGCAGAAAGGAAGTGACGGAAAAGCGGAGCACGAGGAAGAATCGCGCCGACGCGGATGGATCGGCCGGCCATTAGACGGTATTCCGGTATCGGCAGCACGAGCTCTCTCGGGCTATTGCTCGTACACGGCTTCGTAGTCGCTCACGTAGCCGGCTTTGATGTGCACCGCGCCGCTTGTGCATTGTAGATGCATTATAATGCATACTCGCTAAGAACCACCCGGGATCTATGTTGGTATTATGGGGAGTCGCGGGCGAGCGCCTCCTCTCTTGCTGCAGCTTCGATAATCGAACGCGCCGTGCCCCGGCGTGCACACGCTCTTGGGCCAAGATTATATGAATAGAAAGGCGGCGTGATACGTGATGGGCGTGTGCAATTGAAAATCATATTACGTAAAAGAGCGGGGCAGCAACAACGAGGCTCGGTGAAAATTTGCCGTTTCTTTTCAGCCGCCGCGACCTCCCACCCCGATCATTCGCATCCCTGCCTCTCCTTTATTTGCCCCTTCTGTCCACCTCGCTCTTCCGCCCTGTCTCCCCGTTCGCCTGCTTGTGCCGGAGCCAGCGGTCGCACGAACAATCGCGGCGGGATCGTGCGCGCGGAATTACGATGGACGGAACGTCGATCGAACGATAATCCTGAAATAAAAGCGACTAACATTGTCGGAACGCCGGCCGACCGGAATGACGATGGCAGAACGACGTGTCGCCGGCGAATTAGTCAGACATCCTCGCGTGCCAGGACGCCGTACGAATAAACCGTTTCCTATCGCGCCGTTTCAAGCTGACACGATTATTGCCTCGCCGCAACGGGATTGAATGAAATGTGTCGTTCGATTATGAACTGCGTTACACTAATGTGAACCACTCGATTATTGCTACCATTGCTACTCTCCCTCCGTATAATTGCGTATAACGTCTGCGCGACGTACGCGCTGAATCGTAACGGAGCCATCAGCGTCTCGAGAGGGTAAAAATTCAAATTTAGAAGCACGCAACCCCTCGTCCTTGCCGCGACACTCAATAACGACCATCCAGCTTCCGCGGCACGTTTCCACCGGCTTCCTCGACAGAAGCTGCCTCTCGGCTGGCCTGTAATTTGCGCGGTCGTGCCCGGGGGATCCGCTGCGAGTCGTCCTCCCGGAATGATATTCCACTTGCCCAAGGGAGCACGAGGAAAGAACGAACCCCCGGTCCCGATGTCCGGTAGCAGAGTACCGGTGTGCCACTATCGCTCGCAATTACAACGCTGCCGGTCGTTTTTAATCTCGGACGACCGGCAAAAAACGTAATAACTTTTTTGCCGCCGCGATTACGCGAACCGAGGGGCCCCACCGACCGGCCGGACGAGCTGTTCGCACAAAATTGGAGACTCCGCCCCCGCGTTCTCGGGGCCCCGTCCCAAAGGATAACGATCAGCCTCTATGCAAATCGTCCCGGCAGGCGTTTTCGCCGAGCATTATTATATCCCTTCTTTTCTGCGAAATTATGCGTTTACGCGTGGAGCAAAATCGGTGCCGCGATCCTCTTTGGCGAAAAGATACCCGACATCAGGGGATCAGTGACATTACGGCTGAACGACGTCGAATTACGCGCAGAGGAGCATCTGACAGCTTTTTAATGGAACCCCTCCCTTTTTTCCTCTACCCTCTGATAGTGCAGTTAAACGAGAGTGGCGACGACGTTTTCGCTGGATTTCGGAGACGAGCCTGTCAGCGTGAAAGAAATTCCCACAGGACGGATCGCAACACGCGAGCGCGGTGCTCGCGGCGCGAGGTGCGATGCGTCCATCGACGAATGGCGCAGGTGTCATTGTCGCGTTTCGTTTCACCCGTTGCGCCGCAACGAACGTACAACCGGCCACGGTCCTCCACCATAGAAAGCGTACGAATCGAATGGTCGATGATCATCATTTGTCAAGGGGGAACGTCCGCGTGGCGCGAAGCCGCGGCCGACTACCGCTATCGCGTCTAAACGCGGATTATCGACGAAGAAGAGGAGACAGACGGAGGCGAAGGCGAAGGGGACGAAGAAAAAGACGAAAGTTGCAACCTACCGTATCTTCACCCGGCGGAGTGATATTTCTATCGTGGATGTTGAAGCAGGAACGTGTTAACAATCCGTGCCTCGCGGTGCGGCGATTGATGGCCGCAGAAAGGGGGATTTATTAATCCCGACTATTATCACTGTTCGCCGCGCGGCGACGAGGACAACGAACGACTACATCGATGTTCGCACCGATCCACCTCTTTTTCGTTAACGAACGGACGATGAAAAAAAACCGGACGGACCGAAAGAGTGCACCGCTCGGCAAAGGCCGCGTCAATATCGATCCGGACAAATTCCGCTGCGCCTCGTCCACGTGACAACCCTTTTACTTCGAACCGATCCATAAACCTTTCTAAAACTCACGCAAATCGAAAACGTGCACTCCGCCGCGCGTATCCTTCCTCCGTGCTTATTAATTGCCGCGCGAGAATGATCGGCAACACGCTTATCAGGGAACATCGTCGTTACGCCGATGCCGTTCTCCCCGTTGCCAGACACGTGAACGTCTCGCTCGTTCACTTGTGCACGCTACATTTTCCCCAAGACGATCGCCGGGGACGAAACGGCGAATCCGTCGCGTTACGCAACTCGCGGAGAGGATAGGCCCGTGGCTTTCAACGATCCCCGGCGGACCCACGTCCGCGGCGAAGGATTACGGGAATCGAGATGTCGATGCGTGGATTGCTTTATTAAAATTTTGCGCAATGCAAACGATTTTCCAACGGCGACGGCGCACGAAGCAAACGGGCAATAAATCAACCGGTACAATGACATCGGCACGACGTTCTACCCATCGGTACCCTCTCCGATTTTTCCCTCTCGCTCTCTCTCTCTCTCTCTCTCCCTCTCTCTCTCTCTCTCTCTCTCTCTCTCTCTCTCTCCCTCTTTCTTTCGCGTTGCTCGCGGGCACGCGGCCAATCCGCGTGTCGCTTACTTACGTAAATGCATTCTAACTTGGCCTGCAGGTGATTACGAGCGAACACAAAGCTACCGATCCGGGGATCGTTTCGCGGGATTAATTCGCGCGCCTACGATCGTCGAGATGGGCAACGTTTGTCACTTTCGCGCGTATTTCTCTCGAGAAAAATTGGACTGCTGGAAACGTTGGAATGGATGGGACTATTCAATCGCTGCACGCGCGGATAAAGAATCGACGACGCGAATCCACGATTTCGTAAAATTCGTACGCCCGATACGGAGACTATGCCACGCTATTGACAATCCAAGTTATTCGAGCAAAGTCTACCGACGTATTGCTCTTTCAATAAATCAATATGCCCGTCCTTAATGTATTGGTTTAAAAGTCATAAGAAATTTATCCATCCACCATGAATCTAGCGATCTTCAATTAGCGATGCCATAATATAATCCACTCGTATCTATTCCACTGTTGTGACGCTAATCTCTAATATAATACGCGTTCGTTAGAAAACGTCCCCCCTCCTCCCCCCTAACTTCGTTCTCTCGATCGTCGTGCAACGGGTTTACCCCGCGACTAAAGAAGTACGCACGATTGCTCAAGGATTACTCCTCCGACTGAAGGATTACGACCACTCACTGTTTATCTAATTTACATTCATATACGCTCAGATTTTTCCGTATACCTGGAAAGTTGCCATTAATCAAGCCGAGGTGCGCGCGACGTTACGCGTTAGCCGTGGTTTCATGTTTTTCCACGGCCCGCTGGAAAATATCATCGGCTGGGAAATCCATTATAAATGTTACCGCGGGATCATTCCTCGGCGGATATTTTTTTTTTCTTTTTTTTCGAAACGAAAATGGAATTGCATAAACGTCCGTCGATCCTAATACGCGTCGGACAATCACGATTCATCGGCTACCAACGCTTGTCACGATACGTTCGAACGAGAATTCCGACGCGTTCGATTGAAAAGTCTCCGCGCGATTGTTCTCAAATTAATTCGCTTGCACCGAACCCGATACAGTTTCGTCGACGAAACGAACGTCGAAACGAAGCTGTCGGTCGTCCAAAAATCCCCCACAATTCCACACGGTGTACACGGACGCGGCGGCGATAAATCACGACGCGATGGATCGAGTTTCCGATGTGCTCGATAAAATCGAGCGCACGCGGGGCGCATCATTATAAAACCCGACAGCCACTTTATCCCAATCGTTGCCCGTTGGTGGCCGTGGGGCACTGGAAACGTCCATCAGGAAACGTCGAAAGTCGACGAGCAGCTCGGTTGCGGGGGTGGATACACCCTGCGGCCTCACCCGTGGCCCGTGCGTACGCGTCTCGATCCACGGCCGTACATCAGGACCCGGGTTCTACTTTTTTCTTTCCCCTCTTCCATCCCCTTACCCCGCGCCAGGAGTCGAGGATCGTGGATCGTGGATCGTGGCCCGCGGTAGAATGATTGATAATCGATCGTGCCGAACTGGCCGGAGTCTCGCGCATCCAACGAAGATGAATTCGTTCTGCGCCCAGGCCTAATTGTGCGCAGTCAGCGGTCCACCGTGTGGACTCGCCACAACATTTCAGTGTTGGCATCCACGCCTACGCCGGAGGAGGAGAAAGAATCGTGAGGATGGGAGAGGAACGAGGAGATTCGGCGTCGAATGAAAGGGTGGAGGAGGATGAGAAGCGTGGAGAGTCGAGGAGGAACTGGGAAATAGAAAGTGCGCTAACTAACCTCGAGCTGACCCCCTATCGATATTTTCACCCGGTGTTCGACCCCTGTAATCGGGTCCGCTTCTTGCTCGCAAACGGCGTCGAACGATTTTTTTTTTTTTTTTTTTTTTACCGTGGACGCGGGCCGCGAGGCCGGCGCATAAAACACGTCGGTGGGGTTAATGCACCGCTGTAAATATAACGCCGCGCCGCTGCGAGCCCGCGTGGTTTGCGCGAAATTAATTACGCAACGTATTTACGCCGATGCGATGCCGTTAGGCGTGATCGAGGACCCCGTGCGGCGAAAATGAGACGAGAACCACGACCGGGGCGTAATGAATTATCGACCTCCTTCGTCGACCGATTCGTATCCTCGCGCGTCGACCGTTCTCCGGGGGCCTCCTTCTTCCCCGTTGATAATTCGAATCACTTTGCGCGTCATCGAAATTATTGGAACGCGTTCGGGGATGCGCGTGCGGAAACTGCCGGTGTCGAACCGCTGGAGATTCGATAAGAAGAATTTTGGAATTTTCAGAAATTTTCGAAAAAAAGTTCTCCGCTTTGCCACCCCGCACATGGCGCAACAAATTTTTTAAAGGAAAAATGAGCTCAGGACAGTCAAAGTAGAGACTTCGCGCTTCAAAATGAGCTTCAAAATGAGCCTGATTGATGTACAATTTTTTTACGCAAAGTTACAGTAGTTCAAACGTCGACGATATTTCATTGAAAAGGAGATCGTTTAATTTTGCGCGCAGCGAAGAACGTTTTACTATCGAATTCCCTGCATCAATTTTTAACTGTCGGATTGTTTGCGTTGTTAATTAAGCGAGTGCGCCTCGTAGACGAAGGGTCGATAAAATAGTTAACCCCTTGTTGAGAATCGAAAGTGACGAGTTGAAAGTTGACACGCCTCGGTATTCTTAATTTATAATTGCTTTTCAATTCCCCTGTCGATTTTCTATTACTGAACCGTCTTGTTGTCAGATCTTTCACGAATAGCTCACGTTACTCAATTTCGCCTGAGCGTGAAGACGTTAGTTCCGTCGACGTTAGGAAACTAACCTTATCGTGAATATCTACGTTCCAAAGGACTCTACGCGACGGAAAGCAATCAGACGTTTATTGTATCCGCCGTACACTTTCTAACGTGTCTCGTCATCTATGAGTTCATGCCTAATTAAGTGGGAAGAGTCGGTCGTAAATAATATCACTAAAAAAAATTTCTCCTTAACCCAGGTTGACCCCCGGAACGCAAATCAACCGATCGAAAATCGCGCTGAACTCGCCTGGTCGACGATAAATTAAAAAAAAGGAAGAAAAAAAAACACGCGGGGCTATAAGTAATTCGTTTCGCGGATAATACAAGCCACGACCGTACAAGGCAGGCTATTCTTCTGATATTATATCGAACGACCTGTCCAACGATTTCGTCGCCCACGAAGTGATCGATAGAGGAACTGCGGATTGTGCCCTGATCGATAAATGTAACGATTGCTTCCAACGACCCGCCTGAGCGATCGTGAACTCGTTACTAGATCGATACTTGCATGGTTCTGCTGCTCGTTTCCCCCTCGAGATACGTAATGTCAGCGGAACCTCGATTAAAAGGAGCAATTAAGATCCTCCATTAAGGAGAGATATTGACCCCCGTTTCGATCACGTCTCAATAATTCCGTCCATCTTTATCGATGCATTAAACTCGTTGCTATAATTCATCGCCGTATTCGCACGGAGATTGCTATTATTTCTATAAATTTGTATCTACTCGCGCCCACTATTTACCAAAGAGAGGACCTACGAAATTAATTATCGCATCGACGACGCAAAAGGTGCGTACACAAAAATATCAGAAACGAACTAATTTGTCCACCGGTCTTAGATTATCCTAAAGCGACACCTGACCACAATGAATTCCCAACGACACTCTTAAACCAAGAATCTCGCGAGCAATGAACGCGTCAATTACAACCCACTTAAACGAATTAAAGGCTGCGTCTAACTAGAACTCTTCCGCCTGCTCGTACCCTCTCTCAGCCGCAAAGAGGGATGTGGATCTACGAGTCGTATCGGGATCGTCAGGTGAACGTGGACGAGAAACAGCGGGGAAATGAGCCGCAATAAAGCAAGACGATCCTATAAATGCGTTTCCACTGGATGCAAGCCCTGGGTTTGGATGCTGTCGCACGGACAGGCACCGTGCGTCTTCCTTTAATGCCCCCCACCGATGCGACAGCACAATGTGAAACCCACTCGCGACAACTTTATTAGAGAGAGCCGCGGCTACATCGCGGCCTCGCCGCGTTTCAGATTATAACGCGTACATCGCTCGTAACTATTACAAAGAACACGCGGTACCCCTGTCTTTTCTCTTGTTAAAAGGTCTTCCCTGTGCACGGCGATGAGAGAACGACCGCAAGGTGCGTTAGAACTGGCGGCTGAAATGGAACGGCAGATTGGCAAAAAGCAGAATTAAAGGGATCCTGTCTTTGGGGTGGCTGTTTGCGTTTGGGACTTTGACAAAAACGGATGTTTTCGGAGAATTATCTGAAAGCGACATATATAATAACGAATGTGCAGACAGCAAATGTATACCACGTGTAAGTTTCTAAGTTGATCACGATCTAGTTGTCCGATTGACTTGAAATCTGGAATTGATTGAGAAAAATTTCGTTCGAAATAAATCTGCCTTAAGTCTCGTCATTTTTCTCGCTCGCTTCGAATCTCGAGAATCGGATAGCAAGCGCAACATTCTAGTTCACAGTTACCGGAAACCGCGTACCCTCGTTCGCGTTTCCAAGTCGATCGTTCTGGCGATGCCCAGCACCGATCCGGGCTCGTCTTCTCGCGGATAATTGAGTTGAACGGCGAGCACCCATATACCGGCGACAGGAGCTAGACTCTCATCGACAGATGATTTGTTTACGACGATAAGATTTCACGTATCGAGGTTGACGGTTAAACGGCGCGCTCGTGAAAGCGCCGGCATGCCAGGAGCTCGGCTTAACGATGTGTAACGAAGTAGTCGAACCTCGCGTCAAACGTCGTAAACCATCCAAAGCGCGGTGCGTCCGTCTGGCTGTTGCAAACGAGCAACACACGTACGTATGTATGTACGGGTCGTGCACGTAGCTGGCCGACCGAATGAAAATTTCACCGCCGTTACACATAACGCGAAATCTTGAGAGCCGACGCGCCGAGACGTTCGATTATCCCGATTGGCAGTTTTCTAAAAGGATTAATCTTGGCTGCACTTAACCGGGAGGGAAGCGGAATTCGATAAGTCGTGTCGGACTATCGACGGAGGATCGAAGGAACGCGAAATCGCGATTGTAATGAAGAAGGATGCGCCGTGGCGTGTTGCAGCCACGTCTCTATTCTCGTGAGTGCAACTATCGCTGGGTTTCGCGACCCGTGTCAATTTTAACGTTTCACCGTGATTGCTTCCTTGTACGGCGAGGCGAGTCGAGTGGCCACGCGGTGAAATCACGAATTAAAATCCATCCGCGATGTCAGCCGATAATGATAAGGAGCCGCCGCTGAGGTGCTAATAGCCTGACAGCCGTGGCTCATCGATTTCCCGGCGACAGAAGCTCGAGGAAGCGTTCGAGAAAGGGATTATCGCACGAAACACTCGTCATCCTGCATTGTTTTCACGGGGGAATCGTGGACGAGCGAACGGTGGTTGGTATTGAGATGTCGCGCGATCCTTTTCTTCCGCTCCGCGCAAATGTAGGTTGCGCTTTCTACAATTTACCTCTCTCCCCCCCCCTCCCCCGTGTGAATGACACCTGTGCGCGTTAATTGGCGTCGACGAGTGTTTCGAGTTGGACAGTTAATGAAATCATCAATTACCCATCACGCCGGGAAACAGCGCTTTCTGAATCTAACGGGAGAAAAGTATCGATGCTGGTCACAATTAACGATTTTTCAACCGTATCGACGCGTAAAGATTGGAGTATCGATCAGGATCTCCTGTGCGCGTTTCTCTGACACGTTCTTTTCGCCGTATGATAAATGAGGCGAGTCTATTTTAATGTCGTAAGAGAACGAAATATCGTATCAAGTTTATAGACATTCTATAGTACATAGAGGGATCGAGAAATAATCGACAGCCGCCGCTTAACACTTTCCTTAAGAAATCGGTCGACACCGTAGATTACGAAACACCTGACAAGGTGGATCTGACCGACAGACGCGTCACCCCCGATTCGACCGACGATAAAGTGCTCTCCTACCTCTACAATCGAATTGACAGAAAAAATCTATCGAACGAAAGTATCCCGTCGAGGAAAAGAAAAATTCCTCCCTCAAGTATCATTCTTCACCTTGTACCTGCACAGTCGTTTCAAGCTCGACGCAGAAACAATTGCACGCTCCTTGTTGCCTCGCGGTCCGAACCATGGAGCGAACAACGTCCATTTCCCCGCAAGATCTGGCGCCTATAAAATTCCCCGGGGATTACGAGCTCGTTGCCACGACCGATTCGCATAATCCGCTCGGGCTGCAGCGCGGCGTTTCCTCCAGCCAAAATAAATCAGGGGCCCGCCGGTTGAAAAATAGCCGCGTGGCAACCTAGCGCGTATACGTATTCGGGTGGCGCGGGGGCGAACGATCCTAACAAATTGGTCCCGGAGCAAATGGTGCGCCACGATGCCGATTTATTATTATCTATTTACGATGCGCCTTAAATCACGCGCACCGGCCGCGGCGGCCTGCGGCGGGCCGACCCGGGCGAAATCGCGAGGGCGAAGCCGCCAAGGCGGCGAAAAGTAGGGCCGCGCCGCGTATTATTAACCGTTTAACCAATTTGACAAGCGTCGCGCTTTCGAATCGTCGAGCTGGGGCGCGATCGCGCGACGATACACGCGCCCAAATGATTTACGGGTAAAACCGGACCCGTTTTTCCGGGGCAAACGGTAGCCGCGCGTGTTACACGCATTATTAGCGCTAGCCTGCGCTCATCTCGACTGATCATCTCGACTCGCGGGGGAAAGAATGCGCGCTTTGTATGTATTAACCGTGGTCGCCGATTTGAAGAGGATTCATTGGAGCGCGGTTCATTTAACCGTGCTGCGATCTTGGAACACAGGAGGGGCCCGATGTGCAATTATTTCTATTGGAAGCAATGGACAGTCTTTGGAGAGGCAGGGTTGACATCGCAAGTCTATTTAAAATGCCCCTCTCTGTATGCCGACGTTCCACGGCGAAATGAGAAAAACTAGAATCGATATTCGTTCGCGTGCAACGCGAAAGTCGTGCCGCGACACTTGAACATCAGTTTGAAATCCGCCGGACGATCGCCCGGGGGCCCAGAAACATCTCGTCGTGTTTCACGCTCGCGCACGGAAATTCGTGCGAAGATTGGCCTTGACGGGGTATCCAGGTACGCAACGAGGCACCGGTGCACCGATCGGTGACGTATTGACAGACGTGAACAAATGACAGCGCGCAGCTGGAGGGAAGCGTAGCCGAGCGTAGGGCCGGCTAGCAAAGCTGGGACAGGACACGGACATCGTTGGTTCGGACCGCGGCCGGCATTATCATATTATGCTCGTTTGTAACTACAAATTGAGTTACCCCCGCGTGAACCTCGCGCCACTCCCGTCGCCGAGATATATATCTCCGACCGCGCTGTCAGCCCGCGAACGATAGCTCGCGATCGATACCCTTTGGCCAGTACCCTCTCCGCGCGCGAAGATCAACCTGCGCGACGTACCGGGGAATCAGCCGCGGGTGGGCTGCTCGCTCGCCAAGGTGCTCGCCGGTTTCCCCCGGTCAAAGGTGAAAAATGTCCGAACGACGCGTAACAACCGGACGATTCGATCGATAAGGTCCGCCTGATATATGCGTCGACAAATCAGGCTCGTTTGGAAGTTTCGCGGACGACGCGTTAAGCGTGGTATATATTTCGGAATCATTCTTGATTTTTCTTACCACTACATTTCTGTTGCGTTTCGCGAGAGAAACGGCAGAGGCGGCGGTGCTGTGAAATGGACGCAATAGAAATCTCTCAGCGCCTCGAATTCGATTTGGCACGGTGTGCAACGCGCACCTTGTAGAGCGAGCAACCGATTCTCTATGAACAACCTCTTTGCAATATTCCCGTACGAAAGGTCTGGAGGATTCGAATTGCGACGAGCATGGGAGTAAAGCGAGCCGCGGTTAATTCGTGCCCGACGACGCCCACGGTCGCCAGGAACACCCGTCAATAGTCTTGGTGCGATCTACCCTATGGAAATGAAATTCAGAAACAAAAGGATCTGTCTCGAGACCGAGGCTGGCTTTCTTCTTCGGTCTTACTTAATCTTGGCAATTAGCGTAGGAAAAATTAGCGACAACGCCCGGAGCCCACACCGTTTCACTGAAACGGTTCAGTAACAGCTGAAAGCCTCCATAATTTATCAATCGAAGACATTTCCCTTTCGAGCAGGTTCCACGGACAGTGCTGGCGCACGCATACACCAACGAATTGCACCGGTGTTGCGATCATTTTGCAACGGCCGGTCTCGCCTAGACGGTGAGATTCACAGGAAAGGGAATGGAAACCGGAACCCAAGAGGCTGTGGCTAGAGAAGGCGCTCGGCGAACGTGTCTACATTCACTGAATCTCGTTCCTGGCAGATGACTAATACTTGATTTGACGAGACAACCATGAAGAAACTGTTATACATTGTTCCTTGATCATGGCTGGTAACCACGTGGGCGATTCTCGCCGTTCAGCTCGTTCCCTCGGGACGAGACCGGACGAAAGGTTGCTGCGTTCCACGAAAACCAGCAAACCGGGGCCCCGGGTCTTGCGAAATTCGGATATTTCATCGACGAAACGCGCATTCCGCTCGTGTTACGCGAATGTTTTACGACACGGGGGGAACAGAAAAGGAACAGGGGGAAAAATATATCGCGTTCATAAAAACGCCGCCGTTTTTGTTCGACGATCTTTTCTCACCGGTTAATTTATCGTCGATGCGTATTCCATCTCCTTTTCCCTTGCTTCCCTCTCGTTTCGCGTTCAGCCTTCGTCCTCCGTTTTCGAGGGGCACAAGACCAGGAGGCGAGGGATAATCGTTAAACGTTGACGTAACGCGACGTTTTACGGCCAATATTTTTCGCCGTATAAATCGGTCTCTTTAATTGGACGCCGATCCTCGCGGCTTTCCTTTTTATTGCCTCGTAATACGCTCGGCCCTTGGTCGGGACGCTTCGCGCGACGCCATACTCTCGAAAATGGAGCCGATCTCCTTGGTCGGCACCGAAAAATCGATCGACGGCCAGTTGGGGAATTGATATCCACACCACGAGAGATATCGTGGAAATCATTAATGCCAATTTATTAAACATCAAATGATAAACCCATAGGCAAATTTTACTGACAGATATCCCTCTGAAAAATCCTAACAAAATTGCCTGCGGAGCCGAACGAACTACACCGCCCGCCGCACCGGGTTTAAAAATACCCTCGTCCACTCTACTTTCGTCCTCGTCGTCTACAGGACGATGTCCAGATGGTATCGGTATAAATCATCGTGGGAGGACAATAAAGCGCCAACCGACGCGTCGTACCCGCGCAAATACGAACACCTTCCAGCCGGCTACTAAACCGCGACGGTCCATCTGCATCTGAATTCGCATAATCTACAACCGACGATTGGGCAACGCGCCACAATCGCTTCCTCGCCGTCGCGATCGGGGTGAGCTCGTTTCCGCTGACCATTTAGGGTCAGCGGGAGTCGGCAGAGGTCGTGTTCCAATTACTCAACGGAGAGGGCACCCACCTCCACCTCCACCTTCATCGCCATCAGGGGGCCCGGTGTTTCGCAGCCGCGAGGATGCAACGCTCGAGACGACAATCGAGAGGTGGGAGGACAAACGATCGTTTACCTACGTGTGTCGCCTCGCAGCTCGGCTCAGCTCGCATTATACCGTCGCGCGTGTGCATCGGCTATTTCGTCACCGTTCCGTCGATCGACGGCCCCAGCTCTCGATGAGCTGTCCCGCCGGAGCGTAATTTCATTTTCTATCGACGGCCCATTGTCTCCCAGACGTTTATAAGGTAAAAGGCCGCTGATGAGGTCGGCGACGGAACGGCCGCTCGCTCAGACACATCCGACGCCTAACGTCGTTGGCTGGGGGGAAGTCTAGTAACGGGTGCCGCGGTTTCACGATCGTTTCGTACGCTTTAAACGGAGCAAAAGTGACCCGCCCCCGTTTTCCAATCAATCGCGACTCGTTTCTGCGGCGCGCGCGTAATGCACCGCTGCATTCTCGCCGCACTTTTCGCCTCGCTGGCATTTAACGGCCGCCCTCGCGCCGCCCGATACCGATCGCAATCGATATCGATCGTTCCGCTGCTCGCAAATCCGCGGCGCTACTTATTTACTTACCCACGTTCGCGTACACCAATTCACCGCGAGATATACGAGTGACAACGCCGACTATCGAGTAATTACCCGGCGATTCGATTACGGCCTACCACCGCGCATTTCCCGGCTATCCGCTGGAAGGTTTCCACCCACGCGACAACGAGACCGTACCGTGCCACCGTGGCGCACCACCACCTTCGCGCCCCGTAATACACGCTCCGAACCGAGAAGCACACCTGTGTGTGCGTGTACCTTCGCCCGTCTGATTTTACATCGGCAGAGATAGGGTCGCGTGTAAGGCAGCCGAGAATAAAGGCTGCGTTGCGCCATCGCGACACAACCGATACACGGTCTATTGGCCCCCGCGACACGCCATAGTGGCGGTCTTAGTCACCGGCTCGTCATGGGAGAGCCTAGCAGGCCGATACCACGATCGCCAGCGGATGAATCACCCAGACGTGATCCGTGCCCCGCTACAGGGAAGACTTCCGCCACCTTTTAACATTTTCACATCCTGCGGAACGGGGAGGGGGAGGGCGGCTGGAACAGTCGGTCGTTTCGACTTTTAATCACGCGCTGGTTGCGTGGTTTCGTGGGGGTACATTGCTTCCTGCGCGTAGGGATTTCTTGGAACGGGCCCCTTGTTCCGCAGACGATACGTTCGAGATGGAAATGAGATGGGGGAGTGGTTGGTACTGTTATAGGAAGGGAATCAACGACGTCTGAGAAGACTCGATAAACAGACTGACGGAAACTGTTGCTCTATATTCGCGTAACTGTAGACACTTAATCTTAAGGACAAAAATTCAACAAAAAAATCGTCTCGTTACCCAAGTATTTGTATATCTATTCGAGAAATCTTGTCGTCCCCCCGCTCCGAGTAGAGTTGGAGCAGCGGGGTACAAATCCACCCCTGTCCCGTGCGACGCGACTGAAAACGAGACGAGGCAAGTTTACACGTGTCGTCCAACATTGGAGCAGGTTGATTTCCCATGGTCCCAGAGGGGAGCGAGGAACTCGATGCGGGCAATCAGCGTGTCCCGATAAAAAACTCTCCGGTCAACATGAGTAAACGACATCGCGGTCGGTGGCTACGAAGAAAAGACGGGAACGCGCAATGTTCTTGGCACGGGATGCAGCGGATATACATATGTATGTACGCATAGCGCTGCGGCAAAAGCAGTTACACTGATTGCCGTGTTTTCAAACTCGAAAGAGGAACTCCTCCCGGTCCCGTCCGTGGGAACCCGTCGCGGCGCGGACACTCTACAGGAGTGCGGTCGCCCCGTGGACGAACGCGGTGAAGAGGCAAGGAAAAGACACAGAAAGAGAGAGAGAGAGTTATCGACGGGGGGGAGACGAGGAGGAGACGAGGAGGAGACGAGGAGGAGAAAGATACGGTAGACCGCGGCTCATCACTCGCGAATTAACCCACAGCTTCCAGTACCATTTCTTCCACTTGGCAAGGCGGCCCCGATTCGATCTCTGATGAGACTTTACGAGCGCCTAGCGCCTCTAAACGGTAACGAATAGAGAACCCGAGCGGATACTTAGGCCCGGCCGTTTCAACGGGAACCGGAGAAAATCGGAACGAACGTTCGGTCTGGGGAATATCTCCACACCCTTAAACGCACCGGGCAATCGTATTTCGTAGGTCGGCCCGCGTTGAAATCGATCCGAGTCGAGCTGAATAGCCCGCGGCGGACAAATGGAAGTAACCGTGCTCGATGGGAGGGCGATTTAACCGCGTCGATTTAACCGATTGTTTGTTTACCGAGCGTACAGAGCGCGCGAGCCCGACTCCGCGGCGAGATTTACGATCAATTAGACGGCAGAACAAAGCCGCGGACGCGCGGTCCCGCTTATTAAAGGTTCGTTCGTACTCTCGAGACGGGCCTTTCGTACCCGCCTTTCGCCGGGACTCATCATCGTCCCCGGCGTAGAAAGTAGTCCGCCGCGGGTTCGATTTAACGGGTCCCCGGATAGGCAAGCGGAGATCGGTTAAACCGGCGCGACGGATAGGCGGCCGCCGATCGGAAATCTGAGCGATATAGCCTGGCGCGCACGGACGGACCGGTGGAACACTCGCGGAGATCGTAGATACAGAACGGAGCAACGTTGACGCATTTATGCATGAGCAGAGGAGGCCGTCAAGAGACCCCGGGGGTATATACCTTTCCGTAGATCGGCGCAGATATATGCCGCTCGCGGCCCGTACGTACGATATGCGCCTACCGTGATGGCGTTACCCTTTTGAACGGTCCTCACCTTTTTATCTCACGATCCTATTGTCTTGCATCTTCGCCAAAAACGCGTCGCGTACGCGTCGGCATAATTTTTCAATTTGCTCGGACCGCCCCGAGATTCTATCTGACCTGTTGCTCGAAATTGTTGGGGTAGCTCCGCTTCGCCGTTACACCAGGTCAGAGGAAGAGAGAAAGAGAGAGAGAAGGGAGGGTAATAGAAGGATAGAGAGTTCCAGAGGGAACGAGAAGGATGTAGGGAGGTCAGTTCCTTCGCGCGTGACCTTTCGCACGAGAGGACAGAAGCCCCTGTGCGGCCAGGACGGCCACTCTCGTGCCATAACTTTTCGACCAAGGACCCGTGTATCGGCGCACGAGGAATCCTAAAATTCCCTACCCCGGCGATCTTTCTTTGTTGCGCGTCTCCCTTCTTGCTCGCTCGCTTCCGACGACCCCGCGCAAGTCTACCGACGATACTCTGCGCGCCCGTCTAACGGTACGAGCTCGAAACACAAAGAGCGGAATGGGCCGGTGAATTATTGCTAATGACGAGGGTCGGGCAAGGGGGAGGGAGATCTATAACTGAAATGAATTCCTCGCGTGATTCCACGGACGGGAGGAGGGAATCTACCGCGAGAGTATCACCCGCGGCGATCCTCGAACCGTATCGGTTTCCAGGTGACCCCGGCGCATCGCGGCGCGTCGTGCGGTTTCCACGTCGCGGGCTACGTTCCTCGGGCTTTATGTGACGTCACCGAGCGCGGCTGCACGTACAAATTGTTCGCGCGCGATTTTCGACGCTGGTCGCGCGTGCATCTTCCTGCTCCGCCGCCTAACAGCGGGCTCGGCTCGAGTCCGTAGGTTCTCAAAAGTCGATCCCTTCAACGATCGTACGCTTCCCCCATTATATGTATACTGCAGCCGATCCTCGGTACGTCAAGAAAGTACCGGTACTACTCAACGATATTCGCGTCTTTCGTTTCCACCCCTCGCGCACATCAAAATAGTGCACACTGGTTTCATGAAACAGTACACTCACGTCTAAGTAGTGCCGCGAAGAACAAACGATCACGCTCTACTACAACCTTCGTCTATGCCATTTAAACAATCCAGCGCTCCTCGCTACGACCTTACAATTTAAAGGGCGAGGGGGATCAAAGGACACGTCGCACACTGTTCGCGGTTGAACCTGCGCTCGAGGCATCCGGGCCAGCTGAGAACCACTGCGGTGTGTCTGCGACCCATGACCCTTCGCCCACACGAGGACGCCATGCGCTGCAATGCGATGCAACACGGGCCAGGGGCCAGTGGGAGGGCGGCTGGGCCGTTGGGTCCCGAGGGGCCCAGGGGGTATCGCCGGTCACCGAGCCCAAGCGGCCAAGCCGATCGCGCACAACGCTTCGCGCAACCTGCAAACTCGTACCAGCAGCAAAAATACTCCCTCGTTCAAGACACTCCTGCCTGGATATCCTAAGACGACCGGCTTCACCCCGAGGACCGTCTTACGCGGCTACGCGCATCCGGTCCGGCTCGTCGTTAAGATGCTACACAGGTGAGACGGCGAAAGGGAAACGGCACGGGACGTTTCCTTTGGAAACTTCGAGACCCAGGATGTTTTCTTAGGATGATCGAAATTCGGAATCGGTTGTACGATTGGCAGATCGGGCAGAAGGCGAGGCGGGTGACAGCCCGGCGCTGCGTAGAATTTGGAATATTGTTTTCACGAAAAGATCGGTATACCGAGGTTGAATGCGAAGTGGCGAGATTCGTATCTCGTTATCGGTGGTTACGGTAGCTTGGAACGGGAAACGAGTGACGGCGGCGCATAGTAAATTGGGGAACAGGTGTCGAAGCAGGTGGTTGCGTCGTTCGAAGATGAGACGCGACAAATTGCCGCGGCTATTCGTATTGTGGGTAAGTGTAATGCGAATTGAACGAAGGCATCCAGGTATATCGACACCTTCGAACCCGCTTCTCAGCGTTTATTACGTATCGGCGAGGGGGAGGGGAAGCGTAGTGCAGCTCGTAACGTAACAATAGCCGCGTATATCCATGAACTCGAGGCGAGCGCACGGCTCGTACGTCCGTCGACGTAACGCATATTCGCCTCCGGAGCGAAGGGAGGTCCGGTCGGGCACGAAATTGGCTCCGGGTGTGAAATTATTTGTTCCCCGCTTTCTCTGTGTCCGTACGCTGTACATCAAGCGAGTCGTTACCAAAGATAATAATAAACGTTAAATATGAAACAGCCAGCACAATAGAGCCCGTTCCGGCCGGGCTCTGCCAATCTTTTCAAACGTTTCCTTTCCGCCCCCCCCCCCCCGATAAGCCGCGACATTATTGCTCGTGCGCGCCGTCCGCAACGGTCATCGTTCAATACTTCTGAAAATTCATGCGCCTCTCGCGACGAGTAAAGATAACGCACAAGGTGTCGCGAAAACGCATTGTCGCGAGCGTGTCCACGTGGACGCCGTGGAAGAAAGAACCGGAGACAGCCGCGAGACACGGCCTCGTCGCGGAGAGATCATAAACCCGAGAACCTAAGAGCTCCTCCAGACCCGGACACGATTCGAAGGCATTATTTCCCGACGGGGACAGTTTCTCGCCGCTCTGTCTTTGCCGTGCCAAGCTCTATTGTTGCCGCTGCTCGGCCACGACTCGCACTTTCTATTCGGACCCGTTCCACCCTCCCCGATTTCCTCGCGAAACAACGTGCCTGATGATTTCCGCGAAACGCGCTGTTAAAACTAGTCGGATCGTTGGCCGTCCGTTCGAAACGACGCGACCGGGTAACCGGCGGAAAAACAGGTGCCGATATTACGGGGCCGCGAGGAGTCTTCGATCGCCCGGATCCGCGGTGCACCTCCGGACAGGTTTTGTTCAATTACGAGGGGAAGAAAATAGTATTTGCATATTCTTCGCGTGGCAGTACTCAAACGAGGGAGGCAAGAGAAAAAGAGACGACAGATGGCGAGGAATAATTTCGATCAAGATCTAAGTCCGGAAGAGTGAAATCTCGAGGAAAATCATCGCACTCTCGGTGCCACGGTAAAAATGATCGCGACTCCAAGTATTCTACCGGTTGTTGCACGAGCCGAAAAGTAAACCGCCGCACGATACCGCGAGCACCGCGTTAACGCGCCGCTCGACGAGAGCTGAGTACCAGAACAATTACCGTCCAACGCGGAAAATGGATTCCTATGGGTCGCGTCAACGGATTCGCACCGTTTCGCGTGTCTGCCCGTGGAACCCGCGAGTTCCCCCCTCTGTTCTCGCGCAACACACTGGACTCTTAATCTGCAATAAATCGTCCGTCTCGTTTCGTTGGCTCGCATCCGTTATACGTGCGGTGTGTTGTATCCACCTATAGTCACGTCGAGGGTTACGGGGTGTCGAGTTATGGAATATAGGGAGGGAGGGGGGGGGGCCCACCGGCACGGGGAGTAGGTACGAGAGGCCGGCATGAGTTACGACTGACCCCATAAATCGCGTTCGGGTCACCGGGTAATTGGCGGGCCCCAATTCTCGCACCCAATCAGCACGGGGTGCCTGATGTACGATGACGTCACGTATTATCGACGATTTACGCAGGAAAATTGGAGCCCCTCCATGTTTGGATCCTCCGACAAATTTGGATCGCGATACGGCGAGAGGAGTATTGGATAGAATAGAAACCGTCGTGCAGTGTAGCACAATTATTTGTTCTTTTTTTAAATAAAATTTTATGATCAACGATTACCACAATCCACCTTGAGTTCCTATACAACCACAATTAACATTTACTCTCTTCAATTCCCAATGCTTATCGGACGAAAAAAATCATATAAAACGAGTTCCAGAAAGGTACCGGCGATAACGGACCGTCGATTTATTTGCCCCCTTCCTCTCCGAGCGTAGCAACGATTGTCGGACGACGATTTCGGGGCAACGAAGACGGAGACGCGTCTACGGTCTAATGACACGAGCGTGCAATCAGTCTGCTAATTAGCCGCGGCACGAATGTTGCACGAGCTGCAAGCCACCTGTCCTCTGCCGGTAGGGTAATAACGCGTCGTCGTGTGCTCGCATCCAAGAGGCAATGTCGCGTCTCGGAAGTACGCGTAGAGGCCTGCGGCCCATTATGAACCGCGAAACGACCTGCATTATAGTGCGCCTCGTGTCTCGGATCGTTTTGTTCTCTATGAACGGCCACTGTGCTCGTTATGACGTTAATCGCCTGCCTCGCTGCTGTTCGCGGCGTGTTCCACTCGTGACTTGTACCGTCGCAGAATAGATACCGGACATTCGAACGATACTCAGAGAGCGAGCGATAAAAAGCTCGCACCTGTTCGCGCGTCCAGAAATATTTATTCATCGAACAATTAAGGCGTTCGCTTACGGAAGGAGCCGATCGTGTGGCCTTGTTGTTATACAATTACTTCGGGGATCGATACGATTACTACCGCGGTTCGTTAGGCATTTAACGACGGGTATCGACAGATTGGATAAGGACGGGAAACCGGGCAGGCACAAAGTTGAACCCCGATACCTGCGGGTTAATCGCGACGCGCCGGTCGTAACGGCGGCGGTGATAAGAAACGAGAAATTCAACGGCGGGGTTAGTGTCTTCGGGATGCATCGACGGTGCGTTTTATACCCCTGGGGACGAGACGTCGGACAGTGGTCCGAAACCGTAAGAACACGAACTAAATTCATAGCACTGTTATTTACACATTATTGATTGCGAATAGAAAGATTTTAGGTAGTTCTTGAGTTATAGAATATAATTGCAATTAAAAATACTCTTTTTATAATTATATTAACAATAATATTGGATAAAATGTTGTTTGGTCGAAAATGGTTCTGATATTTTTTGTGGCGTGTAAATATCTCTCAGGTAGCAGTAAATAAAACTTGTTACAGCCGATATCACGACTCTTGCAATACTGATTTCATCATTGAGATTCGTAATCTGTAAAAAACTTAATTGAAATTATATAGTTAATATGAAAATAGTTCGACAATGGGATTTGAATCTATACATCCAAATGCGCGGAAGATAAAATTAAAAGAAACGAACGGCGACGTTCAATTTGCATAGATCATCTACCATGGTAACAGAGGTAAGAAATTCGTTGAACTTTGATCGACTTCAAGCAACGCAAGGTCCCCTAATGGATTTACCTCATAATATCGTAAAGACGATTTATGTACCTCGTCGCGGTCGAAACGCATTCGTTGCTACCATTTAAGCTGCGTGAAAAATGCGGGACGATTAGCACGAAGTACTCCCGTAAACAATCACAGGGCCATCAGGGCCTAACGATAAATAGCGCGGCACTCTGGACGAACCGATGAACGTCGCCGGGTATTTGTACGCGACAGTGATCGTCAATGGTGATCCAACGACGTTTCATTAAGCGGCGAACGGGCAATTTAGCTGAATCCAAGGGGCACGATATCGAAAATCGCCGGTTTCGGTAATCCACGCTGGCCTCGCAGTTAGAAAGTCGCCGAGGATTCATCGTGCCGGTCTTGGGGTGGGGGGCAAGAAGAGGAGCGCGGCATGGCGATTCGTAGAAACAAAAAGGTTTCGCCGTCTCTAGACGCTAAGTAATGGACGGTTAATTACGATCCGGTTCGAAATACTCCGGCATTTCGATGGGATTGGACGGCTGAGAAAACCGTAAAACCGCGCTCTGGCGCGCGCGCGCGCGCGCGAGCTCCGTAGAATTCGCCAAACGACTTCCTGGTTTCTATGCGTTCACCGTTAATCGGTACGGTTTTGCCGATAAAGCAAGAAGGTCCCAGGGACCGAGGCAAAAATGTTCGGGACGTACGATGCGTGCACGGAAATACGTAACCCCGGCGTAACTCTGCGATCTGAGATCTGTGCATTCGGCCGCGGGGAGAGTGATACGATAAAAGGTGCTCAATGTGGGTGGAATTTGACGCGACCGGGGACTAAAAGATTAAGCATTTTTTGCTGACTGAGTGTCGTTAAAATTTATCGCCCAGCGTCTCGAATGACAAGGCAGATGGAGGGTATTGTAACGCACAGTACCGATCCGCGTATGATTACCTTCAGTATCGTCGATCAGACGCGACAAATATCGTTGCACTGACGTGTTAAATCTGGAACGAAAAATCTGTCGAATTTTACGCCTCTGCGAACAATTCGAAGAAGGAAGATCCAGTGCTTCCGGTCGGTGCATCAGATTATACCAGGCCTGCGACTCGATCTAACTATACCGCGACGCAATTTGCTGTCTCAATTTGCAGTTTGTACGCTTCTAATTTAAACTGCGGGTTTCGGCAATCTCCGTGTTTCTCATGACGACAATTCAACGAGCCCCGGAGACCGTCTCTCGACGATACCCACGTCCGGCACATCCGCAAGCCTAGCGACCGCAAAGCTGTCCTATTATTCCCCAATGATATCCTCGTCCTCCTATCTCCTTTTCCTTCCCCCCCGACGTTTTGCCATCCTCCACGTCGTCTTCGTCGTCGTCGTCGTCGTCTACCCTTCCTGTCCACCGAAGGCAGTTGCCGCAGCTGCAGCTACGATCGCGCGTAATGGAGGAGGCTGCGAATTGTCTCGAGGAAGCGACACGACCGCGTCTCGTTTATTGCAACCGAGTTCTAATCTTTCCCGCGGCTGGAACAAGATTGTCCTGACCACGGTCGCGTCGAGAAGAAACGCCGAGTCGTTTAGGGCCGCGAGATGAAACGCGAAAACGACGGTCGGAATCGGGGAAGAAGTGTAATTATCGGACACCATAACTGTTGTATGCAGAATTAAATAAGTTTCGCGTATCTATGAGCTTCCGAGATATCGATAAGAAGACGATGCTTTCGATGCTGTACATAGAAAGCTGGGTATACAGTTTCGCGATTGTACTTCACCTTGAGCCCACCCAAAATAATCATCGTTGCAGGTTAATGATAACCGAGGGGGGAAGCAAAGGGGAAAACATTTGGGTTGCAGCGAAGCTTAAGTTCTAGCATCGAATCATCTTACGCGTTTGGAATTATTCTTCGAACGAACCATGAGCGCATTGTAATTAATTGCGAACAGTGTTCGCAGGGTACGTAACAATTGCTAGATTGTAATACATATTGGACGCGGCTAAGCATAGATTGAGTTGCTTAATTAAATGCGCCCATGATTCACTTGCATAAAAATGAATATAGTACCTGTTCGTCACCTAGATATTACATATATACATATAAGAGACAATGCGTAGATGAAATATACAAGTGATAAAAGATAATGCATGCATATAAAAGTTTAAAATATCGCTAAGAATCGTAGCGTACCGAGTCTGAGCACCACTTTTTAATGCACTCGACGAGCATTCAAATATTTAACAGACCCTTACTCTACTTCGGTCATTCCTTTTCCAGCGCGCTTCATTTAGTATGGCGTTACGCGCCATTCTAGTCATAGTTATGTTTGGGGTCTTAATTTTTTCTTTTTTTCTTTCAAACATTCCCTTGTTTGTGCGATAATATTCTAAAAACATTTCGACGCCGGATGCGTGCACGAAATGCTAAAAGATTGTTCATATGTATATTACGACTCACCGTTCGCTGACGTCGAACACCAAGAAGACGTCTCGTCAAGATGGCGGTCCGATCGCAAATCCATGTAGATTCTGCGTTGAACGGCATCCATGATTAGGTATCCATGGTATATCCATTATGCGGTATCCAATATGACGTATCCATTATTGGGTTTCCGTGGCACTTTGCACAATTAGCACGAACACTCGCGATGCCACCGAAAGAAATCTGTGGCGAATATGAAACGACACTCACGCACAGAAAGAACAAAGGGCTACTACGCACTTCATGACGTATCCACTTCGCGTATCCATTTTTACGTATCCGTGGTATATCCATTATGAGGTATCCAATGTGACGTATCCGTTTCGCGTATCCATCATTGGGTATCCTTGGCACTTTGCGCAATTAGCAGGAACACTCGCGATACCGCTGAAAAAATCGGTGGCGAATATGAAACGACGACACTCACGCACCGAAAGACAAAGGGCTGCTGCGCACATCATGGCGTCCGGCCTGCACTTTCTGGAAAACGGCTAGCCTGTTCTACTTTCGGTCGTATACTTTTTTGCATGTACCGTTCGTGCTTCCGAATACACGAAAAGCGTCGCGACAGTATCGACTTGCAAGCCCGGACTATTTCAGAACGACGAGATCGCGATAAATAAGGCATTATAATAAATACCTTCGTTGTCTCGTTAGAAGAACTTCGATCAACGTCACGCGTCACACTCTACTGCTTCATCCGCGACGTCCTTCTTCTTCGATTCCGAAATCCGATCCGCTCATTGGTCCACCTACCAACAATGTCGCCAATCAAACATTTCGTTCTGTTCCAATTACCAATCGAGGCAGAGATATCAATTGTCTCTAGACGGTGCATACTAACGACGCGCAGCACTGTTCCTATGTTCTGATTTCTGGCGCATTGTTGCGTTGGTCACCCCTCTCCCCAACTGCGGCTGCAAACATTTGCTAGCAGAAGGAAAAGATAGATGGCAAAACACATTCCGACAACGACTGTGTTTCATTGCGCACTCTTCGTAATGCGCATTCATGATTAAAAAATATTTTCGACGGCATTATAAATCGGACAGATAGAGATTGTACAACGGAACACTGTATCGTTCAGACTCGTAATCGGTGTTTACGAACAAAATTTCTCGCGACACACGACGCCGACGTCACCACGGCGAAGACGGTTGTGTTAGTAATGTCTGGCTACGCAGCTTTCAACGTATAGCACCGAAAATAATAATTACGCGATGTTAAAATTTAGATCTGACGTGACCAAAACGAAACTCCGCGCATCGATATAGGTTACTCATAACCAACCAAAATCTTCCTCTCCCGTAATGGTTACTCGCAACCAACAAAAAATCTTTTCTCCAGTAATGGTCATTCGTAACCAGAATCGATAACAATTTTGATCATTCATAATGTTTATAACCAACAAAGCTTCAGTCATTTATAATGGTTATACGTAACCAGAAAGATTACAAAATTTCTTGTAGATTGAATGGTAAGCCCCTTCCATTACAATAAAAATCAACTTTCAATCAATAACTTTGACCTAAAAAAATGTGTAAAATAACTGTTACTTTTGATCTCTGGGTAATTATCATTCGCTTTGATACGATTCGCCGCGAACAGGTGATGCGTTCAACCGCGGCACCGCGTTCGTCTGAAAGTCGAAAGGGGTTCGTCGTTTCTGTTCAATCCAATTCCATTTTCAATCGCACGATTACCACCCTCAAAGGGACATATATCCGAGGAGGAAAGACATATCGTTTCTTAATATCCTGAAATAAAGATCCGATCGAGGAGGCATCACACTTTTATCTTCCATCCCCGCGGGCTAACTGACCATTAATGTCCAAAAGAGTCGGCGGCCGAGGAGTCAGATTTTCGTTGGCCCACCAGGGAGCACGTAAACGTAATAACCCTTTAGCGCGAGTGCTCGCTAGGAATGCATATTTCGTTCGCCCACGCCAGTCAGTCGGTAGGTCCGATTGTTCTCAGGATATATCCTGGGCTGGTTTGCTCGGCTGGTTAGCCTAGCTGGTTAGCTCTCTGCCCAACCTTCAGCCTGGATACCCGGCATAGTTCGCCTACAGGTCCTCTCGTCTCGTGGTACCCTCGTCTCTGGGGGCTCCGAGAGCGAAGGAGAAGAGGAACAGAAAAGAGGAGAACAGAAGTATCATCTCCTTCCTTTGTCTCCTCTTTCGTGTCCCTCTTTCCTTTCCTCCTCGCTCGTCTCGTTTCAACGCTTCATCTTTCGTTTGCCTCCTCCTCCTCGTCGTCAGCCTGCTCTCTCGGCGTCGAGTTCCTCTTTTCTCGCGCGCGCGATTCGCGTGTGACGCATCGTAGCCACCCTGAGAAACGCGCCCACGCAACGCTCGAGCCCGCTTCGCGATTCCTCGCCTGCAGGCTACACCTGCCGTGCGCTCGTCTACCTGTCCACCGGGTGAGCCCGAAATGCGGCTCGCCGTCTATGCCGGCCGCACCTGGTCGCATCTGCCTCGTACGATTTCACCGCGTATTACCTGTCGTAGATCTCTGTCACCCCGACCTGTAAGGTGGATTCGGTGCTGGCACTTCTTTCCCGGGTGAAAGCGACCGCGTCCCGTGGAACAGCTCGGCGATCGCCGCGAACTGTAACACTGTATTTATAAATCTCTGCGCGGGCGTATCGTCGCGGCTATTCGCTGGTTAAATTGACCATCACGGTCGCAATTGTTCGAATTGTTCGATTTCGTTCCGCCTTCGATCGAGTTGCACACCGTTCGCAGGGAGTCGCAGATTCGGGCCACGAATCCCGATGCAAGAGGATCCTCCTTCGCTCGGGCGAAGAAGCAGCCGGTCGAAAATACGATAATCGTCGTATAAGAACGAGTTCACGAGCGTTTCGGCGAAGCTTCCACGGACTCGGTACCGGATGTAAAACGAAGTAGACGGCCCGATGTGGAAAGGGAGAGACAGAAACGATCCGCAATACGCGTAATTACAGGTTGCTCCTCGTTCTCCGCGGGCCCTTTAGCCGCGTGCGTGCGTGCGTGCGTGCGTGCATGCAGAGCAGAATTTCTTCGTAACAGTAGGGGGAAGAGAGCCCCGACCCACTTGCCCCGCTCGCGAGGGGGCTGAACTACGCCGGGCTGATTTATTGAAACGTCTCGACCGTGACCGGCTGCTAATTATCGATTCCGTGGAAAAAATTCGGGCGCCACGCGCGGACCAGAGACCACGCCCGTGTTTCGACGGGGTACGGCTGTCGCGGTTTCCCAAATCGATGGCGCCCCGACACAGTGCAACGCCTGCAAGAAATATCCCCGTCCTCGCGTACCGTAAATCTCCGCGGCTGAGACATATTTTATTGCGCTGCCGCGAACATATGGATGCTCCGCGAGTGCAGCGCGCGCGCGAACGCGCGGCTAAGCCGTGAGTAAAAGCCCGCGATACGGAAATATTAATGCAACTTCATCAATCACCCGGCGAACAGCGAGGCAGGAAAACGATTTACTACGTACGATCCGACCAGCCTACCGAACGAATGTATAGCGCCGAACAGCGCGTTCGCGGACCGGACGAGCATTCGTCAAAATCTTTCATCGCCGGTCGGCCAACTGGGTAGGATTCCCACAGGTGCACGGGACGAGATTAAATTGAAAACGCGTTCTTCGTATTTCAGGGGAAACGTTTGGCGAGTTCGCGCTCGGGACGGAGCGCGTCTCGCGATTCAGCCGAAAGCGTTCGCGTTCGTCCGACAAGAACGCACCCTTGAGCTACATCCCTTCGGATAACCGCAGAACCGTCCAACGCGCAAAGCATCGATGTCCGAAAGCAATGAAACAATCGACACGAAAGTTCGATCGCCGAGACAGAATTTCTTCGAATAAAATGTTGCAACGAAAGGAGAGAACATTTGAAACTCGGTCAACGGTGAAACCAATCGAGAGCTCGCGGTCGCGGCGCCATTAATTGCAAGAGCCCTATTAATTCTGGGACGAAAGCGCAATACAAATTCATCCCGCGACACGAACGGATGAGTCAACCGCGATTTCATTCCTGCCCGAGCGAAACCGCGAGGGGCGAGAGGGGAGGGTGGGTGCGTGAGTTTCACCGAGCCAGTATTCCCATGGGGTCACACGAAGAGATTTCCGGATTACGATCCGTCCTTTTGATAGAAACTTATATGGCAAGAAAACGGATGGCGTATTCGGCATTAAGGAAGTACGTGAGTCTAGAGCGCGCGGTGCTTATGGGTGCGTTTCAGCCGGCGGTGCAACGCGCGTCGCCCCCCCGTCTCCGCCGTCGTTCAACGTTTCCTTTTGCTTTCGCGAATTGCCTAACCGACGTCGTCCTCCTAAAATCACGGCTGAATCTGATGGACCGGCGAAACGCACGCGTAACGATCCTCAGCCCGGTTAAACGCCGCTTTCGTTCACCTGACGAGATCGCCGACGAGATACAGAAATAGACCGATCGTACGGCGTATTCTTTCGGCCCGATTCTTTCCCCTCGCCATTTCCACGTCGCTCGTAATCTTGAACAGATTCGCCAACGGATTACACGAAACGTAGGTTCCGGCTAAAAGTTGGTCGACAAGCTTCGAGGACCGAGAAAATCGAACATTCAACCCTTTGCGAATTCTCCCCGACAAACCCATCCGGCACTCCCGTCTCTACCCGTATTACAGTCGAAACCGTTCTCGATTCGGTCGCGATTGAAAACCGAGAGTCCTCGGTAGCTGCTCCAATCTTGCCATATATCATTTCATCCCGGGGAATAGCAGCCGTTTATCTTCCCGCGGAGCCGTGCACCGAATGAAATTCACCGGCTGTTCGTTACGGTGCCGGCCGGGCATCGTTCATCCAACGATCCGTCGAACGTTAACATAAACCGTGGCGTATTCCGCGCCGGAATACGCGCTGGCACGCTCGCGATATTCACCGACGGTGTAAATCATAGGAGTCCGCAGCCACGCACCACCAACACCGAGGGAAGTCGCTCTTTCGCCCGCTTGTCTTCGGTCCCCTCTCGCGATCCTCGTTCGTTCCTCTTGTCCGCTTCGCGGCGCTTCTCGCGCGACCATGGGAGCAACTCTCGCGCCGCTAGAACAGGCATCAGCTGCCTGACAAGGCGTATAATTAATCCCTAATGACGCTGGCATAAATCCATCCCGGTAGGCCGTTTGGCCGGTCGCCGCTCGCGCGCCGTTGCCTTTACTAGCGAAATCAGCGCCAGCTTTGTCGCTGTCGTCCATTTTCCGCGTTATTTATGCGCCCATCATTGGATCGCACCGCCTCGACCCAGCGGCAGGATCGCGGGAACGGGGAACCCTCGTGGAATTCGCTTTGGAAACTATTTTAATTATCCTGATTATGCGTTGGCAAACATTGGACGCGGGTACAACAGTGCGTGTCCGCGATTTTCCTAGTCTGTCGACGAAATTTCTACGCGAAAAAGAAAGATGTAACTAAGGGTGGAACGATTCATTGCACCTGTGACTACCTCGAATAATTTGTAATTCGTCGTGTTCGACGAACCTGTGCATGTCGGAGAAATTTTTCACGACCGCCAGATAATTATTCTGGCCAATGTCGCTGTTCATCATCAGCTGTGGTATTATTTACTGTTTTGTTCCTGTCCATTGAAGAATTACGGTAGACATTTCGGTGCTTTTTATTCGCTTGGTTATTCGGACGAAATAAACGGAGGTTCCGTAACGTGGTATGATTTAGGGTAATCCCGTGCTTTTTCCCTTCGAGGTTTTACGATCATGTGAATTTCAATCGCGTACGGAGCGACAACGTTGACCGCGAGTGGTGACCTCGTGCTCAACCGCTTAAATTACTCGACCGACAAAACGCGACGGGACAATGGAGCGATAAAGCCGTTGGTTAAAAAGCAACGCCGGCTATAAATCCCGCGGTGATCTAGTTTACAGCGTTCCTATTTCTCGGCTACACGTTCGGTTGACGTCACCTTATTGTAATCTCGACCCACGTCGGTCACGTTGTCCGTCGACGAGGGCGGAAAAAAGCGCGCGACTCGCGAACTGACCGATTCCCGATGACCGCGGCCGCTTGGTGGCGGAGAGTGATCGGGTCGAGTCAGCTTTGAAATTCCTCGAAGAACTGGGGTAGAAGGGAACGGGAATTCGAACGTTCGTGAATGGGAGAAAATGGTAGACGATTAACACAATAGACTAAGGAGGTGCGCTGTTTTAATATTTAGATATTCAAATGGACAAATCGGTAACAAAACATGAACGATATTAAGAAAAATATCGTTGAAAGATATCCTAGACCGTCCGCTCGAAGCAGACCAACTGCGAGGAATAGTTGGAATAGGCTACGGTAACCTCTGGCAAGACCAGTAACCCTTTCACCAATTAAATGTCTTGCCTAACAGCTCTCTCTGACATAACTTCTCGCCTCTCCGCGGGTTTGCTTTCCCCTAAAAAAAAAAAATTGCGATATATCACAGCATCCGCGTGCCACGCTGTCAAATAAATCGTGCTCATCCGAAAATCCCGTCGTATCAACGAAAAGCCTTAAACCTACCGATCCCCCCGGGTTAAATCCCTTCCAAAATCCCTCAACCGTTCCAAGCGTCCTCCCACAGACCCGTCCGTAGCGGGGGCACGATGAAACGGAAGCTGACCTCGTCGACCATACGTGGGATAAAGCGGCCGCGGGAAGAGCGCACGTATAACGAACGGCCGGTGAAAAGAGAGCGGGGAAAATGAAGCGTTTACCGATTCCCGGATAGCAGGACCTTCCTGGAAAGGATCGCCCTGCTTCTCGAGCGGGCACGCTGTTCCGTGGAACGTTCGTTCTGGTTGCGGTCGGCGAGGGACGAAGAGGAGGGAGGCGGAGGCAGAGCGAGTCGAAGAGGAGATCCTCGCGCGGCTGTGAACTCCGCAAAGAGGGAACTGGCGTACCGAATTGATGCACACGAAACGGCATGCCCGGAATGTTATAATCGCGAACCTTTGAACCCAAACAGCCCGGACTCCCACACCAACGTCCGTCGACGGACCGTGCCGGGCCCCGTTTCCATCGTTGAAATTACTCGTGTTACTCTCCCGCCGGTTTCGTGCCGCCTCGTCGCTTGATACGCTTCCACGAAAGCACGGCGAGCGTGTAATAATTCCGCTGCGTTTCACCGATACGACACGATACGATACCATACGATAAAATGGTCGACGGCGAAAAGAGGCTCGTAGACGCACGGATGGAACACGGATAGAGTCCCACGGGGGATCTCGAAATGGATCTCCCGGGTGAACGCCGGGAGAAAGGAGAGGATAGGTGTACACCGTTAAAGGACACCGCAGGAATTTTATCAACCATTCATACGTGCCGCTTTTACGAAGTTTCCGCGCGATCCTCGATAGCGACGTCGCCGTGGGCATTGGAAAGCACGTCGCCGTAATTAGAAGAAGATATCACGGGACATGGTGAGCATAGTGGGATAAGGAAGCAGATGAAGCACCGGCTTAATAGGATGGAAAAGAGGGCGTCGAGATTGTCGATAAAACGACGGCGAGCATGTCGGATGATTTGGGGGCACCGGTGAAACCTGGGAATTTTAATGGCTTATCAGCGCGCCCGGCTTTGTAGATCAAACTCTGATTCATTAACGTTGCCCGCAGTTTCCGAACCAATTATAAGCCGAACGAAAGGG
Organism: Nomada goodeniana; assembly: GCA_963969485.1. Classification (NCBI taxonomy): domain Eukaryota; kingdom Metazoa; phylum Arthropoda; class Insecta; order Hymenoptera; family Apidae; genus Nomada; species Nomada goodeniana. Next base: position 3,006,004 of record OZ018303.1, on the reverse strand, counting down.
GGTTGGAAATTTATGGCGGCGACGAAAATCTCAGGTACACCGTTTTAGAACAAGGATGTCATTAGCGTGCGACCGACGCAGCCCCATAAGATCGAACGCGAAACCGACGCACTCCGCTGCGCGTCGACCGATCGCCGAATACAGTTAATAACGCGATACTCGCCAACTGCGGGACCTGTATTAAATGCAGGAAAAGTTCGTCCTTTGTTCTTAATACATTTCCGCAAATATTTTAATTGATCCCTGTTACTCGCTTTCGTCGTTTCAGCAAATTTATAATAGCACCGCGTTCCCGTGTAAGGGCGAAGATGAAATTGCCCTCGGCACGCTTGAAACGGAACGTTTACGAAATTGTAGCGAAGACTGCGAGAAGGATGGATGGTTTCGAGTAGAGGCTGAAACCTCTTGGCGCCTTACGGTTTACGGATACAGGTACGCTCCGTGCTCTACTCCCACGAATCCCCTACGGGAGTCCCCCCTTCCCGCTTTCGTTCCATTGCACAGACGCAGTGGGCGTTACGGTAATTAATTTTTGCCCGATAATTAAGATATCCCGTGCAGACGCTGAGATATAGCCCGCGGTATCGTCATTTTTCAGGCCGGGATATCGCGTGTTTCTTCGCGCAACCTTGCAATTCCTGGTGTCTCGAACGAGCTGCTATTACGTCCCCGCGAGAACGATCCTGACGCTTGATTCTCAAAACGGTCGATCCTCTTGGATACAGCCATTTGCAATCGTAAGTTTGCTCGCGTGCCCTGGGATAATATCAAGGAACACGTGTTTGTAGTATTGCCGGGTAAAAGTTGAGAATTACGAAACGTTACCGATTCAGACAGACAGATCTGTCCGCCTGCATCCGAGTAACAGCACCGTGCCGACGGCCTGGGGGAATCGGTATCTTTCCCCGACTGTTTCGCAATCGGTCGAGAAAAAAAATATACAGGTCCCGTACGAAAATGTCGCGTGGATGTGCCGCGGATGTGCGACGCGTAGGAATCGCGTTGGGCCAGTGAAAGTCCGGATCAGAATGCAGCAGAAAATTTCTCTCATCTCACCGTCGTCACGATTGTTCGAGATCGCGCTTTCGAATCCGCGTTTTCATACTCGCGAACGGTGGCCGCAGCTTTGGCAGAAAAAGTCCGCGGCCAGCCGCGCCGGCTGCAGTGATGGAAACTTGGACAAGCGCGACGGAAGGACGGAAGAGCACGAGGCGGAAAGAGCACGGTGAAGAAGAAGAAGTAGAAGAAGAAGAAGGAGTCGGCGTGGAAACATCTGGCCCACGGTGCTGGCGTTTCGTTGGGATTATTAATTGTTTCATCTCCGCGGCTTATCCGCGCCTGGCCGATCGCACGACTAAGCAAATACGAGAGGCGTAACCCACGCGGTGATGTACGAGCTTAAAAGCCCTCACGATTCGCCACTAACCACGTCTCTCTCTCTCTCTCTCCTTCTCTCCTTCTCTCCTTTCAGCTCTCTCGCGCGGTTTTGATACAATGTGCCATAGAGAGAAACGGAGACCGAAAACGATACAGCCAAGGGGTTATCGTCTGATTTATAATTTGAGGCCCCGGCTGCTCCACCGTGGAATACGACCCGACGTTTTCCGGTTCAACAAACGTAATTGGTTGCCGGTACGATCGTAGATAGCCGCCGGTTCGAATCGCGGATCCTCCTGCTCTGTCCCGCTTTACTTCTTCCTCCCGCGGCAGCTTCGCCTCTTCGACGCGTGCTTATCTCGCGAAATACTTTTTCCTCCTCGCGCCGTGACTTAAATCACGAATATCAGCTGCGGAGAATCGAATTGAATTCGAGAAGGCCTCGGTTGGCCTTCGCCGGACCGCCGCGCGTACCGTGCTCCATAGTTTTTCGTTTAGTTCTAGTCGGGTGATGTAGATCATAGGCGGAGCGAACCTCCGACTTATAGCACGAACGCGCTTGACAAGTGGTTTCTATTCGCACCCCGCGACAGATCTATATATTACATTCCAGATAGCAGTGACGCTTCCCGGATAACAAACAATACGAGGACGAGCTCAATTTCGAGCGCACTCCGTCCGCAACAAACTAAGAGTGCCCCGCCGACGTCGTCGTAAAGTACATAAACCACGAAGCATAAAGGAACGAAACGCTGTAAATATCTCGCGAACGGTAGGCGCTCCGCTCGCCTCCGCGAGCGTGTATCGGTTGCACGGTGGACGATCATTAAACGGCAGGTGGGAGAAGTGGTACTAAATCATCAAACGCGCATAATGAAATCGTATCTATTAGGGACGAACCACCTGAACCCCGGTCTCGCGCTACTGCGCGTGTTCAGGGACGATTTGTCGGAAGCACGGCCGCATTTGTAACCTTCCGCGGCGTTTCGCTCCTCGGAAACGTTCACGGCAACGTCTTCATCGCGGACCGAGGGAAACGGGCGCAACAGAGGCAGTCCGAGAGAGCACACGCCCGGTGAATTACGGAGCCCAGCACCACCCACTTCCTGGTCCTCGAAACAACGAAACCCCACGCACACCTATGGAACCCGGCCAGGGGCGACTCGGCGGTACCACGGCCACCCCCTCGATCCCCCGACGAAATCACGACGAACACTCGAACCGCCTTTACGAGCCACCTCGCGCTCGGTCTATCATTATTCGCCGGGCGATTCGTTGATCAATCACGCCGTCTAATTGCGCGTCGAATGCGAAACCTTGTATGCAAATCGAGCGTGATTTAAAGCCGGCCGTGTATCGAGGAGGAGGTACGAGGAACGACGTTACAAGAGACGAAGGAGAATCCGAGTGGCACCAGCAGTGGCTTCGATATTCCCCAGCTACCGAATCGCGCTGCGAACATATATTACTGCAAGCTACGTCGCTTCGCCGCGGTTCGTCCCGGAGATCGGGCCATATTCCCAGAAGCCGCGGAACCGATTTACTTGCGCCGCGGGAACGGTGCACCGGGAATCGTAAGGACATACGTGATACCGAAAGGAAATGCCACGCCGGACGTCGGCCAGGCGCCGAGGAGTGCGTAAACGGAGGAGAGAAAGGAAGAGAGAAAGAGGCTCTCCGGCGCGGAAAGTGAATTCCGAGATGGGGGCATAAATTGATATGCATCCAGCATTCGACATGTCGGTCGGATAAAAGAGGGAGATCCCCGAGACAATGCCTGTCGGCCGGCAACACCCCATCGTGCATCCGGTGCGTTTTCAAGGAAGCTTTCGGAGCATCGTGACACATATCAATTGATTTTCACGGGCAGAGGTCCGACGAGTTCGATATATCGCGGTGCACGCGGTCGTTCGTCGTTGCCCCCCTTCGATCGCGCAAGAAGACGAAAGCTCCGGCAACGATTTTTACGACGGCCCGTCGAGGGGCCTCCTTCTCGTCGGGGCAAGCCGAACCGAGCGTGCGTACAGCCGCACCGCGTGGCAGTTACTAATTTAATTACAATGAGACACCGATTGCACAATTAACATATCGTTAAAATACCGCGGCGAGGTAATTATACACTTTCTCGGTGCATGGGTCGCGGCGGATTTGCATATCGTTCGGCCCGAGCAGCGATAACCGCCTGCACGACAACATTTGACAACGGTGGCTCGTTAGGGCATCGGTCCGTTGCGCAACCGAGCCTCTCTGGATCTAACCCGTGTAGCTTCTAATTTACAAGCGCACGCTGGTACCAAACTGTATCGCTGTATCGTCTAGAAGAATCGTTCGATCGACGAACACACTTTTCCCTCCATTGATCGATAAAACGAACTCCGCCAATCGTCTGAATCGTTTTCTCGTGTTACGCCTTCCTGTTCGTCTACAATCCGCAACTCATCGACGACCCACCGCGGTGAAAATGTTATCGCCAATGAATCATGCGTAGTCCGCGAGGCGTAGACGCACGTGTACCACAGAGTAAATATATTCCGGCGGATATGAACTCGATCAGGTATGATCCGCCCGACCTCGACGGTGTCGATAAAACGCTACACGCGGCGAATCTGACATCGGCGCCGAAAAAGTTGCGAGCACGAATCGTCCTCGACGTGGGTCTTCTATGAATTCCAGCGAGAGCCGGGACCGTCCACTGGAAACTATTGTATGTACTTTGTTTTACAACTCGACACCCACGACTCGTCTCTATGCGCACGCACGCGCGTATCGCGCGCTCGCGCGACCCGTCGAGCGCGGTGCGCACACATCCGCGGTGTATCGGCTCGTAAACGCGACGACGTTCAACACAGAGCACGCGTTGCGTTCAATGTAAAGCGTTAAAACGCTACGTGATCGAATTCGACAAAAGACCGGACACTCGCCGCTCCGAGCCACCATTTCGCGCTCGTCGACGGAATATCAAGCGGAGAGATCGTTAGAAACGTTTTGGAATTAATCGGGGCCCCTTTGCCAGGGCGTCGCGAGCCGTCGCCGATCATCGATTGGAATGGAACGCGATTACCTCGCGGTGAAACCTGGTCGATGGAAATTTCGTCGAACGCGACCGCGTGCATCATTTTGCCGGCGAAGCGAAACGACAACGGTCGTCGAGGATTTTTACGTATCGACGCCGGGTTCCGGTGCACGTAGGCGCGGCTATTCATTTGCGAAATTAGGGGAGCCTCCGTGATCCTTTTGGCACGCCATCGAGCTCGTGCAAATAACATCCTCTGAATTATTCAAGCAGCGATCGATGGCTAAGACGATCTTCAATTCTGTTTGGCCACCTATTTTTCCAAAGTAATAAGTATAAACTAGAATTCCAGATCGCGTCTCAGATAACAGCCAGGTACAGAATGTTAATTCGGACGATGCGACGTGATTCGCCTACGTACACCGGGTACCTTAATAATAAACGTACTCGACCGAACAGTTCCCATCGAGCGCAAACGAGACCGTCCAATCGATACCCCCCCTTGCACCTTGTTCCGTATTAGCGATAATCGCGGGCCGTACCAACAATGGAGAACAAAATGCCCCCGCGTGATCCACGAGATCCACCGACTCGCGCCTCCTCGCGCCTCCTCGCGCCATTGGGAAATCCCATTCATTCCGTTTCCAAGCGTCTTCCCCTCGGCGTCTCGCGAAAGTCATCTTCGGAGAATTTACGGAGGTGTGAGCTGTTACAAAACCGCGGCGGCCTGCCATTCGACGGAACAATGAGCCCCGCTACGAGGATATGCGCGCGGTGCTCCCGATCGAGCCTCGTCGTCTCGGCTATTTTGAATACTTTCCCACAGGCGGCGGCGAGAAATCAGCCCCGAACCCGAGAGATCGAACGTCCACGCGTTCCAGGCACATATATGTATGCGCGCCGTTGTAACAACACGTCGATGATCCGCGGTACGCGACGAGCAGATAGAAACGGGCACGGGAGCGAGACGGAGAGGCTCATTATCGTCGAGGGAGCATCGAGAGTTAACGTGACTTCGCGAAATAATCTCGGCCGCGAGCGCGTTAACGCGGAATCAGGCGTTCCGATCGTGAGACGCGAAAGAGAGGCAGCAGAAGCCGACGAGCGTCGCGTCGCCTCGCGATGCCATTTCGAAGCAAACCCGCCAGGTATCACCTTGATCCCTGAAATGTTGGGTTCAACGTCTTCGGCATAAACTATCCGTCTCCATCAGCGAGCGGAGCGGAGGAGGCTCCGCGCGGTTCGGCTCGGGCCTCTCGCTACCCGTATCGCGGAATTAGATTACGTATCTCTCGCCGTTGGCCCGTGATTTATTTGCCGCGCCTGCCTCCGCCGAGGCGTGCTGCGGTTTCAACACCTTTTGACGCGTGTATTTACGATTATGAGAATTACACAAGGCAATTAGAGCCGTCCGGCAGGTATAGATACGGGTAATTGTGCGGCGGTGAGCGCGACCGCTTAAATTACGCGCGCACCGTGCAACCCGTTGGGGAATCGACCGATCAGCAGGCACGGGGTACACGCCACCAGAGACCGTTGCGATTTAGCTTAATTGCGACGCGATTTCCGCGATCCCGACGCTTAAGAATCTTCGCGCGCGTATACAGTATTCGAGGGCGGAAGACCTGGTTGATCTCGACGGGGCAGAGAATTTCGGAGTTCGAAAGGTATTCGCGAAACGGAAGGAAAATGTCGAGACCAACGAACTCGACCAGCTGAGAATGATACGAAGGGATGAACGATCACCGCGAATCCGCTGCGATAATGGAGAAGCCCGTCGTGGGAAAGCCAAAGGATCCAAGAAATGGTGTCTCAATGGGACTCGATTTCGTGATTGCGAGACGTATTTCGAGCCTGTCCGAGGTCCGCTCGGAGACGGTTATTGCGCTCCAAAGTGCAACGAAATTGCACGTGCGTCGTGATCGCGCCGCGCAGAGCCGTCTTCCAAGGGGCGCTGCTCGTTTCTGGACCGGAGGGGGACAAGCGGCGGGGGAGAACGAAAACACGCTTCGATCGGCCGTTACCGTTCGATCCTGGCGAGGATCGCGGAGCGGGTAAGCGGGTTAGGCCTCCCCGAGCGAGCCACGACGGGTATGTATTCCGCACGGTCGGCCGGCTCATTTTCACCTGGGGTTACCTTTGGCACACAATCATCCGCCATTAAGGCTGTCTGCAAAAATTTCGAAAACACCGGAATATCCCTTTACACGGGGCGAGCAGAAGACGATCCCGCGCATAACCCGTCCGCGGCTCGGGTATATCACGAATAGCCCCGTGATCTCGCGGCGTGATCTTTCAAGATCGAGAGTGAACACGCGGACGAGGAGGGCGGGAGGGCGTGGGGCGAGACGATGGAGAAGGACAGGGTGAGAAGACGAGACGGCCACGAGGCGGAAAGAGAACGAACAAGAGAAACACGGCGGCGAGCAGTTGGACGAGACAAGGACCGGGGCAACGAGTGCTAGATCTCGAGCAACGATCGGAGATCGTCTTCCCTCTTCGACCGGCTCGTCCGCCTCGCCGCGTTCCTAGCGTGGAGGCGGCGGGGGTGGAAAGCACGAAGCGTCGCGTCGCTCCTGCCGCCGCGCCGCCATTATCAAATTATTCACTCACACCGAGCTCCATCTATCTTCGGCGAACGCGAGCCTAACGTGTTATTATTTGATCCTCACTTTGTTAGCGATCTGACTCTAACAGCATCGCGATACGTACCTACCCGGAGAGATCCGGCGCGTCGATCTGGAGTACTTCTCACGATCTCGCGCCACCGACTATCCGAGACTGGCTATCCCTATCACCTAGGCGCAGGACAAATAAATAACAGTACGGTCGGCGCTAATTGAACACGCTTCCGACTTATTTCCGTTGGCGCCAGGAAGCTCCGCGATCACCACGAAAGCACGCGCAGAATTCCAAGGGTGCCGGTCACAAGCGCACCAGGGTGCTGCCACGCAACCCTCGGACACCACGCCACTGGTCTCGCCCGGGGATCGTGGGACCCGGCTCGAACGAATCCAGGGTCGCGGGGGCCGAGTAATTTCTAGAGCTTGCGGAAGGTGAAACAGCCGACAGCGAGTTGCACCGTGACTCGGTTTTTCGCGAGAATCGCCACCAGGAAAGACAGAACGGGCCGCGGGAAACGTTCAGGGAGCCCGGCAAGAAGGGCAGGCTAAGGGATCGGCAACGACGAACCGGCCAGGTTGCTCGCGGCTCGTAAGGATCGGGCATAGGTAAGTGGCACTTATGTTTAATACGCGAGTGTAGATGAGTAGTCGGGCCTGCACGCGATCCTCGCGTCGGCCAGGTCTTTCCTGACCTCGCGTTCACTAGAACCAATTTTCGTGGATAATACGAGCGCTCCGGGAAGCCGCCGAGCAACCGATCCTGGTCTAATTCTACGGTTTAGATATTCCTATCTGGATAAAATAAAAGCACGGAATAGAGACTTCATTCCGTAATTGGATGGCTATAAAATAATATACACGAACGTCAGATTCAGGGCACGATGTTACTGCAGGGATTTTCTCGCGTGCGCGTAGAGTTGCCGTGGCCGGCGATATTTTCTGTTGCTCGCGGAACTTTTTCGAGAAACGTCACGGAGGCAACGAAAACTTTTCCAGTCTCGCGATCCAGCGCGTTCTGCGTGCGGGATTAAGGTTAATGTCGCGGGACAGTCCAGTCGACGGGGCGAGAAGAAAAAGTAGTCGAGCTTGCTTGACTTCTGTGTAGAAACGCGGGAAAGTGAAAGGCGCGGATGCGGCCGCGCGAAACCAAATAATCGAACGTTTACGTAGCCGTAATTGCTCCCCACGGTCTTATAGCTCGGGTAATCTCGAAGCTCGTTAAAAATCGCGCTAACCCGCGTTACGTGCCGCGTGGATCCAGCCTGTCATTAGCGCCGAGCGGATTCCCCGTGCGCGATCGTTCTAATATCGATCGAGACGTTACCCGTAGGGGATCCGACGATTTCTGTGCATGCGTTCCGTCGCGAATCACACGAATTCGGCTGAAAAGTTGCTGGGTAGCCGCGAATATAGCTGGGAATGTAATAGTACGCGGTCGAACGATCGATGTGCGACAGTCATTTGCGTGATAAAAGACACACGGGACACATCGTTCGGCCGCGTATAAGTATCAACGAAATTCTCAATAAATTATCGCAGTTTTTTTCGGACATCGCCGACCACGCTGTTATGCCTCTTCTTTACTCGAAAAATCCTATGTACGCACTTTGTCTGCTGGCGGCAATTTGCGTGCGACAACATGTGCGAGTTAACAGGTACGGTGCGAATGACTATGGTAGAAATAGTAATGGCCACGATTGTGGATGAATTTCTCAAATGTACACATTATGTCCGCGTAGAGCCGGGCAGCCACTAACGACAAACATATCGATCCAAAATCCGACTACGGGATTGTTGAAACCGAATGCAATGAGTTTGTCGGCTGCAACCGATCGGAGCACGGAATCTCCAGATGAAAACAACTCGAAGGTGAAGCAGGCGGATTCGTTAGTTCGCTGCGTGCAAAATTTCGCGAAACGTGCTCGATATATCGTGGGCGATCTACGGTCTGTTCTACCGGTGAGTACAAATTACTTGGACGCCTGCTACTTATTCGCCGGAACGACGACACATCTAATGGAACGATCACGCGGAATCTGTTTTCCTTTCCTCCGATAGATAACAAAATCAGCAGACCAAGTTGATCCATTTGCGTCGCCCGGTATCTTGTACTCGCTGCTGTATCTAACGAGCAGCATTGGAATCAAGTGGTTAGCATAACGCGGAATGCGGCATGCGAAGATATAATTAAGAACGGTGCGCTTGTTTGACGAAGATTGACGCGGATTGAGGGGGAAATCTGCGGACGACCTTTGTCAATCGACAGTACGGAATGTTCTTTGATGTAAACTCAATCTTCTAATCGCTTTATTTATTTGTTCGGTAAAAAAGAATATGCGATTCTTCTTGCGAATGTATCGCACGCAACACGAGCAATCATTTCTCAGAAAGATCTGTGAAATCTGGCGAAAGTAGAATTTCGTTCGCGACATACGTTCGGCGTTGCGCGCTCTGTAAGGCGCCTACGAGCGTGCGTACGCCAAACGCGAAGTGAACTCTGCGTGCTAGCCTTCCGGATATTTTCGCGAAAATTGTACCCGTTACACCGGTGGTGAATAAATAAATCGAATCAAATATTCCGATACATTTGAGAACGCCTCGTTCGATTCTTTAATATATGCATCCCATCAAAGAGAACGTTGAACAACAGAATCTGTCGACGCTTCGAGAACCCAACACAGAATCGTTCACCCAGCCCACGCGACTTCCGTTTCCCAAAACACCACCGTCGACTTTCCAAATCACACCTCGTTCTTGCTCCAGAATATTAATCAACCATCGAACCCTCCGCCCCGTCCTCGTCAATTTCGTTACGACCACCTTGTCGCACGTGTCTACCTTTCCTCCTCGAACCTGTCCCGGCCGGGTTACACGGATATTTATCAGAACCATCTCGTCCCGTGTCCCGCGATTTCCAAATCTCCGGGGTTTCGTCCGCTGGCGGGCCGGCGACGCTCGAGACCAGGCCGGGCTCATTTGAATTTTCCCGAACAGGATGCGCACCTTGTGCATTTCAATCCCCCGGGGGACACCCCGACGAATTATGGTCGAGCGAGATGGCCCCCTCTCGAGGCAAGGGGAACGAACGAAGAGGGAAATGGTACGCGGATGGTAGTTTAAGAGCGAACGCCCGGTATCCAGAGCACGTCCGGAGCGCCAACAGGACTTATTGTTGTGCGCACAACTCGCCGGGGCATTTTAATATTTCCGCTGAATGCGCCGAGAAAACGGTCGAACGTGGCCACCGCGACTAGAAAACGAAAACGAGAAAAGGGGAGAGAAAAAAAAGAAGGGAAGAGAGGTACGCGCGGACAGGAGGCGAGGAATCGTTACGCGACACTGCCACTGGTCTTGCCTTTTCGACTCGTGACAGGTGGCGGAGCCAGGAGAGCCCTGCGCTTTCCTTTTTCGTTTTTTTTTTTCGGTTTTCTTCGAGGGGTGAGTCTCCTCGGCTCGTCGAGACGACACCAGCTCTGTATTTAAAGAGGCTGGCGCCACGAAGCGCATAACGATACACGAATTTAAATATCCGCCCCGACCGTGGTGGAAATCTATTGTCGACCGATTGTTCCTTCGTTCTTCTACTTGTCGTGATGGCGCGACACTTCCCTCGTCGCGAATTCGTGTCATGATTGTGCGTAGGAACTGCGATGAAAAATTACCACGGGCGATTTGAATTCTCGAATATTCCCGAATTGAACAGCAAAATAATAAGCAACTTTCAATTTGATCGTCGCACAGAAAAATATGAAACGTCGATTGTCTTCGTTCGTGCGCGCGGAACGCGTTAAAGTACAAAAGATGCCACCAAATTTGAACGTATCGATCATAGAAGTCGCGTAACAAGTTTGCACACTCGGCGCACAACCTCGAGTGAAACGTGCTGTATAATTTCTCCGCCGTATAAACGAAGCATCTCGCGAGACGTGCACGACAAATTCTACCTGTTTCCTGGAAACGGTTCGTCCGCTCCGGTGACGAATGCTCGCGGGTATTCACGGGCGATCCGCTGCGTGCGAAGCACACGTTACGCCAAGTATATTTCACCTCGGCCGGGGTATCTATCACTCGAAACCGTGCTCTCCGTCGCGCGTCCATTTGCAGCTCGCTACTCAACGGCGAGTGATGCACGATACCCGGTCGTTTGAACGCGCGACAACCCCCAGATAAATCGTGGCCGGTTTCAACGCGTGTCAGCCCGTTATCGTGCCTCCTAATACGAACTCGAACGGTGCAAATCGTTCTGCGCGGCCAGAACGCGGCGGAGGGCTCATTTACATATTATGCGTGCACGGTAGCGAAGGACCACTGGATCCACCATGAACGGACTGTTAATGCCGGTGGGATACTTTTCGACCTGGGCAGGATATGATTTGAGAAGCGCAGGAAGTGCGTACGGCAAAGGTTGTTGAATATTTGTTCATCTTTGTATTCCAACATAAAATTTACTTCGCGGCGGCGGTAGCAAAGGCTTCGTCGTTTAAAATGAAACTACGTGGAAACTATTCCGCGTTTCGTCGTCGCGAATTCGTTCGAATAAAACAAGCAGCGTGCCCCGCGACGAAACGAAGATTCCTTTAACGCGGGGGTGTGATTCACCACCGGCTCGACGAGCCAGAAGATCCGGACGCAGCGACAGAGGTGATTTCGATTATGTAAGCAACGGAGAAAATACCGTGCTTCTTGCAATTAGGCCCGCCAATAGGGGACCACCTCGATCGCGTGCCACGGGGCAACGATGCAATTCTTATTGCTACAATATAACAATTGCGCCGGGCCGCGAGGTACGACCGTAGGACGCGTGTCGCAACCCACTTGATACGTGCATCCGATGCTTGAACTTTGATTGGAAGAGTTTAGCAAGGATTCGTGCAAACGGGATCTACGAATTCTCATGGAACAGCGTTGCCCAATGCGCCACGGATTTTGTTCGTATTTCGTCAGAAATATTTCAGCAAGCCTCGGCCGCCTTTATTTGCTCGGTATACACTGAAATTCCAACGGAAGAAGTGCGCGATATATGAAATATCCCATCGAAATTTCGAGCCACGCACGCACGGTTTTCTACGACCGAGTTAATTTTCCACGCAGCAGAATTCCACGGCGGTACATACGCGAGATTACGAAACCGGCGAACACAGGTTCGCGGCTAACGACGAGACGGCCGTCGAAGGAAAATGAAACGAGCCCGCAAATGACGCTTCACGCTCGCTCGAGACCGTGAAACAAGATGAACAGCCGCTACATTCTGTTTTTAACCGAGCTGATCGTTGAATCCGCGGCGCGGGCAAAACCGCGGCCGCCGCGACAAGGAGCGTCGATTCCCGAGTCATCGCGCCGTATCGAAACCGTGGGGGAAATCTTCGGTCGCGCGGCGTAAGAAGGGAAAAGAGGATCGTATCTTGCGTAGACGTCTCGCATCACCGGATGCGCGTGTGCCTCCCTCGCTTCCGGTCGTAACGCTGCGACAGGCTCATTGCCATGCTTGTCGCCACGCCCGCCCCCGGAATATGAAAACGAAATCATATTCTTTGTCCGCGTCTCACCGATCGCCTCTCTTTTATCTCGCCCATTTAACGTGTCTCATTGTTCGAGCGATCCGACGAAACGAACGGAACAGAATTACGATACCGCGTGTTCTATTATACATTCGTGTCCGACTCTTCTTGCTGAGCGTCGACGCGCGAGGCGCGGCTGATCGAAACGACCGGGCGACGCGGGGCAAGGTTCGGTCTAACGTAACGTTCGAGCGAATTCTATCGGCAATGCGTACGGTTGAACTTGTGCGGGCGTTTTGCGCAACGAGGACCGACGCGACGGATGTATAAAAAAAAATGGGAAGCGCCGTTGCACAGGCGTGAAACATTTTTGCACCGTTCGATACGACGGAGCGAAGAGACGATGGCCATTTGCGACGGCGTCGACGACCGGGCCCGGCATCGGCCGGCTTTCGTCAGGGCAGCACACGGTTTCTCAAGATCGCTCGTTAAGCCAGGCAAAACCCACAACCACGTAATTGCAGCGATCATACGTTAGTTAGGTTAATAACTTTGCATTATAAATGTATTAAGCTCGAATCCAATTACGTCGGTTGCGGGATCCGTTGCGAGATGCTGCCGGTGTAACGTTGATTTCTCTCAGCGCGGCGATTAATAACTGGAAAACGGGGCTACGATTAGACGAGTTACAGAAGGGGGTAAGAGGCGCACGAAATTCGCGCGCAGAAATTAGGGATACACCGTCGCGAGCTGGAGATTTCTCATCCCCCGGATGGAAGGGAAAATTCAACGCTTGCGAGGAAAACTTGTCAGCCGTCCGTGCATCGCCGATCGAACGGCGAGAGACCGCGGAATACCTCGAGGTTACACCAGCTAATTGGCGATTAAGTAAGAGAGTACTCTCCGCGTCAGTGGGCCGGCGTCGTGCGAGAAAAAGCCGGGCAACGTCGGCCCGCGACAGACCCCGGATGCCTTCAAATGTTTCCCGCAATTTGCAATCATGAACGCCCAGTGCACGCGATGCGCATCTGGTGCATTCGAGCGTCACGCTCTCGAGCGATTTTAACGCCTGTCAGTGCGGCGTTCGCGGGATCTTTGCGGCGCAACAGAGCGAGGCGATGTTCGTTCGGGTTTTCTCGGATTTTCTAATCGACCTCGCGTCGTCGAGCCTCGCTCGATCGAGAGGGGAAGATTAATTTGCCTGCGCCGGGAAACGGATGACTTATACATTCTTATTAATTTTGCGCTAGCCCCTCCCCCCTCCGGGAGATTAATTTCTGCCGCGACTTTCACTCGGCGAACCGCAATCGAATTTTCGCAAAATTATCCGCTCGTCCGTACTCTCGTCCGACGGGTCGTCTCCGTTTCCAACTAATTTCGACCTGCCTGTTGCGACACGCGATTAGCCGTCGCGATTAAGAGTTTCACGAAAGACCGATCCGAGAGGCCGTCAAACGGACGGGGGACTCGAAACCCGGGTACACAATGGAACAATAGATCTGACCGAGGCTGCGCCGAACGGGATGACACGCGAATAAGTGTGCGAATGGTGACAGTGCAACGCGGTTGCGGGGTCATCCCGCGAATGGAACCGGATAGTGTCGCCCGAGTGTCGCCCGACAATTCGGTCTGCCCTGGAAAACTTGGCTAGTTGCGGAAAGGAGGAAAACGAACGAAAAAGAAAAAAAGAAAAAATAGTAGAAAAAGATGAGAGAGGAGCGAGCGGTAACATGTAAAAGGCAGACAGAGCCGTGTGCGTCGGTGGACGTCGACGACCGTCACGGAAGGAGGGCGTTACGCACACGCACGGGCACGATTGTGTCACAGATGTCATAATCTTACGTAATTGGAAGCTATCGTCGGGCATTTGTAAGCCGCACGCATGCGAGCTGGCCGACCAGTACGCACAGCAATTTGCTTTGATTCGGTGCTGTAAATTGTGTCGCGGGAAAAGTGATGTCCGTAGTTGGGAAGACGCAACCCGTGCATAATGGTAACGATAACGTTGTTGTCGAACCGCTCGTGCCACTTTCCAAATGCACGTATCGCTCGCGTCGCCGATACATTGTCGATCAGCGTGCGCGTTTGCCGACGGAGATGTGGAATCGATAACGGCAAACATAAACATATGAACGCGTGCTAAATACGATCGCGAGAGAACTTGAACGGCAGGTTATCCGAGGAGAAATAAGTTGTCGCGCTCGATAAATTGTCAATACGGTAAACACGTTGAGGAGATGCCCTCCCAGCGCTCGGGATTTGATCTAATTACAGTAATATCCCATCGGGTTACTACTTGTAAACGTCTCGCGCGGGGTATCAAAGCGGGACGCGGGCTGAATAATTCATGAGACCGAAGATCGAAAGCTGATATTTATCCGGTCATTAATCAGCCCGTCTGTGTTATAATTAATTTTTGCCGGGGATGGCCGACCGGCCTCCGATCTGCCTCGCGGCTGACTCACGGTTGCCGTCCAATCTAATAGTAACCAGGTCGTTACCGATCGCGTCGGATCGTTTGCTTCCCGCGACACACGAGGTCGGCCAATTTCTTTCGCAACTCGCCCCCAATGATATGCGACGAGCGCACCACCCGCGGCCATTATGCAACAACGATATTATACGTATACGTTCCCCGTGGAACGCTGAAATCGCGAACAATACAAACGGTATCGTGCTTCAGCTTCGTTCGCACCTACGGGTACGCGAGTGTGCAACGTATGCGCCGTATGCAGACGCGCGAGACCGGTCAATTTCTCTGTTCGACAGAGGGGAAAATCGTGCGCGCAATCGTTCGCGAAACCGTCGAATAACGTATTCGGGGTAGCTAGATTTGATCGATGGACTGCGTCAGACGGTCTGCGAGGAGGCTACAAATTGGGGGATCGAAGAGGGTTTAAGATCGGTGTCGCGGACTCGTACTATCGGTCAGATTGCGATTGAGGAAAATATGACCGAATAATGATTGAAATAATCGAACATTGACATGTTGAGCTGGACACCCGCTTGTCGCTTCCACGTTGCCGCGAACGCGATGCGAACGAGAAGTTCGTGGACAAAAATACATTTTACTTTCTCGCCATTCTAATCGCATCGGGGGCCCGCCACTAATTTGTCTGCCGTTCGAATTCATCCGCGCGATGTTTACGACGATGCGATTTTAATTTTACGACACGCTAATTCGACGATTTTAATCAATGTAAAATAAAGGCAGAGGAACGGTCGATAACGAAGAGCAAACCGATGTAATCGGAGGGCGTGTCGGGCACGAAAAAAGCGGCGGCAATCGATTCGCTTTATCGGGGGTTGTTAATCCCGAGCGTGGTAGGACGGACGAAGGGAACGAAGAGGGCACGATAAAACAAACGGACTTCCCCTGCGAATTTCATCGGAGCGAAGGGGGAGGCCACTGCTCATTGCTTAAACCACCCAAGGAAAAAGCAGCCGGACGATCCGGGGCGACCCCCTCAGGGCGAATTAGCAAATCTAACGTAATAATTAAATTATCGTCGGGCGGTCGGGTCGGTCCAAGTATGTAGTTAAAGACACGCTGTTCCCTTCGTATCGTGCTAATGAACCGTCCCGCGCAAACAGCAGTGGGAATAAATTTGAATTTCTATTACGTCCAGGACGGTGTGTATGTCCGTCTGCGAAAACAAGAATCCCTTTGACGACCAGTATTTAAAGAAACGGGACCGGGTGTTAGCGACAAAACTGTTCCCCCTCATTTCCCCGGCGAAGATTCGTTTAATTGGGAACGTCTGTGTCGACGGGACGGCTAACAGTTTGTCGACCTAACGATTAATGTCGGAAATTACACGGGAACGATAGTAATTGATTCTGCAGAAACAAGTGCAAGTATATTTATCAGGAATCGCAGGGCTATGATCCAGCCAGCAAGAAATATAATAAGAAGAAGAAGACGCTCGAAGAAGTACGGTACGACGCAGAGCCGACGAGGAACCAAATTCGATATCAATATCCAACCGGCTCCGGAAATAATTGTCCCCCTTAACTCGGAAATATAACGAACATCCGGCACGTACTAACTAACGCGACGGCGCTGGCCATAAACGCGCTACAAATATCTGACATTTACATCGTTGCATATTTATTGGCGTTCCTTTGCATAAACGGTCCTGAATATACATGCGCGTCACCGAGCCGCTCCGCGATAAAACGAATTTCATTGACTTCGAACCGGGATCGTGGGCAATTATACACGGGCCGCAAGCGTAATGCGACACATTCGTATTTACATTTCATTTTCGCGGCGCGCGGCTCGTCGGATCTCCACGGCCGGCCGGTCGGTTAATTGCGCCGCTTCACCTGTGCATCGAGGTGTACCCACGGATTGTCTGATTCTCGCCGCGCATCGTACGCGAGGCTAGACGGGGCAGGGAGATAAAAATGAAATGGAAAAGAAGCAGCGACGAAAATAACACGCGTTACACGCTCGGAGGGCAGAAGCCGCGACCGTGGGAGGAAGCCATTTAGAAAGCTCAATTCCACCTGATAATCCAATCGCCACGACGCGGCGCGACTCCGCTTGAGAACGTCCGTAATTGAGTGCCGCCTTAACGTGTGCCTCTCGCGACGACGAGCAGAGTGGCAGCGTGTGTCCTGCGAGCGCCTGCTACGAGCCAGGTACGCTCGATTCGACGGCTTGGATTCGATGAATCGAACACGCCGTTGACAGGGATTAATCAACGTTCGTCGGCCTGGGTGAGAAGCCTGACGTCTTCATTGCAACATCGCCGATGGATGAAAAAGAAAAAAATGAAAAAGGGAGAACGTCCGGCGAAAGGAGCGATAATAACGAAATGGGGATAGAACGGGTGGAAAAGGCCCAGAAGGGGATCCCCGGAGTCCGGGATGTTGCGAGAAGCGGCAACACGACGATCACGAACGTGTTATTGCCTTATTTTCATTTCTGCGACCGAGGATCGTGTGTCTTCGCGTAAAAGTTCAAAGATGTTCGATTGCGAGATCGAATCCGCGTATCGTGCCGTGCGTGGCGAGGTGCCAGGGTCGACACGTTCGAGATCAAGCTATCAGCCGGTCAGCTCTAACGAAGATCGATACATTCGTTAATTAACGAACAATGTTTTTTTTACCCCCTTCTTCGTTTAAATACGTGCGAGCGTGTAACGTATGCGTGTAGCTCTCGTCTTCCTTTTCTTCGTCCCGGCTGTGTATCTACAGACGTGCAATTAAATCTCTGCAACGAGAGTGGACGCACGAACACGGGGTCGTCGTTCGAACTAATTAGCACATTCCACTCGGATGATGTTACGAAACGTGAGATAGACGCTCTATAATAGGAGCGGTGATACACACGTTGAAATAATCGATACCTGAGGATTTATTGCGCGGCCGGTGTATACGTTTTCGCGGGGATTCATTTATTACCGCAGAAGCGGATCGATGCCAATTTCGGGCCGACGAAAAATGTGCTTTGGCTCGACCGAATTGAGCTTGCTGAAACGTCTTTCTCTTGTCAACGGTAAATAGTACGAGAAGCGGAAGAAAATTATCGACGAAGCGAATCCCCCCCTTCCGCCAAAAGTATGGTTTAATTATTTCTATCGATCCTCGACTACCTACTGCTATCGTATATCGTAACGTTACGTAATAGAGAATCCCCGGCTGAAACAAACGTGCACGCTGATCAGCTGAACCCTTAACGTGTTCCCGTAAGTGGTCAAAAATGATTGCTACGGGCACGAATCGCGGTATCAAGATCGTGTTGCCTTCGACACCTGAACCCGAGTTATTGGGCACGTGTGAATTAAGGTGAACACGATCCACGAGCGGGATGAAGCCGATGTAATCCTAATTCACTTTTATATTTCGCCTTTACCCGCCTGGCGAAAGAGAAAGAGAGATCGACCCACGCTCGCCGTGATTCCAGAGGTCTCGCGTGGAACAGCTGACGCAAATTATAGGAACTCTCATCTTTGCAAAGCCAATTGCGTTGCCCGGATAAATGTGCAGCGCTAGGCTCGGCCAGGTCGTTCTTCCACGCGCGTTTAATCACCTCCGCCTTGTGCAATCTTGGTATTTTCAATATCACGAGTATAATCGAGTTCGATCGTTGCGCCTGGAATCCGGGCACCGTTTGTTTCCAACGCGTACCGCGAATCTGGCGCGAGTCGTTTAATAATTCAGCTGGCGATCACGGTTCGCTTGGCCGGTATTGTCTAATCGTAATGACGACTCGGCTGGCCGATCGTTGACCGCAATATGTTTCCGGAAAATCGCGTGCGAAACGATCGCGATGACAACCGACTGCGGTGAAAGCTTCCATCCCTTCCGTCGTCCCTTTGGATTATGAGAACTCAAGTGCAATCTAATCGGCCAACATTCAAACTTCGAACCAGCGTATTTCTTAAATAGAAATCCGTCCAGCCCGAATGTACCATCCATCGATGGGAAAAATCCGAATATCGAGAACGTCAGGTTTTTCGACGGTATCGAAAACGCGAAGCATCGTCGGTCGTACGTACACGCTTCTTTTGCCACATCCCTCTTTTTTCATGTACGCTCGTTACGTATTCCCGTGCGACCGTCGACCACGACGCCACCGTACATTCTAAGAGACTGACTCATCCGAGTCCAGTCCCTCTTCTTCATCGACACAGGACGCTCCGCGTCTGGTCACGTTCCGTGGCACGAAGAGAGCTGCATTACGCACCCTTCGTACACGCTTCTATGCGCTCGCCTCTCTTTAACCAGGTGCCTGCGATGTGTTATCTCTGGCGTGCAATGAGACCTGCTAACGCGGAACACGCCCGCTCTCGCATGACAATGACGATACCGCGACGCCAGTGACCAACGGAAAAAGACATCGCCGGGAGGAAATCCTCGATCATTCTACTCGCGAACAGCGAAACCGATAGCCGCTAATTGTCACGAGAATATTTCTGGAGCGTGAACAGTTCCAAGGAGGGGCGAGTGTACATGTTACGAGTTGAGGTTGATTTTTGGTTAGCCTACAGACTTAACGTAAAAATGTTTACGGATAGCTCAGGCAATCGTTGGAAAAATATTGGAAAATTGTTGCGATTACATGCTACATGTGCGTGTCAACTGGAGTGCATAACGGATACCCTAAAATACGCCAATTGCGCGAATCAAATGTGCAACTTCGCGTCGCCATTCCCCGGAGAGCGCGCACCTGAAACGAACGTAAATAAACGTTCACCAACTTCATTACCGTGACTCATTTTTTTTCTTCTAGACTCGTCAACGGGTGAAACGAATTCACGGAACCGCCTACAAAATACCTGCGAACGCGTGCAACATCGGCGCGTTGCACATAACCGACTGGGTGCATACGATTCATGCGAGCACGAGAGAGGCCGTCGATGCGTATCCAGGTATCCACGTGCCAGGTGTTGCGTGCGACACGCCCAGTGCGTGGCTCGCACCGCACGCACATACGTGCCACGCGGATCGAGATTTATGCCATTGGCCGCGAACTGCACCGCTCGTTTATCGGCCGTTCCACGCGCACGGATCACGGCAACGAACCAGGTAATCGCACCTTCCGCGCCGTCTCGAAGGAGACGTAATCGTTCGATCACCGTTGATTGGCATTTGAACCCTTCCGCGGCCGATGAATCTATACTCCTCGTTGCTCGGAGGACGGCACGCGAAAGGAATGCAGGATCGATCGGCCGTGTTGTCAAATATCCAGCTTCTCTATGGGGTTATTCGCGTTTTGAACTCCGTAGAAATCGATTTCTACCGTTGTGCATTTTCTTAGAGCGCATAAAACCCTCGGAAATTTCTACGCGAAATGACGTGCACTTGTTCGGGTCGGTCATCGCGACACGCTTTTACCAAATTACCCAATGCGAAACGTTGCAACAGAATTCAGAAGCCGCGCGCGCGCGCGCGAATCCGGAGACACGCGAATCCGAGGTGCGCCTAGGAAATGCGTCTCCATGCAAAGCGAGCACCGTGTCGCACGGGGCGCCGCGATCTGCTTCGCGTTTACCAATTCCCCGCAGCCGTGAAAGAAGAAAGGCGAGGTTTGTCGGCTCGAGTTTCCGAGAGCTGGCCCTCCTCGTCGTCATCCTGGTACGGAGGCTCGCCGGATACGCGTTCCCTGAATCTGTAACGAGGGATGCGCACCTCCGACACACCGGTTGCGATGCCGCTGCGCACGGTGCATAAAAGCGCAGCCCTGGCCGGCTATCGGCGGTCCGGGGAACGCGCGCGCGAGAATTATACGCGCTCGGTACTTATCCAGCCCGGAGCATTGAAATGCAATCCCTCGCTCGGATGATTTATACCTTGCCAATGCCCGCCCGCGGGGCAGGATGTCGCACGTCCCTTCTTTATATCTCTATCGTTCGCCTTCGAAAATATCCCGCAGCGTCGAGGCGCGTTACGCTTGACACGTACGTACCAGCGCGATCGGCGCCACTGTTCGACTGCGAATCGAATCCGAACGATCCTCTTCGGGCTCGCGCCCGACTGGCAGCGTAACAGGGAATTTCAGCGGCTCGTTTTTCGGTGCGAACCGGGAGTAGAAGCGCGGACGAGAACCGATAATGCTATGCACGCCCGCCTAGCCACAGCATCCAACGTTGATCTCACGCGGTGAAATTAAAAAAAAGTCATCGCAATATCCACGTCCACCCGCGGCTACTTTGAATCGAATCTCGCAGGACTCTATCCGTCTCTCCATCTGACCGCAGAGTTTCCGAACTCTGCGTACCCGAGGCGAGAATTAAGCTCGTCGTCGAATCGCTTCCACCGGTGATCGTTCAGAAATTCGGCACGCGATTGCGCGAAACGGCGATAAACAACGCCATTGCGACGCACGCGGACCGAATATCGATTCCAAGTTCAAGAAGCAGCTTAAAAGAACAACGATCCTCGTAGAACTCGCGACCGGAGAGAAAGTACCTACGTACCTACACTTCTTTTCGACAACGCGCCTCGCCGCGGCCGTGGCGAGCGATTCCTTTGTCTCAGATTAAGATCGGAACGCCGCAATTATGTGGGAAGGCGGGGTGGCGCATGCTGACATTAAATCGAGCTTGGGGGTACCGCGAGGATAGAGGCGTCGGGGCGCGTTGTCTAGCTCGCCGGTCCGCCCGATCGTACAGGACGGTACGCTGTTCGCGGGTACGCTCTACATCCGAACGCATTAGAAACGGCCGAGCGTGTAATAACCGGCGGCCGAAGAATTAGCATCTGCCCGACTGCGAGACAATGCCTGATTTGAATAACAATGTCCGCTACCGTGTGGGCTTCTAACTCTTAACTATGGGTTTCTAAGACGCCCGATACGAGCCGGAATATCGTGCTCGCACATGACAATGCGTCTGCCTCCGCGATTTCCTCCCGCGACTCCGCGGGTTCCAGAGAAAAAGTTTTACTCTCTTTCGAGACTGTGCTACTCCACGCTTTTCTCGTGAAATCTAAGAAGATCGCCGATCCTGCGTTCGTTCGTTAGAAAAAACCAGCCAGAATATATGCTATCCGAAGAAGCGACTGCATAGAGTACGGAGTATGTAGAGGTAACGACTAGGTGCCACGGAATACCTCGAGCAATAAGCCTTCAAACCGAGCACCGCTGTCGACGAACACCTCGTACAGCGAGCAATCCCTGCACACTTTTCTTTGCAGCGCAGGACAGGACGATGCACGTTCTCTAGTGCTCGGAGGAAAACGGATCCGGCGTCCCGAGGGGACGACGAGGCGCAAGACCGCCAACTAGATCGAAACTTGTGCACAACTTCCGCGACGAGCAATTAATACCAGCGGGCGTGTATTGGAAAAAATATCACGGACCTCACCTGAGTGCCAAGAGGCGGTAGCGAGCCGTGGCTGCCGGTTAAACGTAACATAAGTATGAGCCGGTGCGAGCGGTATACGAGGTCCTCATATCGATGCGCAGATGTCTGACCCTGAAGTGTCTTCACCCTCGCCGGCGATTCTGTGTGCGTGGATCACACACGATCGTACCTGTTACACCATCGTGTTCACCGCCGGTCATTCTTTTCCCCGTGTGCCACCGTGTGGCGGACGGTGAGACGAATATAGTTTGTGCGTGACCGGGGCGGCAAGTGTCATCTGCTGATGCACGATCAACGCGCGCACGCACGGACCCACACGAGCGGAGTGCGCGCGAACGCGCACACGCACACGCGCGCGCGGGAATTCCACGGAATACATACTACCGTATGATAACCGATTTAGCGAACGTGACGACGCTTACGAGCCGCTGTCGGAATCCAGACTGAGGACGACTACGGTGACTCGATTAGGCGAATGTTCGCGAGGGGCGGTTCGGTGACATTCGGAAGTTGAATTTACTGATTGCGGTCCCTCGATGCTGGATTCGGATAGAAAGATTCGGACGAGATTTGTGGAAACGTTTATCACGCTGGAACGAAAATGATTGCTCTGACGACGGTAGGTTCGGAGCGAGTAAGGTGGAGTGCTCTTCGCAGCCCCGCGACTGACGGGTCGACCACCCCTCGGCAGGATCGCGCGATCGAACGGCGCAAATGGCAACGTGAAATTTCGGTTTCGAGCGACAATAAGTAGCTTCCGTTTTACAGTAGCTCGTTACAGTTTATGACGGAGCCCTCGAGACGGTTACGGGCTACGGCAATGACGTCGCGTCGAATAAAGCGTGGGTGCGACTCGAGCGGCCATTGTTTGAAAGCGTCGCCTTCGTAATTTTCTCACGAGCGACGAAGGAGTTCGCCATCGTTCCCGATCCCGAAACGTATCCCTCGAATTTTCAGACAGCCCCCAACAATAAAGCCTAGCAATAAAACCTTGCATCGGTGGCGTTCCAAAGGTGGTCCAGAGTGGTTGTTTGTCGAGTGTAAAATTTTAGCGAATCGTTCGGGGACCCTGGTCGACGTCGGTGTACACGAACTCGGCCAGCAAAGTGCCACTAAATCGTCTGAGCGTGTACGCGGTCCGCTTGAAGCGGATCGCAGGAGTGTGGAAGCCGATACCAGCGAACAGATCTACAGCCCGACCCGGTAAACACATCTAGCATCGCTAGAGAGGGCAATTCCCTCGGTCGGCGCCTGTGATCGCCGACAGCGTATCCTAAGCACACCGTTCGACAATGGACGATGATCACCTTCTCCCCCCGTATAAGCGTAGCATTTATGTCGAAACAGGTGCCGTCTCGCGTCCGATGCGGAGCCATAAAAATCAGAATGCCCCGGACAGGTAGAAACGGATAAGATAGAAGCTTAGGGCACTTTCGTGTTTGCCCTGCGAGCGAATCACTTTGAGCTTTCATTTTACGATTTTACTGCGACCAATATACGCCGAGGGGGATAGTGGAAGGATCGGGGCGAGCAACGTAAAGAGGAGGAAATATTTTTTGCCCCTACACTTTGCCGCTCGCGTTCAGCTATTCGAGCATCTCTGATACTTCTTCGGTACCAAACTCGCCCCCTCTCGTTCTCCATCTCACCGGCGCACTCTCCGTACACCGGTGTACCCATAACGCGAAACGTTGATTTGCGTAGGATATTACAAAATCATGGAGATCCATGGAATTGCAGTACTTCCATATAATTAACAATATTTTTGTCAGCTCGTTCTCGAGCGCGACATGAATATCTAGTTTTCTGGACGAAAAATAGCTCAAAAAATTTGGTCACTTTCTAGCATCCTCCTTTCTCGTCACTCTCGACCCGAGGTGAGCTTCTCCACCCCTTCGATACATCTTGCCCGCGAAGGTCGCGTCGTGTTTCGAGAACCTGCTGGATCGAACTCGCTCACGGGAGCGTATCAGCTTACTTAGTCGTAGATCGTGCCCGCCAGGCCTTGTTGCAAACATTTATTTTCTTCTTATTGGCTGTGTACTGTCGATTTCTGGACTACCTAATCGTAAATCACGGGCCGGCGGTGCTCAAGTTGTGTATACCTGCATTCTTCACTGTACACGGCTGTAACACGAACGATCGGGGTACAACGGCGGCCGTGTGCGCGCCGCACACCAGCCCGGCTTCGATAAGGACGATTAACGTGACGTCGATATCAATAAATATGCTCGGGCCCGATTGGACGAGATGCACGCGGTTAAATCACGCGCTATCGCGGCTTCCAGGCTAATTCCCTCTTACCTCCGTCTTCATCCAGGTGGCTACCGTCGACGGCTCTCGCGGCGTCTCGTTCGACAGGTGCTAAAAATTTCACGGCTAAACAAATCGACGCTTCTCTCAGAAAATTCGAACCGCACGTTTCCCATTTACAATCGGAGTGAAATTAGACAAACTTCGCTGTGCTACTACGAAACGAAAAGAACTCGAAACAGAACCACGCTCCAATTACCCAGCAATAACCGCAAACATCTCGCCGGATCATCGTCAAGATAATGCTATCCTTAATTGCCCGGCCCGCTCCTCGCTACGCTAAAAACCAAGAGCCTCGGCGAAGCGATTCGAGCCCATAGATCACCGACCCCCTCGAACGTTCTCCGCCGCGGTCTCGCCTGAAACGCGGCCGAGTAGAAGCCGGATCGCGTGGCGATCCGATAAATTTCACGGAGGCACGAACGCGGTCGAAAAGCGTGCACGAGGCCCCGTATGAAATGCCGCGGACCCCGTTCCCCAAGAATGGCGGGGGTTTTCGCTCTGGCGAGCAACGAGAGAGCGGCGGCGCGGTCGATCTCGGCGGTTGGAAAACGGTTTCAAGGTCCGCGCGCGAGCTTTCCGCACGCGAAGTAACGAGGGCGCGAAGCGCGTCTCCGCGGCGAGCCGCTCAGCTGGGTCGAGGGGATTGCGCAAGAGCCACGAGAACGACGGCGAGCCGCGCGCTCGCGGGGTCGACGCGACGGACGCGTCGCGAAACGGCGACGACGCCGGACGAAAGGAGAAGTGCCCGTGGACGTTAGCGTTATCGAAGACGAAACATCGGGGGGAAATAAGAATCGAAAGAGAAACCAGGATGAATCGGGACGCGGGGGGGGGGGAGGTGAGAGAGGAGAGAGGGAGAGGTAAAAACGCCGCGAGATTCGCCTCGTTGGCCGCGTTCGCCGATGCCAGGACCCACGCCCGCATTGTGTTTCGCGTCCGACTTGTCGTTCTCGCCCGTTTCATTGTGCCTCTTCCTCCTCTGTCAGCCTCCTTTCCCTTCGAGCGACCGAGCAAGCGAGCACCGGATTAGGTGGGCAGACGCGTATGAGTCACGGTGCCCGCGCCGTGGCAAGTGAGATTTTCTTGCATTACAGAGGAGAAGTCGACGCCCTAACCCACATAAATCCGTGCCATTAGCCGGCCAGGAAAGGCCTTTTCCTCGCGCCTATCCGCGTTAGTCCCCGGGCGGACGGGGCGGACGGGGCGACCGACCATCGGGGGTGGGAACGGAGGTCGGTCGCCCCCTTTGTTCGGCCGCGACGCCCGCTGGAATCCCGACTGGCGTAACCGAGTTTCTTTTATTAAGTCATTCACCGGCGATGATGCACGGCCGAGGAGGCGTTCTATTATAGTTGTAATCGAAGGCGTTACGCTCGGCGTTCGATATCGAGCGCAGATAGCGGGCACACGGGAAAATTGCCGCGGGCACGACCGCGGAGAGTGTATTTATGGAAACGATCGAGCGGCCATTAACGAGACAAGCGCAATGAGTGCGGAGACCTCTAATCCGTCACGGTGCCGCTGTGTGTATTCAATGCGCCAGCGTGGAGGCGGGGGGGACGCGTAGCCGCGAGTTCTTTTCCCATTGCCGGTGCGAGAACCCTTCGCGGGAACGAGCCCCCTCTCGGCGAACGAGAGGAAAAAGAACCCGCGTGGGCGTGTGTACCGAGGCACGGCGCGTCTCGAGACAATGCTCCTCTTCTGTCAAGTGCAGCGTTCGTTGTTCGGCGAGGATCGCGCGAAACACTTCGTTTTGGAGTAACGGGTCGCTTCGCTCTCGAATCGCAATTTATTTTTTCTCGCAGCAAATTCATAGAGGCGCTGGTCGGCGGACAACGCGGCCCTACGATACGGAGCACCTGTGACGCCTCCTCGAATGATATGATTAATCGTAACGCGTTAGGAGCGTGAAGAAACGTGCCACCGGTATACAACTTACTCGAAGATCGATATTAATCGTGGCGCTATGACTTTGTACAATCCTAAAGCGTCGCTCACGAAAATACGCGTCTCCGCGCTCGAGTAAATTCCGATCGCCCCGATCGCGTCGGTCGATCGAAATGCTTTCGCGAAACAGCGACGCGACCGAACGATCGTCGCCCCGCGGAGACCCGATGCGAAGCTAACCCCCTTCACCGGGGCCGTCATTAATATCGATGCAAAGGAATATGGGTACTAAACGTTACGATCGTAAAGCGATCGGAGCGAGACTGGATCGCGGTTTGAAAGCGAGCCGGCCGTAGGAACCACGTGGAACAATGGGCACCACTGTCAAAGAGTTGCTGGATGCGGCGCAACTCGAAGAAGATCCGATAAGATAGGTGCAGCCCCTCTCTCTGGGGGCCGCCATTCATCGGCGCCGCGGTCGTGGGTACCTCTTTACCCTTTTCACAGTGCGCCGTATTAGAGCCATTGTGTTATCTGTCATGGCCGAGATATCCAAGGGGCCAACACCGACGACGGCTTTTGGTACCACGGCAAAGGAACTAGTCGTGTCAGAGGCGTGAAAAGCCCTCGCGTGGGTGGCACGGGGCAGTCTGATGTATCCGTCTGTGCCTTTCACGATCCTCCGAAAACCGAGGATATTACCTCGCATGTAGGACTGTCGACCCTATGGCGAACCGCGCGTGCATGTATCCAATAAACCGTTTCTAGATCGGAGCCGATAAATTTTACAAATCGAGCCTCGAAGTATTCATATCCGGGCGAGTATTCAGACGATAGAAAACAGAGGCCAAAGTGTTGTGCAATCTTTGCACAATTTGGAGCCAGCCAGTCGGTCTGTCTTGGTTACCTTGACCTGTCAGGGAACGGTTGGCCAACAGGCCTGGACTTATCCGTCGCAGTACCGAAAATGGTTCAATCAAGGGAACAAAGAGCTCGATTTCCCGGCCGATTACGTATTCAACGGGTTAGAAAACTACACTCCGGTCGACTCTATCTCGATCTCCCCCCGATACAGACGTAACGAGTACATACCTCCACGCGTCTCACGGCCGGCGGCAGAAAAGAACAACGGCGCTAGGCATATATCTCGCCTACTGTCAATCCGTCGGCAACGCGGCCGTACTGTAATTTTCACGCCGACGTCGATCTCGCGCATTGATCTCGATCGGGAGCGTTGTTCTCGGAACAAAGGGCGATCGACAGCGGTGGAAACTCGGGTCGAATAGTTTTCCCCGCGGTCACCGCCCCATCGGGAATTGATTTCAACCGCGGCCTCTATACGGCGCAGGTAAATATTAACACGCGTGACACGGGCACCGCGGACGGCACGGCGCAGGGAGGAGCGCCTACCTACGTGAACACCTATCTATCCGTCCGTCCATCTATCTATCTACCTACCTACCTACCTTGCCACCTACCCAACGTGTATCCGTCTGTCTATCGTGCCGTATTACTTTCGCGCACCGAATTGTAAAAGGCCGTGTAACACTTGCAACGAAAAAGCGCGCGGCTTCGCCTGCCAGCCACTTCCCCGCTTCTCGCGGCGTCTGTTCGTCTGTTCGTCTGTTCGTCTGTCGGGCAACAATGGCGACGCGAGCCCCGACGTTTTCTCATGCCGATTAATCCGCGGACAATGCACGATTACGCCACGGCAATTAGCGACAACGCTTTTGCCGGTGAACGGGGAGGCCGCGTCGCGAAACGCGAAACGTTCCGGCGGGGCACGCGCTGCTGCACACGCACTCCGCGCTCACTCCGCACGCAATCCGCCGCGCGACCACGTGCACGCGGAGCGATAGCGCCGCGCGCATGTCGGTTCCCTCGCTTTGCCCTCTTGCACGATGGTTTTACGTATTGCGCGGGCCGATCGTACGCGTGCCCGCCGCGCTTTCCGTATGTGGAGCATGGGATCGCCATTGTCTATTGTTGACTGCTTTATTGCCGGCGGGTCATGGTCGCGAGCTGACACTTCGCCGATCCGAGCCCCTAGCTGCCTCCTCGCGAACCGTTTATCAAGATAGAAAGGATTACGCGTCCGTCCCGTACCGTGACTGTGGCTGTCGTGGTGGGGCGAACCCCGCGCCGCACCGGTGTTTCGTATCTCGGTTAAATGCACTCATCCTGGCCGAGCGGCCACGGCGATTCCACTTTCCTAACTCGCGATGATCTATGCAATCCACTTTTCGGTCTGTCACGCAAATGTCGAGTGCCGAATGCGGCACGAGCGTTGCCTCTACCATTCGCGGATGCCTTCGATTCTCACGCGAAAACCGCTAATCCGCGGCTTCGTGGTCTCTCGGTAACGTTTCTGGGGAACGGGTACGATACATCCGCGTGTACACGCGCACACGTGCGTGCACGCAGATAGACGGCACCGTTCATACAACAAGGGAGGAAGAATAAAAATGTTGAACGGTCGGAAACAAGGGGATACAAAGAGATCACTCTCGAGGCGTTATGCCTCATTGTAGAGCGCGTGGTATGAAGCTTCGAATGAAAAGGGGATAAGAGAGATCGAGAACTCACTGCGGGGCAGCGGAATAAAAGAAAGAGTTGAAATGGAAGGGCAAGGGTTCCCGATCGGTGCTCATTGGAGGGCGAAGGCGTCGAGAACGGTCGCCCGCAGTGCCGCTGACTATTTATCATAAGATCGATCGGTATCTCGAAACGATACCGGTCCGATCGGCGCCGTATCGATTCTTCTAAGGGCTTCAATTAACGTTATTAAAGCACCATTAATCTCCGGTTCGACACGACGGCATGCTCGGCATCCCGTGTCCCGATCCCGTACCACTTTCGTCTCCCTTCTGCATTCGTTCGTTCGTGGCATCGTCCACCGACGAGAACGAATTATTCTCTGGACCGAGTCCGCAGGGCTCCCTTCTTCCCCGATGAAGACGGGCGCGTGCGAAACACGCCGACTTATAACTCGCTTGTCCGCTACGGGAACGAAAAAGCTTAATCGAACGATTCCGACGTGGAACTCCTCGTATCCGGCAAGGTGAAACTCCTCGCGGGAATACGATTCCGGTATTGTTTGGTGGAAGTTCGTTGATTTATTTGGTTAGAAAACGGTGCGAAAAATAGGGGAATTTTGAAAGCGGCGACAAATCATTGATAATCTCATTTGTCGGGATAGAATAAGTATAGTACAGTGGATCTGCCTAATCGGCAGATAAATTGGAAAGCTGCTCGGCGTTTTCGAAATTGCCGAGAGGCCTTGGACGGCGATTATTCAATTACCTGACGGTGAATTTTCCAAAATGGCTTCGCTTTCTCCCGAGCGGGGACTCATGAAGCACGCGGATCTGTTCGAGTCGCGGCATCGCGTACCCATACGTAAATCAAAGGACGAGAGGTTTACGACAGGTCGCGGACGAGCGCACCGGTTCACTCTTGTTAGCTGGGGCAAATTGGAAGCATCGGGTACGGTGGGGGGGGTCACTGGCACGGCCAAGTTTCACCGTAATTAAAACCGCGGGGCACCCGCTGCGCGTCGCGTTTGCGTAAATGTAACAAAAAGATCCGTTCGTTTGAAACGCGGCAATCGCGAGTTCTTCGCGGTTGCGCGACTTTCCGGGGAATGTAGATACGAGGGAGCAACATCGGGCGAGAAGGCGCGTCGATTACTCTACCTGTACGCGTCCATTGTTTATCGTCCGGTGAAAGACGTGTCAGGGAATTCCACGAGTAATGCGATTACGGGAAAATGTCGACGGGGTGGCGAACAATTTTGTTCGAAACTTGATACGAAGGTGGTTACCGGGTAAATATCATTCTGAATTCACTGATTCGCTGACGAAAAGACTTTTGGCGACGCGCGAGGACCAGGTGATATTGAAACGCTGCGAAGGTCTTACGCATTTGCGAATTAATTAGCTTCCCCGTAGCAAATGAATCGTCGTCAAACGTGGGTGGATAACTCGGAGGAGATTTCATGCGATCCGACGTTGACTCGTTATCGAGATCCGCCCGGTTCCATGTAGGTCTCCTTGCAGCGGACGAAATATTGTTTCAACGGGGCCCCGTGGCCGACGCAGAGGTGGCTCAGCTAGCTCATGTGGTATGTAAAGTCCCGGTAAGCGTATATGCTCGCCCGGTCCACGCTAATGAAGTAGACCAGACACCGGGACAAGAAGCGGGCCCGGTTGTTGTACTACCGGGGCGTGGCCGCATTCATGAATACGAAAAACTTGGCCTGCGAACGAGTGCACGAGTCAGTGGCAGGTCTGTGTCAAAAACGCCAGGCGCCGAACGATAGGCGAAAGAAAAGTCGGAGTCGCCCGGTCGTTGGCGAAAGAAACGGGTGAACGCGGCCGCGAGCATTTACGAGCGCGCAAAAGTTTTAACCCCTTAACGAGCCTGAAACGCGATGAATAATTTGAAGATGCCCGTCCGCGCGCGAACCCGTCGTCTTTTTGCCGTTCATCCGCGCCGTACACGCAGAGATTTCACCAACGACACAGCGATCAAGCCTATCGTAATTCGTGAAAAAGACATCGAAGTTCCATCGAGCACAAGTGGAACAACGATACCGATGTTGCGGCTCGTGCAAACGCTCGTGCGACACGCGTGCATACGCGCGACCCACGCATAGGAAGGGGTTGAAAAAATGCATGAACCGCTCGATGCCGACTACTCTTTCACCGGCGTCTCCATTAACGAACGCTGGCACACTTATGAAAGGAGACGCGAACGGCTGGTATTCGTCAGTCAATTTATCTTTCGCGACCCCCTTTCCCTGCCGCGTTACGAAAATCCGCATTATCCGTATTGTTAGCGGCGCGTCGTCACGACAGCTCGCACGAGAGCGTACTCTCGTGTTCAGCGTGCCGCGAAGTTCCGTTTTCCACCGGTCGTTCGCGGCACGTAAAAGAAACCGCTAGCTTGTGCAGCGAAGGATGCATCTGGCGCGAGGTCCCCGACTCGTCCTTGCCGATTCCGTCGCCGGAAACGCAGCCTCTTTTTACCCCTCCCTTGTCGTCCCGGCCGTCCTGCTTCCGGTAACCAGAGTGCCAGCGCGAACGAAGACGAGCGATCGTTGGTCCAGGCGAGGGGAACGCCGTACCCCGCGACCGCAACCGTATCTAGGACGACGGCGATGCATACGCGAAGTTGGTAACACCCCTCTCATCGAATATTCAACGCGTCGTTTCGTCGGATACCGATTGGATTTACGATTCCGCTCGACTATCGTCCCGTAGGGGTGGGGGGGGGGGGGCTATAAACGTTTGTCGCGGTCACGACTGCCATTGAAATTGGCACACGCTTATGCGGTTTACACAGGGCCCTATTGTACGAACAGTTCGGGGCAAAGTGTACGGCGTGGGTACGGTCACTTCGAGAGAATTAGGATTTACCTCAGGTAGAACAGATGGAATATAGAACAGACATTTTTTTACCTACCTTTACTGCCCCGCCAGCAGTAAAACGATTTATATCACTTACCTCGATAATATCACGAGGGTGATTGCTTGTGCGAGCGCCTTATAATTTTTTCGGAAGGATTACGAAGTTGCGACTACCAGGGGATTAAGAATCGAGGGTTTGGAATTGCCGTGTCTCCCTCTAATCGAGACCGAACCGAATTATTCGCGTCTACGTCGCCATCGCTCGTGCGACAACGGAAGACTGATGATTTCGGTTCGACGATCGAT
This sequence comes from Nomada goodeniana, assembly GCA_963969485.1. Taxonomy (NCBI): domain Eukaryota; kingdom Metazoa; phylum Arthropoda; class Insecta; order Hymenoptera; family Apidae; genus Nomada; species Nomada goodeniana. The sequence goes on along the minus strand of OZ018303.1, from coordinate 2,973,754 downwards.
TCGTCCGCGACGTTCGGCGAACGAACGACCACGAGCGGCAGAACGAAATGTCGAAACGCGCTTCTAGCAACGGGGATTGCTCGTTAATCGGCGACAACGATTTGTCGCCGAGGATTTGAAGAGAAGTTCGCCGCGGGCAACGCGAGGGAAGCGGAGGACACCAGAAGGATGTCCATACGGAATCAGGATCGGCATGGGCACAGAACCGTGCACCTCGGCAGCCTCGTCGACATCCTGCCTCTGCCAGGATTGCGACATTAGCCATGGCTCATGCACGAAGAACACACTGTGCCTCAACAGCGGAAGGAGATCTTGCGCAATCGGCCGCCCATTGTCTCAGGATCCTCCGCGTCGGGGTCGGCTTCGACGTCGTCTTCGTCGTTGCACGTAGATAAGTACGTAACATCGTGGATTCGAAACCGGGCCAATGCTTGGCGATCTTGATGGTCGTCAAGCAGATCGATATCTCTTCCTCGAGGGACAAGGATCAGGATATAGCGTTCTAACAATGGTACAATACAATTTTTACCTTCGGAAAATATTTTTTTTTTATCGATAACAGGTCATTACGTCTGCCCCCCCCCCTTCTTCGTTATATTGGCGCTTTAAAGATAAAAGGTTTCCGCTGGAACAGAGTCGGGAATTTGGGAAGATATACCAGAGCAGTATTTTAAGAGGCGGAGGAACGACGCTCGATACCTGGTTTATTTGTACTGGAAAGTGCTTTCAGGTCTGAACGACTCTTTATGGAATCCTTGAAACTCAAGCTCGCGGATAGAAGAACGCCGCAGCCGAATTCCGTTAACTAATCCCCCGATAAAATACGCGTAACAGCTTAAGACCGCTCGCGACGATGGCGTCCCAATGAATTCCAGAGGCTCGAAACAGGGAGCTTTTCACGATCAATTGTTGTCGTGATTTCGTCGCGTGTCTCGCAGGCATCGGAACTTTCTAAAGCGGGATTCGATTAATAAATCATTCACGGCCAATTGAGCGCCCGCTTGTGTACGAAAATTCGTCGACTGTGTCCGCGGCTAAATGACGGTCCTCTGAGTCTTGCTATTAGACTTCTCGGCTAGAACGCGAAACGCCCGTAGTGTCTGCCTCGTACGAAAACGCGCAATCGCAAAGGAGCAAGCCGGCGCAAGGTGATCCTCGCAGAAACGATTGCCACACTCTTTCCTCCGCGTGCAATTTTACATCCGCGCGCGGCCGATGCGGATATGTGGGACGGCAGGAAAGCCTAGCACGCCTCGAAATCTATGAATCATCATCGTGCTGATACACATGAGGCGATACACACGAGCATCGGGCATAATCTCCGTCGGGCTAATTCGCTGCTCGAAACTCGTTTTCCACGCCGCGCGCGGCGCGGTGCCGCGCCAGTTCGCCGCGTGGGAGGATTACGCAAAAGGCCGACTCAAGGAAACACGCGATACAAGTAAATAGGGTTAGATTTAATCGGGCCGGGTCGAATGGTCTCGAAACTTTTGTTCCAGTTAAATTAACGTTAACAATGGCGGCGATAATAATACTGCCGCTACTACTTCCAGTAACAATAATAATAATAATAATGAATGCCATTTCGGACGAATCGCTGACAGACTCCCCCGGAATGGATAGAAGCCAGCGGCCGTTTTACCTGCACCTTTTCTCAATCCCAATAAAAGGTGACATTCCTGACCGAGCAACGAATCCACTTCGTGCCCGTTCCCAGCGTTTCCTGTTATTGCTGTCCGGCAATTTTTTTTTTTCTCTCTCTATCTGTTGCGACACTTTCCCCGTTAAAGTTCGCGTCGATTAACCGGACCGTTTCCGTTGCATTCCGCTCTGCCGCGACCGGGAATTTCCTTCCGCCTTTCTCGCGTCGCGCGGCCGTCTCACGAGACGAATCGAACGACTGGCTAATTGCGCGCAATCTGTCCGCGGCTCGAACTCGTTACCCCACGGACAGGAACGCTAATTGGGCCAATTTGTGACATTTCCTAACGACGTCGTCGCGGTGGTCCCGGTCGGAATCGGCCCGCGCGCTCTCTGTAATTGAGACGTGCCCCATGCGGCGGTGAATTATTCGAAAGCGGACGGTCGAACGAGTCGCGACCGGCTTGAACTTCGTAGCGGCGCTCCGAAAGAAGAACCACGATCCGAGGGACCGTTTTCAGACGATGATCGAACGCGCGCAATCAAACGGTGAATGCAAGGGTACAGAGGGGCACGTTCGAGCTTCCCTCGAAAGCCACCCCCGCGAAATCGAATCCCCGCCGTCGATAATCGACGAGCGTTCCCTCCCCCGAGATCCGGGCAATAATTCTCTCGCTCCCGAGCGCGTGATCGCGTGCACAGCGGAGGCAGAGCGGCGTGAATGGCGTGTAATTCGCGAATCGAGCATAAAGTGTCGCGCACTTTAAAATCAATTACTCACCGGTCAACCGGGCCCGTAACACGCTCGCGCCTAACGATCTACCCGCAAACCGTTCCGCGGACCACCGTATGCACGTGTTCCAGCGGCTAGATCGCGTAAAGTATCAATCTAGCGTAAGGGGACTTTTGACCCTTCGCGCACACGCATTTATATTAACCCTCTCGGAGATCGCGCTAGCAGGCCAAAGACGATTCTATTTATGCGTGCGCCCGACGGGTCCGGGGTTAATGTGGTGATATTACTCACGGGATATGCTTGCCTACCTAAGTCGATTAGCGCTGGAAAGCTCCGGGACGAGTTTTGCGGTCGAAAGCGAGCGCGCCGCGGAACCGAGCGAGGAGGGTGGCCGTGAAACGAAAGGGACAAAGCGGGTACGACGAAACTAGTTTCTCCGCTTGCTGTACCCCTCTCTATCTCTCTCTCTCTCTGTCTCTCTCTTTCTCTCTCTTGCTCGTGCTCGATCTGGACCTTTAACCGGTCATCTAGCAGTGCCAGGATTCCCTGCCACTTGTCCTCGTTGCCCCGTGATCCTGGTTACACGCGAAACGACCGGCGTTTAATCCACGGCCACGCGGTCATTTTTCCACTTTCTATCGATTACAAGGTTTTATAACGCCGCCGCGCGGAACACGATTAATTCGACGACGGAAACACGATGTACGTATGCACGTAAGTTAATAGATTTTCTCCAACAGATTGATGAACAACCGATTTTCCAAGGGAATAAATTGCATATTAATTACGACGTTTCGCGCCGCGAACAGCCGGTTTAATCGAATAGTATCATTAATACGCGTCGAAGACGCGCTAACGCGTGCCGTACGAACCCAGGGATTTCGTCGCCGGCGGATAAACGTCGAGGGGCTGTGCGGAGCCCGTTTTGCATAAGATGACCTGAATTGGATTCGCGATGCGCCGCGGCGATACCACGTCTCGTTGCCGCGCGATCACGCGAGCACGGCCAGAATATAGTTATAAATATTTCTCTGTCAAAATAAAGAACACGCGGGCCACCGCAAATCCCACCCCTGCCCCCCACGGGCGCATTAATTTCGCACGGGGACAGCGGATGCGCCCGCTAGCCTTTGTTCGAGGTGTCGTCTTAACGAAAGCCAGACGACGGGATTTATTTCCCTTTTTTACTTCCTTTCTGTAGCCACAGTTCAGTTTGCGCTCAGAGAAAGCTGCATTCGATTCGGCGTTGAACCTTCCAGCGCTCGACAGTAGTAAAGTATCGTGATAATAGAGGCTCGAGCACATGCATAGCGCGTGACTCGCTTGAAAAAAAAGAAGAAACATAACTTGGGGCAATAAAAGTTCCAAAATCTAAAGCCACTCTAAAGAACCACGGTGCTCCACTCTCGCGCGTCCAGCAGGAAAATTCGTCGGCCCGTGTCGCAGGAAGCAAGACGCGTCAAAGAAATCGACGCCCATATCCGATACAAACGGTGCCCACGCGTTTCATCTTCCGCCCGTGCAGGTTGGGCCTGCCCAATAGTTTGCACCTGCCTTGTAGTGGCGATCGGTGACAGCGCGGTACTCGCGGTGCCGGCGATCAAATACATCTCCCAGCGGCTTGATTATACCGGCGCGACCCTAAACATTTCTCCTTGCGTCTTCCTTTCGATCGCCAAGAATGCACCGTGCCCTCCTCGTCACCGGAGTTCGTCGTCTCCTCCTTCGTCTGCCTAACCGCTCCGCTCTATTCCACCATTCCATCTCGCCTTTCCTTTTCCCCGTCTTTTCCCCATCCAAACCGATCCCAACTCTGAATACATCTTCGCGTTAACGAATTTCTTGGCACCGGGGTACCCTTCTAATCCTGACTAACGTCCTCGTGCGAGCCTGCCGCCGGCTATACCGGGCGCCCGAAGGGGCTTTAAGCTCCGTACGAGGTCGAGGCTCGACCCCCGAAAAAGGGAGGGTTGCCCACGGTGCCTGACAACGTCTTTATCGGCCTCATCTCCTTCGCCGTTGCCTTGGTGCCGCTTAATAGCGCCCATAAAGTTTCATCGCGCGACTACTATGCCGTTTAAATGTATATCGAGCGTCGCCGCGCGTGCACGCAGCGCGTACCGTGGCTCACCGAATCGCGTGCGCCCCCCGCGATTTATTTCACCGTCCGTCCGCTTTATGCCTTTTCCATCCAACATTTGCATACCGCCGCACCCCCGTGCTGCGCGAAATTCGTTTTATTGCCCGGCCGTGTACTGGCGTTAATAACGCGCCCGGTATTGCCCTCGCTTCGGCCGATCCGCTCGACCACGGACGACTACTTTGATGCATTAACGAATATGGACCCACGGAACACCCGGGGGACTTCTCGTAAACGTCGCGAACATCCCTCGACGTCGATTGTCCCGGGCGATTATTAACAGCACTCGCGCACGTGATTTCGCGTTTGTTTTTTTTTCGAATTTCGTTCTTGCTTCTCGGCGGGCACGCCGTGGCAAGTTCGATACATCTCGAGAGTTTCTGCTTTTTCGCGCGCGTCTCGGCGAGAATGTTGCGACAGGGCCGATCCAGTTCCTCCACTTTGCAGCGAGGAAAAACCTGTACCGCAAGGACCAACCGCTGCAATCTGGTGCGTGTAGAGAAGAACGCGCTTTCCAATTAGTCAACGTCGACTTTCGTGTGTCCATTCTTTCAATACGGTGGCGGCGAACCCCTTTCGGATTTTTGTGGCCACACGAAAACGGGTCGGATGAAAGGAAATTCGCAATGTAGCCCCTGTCGTTTACCTTGCGCGTTCCGTTTCTATTTTCGTCGTTCCACTTTGCATCACCATGCGCTCCGGCGCATCGTTGCAACGACTCTTGTGCTGCAATATTCGCACGGTGGCAGCGAGCGAATCCTTTGTGAGGACACTCGGTGCATTTTGTGGCAACACAATGGCTCGTTTCAGCGACCGGATTTCGGGCTTCTTCGCCGTCTGAATGGGCCATTGGAGCACAGAATGAATCCTCACGGGGGTCAACGAGCTACATTAAGGTAATAACGTGCATGGGTGTCAACGTATTAGCCGCGATTTCCGTTACATTGTTGGTCATCCTTTTCCCCCGATCTGCGGCCACGCGGTACCACGGCTCTACCCTTAACCCGTCGTCGCGAAAGAAACGCGGAGGGAACGTCTAGAATCATTTCCGGCACCATTGTCGTACCCACACGTCAGGTACAATGCGAATGTGGAACGATAACCGTGCGTCGACGAACCACGGCTCCGTCGTCGAGCTGTCGTTTAATCCTCGAGGCGTGTTGCCGTGCTCCTTCGATGTCCAATTGAACGTGTCGCAATCCAATTTGCTCGGCGATAGCTGTTGTCGTCGCTTTCACGGCGCTCCAAAGTGGAAAGTATTTATTTTAATCCCGGCCGGTCTAACGGGTGTCTCAGGGTGGCGTGAATGCCCCGGGACAGTCCGCCGGTGTAATAAACTGGGAGGTTTGCAATGTTGTCGTCGATATCCATTGTTTGGACGTTGCGGATTGCCGCGGGATTGTGTAACGCGCGCGACTCGAGCGTACATTCGTACACCTACACCGACGGCCAATCGACGGTGGAACAGCGGAGAATTGATAAGAAGGTGAGCCGCGGAAAGTGAAAGGCGGAGCGGTTCGACGAAGAGGAAAAAGGAGAGAAGCATAGATTCCGCCGGACGGGCGAATAGAATTGTGAATAATTTTTCCGAACGGAGGGGAAACAATTGATCGCGGTATTACGGTAACCGTGCTCCGATGTCGGTACGGAAAATATGCTTGTTCACTTAATGAACCTGCCAACCTCGTAAAAAGCCGGCCATGCCCGCAACAATAACCTCTTATCGCCGTCTTCATCGAACCGTCGGGCGGATCGCCTTAATAAACAATTCGAACCGCCGATTACTATTATCCTCGCGCACTAATTGCTCGGAGCGTTACGTGTACCACGAAACAATGAGCGACATAAGCGAAACCTACGTAACGAATGTGGACCACACCATTAAGGATCGACGTAAGACCCGCCTGCTAATCACCGCTCCGAGCGATGATTTCGCGTTCCTCGTGGACGCGAAAAAAAAAAGAAGAAGGAAAAAACAGAAGAAATAATAGAGAACAGCAGAAGTAGGTGACCGTCACGGCCGAAAGTATCGTGTGAACCCACGGTCTGAAAAGTCACGGATCTACTCGACTTCCTACCGAGAACGCCCACGCCGATTAAAGAAGACCGTGCCAGTCGGCGGACGCTACGTAATGCTAATTGCATTACGCAACCTTGATATCGTTCGCCCTAGAGTGCTGTTCGTGTCAAGAGGAGAATCGGGCGACGATCGAATCGGTGCCGAGCGCAAAGATTTCGTCGGTAGGATCGACAGATCGAGTCCAAGGGTCGCGGACTCCGTGCTACGTATTCTTTCCGCCCCGTCGTTTCCAGCGGCCGCGCTCGAATTCTCGTATCGGGGGCAATGCATCAACGGCGGATAACAGCGTCCGCGATAAATGTTACGGTATGTCGTCTACACCGTGGCGGTGGATGGTTTAATAATTTAAAGACCAGTCACGGGCACCGGCGTTCGCAATAACGATTACATAACCGCTTCGTGTCGTTCGGCTCTCTGTATTTATTGACGGAGAAGCTACGCCGGAACGATGATTATGGGCAGGGAACTTGTTAAATATATAGAAGAACGATATTTTCCCGATAGTTTAGTCCTGCGAGGGCCACTCGGTGCCCCGAGTCTCTGCACCGACGCGTTTATAGATCCTGCTCTTTTCCCTCCCCGCGAACCGATCTCGGCGCAGCCTCGTAGGATTGTAAATCGCGCCTGGCTCGCGTTAAAACTCCGAGAAATGGCAAATGCATACGGCATCGCGTGAAGCCTAACGACTTAGTGTTCGTGGGTAATAATCTGCCGTGGCAAATGACGTGTTGAAACGTCGTGGCGGCGGGGGGAAAAAAAGGGGTGCCGTCGATTAAATTTATTATCTCCCGCGGTGATATTACATTTCCAGAAAGGTTGATACACATCTTGTGCGCCGCGTTGCACGGCGAGCGACGTCCTGGAACAATTTTCCAACGGACGGTTTTCTTATTTGCGTATACGCGCGCGTTGCGCTTCCTGCGGCGGAAAGAAGAAATGTATCGAAAGTACGGTCGGAAACTAGCGACGGGGAGGGGGTTAATAACAACGCGGTTCGGTTTCGATTTTTCTGACGGCGGCGGTATTAAAAGCTCGTAACGCGCTTTAATAAACGATACGCGACCGGTCGTAGCCACGGTAACGATCGTTTCGACCAAACGTGGTCGAAAAAACCGAAACGTCGGAAGGGAATGCAGAATACAAGACGAGGTCCGAACGCGTAGGGGAGAGAAAGGGTGGACGCAAAAAGAGCAGGAGAGAAGGGAATGAAGGAGAAGGTGGAGCGTAAAGGAGAACAAGAAGCGCGGTCGCGGTAGCAATCGACAGACCCGTCATTAAAAATCAGTTAACCTCGCAATTACCGTGCGAGTCCGAGCCTATTAAGTGCGCGTAATCGGAAGGGACTTTTTTGGAATAATCGTTTGCGGCGAACGCTCGGAGAAACGAGCTCGTAGGACTTGCAATCAGATCTGCGACTATTAAGGGGGAAACGGAGCGCTTTGTTTCGCTGAGCGGCGAGGCGCATGGGAATAATGGAACGATTCCACGGCTTCTTTGGGAAGAGGACACTGCGTGAAGAAATGGACTGCTCGCGCGATACCTTGTCTCCGATGCGGAATAGGTACGATACCCCCGGCGACCTGAAGAGACTCGAGAAGGGGCGTGCACTTAAATTAAAACGATCGAAATGATTTGTATTATAGTTTCTTCGGCAGATAATGAAAATGTCTCTCCAATGTGGACAGCTTCGTCGTGTCACAATTGTATAGACACTATCAATATCTGTAACGCGTTCAATCTTTCACGAACTCCGAAACGTTGCGAGGACACATTCAACTAACGGTCAGCATTGGATATTTAATTGATCCCCTTCAATTTTTATACCAACGACCGCAAAACGCAGCACCCCATTGTGCAGGCAACACTGGCTGACACAGAGCCCGGCGAACAAAGATACGAATCACCGGTGTATCGATTTTTCGATTCAGCAATTGAAAGCTCGAACCGGACCGTTACACGGGGAAGCTTTCATTTACCTTGGCTTAAGTGGCCACTTACGAGTCTATAACCCTTTCTTTACGTACGTTATTGCTTCGTTAAAGCATCATTTTCCTCTCTCTTGATTTCCACCGTGCGACTCCGGCCGCTCGATACCCACCGGAGGCCCGTTCTGCAGAGTTATACCGGACTCCGTTGCGAGTCCGTACTTAACTCACCTACCATATAAGACTTCCGGAAGAGCCGTCTGCTCTCGATCCGTTGCCCCCCACCCTGCCCCTGTGCCCGGCAGAAGTTCAAGAGAGAGCCGATTCACTGGTGTAGTTACGGATAAGTTTGTCGGCGCTTAAGTGGCGCCGAATACGGTCCTGTAACTACAACCTGCTCGTGGCGGGCATTCGTTTCCACGTGTACGCATACGTGCGCGCGCGAGCGCGTGAATGCAGTGCAAGCGCCGCTCGATGATTGTAGAGTGGCAGGGCTCTGGCCCTGCACCAAGCAGGAACGCTGGAAATCCATTTCGACCGGGGCCCGTTCAATTCGACCGATAATTTGCCGGCGTAATTGGCGCACACGGGAAACTCGCCGAAATTCAGAAACGTACGCGAGCGCAACGCGGCCCGTGCACCGTCGAAAATCACACGGTGCCCGCTACAGAATGGGTACACGCGTACCTCTTTCGCCCGTGTGTTGCCCGTTTCGAAATCGATAAAAAGAGGACGAGGCAAAGTGGCTCGTGCCTCTCCTCGGTGTACGCATACACGGCTCCCTGGCGGACGGAATCACCGGAGGAAAGGAAACAAGAATCCGTGTGGCCCGGTCGAAACAAATAGCTGCAAAACTGTAAGCTCGGCGACGGAAGGGCAGGCCGCTATTTTTCGGACCGAGAGACGAACAAGCGTAGCGGCGAGCAGACACGTTCGTTTCGAGCGCGTTGCCATTATCTCGGTGGAAGAAGGGACGTCGGTGAAACCGGTCGTAGAGAATCCCGGGTTCGCGATAATATTTGCGACACCCCCGACTACGCGGGCACGCCGTGTATACCAGAAGATTGCCACACGGAGTTAAAAGGATAGTCCAAGGGGAAGTCTAAAATGCGAGTGATTTGGCCGGTGGGGCCCCTGCTGATTAATGTGACCCGCTATATGCGCGCCCGTTATATGGGCCGACCTGGCTCATTTGCATTTGCATCGGCACGGACCACCGTGTTCTCCACTCGTGGACTTCTTTCGGAGCGGACAAGCCCGTGTTCAGACCGCTCCATTCAGCCGCTACCATTTCAGCCGGGTCGCCGTTCTAGCCCACGATAACTCGGAGCGAGAACGATTATCCCAGATGAAAAAGGGGATCCGTAATAAATGATACCGGGGAATCTAAATTCGCTACCTGTCTCGTCCTTGCTCGGCATCGGCCCCGAGTCGCTCACGAGGGACGCCGTTAGAAACCGGGCCGGGAATGTCGCAATGATTTCGGAAGGTGTCGTCGAGCGCACGCGTGTACGACCACGGCGGCGATTCGCAACCGCGTGGGCGTTTATCGGCGACCTGCTTAACATAGTCGACGGTTAGCGGATTCAATGATCGTGTAATTGCCGGCAGGAAACCGGACGGTTGCCTGCGTCGTGTTTTACAACGAGACCTGCCTTCGCGTCCTTCGCGGTTACGCTAAGAGTTTGGAAACGTCCTGGCACTAATTTTATTTAATCCGCCGCTGTTTAATGTCGTTTCTGATCGATTTTGACGAAACGAATGCTCGAGCCGCGTGTAACACGGGGAAAATTCTCGCAATTTCGTTACGTTATCCGCGGCTGAACCGACCACAGCGCAAAAGGACCCCGACGAAACGAGCATCGGGAAAAATCGCTGAAATCTTCCAGGAACAACCGTTTTCGCCATAGATCGGCACGCCCACGCGTTGGGGCCACGAGCTTCTATGCAGATGCGCGGCCGCGGGTTCGCGAAGGGTTAATGCGCTGGGTAATAATTAAAACGCCATTTCGCGGAGGAGAAAGGCGAGGCGAGAGCCGCGTTCGCGAAGACGCTGTCTCGCCTATCTCGTAACGGTTTCGCAGCAAATGGACCTTCCACGGAAACGCCAAGACATTGTATCGCGGCAAGCAACGCCGCGGCCTGTGCACTTTGACATCCGCGAAACACGCGGTCGCGGACAAAAATGCATTCCGACTGCCAAGTATCGATTTGCGTCGCGCGACAAATTCGAGCCGTTCCTTCGATCGTTCCGCTTCTTTTTTCCCACGCGGAGGCGGCTGAAACCAGCCGCGCTTCGCTTCGCGAATCCCTGCCGCTCGAATAATGCCAGCCTAGAAATCGCGTCCTTGTTACGTATCGAGGATGGTACACGCCGCGTCTCGCACGAATTTCGTCGGATCGTTGTACGCGTGCTCGCGTGTACGTAAGTGGCGGTTGCAACCCGGCCACGAGGGCACACATTGTAACGAATTATCGCGCGCCGAGCGGCATCGTAATTAAGACTTACGCAACGGGCAATCGAGGAACCTGACGCCTCCGCGAGGCGCTGCCTCGTCGACACGGCTCGTCGTATCGGGCAGCTTAATAATAATGATACGGTTCCGCGATGATCGAACTCGAGTGCCGGGGAAATGCAACCGGCTCTGGGTCCTCGGGACGATTCGGGACGAATTCGTTAATCGTCCTCTCGATCATTCTCCGCCCCCGTTTTCCTGCCGCGCGGTGCCGATCGGTCCAGACCGATCTATCCGCGAAGAGTCGACCGCGATTCGTCTCAATCGGAATAACGCTCGCTGCTCGAGCGAGTGAAACGTGATGTCGGCCTTAATGGAAATGTAGCCGCAACAAAAGGACGCACGCGACGCTAAACGACCGAGGATAATCGCGCGGTCGTGGGTGATAAAGATGCCTCGATTCCACGGTCTAATTACCTGCGATTATTCGCGGACCTAAGGGCAACGCTAGTATCCGAGAGAGATGTATATATAGAGAGAGAACGAGACGAAGGGTGAAAGAGCGAGAGACGAGACGCGTACACGCACGATGAAGAAATAAGCATCGACTGTTAACCGTCCGGGGCAATTATTAATCGCGTCTCAGGCTAATGACGAGCGTGCTGCACGTACGTACGTACGAAAGGGCTGCCAGAGAGTGTGAGAGAGAGAGAGAGAGGGAGGGAGAGCGTATGCTAATGAAGCAGCGAGAGTAGCCGAGGCTCCTTTTATTTTTCACGCGGATAATGCAACTTTGGTTGCCGCGGCGAGTGATTAGCATCGGCTCCGACTCGCCGTACGATGAGGCTATTCCTCAAGACGACCACGGGATAGGTGCAGAGGGGAATATTCCTCAATGTCGCGGTAGCCGATGAAGACCTCACCGGGGGTAGCTGCGAGCCTTGACCGCGTGTTGCACGCTTGATATATGTATATCTCTATCCCGGTCGGAGCTGAAGCAGCCCGGCGAGCGGTCAAAGCGCGAAATCGCAAGGGGGACGACGACGTTTCGGCTCGCGCAGAAGCCGCGAGTTTATTAGCATCGGGAGGAATTTTTTTCAGGGGCGCAAACGGGGAGAAATGTCGCGAGTGAGCGTTGAACGTTGCCATAATTCATCGCGGTCGCAATGTACATCGCGCCGTAATCAACTGACCAAAGATCGTAGCTAATCGCGAGAGATAAGCCTGTCGGACGATTGACAATCGATTAATCTATTAACCATTGCGGAATTCGGACCGATCAATTCACGCCGGTTAATCGGGACCGGTGGTTGCGTCGTTGCACGGCGGTGTTCACCGGCCGCGGCGTGTGCACGGCTCACGGGACGTGCGTGAAATTGATTTAAGATCGACGCGGTTGTAAACAGTTATTTAAACGGAAAGAATATCGGGACACGGCGGAGGTGCGAACGAGCCTCGTTACGCACCCGGTGTTTCGATGCGCGAGGAAAGTATATGGTTATTGCGAGACGGCCGGAGAGGTTTGCGATGGCAAAAATGCCACCGCTAATCACGTCCGATCTAATCGCCGAGCCTTTCGGCTTCGCGGCAGTAAAATTGGGTAGGTATGTCGCAACTCGCTCGCGCTGGAACGCATCAGCAACGTGGATACTCGTTACCGGCGCCCGCAGAAGTACCGGTAAAGTGTGCGAAGTAATTCTCGGAGTGCGGATGCCGGGATGGACGTGCCGGCCGCTATTTCAGAGGCGAACCGTACGCGTCGCGTCGCTTCCCGCGGAACGGCATTATTCTGCGAACGATGAAACGCAGCACGGTAGCGGGGGCGGGTTGTCCGCGCGCGATGACGAGGAGGAGGCAGGGGCGGCGGATCGGACGCTGCGTCGAAGCGTGTTGAGAAAAAAAAAACAAGAAGAAAGAAAAACGAGGAAAGAGGGAAGCGTAATTACGAATAAAAGTTTCAATTAGCTCTCGGGCTAAACGTGGGCATCGCGCGGCTTCGTGATTCATAGGCCATATAAACTATGTGCAGAGCCCGGGCGTGCAGCGTAGTCGTCGTATAAGATCGCCGAAGGATGATGATGCTACGTAGCACTCTACCTTTCACTTTGTTTTCCCGGGATGCCTCGGCTAAATATTAACCTCCGTGACAGAGATGCTTTTTCCCAGTTGTCGCGTCTCATGACCATTAGGGAACGTTATACGGTGCTCGCTGTCTGAAAATTCAGCCGGCAATCGCTTTCCAGTCGAATATATATAGCCTATTCGGTAAACTCTTTAACCCTGCCGTGCATTATATTGTAGCGTTCCGCGGTCGCAACGACGGCAAATTAAACGGAGAGACGCCGCTGTTAAAACTTCGCGACGTTGACGGCGACCCGTCCTATCCGCGTGTCTTCTCACCCGCCGCTTCGTCCGCCGCGTTTCAATCGCGATATTTTTTATCGCGCCCGCGAAGGTGTGCCACCTGTGCCTCGCGCCACGAGGTAGGTGTAAAAACGATCGCCCGGGCGCTGTTCTTCATACTGAGGCGCGAGCTGCGGGCGAAGTTGATCGTCAGCGGAGTTACTACAGCCGAAGGTGTTATTAGCGTTATTCAATCATCGCTCGAGTTTCAGCCGAGGGCTGCGCGACCTCGTTCCCCGGCTACCCGGGCTGTGAACATATCTCGCGGCCACATCTGACTCGAGAATCGAGGGAACGAAGTGGGCGTCCCTCGAGGAACGCAGCCACTCGTCGACGGTAAAAACTGTCGTCGATTTTCGTCTCGCCTGGGCTACGATCGCGCCAAATCGCCGTTGAACGGCGAACGACATGACGTCGCCTGGCTCGAAATTGATTTCGAATGCCAGAAATTCGTAAACTAAATACAAATCTCGCGGACACGTTTCCCCACTTCGTCGCACCTGTCCCAACTCTCGACGAACGGAATCCACGAAAATCCTCTCCCCGTATCGCTCGCCAGGATTTCGCACGACGCTCGCTCGCCCGACACGGCTGAAACCGTATAGGTATCTCAACTTCGTTGAGATCCGTAGAAGACGTAGGGCGAGTGACGTTAACGAGCGACGCGACCCGTAATGGGATTACTTTGCGTAAATCACAAAACTGGCCAGTCGTCCCGGTCGTCTACACTTATTACGTGCGCGCTCGACGACTTCCCCCTGCCCCGTTGAGATACGTTCGACGTTTAACCCCGGGGTCCCCGCCATACTGGAAACCCCCTGTGTATCGATCCTTGACCACGCACACCACGAACCGAGCTCGGATATTACCTGGAACTCCGGGAATTCTATCTTCCGCGGTGGCGGTGCACCGAGTCGAGACTGAACAGGCGAGCGAAGCAACGAACGGACGATGGTCCCGTCTCGTCTTCTCTAATCGGGACTTTACGAGCACCCTGTATTCCGGCATGCGTGCCTCGTGCGCGACCCCGGCCGACCTAAGCCGACCTCTCCCACATTACCTCGTCCACGCACCACGGCCAGCGGAGATGCCACGACGGTGAAACTCCTTCTCGGAGCATCCAGGATTACCCCCGGCAAACTCTCTCGCCTCTGCGGCCGCCAAATTAACTCTCGCTCGTGTTTGCTTCTCGTCGATCCTCCCCGTCGAAATTCGCGACCCCGCGTTCGACGAACCGATCGTCTAGCCGACTGTCGGCGCTCCTTGGACGGATTCCGCGGCGACATTTTCGCGGACAACGAGATCACAGCCGGTTTCATCCGTGCGCTTCCCCGTCCGGTCGTCGAGTCGACGCTACGCGTGGCATCGGGCGGAGATTACTCGTCGCTGATTAAACGCCGGACGCGACGCGTTTTCGAGAAATCCGATAAAACACGGACGACCCGGGGTGAAAGCAACGCGACGCGTCTGCGAGCGTTGTTGACCGTCGCTCGGCCGGACACGATTCGTCGGAATACATTCGTTCGTTTACGGGATCCGTTTGGCCGGATCGTCCGCTCTTGCCAGCCGAGAAAGGCGGTATCTGCGGAAAAATCAGAGAGCTAGATTGTCGCGTTCGCCACGGCGATTAGCGGGCCGTGCCTCTAAATGGCGAGACAAACGGCGAGGTGCCTCCTCGCTTCCTGAAAGCGGCAAAAATTCCTGGCTCGCGCGCGAGGGAGGTACACGCGGGAGGAGAGGAGGACGCCCGATTCCCATGGAGATTCCATTCGCCGGTGTCGTTACTCGCTCGTCTTAACGAAAGCAACCGGTGTTTGACTTGAAAATATTCCGCTGGCCGTTTAATTGGCCGATAAAGTTAAGCTGCAAAACATGGCCGTGGTTAACGTGGCCGGCGGAGGATTTCGTGTCTGTAAAAAGCCGTTCAACGTCAACGCGTCGATATTTTATCGTTGTATAATCTGCTCGCCAAGCTCCGGAGCCTTCAGAGCGCATAAATGACATCGACCTCGCGCTGACCCGGGTAATTGAAAGAGGTGGCCGCGAAGCGACTGAGTAACCACAAGCAGCAATTCGCTCGTACGTAGGCGCAGGTGCTGCTTGCCTTCGCGAACGCGCGTATGCGTATAATAACGAGCGTGCGGTCGTGCGTGGATTTTTGCACCGAATCGGAGAAATTTAACCGTTCGTTACGCGGAACGGGTGGTACGAGGCTCGGGGGGCAATAAATAACCGTGGGTCGTCGTTGGTCGAAGCGGAAAAACGTGGCTTCTAATTAGAATGGAGGCTGGGGACGAAATTGGCGAGGCTCGAGTGGCGCATTCGGGAAGGGTAGCACTGGAACGTTATTAAGAGAGGCTCGAAGGGCGTGAAATTTTCCGTGGGGGATATTAGTGAAAACTGTGGGAGAGATGTACGTTGCACAGGTTTTTCCTTCTAGTGTCTGCGGCGGAACAATGTTATTACACGAGATCGCCGATGCTTAATCGAGGATCGTTCGTAATACGTGTCTTCACCCTACGAGCCAGGACGACAATGTGGCGCTGAAAGTGTAGGCCACACGTAGGGAAAAATAAATGAACGACTTGGCCCTAATTGCACGTTCGGCGTTTTACGGCCGACCCTGTCGTACACGTGATGTAGACAACATTACGAACGCACGCGGATGTACACCGACGCGGACGGGGGTCCGTAATTACCCCGAGCGTGTTCTGGTGCACGATAAGGAGTCGGCTCGAAACGGTGCCCCTATTTATTACCCGATCGCTTGCTGGTGGAGAAAGAAATTCGGCACAATACAGGTAGCGCATCCCGATTTCTTTCGCAAGCGTGCCCTCCCAATCGTCAACGAAAGTGTCCAACGAGGATCGCGAAGAACCTCTCGATCACGACCTATGCCTCATTCGGCGCGCGACTGTATTACCGTGGCCCCGATTGCACGCACAAATTTTGGCCAAACATTCACTTTTAGAGACAACGATGGCCCCTTTCGCCCGTCTGCTCGGACGGATCGTTGTGTAACGCGTGGACTTATTTGTTCTCTTTCTGACGACTATTTCTCGTTCACGCGGCCGGCTGACAAGTGTCGAAACCTTTGCCCCGAATTAGCCACGATTGTACACACGAGCTCTCGTAAGCCCGTACGCGATGCACAATAGCCACGCCGTGTGCTGCCTCAAGGCTGCCTACGTTGTGTGAAACGTCGACGAAACGAAAAAACGTAACGCAACTTCGCGCATTCGAATCGTTCGCCCGGACGGCGAGCAGAGGCGAAACGTAACCGAGCATTGTGAAACTGGCAACATCCGAATCGTGTATCACCGGCGACGCGTTCGTTGCTCTCTTATCTCACCGGCTGGGTATATTTATTACGAAAAAATAGACTTTTATCCCGTCGTTAATGCTCGCCTTTCCATAAAACGTCGATCCGGAGATTTTATCGTCGCCGATATTCACCGGCGGCCGATGTCGAACCGACATCCATAATGAGCTGGCCTTCGTAAAAGTCCTTCGAACTGTGCCTGGCAGGCCAAACGACAACGGCGATAAAACGAGTTTCGGGGACGCACATCTTTCTACGTTCATTTCCGTAACTACGTCGGAGAGAGGGATTGCCCGCGACGTGCCGGCGCGCCGCTTCGATTATCTCGCGGATGCTCGTCGATTTTAGAACTGGCGCAAACGCGATTCCTCGAGCCGGCGATCCGTCATCGACGATCGACGGTTCGCGCTTTCTCACCTGTACACTCGAAACTTGCCGCGACTTGTGCGTGTCAACAACTCTCTCCCTTCGTTCGCCAGAGATCTTTCGCGCTGAAGTGCCCCACGGATTTCTTTTTCAACGTCGATTGGGAAAGAACGTAAAAATGACAGACGCTATCGAATTGCATCGACGGTGCCAGAAGGACGGGTCGAATTGTAAACTTGCGGTACCGGTTGAGGTACAGTGTTTTGCGCGATTTTTTGTTAAATAAAGCCGACGTGTTTACTCATTTACCGAGAAGCAGTTTTCACAATAGTCACCGCTAATCTCCGACTCTGATGCACGCACCTCGCGTAGAAAAGGCGAGGAGAAAAAGTGACAAATGATGATCAAGATTAATCCGTTGGAAAATTAGAGGGACACGAAAGTGGAACGCAGAAGCCTAATTGATTTTACCTCGAGCAAATATTTGCACGCTTGTTCGCGTACGCCAAATATCAATTAACGAGCCTCGCGAAAGGTATTCGAGGAATGTTCCCAATTTGAACGCAACGCTGCACGATTGTCCCATTAAAAACGTGATCCTCCTCGTCCGACAGCCACGACTCGATTAACGAAACAAAAAAGAAAAATGTACGCCGACAGCTTGAACGCACGAAAGAAACGCACGGAAGCGCAGGCTCGACGAAATTCGACGAGTGTCGCGCGTAATTGCTGCGCACAGAAATTTGCCGGAAGTAAAAAATAATGAGAGAATATAATTCTCTGCGGGCTCGTCCGGGATTTGAACCCGGGACCTCTCGCACCCGAAGCGAGAATCATACCCCTAGACCAACGAGCCTTCTTGTAAATTTTTTTCTTAAGGATACTGAAATTCGCACCTGACACACACGGCAAGTCCAATTACGTCGCACGGATTGGAACAAATTCTGTCCACTCTGTTTGGTACAACCCGACACGCATAAAGTCAACAAGAAGCGGGGAGACGTATTTCTGATGACGCACACAAAACAATATCGTCGTGCGATAATTGATCTATCAGCCAATTCGCGATCGAATAAGGATAGGAGCATTCTTCGGTCGCAAAAAATACTGGATGCGAATTCCGCTAACGCGTTACCCTAATTGATTGCCTCCGGACGTATCGACGGTTCGGGTTTTTACCGCGGCCTCGAGAATTCCGCGATACCCTGGGAATAAGAGAAAAAGCGCTAATTAGCTCGTTTGAATGGGGGCCAGGAATACGAGTTTCCCGTAGTCGATCCACCTGGCGCCACCTGTGATACAAACGCTGCATTCGTGATTAGAGGCGCACGGTCCTTCCTTCCCCGTGATTGTCCTGTCGACCAAGGGGCCGATATTTCGTTCGAACCTCTTGCAACTTAGTCGCGGAAAGGTCACGATGTAATTACAGCCGCGACGTTGTCGACGATGTCGAGGCTTCAGGCGATTTTACCTGACCGTCGAAGCACGATGTAGCGTGTGGATTGATTCCCGCCCCCAAGGGGCTGAGAGAGCTCCTGCTTGCCGGAAGGAAACGTTCTACGGGGGGGAAATGAAAGCGCCAGGCTGAAATTTCTTTCGTTCGAATCATTGTTATGCCAGGTAAAACGCGCGTTCGCCAACTTGCAGCGAGCGAAACACGCTTCCTTCTTTCGCCGTAAAGGAAACAATGGATATTTCCTAGACAGTACAACGACGGACTAGAAACCCACCCCCACAAAAGAAGCGAACTGTTGTATGGGGCAGTTTTTTATTTTATTGTTGCATCAAAGCGTAGGCTGGTTTTTTAAGGACCGCAGGTCACGGTTTCCAGCTGGCGCATGACACTGGGCGCCCATAAAGGCTAGCGAAAGGTCAGCCGGGTCGTAAAAATGTGGGCCAAACAACGAATATTGTAGGAATTTGCCTAAGACCTTTTATTGCAGCACTGCCATTTTTACTATACACGGCGTTGCCCGTGTTTTTTTTCTAATTAGAAATAAGAACAATCGTAAAAATACCGACGGACCGATTAAACGATTTGACGAGCACCATCATGACTTTACAATGTTGACGACCATTCCGCACTGTAAATACAATAACGTCTGTTTATTGTCTAACGATGACCCATGCTGTCTGCGATGGAACGGTCTAAGGCCGAACGATTTCCAAGAAATCCCCATGGTTTTCTTGGAAATGAAGGTAGAGTTTCGGGTAGATTAGACTTACCTCCCCGAGCATTTAGAAATTGGGAACGCGCACGTACCTCCTGCAGGCGCTTGCGATTAAACTTTCCTCCGCCATAAAACACTGGTTTTACGAGTGCTTTACAAATCGTTTAAAGGCCCAATACGAATGCTAATCTGCTCTATGCTTTCCAACCTTTCTAAGTCGATGTCTCGAACGAATTTCTGTATGTACGCGGGCACGCAAATATAAATAATAAAAAGATAAATTGTGAATTGTGTTACTCTGTACAAGTACAGAGTATTTCTTTCAAAGTAACTTCGGCGTCTGGCTATCATTGCGGGTAATCGAGTATCAGCGCTTCGTATCTAACAAAAAACGAAAAATTCGACAAGAAAGAAAAACCTCGTGGTGGGCGTTACAAACATGCAAAGTTAGCCCGCGATTAAGATCGCTTTTTTTGCTGCAATAAAAAATCATTTTCGGGTACAGACTTTACGACATCTTTCACGGTATACATAGAATTTCGGCTGCAGGTCGTTACATCGTCTTTTACCTGCGAAACCTAGAAGGGAAGAAAAATGATTTGCAATGTCGCAAAGAACGCGAGGAACACAACTTTTTGATCAACGTCGGGGATTCCTCGGAATGGCCTTACATAACCGATTACCGAAAGCAATGGCATCGCTAGACACCGCCATATTCGATGCAATAAAGCTCTAATTACCCATAAAGTTTGAAGGAGAATATGCCCCGGTTACCTGGCACGTTCGTTGCGAATCGCTTTTAACGCACAGATAATGGATCCTTTTGCAACATTTCTGTCGCATTACAATAAAGCCTGCGGTATATTTTAAGATACAAAGAGACGCACGGTGTACATACAAGTACATGCTAGAGAGGCTCTTTTCTATCGAATATTTTACATATTAAACGCGTTTTATCTAGTGCAAATTTTGCTAACGTTATTAACGTTTTGCATATTCTGCGCTCGCTTCAATGACGATAAATCACGTAATGAAATGAATAATATTCCCCAAGCGTGCATACGTTGCATACGTTGCATAAGTATTTATTAAATTCTGCGTGCCATCCCACGGGCAAGAAATTTCAAATCATTCGCTTCACTCGCTCATTTGAAATATCCAGCCATCGCAAATTTTTGTTTGTTTCACCAACAATGTGCATCGCGCACGACGGCAAAGTGTGCGGACTACTACGTAAACGTCACGGCCTAATCGTGTATATCCCGATCGCAGTTGGGCCATCCTACAAATCACTCATTGTCAGCCCCGCACAGAAATTTCTTTCGAGAACCTGCGAAGCATAATTCAGACAAACGAAGCTCCACTCCGCTTGGGCATCTAACACGCCCCACCATTTGTGCATCCAGCGCTCGAAAGAAAAGCTACGGAAAGAAAAGGGGGAGGGGTGACAGAAAAGGTGTTCGTAACCGCAGGATCGTTATCGATACCGTCAGCTCCGGTGAGCAAAGCTACGTGTATACACCGTGGGTCCAGCAGCTATCGCGAGGGTAGGAGGTCCGAGCAAAGGAGGAGAAAGAGAGGCGAGGAGAGGGTAGAGTGGTGAGGCCCCTCCCTTGTGCCCCTTCCCTACGGGCACAGTGAATCCCTCCGATCGTCCAGCAGGACCCCCCACCAAAGATGCGAGAGGACCCGCGGCCCACCTGTGCCGCGGATGGACCCTGCACGCTTCTCCGCTGATCCGACGCACAGTGTGCCCATAAGGCCCATTCGAAGTATACTTACGAGAGCGCACGAGCCTAGCCAGCGAACGAACGAACGAAAGGCCGTCCGATCGGCCAAACGAAGTGGGACCGTAGAAAATAATTGAAGGTGGGGGCTGATTCAAGAAACGACGTGGACACCCTCGCCTTCCAAAGTCATTCACCTAACGGTCATCACCGCGTCAAGAATCTTCTTCTTGTTCTTCCTCTTGTTCTTCTTCCTCCTCTTCTGCCGACACTTGTCTTCCGTTATCCGGTCGGACTAAGGAATATACCCATAACAGCGGCGGAGTTTTGTTCAATTGAAACATTGGGACATTTCCCAGTGCGAACACGAACGAGGATAGTGGGTCTGCTGTCGCTGGAAGACGTTTTCTCGAGATCGGTGTTACGTTCGTGCGACACGGGACGCGGACTTGTCATCCGTCAGGAACTGCGGACTGTTCTTGGTAACCGAATTTCGTACACCGCGACATCGAAGTGAAAGACATTTTCGTTATACACGGTGTTTACTACCGGGAGGACTGTCAGTGAGTTTTACCTCGTGAACTGAATCCATTCGATCGCTCCTCGAGAAGATCGCAACGGTGAACCTGTACAAGTGATCGTCAGTGTCGCGAATTCGTCGGCAATTGATTGTGGTGGCAAAGTGCGGATGCTGTGCGGTAACCAAGGAACGAATCATCCCTCGATCTTGTTGTCGATGAAGTTCGCGTAACAGTGATCATCCCCACGCTCAAGGTATGTGGTCCACGTTTGCTTTACGAAAACCGATCGGTCGAAAATTCGCAGGAACAGATACCCCCAATCTGACACCTGACAATTACGGCTACCCTCGTAAGCGGCCAACACGAAACTTATCCCGCTATCTGTGCATGCCGATACGAACGCGTCGTTGCTCGCCTTGTTTCGCCCGGTGGTCTTCTCTACCTGGTCGCGGGACGAATCCGTTGATACACCTACGACAGTCTCGCAATTCGAACGCGTACCACCGGACGATTTCGTCGCCGTCTATCGCGGCGCGTAGCGAAAAGCGTCGATGGTTCGACGAGATTTCAACGATACCGGCACGTGGCCGACACGAAAAATTCGCCAGCGTTCAAGTCGACTTTGTTCGAGGCCTTCGGGCGCCGTGATTAGGCTAATTATTTGATTCATTAGTCAGTCTACCGGGAGATCGTATCGATGTAAATTTGAACGTTATCGGGAAAAATATTCTCATTGTGCGCATCGTTAAAAGTGAAATTGGACTTTGCGTGAAAGTTCGTTTAAAATATGTATCGTTTAGAAATGAATTGATAGCGAGCCGACACGACGAATCGCGATGAGAGGAGGGAAAAATGATTTCGTGCTGAAACGCGTGGAAGGAGAACGAGGCCCGTGTTACGGGCAACGAGTCGCGTTCATGTCCGAGCATATTCGACGGTGATACAATGGCGGTACGTACACGCGGTGCATTGCACGATAGATAGATACGGATCTGTGCGAACCGGCTATCGAAGAGCGATAGAATAATAGCATCGGAAACAAACGGTCCACGTTGCATCGCGCGAAGGCCGATCGCCGGAGCACGCGTTGCGGAACGCCGTTTCATTTCGAAAGACCGGAAGTCACTCTCTGCAAACTGGATCGCGCTCCGCTGCGAAGATGAGGTCGAAAGACGCGAATACGTGCACCGACTCGTGTGGCAATCCATCGATTATTAAAATTACAGAAGGATCTCCCTCCTTTCGCTTTCGAAAGTGAAATAAATACTAGACGATATTAGAGTTGCGGGTAAACACACGGTTCTTGTTTAGCGCGAAAGATCGGGGGTAAGGGAAGAAATGCGAGCGTCGAAGGAGACGCGCAAGATCGCTGCAACGAGAGCCGTTTCTTCTTTTCTTTTTTTTTTTATTACAAACAGTCCTCGATAATTACGACAGCGAGCAGTAAAAAAAGTGACCTGTCTATGACCCACCCCGACGATCCAGCTCAGACAGAGTCAGCTTAGCTTAGCGGTCGAAATAAGTTCTGAACCATGTTCGACCAATAAAAAGGTGAATAACGGTCAACCTCCGAGGTACGACAAAGAACCTTTTTCGTTCCTTCTTCTTCTTCTTCCTTTTTTTTAAGAGTCTCCACGGCGCAGCTCAAAAACTCGAGGTGCACGAACGTCGCCATAAGGGCGGAACAGTCGAAACAACGTTCAGCTACTTAGGGGACGTTCTCGGTGATTGTTCGGTTGTAAAATGTAATCCAGTGCAGCGGGCTATTCTCGATCTATTCTCGAAAACGGAACTAGGCTCGTTTCCGCAGGCATGCGTCGTGGGAAAAAAAGGAAAATTCTACGGTCGTGCTTGGGCGACGTGCGGCGACGAAAGTAAACGAGAGGCGTCGGTCATTTAAAATAGTTCCGCTAAAACAGTCGTGCGTCGACTTTCACGCGCATGTAAATGAAGAAAAAATCCACCGATTCCGTTGAAACCGGCTGCCGTGGCCGAACGGACGACACCGTGTCGTCGTTTAATTAATACCCGATGCGGCGCAGAAGTGACTGGTCGCTTTTAGCAAAATCCTCGATCGCCAGTCGACTCTGTGCCAGGGGGGCTCAAAGCGGAAGAACCGAGTGGTAGGTGTTTTTTTATCGAGAAGGTCAGCTCTAGAAAGGAGGACAATCGCCGAGCGGCAGCGCAAGGAACTCCGATTGATCCCTTTTGAACGTTAGAACGTGCTAACCACGGTTGCACCTTCGTTCCGTCGATTGTCTTTCCGTGAAATCAAACGATGATCGGCGGTCTGCCGGCGAGAGGGCCGATTGCGCTGAAAGTTACGAGCCGTTGCAGTCGTTACGATTCTCACGGCTTCGACCGACTAGCGCAACAATTGCGCCCGTAAGATCTCGCCTCGTGGCGATCCCCGATGATCTTGACGACGATCATTACCGTCCCGAGACCCGTTCACGAAGGTGATCGTATGAAAACACGCCTGGAAGGCCGCGCGTCGAATTCCTTTCAATATCTTCTTATTCAGATACATGTAACGACGATCGTACTACTTTCCCTCTCTCTCTCTCTCTCTCTCTCTCTCTCTCTCTCTCTCTCTCTCTCTCTCTCTCTCTCTCTCTCTCTCCATCTCTCTATCTCCCTCCCTTGTATAATTCACTTTTTCCTTCGTACAACGGAGGACACTTTCCGTTATCAATGTTCGACCGATCAAACGAACACAGCCGAGCTCGCTCGGTATAATTATCGTCGGAACATTAGCGACGGCGACGCGGCAATTTCGTAAAGTAACTTCTAAACAGGATCTCCATCGACGTAAACGCGAGGCGAGCCTAATTAATCAACAGTTTTATTGTGCCCGCGGAGAGGCCTTAATTAAATGCCATTTGTTACGGGAACATTAAATCATCTATCATTCTTTTCGCGTGGTATATTCTATTAAGCCGATGGGCCACCGGAGTATCGCCACGCTGTATCCGTTGCGACACACGATCGTAACAATATAGCTTAAACGTTGCAACTCGCGTCGACGTGAAACGCTCGAGCATGCAGGCACCCCCTGAATGGCTTACCGGATGCACACCTGCAATCAGTGCAGGTTGCGATACCACGGGCGCACCGTCAAGCGTTAACCGACTTCGTGAGCTATCAATTCCTCAGGCATGGCACCTATCGGTAATTAATAGTACAGAACAATCCTTCTCGCCGTGCCCAATATAGGCAGAGGAGAGATGCCTCCCTACTTGAAATATCAACGAGGCCCGGCGGCTACGTTTAACGAGAACACGTCGTCGGTTAAATTCAATTAGCCAACCTTCTCTTTCCGTCTCCTTACACATTTCTTTTCTTTTTCTTTTTTTTTTCGCCTCTCCGTATCTCTGCCCGCCTTCCGCTTTGTCGCGGCGTTATTGTGCCCGTTCGATTTTACGAGGGCAATCGTCGAGGTCCACCAAGCAAACCGCGACGATTGCGCCACCGTGGATACGCCAGTTTTTCCGCACGATTCGAAAATATTCTGTAGCAATGCTGTTAGCACAGCCCCGTGAAAAGATCCCGGCCACTCGTTTTCGAGGTAGAAAACGGCCGCGTCGTTACGCGGAACGTGTGTTCGCGCGGCCGGCTAATTTATCCGATAAGAGGTGTATAAAATCCCGTAACTCGGCTGACGGTGTACGCTCGTTTATGAAAGTCGCGACGCGGAAGAGGCGAACGACGAAGGCGACGACGAAGAAGAAGCAGAAGAGGTAGCGGCCGGTTGGTCAAACAGAAAAAGAATCGAACGGCGGAATTAAAAGTATGCGTAGGCACGTCGCCGAGGCGTCGAGCGTTCGCGAATGAGAAGTGTCAACGACTGTGGGGTGTAGGTCAGGAAAGAGAGACTCCGTTGATCAAACAATCGATGTCTCTTCCATTAGCCGGGATTTACTCTCCCATTTAGCGATAGCCCGCCATGTATGAAAGTCGCCGCAGGTGACACGGCAAGAGGTACCCTCGGGCTACGTATGTGGGTCACTAACTATTGTCCCATATTCACTGTTCGGCCTCATTGTGATTCTCGGCGGCAGCGGCGTTCGTGAAAGAAGGAGAAACGCGTATGTGTATCGGGTCGCGTAACATTCCACGGCCGACGAAAGGAAGAAGAAGAAAACGGATGCCGATGACAGAACGGTTGTTGCACGGATTTTCGAGCGGCGGTGACACCCGGTATTATTATGCAAATGATTTACGACGACTAAAAGGACACGGCGAGATGCCGAAGCGGCGAGGTGTGAAAACGAGACCGCGGGGCCGCAATCCGTTTTCTGGACGAACGGCCGAAGGAGGGGAACGTAGGCACGGTGAGGTTCGGGGAGAGAAAAAGACCAGCGGGGAAAAAAGTGAGAAAAAGCAAGTGCGCGAGGGGTTTTCCGCTCGTTGAACGTAACACGCACCGCTTCGCCACGATCCAGCGATTCGCGCGAACCGGCGAATTGCGCAACGAGCTTCTTCCCTTTCCCAATCTTTCCCAACGCGATCGACGGTGGACGCGCGATAAGGCTTGCATTATGATTTTATCGAATGCTTGTAATATACGCGGAGCGGGTCACGCGACCGGGGGACATCGTTTTTGTTTCCCCGGACGATTTCGTCATTTACCGTAAAGGAATAGGGCGATGGTCTTGTGAGCTGCGAATTCTTTTCGAAAAACAAAACGCTCCTCCGTATCACGCATACCTTTAAGAAACAACGAATTCAAAGAGGGCTATTATCTTTCTGTTGCAGATGAATCAACAGTGCAAGGTGTGCGGAGAACCCGCGGCTGGCTTCCACTTTGGCGCGTTCACCTGCGAGGGCTGCAAGGTGAATTATCTAAGAATCGTTCCCAACGATACGGCTGCGTTTCTCGGCCATTTCGCCGATCGAATAATTGAAAGTCAACCTCCGTCCAGTTGTTCAATCGCAATAAGTTTCGATCTCGATGGTTTCGCTTGATCCTATCGAACGTATCGATGCGTAGGAAACAGTCGAAGCGATCGTTGGAGAAAAACGGTGGAATGTCGGTTGGGTGCAAGGTACCCACAAGTTTTCCGCTCGGTTTTATCTGCTTTTTTCCTGTGCGCGCCGTTTCCCCGCGATCTTTTCCGCGGTTTCGCAATGCCGAGAAACGCGGATCGCTTTCGCGGTTCGCCGATGTTAAATGTTCGACCGGGGCATGCGTGTCAACGGGGGTTTCCGAAAAGCGACGGTCGTTATGCACAGTGAAAGAAGAAACATCTAGTTCGCGAAGGGTGAGCTATCGGGCAACGGCGATCGACGGTCGACAAGACCCCTCGTGTACATTCGGAAGCTTCTCTCACACATTTTACACTTACCATCGGTTAGAAAGAGGAACTGGAAACCAAGGATCGCCGTTCTGGTGTATCGCGAAGAAAAATGAATAGCACGGGGAGCTGTGTCGAGCGTGAAAGCAAACGATGTCAGGGGAACTGGGGGGGAACGTTAGGGGCAGAGCTGACATGCTACGGTGGGCCTGAAAACGAAAATAACGAAACGAAACAATGTCGAGCTGACGTAATCGTGAACTAGGGCGGAAACAATTGTGGCAGGCAAGTGCGAAGCGCCGGAAGCACCGCCTCGGAGCCGTTCCGTGATCCGAACGAATTGACGAAACGCGCGTGCACGTGCACGCGCGGTCGTAATGTCTCCTGCCTGGATCTGTCCCACGATCGATATCGAATACACGGTGAAAACTCGAGGACCGGCTGACTCGACTCGGCCCTTGGAACGATAGAACAGTTTGGTCGACACGGCCGAGCAGCGGGCGATTCGCGGTTTATCGGTATCGCGGGCAAAAAAAAATCCGCGGAACCGATCGAAACGATACACAATGGTTCGTTGCCGCGCGCACGTCCGTCGAGAACGAATTTCAATCTCCGTTGTTCCTCTGCTGCTGTTTTCCCTCTTTTTTTTCCGCCGCGTGAGTCAGGGATACGTTTCTTAGGCCACGAAAGTTCAGAGTGGCGTAATTAGCCGGTCTATTTAGCGGACGGTTTTCGAAAGGAAACCGTAGCACAATCCGCGCTGCGGCAGGCCTCGACGATAGAAAAAAAAAAAAAGGCGCGAGCCGGCACTTTGAAATTTCAACGCGCAGCCCCCGTTTGCGTAACGTCGTGCGCGCGACACGAGTGGCGGGAGGGGGGCACGTAATAACGGTGGCATTTTCACGATTGTGTCATCGCTCCTTCGAACGTCCCCCCGGTCCCCCGTCAGTTTTATGAATAAGCCTCGAACGACAACGAAGTCGCGTCGGCGCACACTGGGGAACCAGGCGGGCAAAGACACAAGTGGAACTGGGTGGCGGGCCCGTGGGTCTGGGCGACTCGCGTATCGGGACCACTGGGCCGCAGGAAGAGCTCGTTTTCAGGGCAAACGAACCAGAAACGATTAATAATATAGCGTGCGTACGGGCAGAAAAAGCGAAAGTGGACGTCGCGTATGTAAGTGTGCCTCTGGTGGCTAATGATTAACCGCGAAGGGCGAAATTTCCTATCGAGTCGCACAGGAAATCGTGGGTGCTTCGGGTGCAATACTCGCCGCGACTTTAAATGCATACGTTCGGGGCCTTTGGATTCGATGCCTGTTATAAGGAGCGAGGCCTCAAATTGCACGCGTTTCGTAACACGCTCCGCCATTGCTTTTCCCTGCGTCGGGCGCGTTTACGAATCCTGCGCCCGAATCAACCGAAACGCGTGACGATTCCGCCGGTATCGGGGGCAGTTTTCGGCCACGCGAAATCGAATCGAGGTAAAAGCATATTTGCGAGCGAATCGGGATGGAAACGGTACGTACACGCGCGCAGAAAAAGTGGACCGACCTGCGGACTCCAACGCGAAAGCGAACAGTGGCGGAATCGTGGAATTGCACCATTTGGGCAATTAGCACGAGCACAGTAGGCCGCACGCGCCCACACCGACTGGCTCCCCGGGGCTCGACATGAATGAGACAACGAGAGCACGCTATTACAGGCTAACAACTTTACCGTACTCATTACGAGCGCCACAATGCCGTTGCAGTTGCGGCAGATCTCACGGCAAATCTTTCAGCTCTCAATTTGCATTTAAACAGCATTCTAGATTTTGTCTCCCTTTGTAGTCGACAGCTGAAGCTTGATTCCTTTCGTCGACATAATTAACGCGAATGAAATTATCACACCGCTCTGTTATCGCATTAATAATAACAAAATATTTCCGTTTCCAGTCATTCTTCGGCAGATCGTACAACAACCTCAGCAGCATCTCCGAGTGCAAGAATGGCGGGGAGTGCGTGATCAACAAGAAGAACAGGACGGCCTGCAAGGCGTGCCGTTTACGAAAGTGCCTCCTCGTGGGCATGTCGAAATCCGGCTCGCGATACGGCCGCCGTTCGAACTGGTTCAAGATCCATTGCCTCCTGCAGGAGCAGCAACAACAACAGCAACAACAGCAGCAGCATTACCAACAGAGCATGCCGAACCAGTCGCTGGCCCAACAACGAAAACCATTGAGCCCGCCAATTGGCATTCACGCGGCTCAACGAAAAGACGAGGTACTGATGCTGGGCTTGGATGACTACAAGAATTCCACATCGCCGAGCATCAGCTCGCCCGAATCGCACAACAGCGACAGTTCCGTGGAAATATCCGAGAGAAGAGCGGCGTTCTCGGGACACCCGGGCTTCAGACCGTTGCACCCTCACCTGCAACCCTCCGTAGCTGACCTGTCGGCGCTCAGCAAAGAAATGATGAGCCTACCCCTCGGTTTCCATCTTGGGGGTATGTCGCTGTTACCGCCAGCCTTTCTACCACCACCGAGCCTCACTATGTTCTCACCGTACCATTTGTACGCGACGTCCCACGGCACGTCTCATCCCTTGGTACCTAATCATTCATCGAATCTGCTTCGGCATTCGCCCGTCATGGAGGACACAACCGGCCCGATAACGGCCACAACGACGGCCGCCACAACGACGATCAGTCTCGACGGCAAAGACACGTGCGGCAACAACAATAACAACAACGACAGATATGCTCACAATAATAACGTGCAGACGTCGAGGCAGAGCTCACCGCCGAACGGCGAAACCTACACCAAACGATTCTACTTGGACGCGGTGTTGAAGAGCCAGCAAGCGCACGTGGAAAGTTCATCCGCGAGAACGGTCAAGGAACGCTCGAACCGGGATTCACCGCTGTGCAGTGAGGAACCTGTAGCGGATTGTCCGCCGCCCCAGGACAACCCCATGGATCTGTCCATGAAGTCGACGGCTACTTCGGTGAGCGACGAAATGGAGGAGGACGAGATCGATATGGAGAGCGTCAGCGATCGAGAAAGTCCCCCGCTGAAGCGGAAATCGGCGCCCATAGATTTAACAACGAAATCGTAGGTAGACGAGAATCGATCGGGCTAGCGTCTCCGCTAAGGTACACAAGTGGCTGAGGCTTACTCAGCGCCTAACAAATTGAACTACACGTTCCCGTTTCGCTCGATCGTCGGGCGCGGGACAGGAAGTACGTAACCGGCCGGCGCTCGATACTCGACGAAGATTCTCGGAACCGTGCAATAATCGTTAATTGCGTTCCCGGCCGTAACAGGAATCACCGTGATCGGTACGATCGGTCGCGTCCGCGTAGACAAATCACTCGCGCCGAATCGTTCGACGCGGATCGCTCGTCCGCGTGAACCGCCGCTGCGATCACGCGTAAATAATCCGCGCCGCTCGGAAGAATGAAGGATTAACGTCTCAATTCCGGGTAATCGCGGCGGTGATCGCCGAGTCGCCGATCGATCGCCGGTTGCGCAAAAGCCAATCGACTTTAACGAGAGTCCACCGCTTTAATTAACGAGCCCGCGCACCGGCGGTAATCGCGCGGGCGAAAAAGAGAGGCATCGATCGCGACGGTGACGGGTTCGCCGAAGGAGGAGAGCGACGACGGTGCAACTGCGGTGCATCGCTTGATAAACACGTCAAACTGCGGGGTGCACGTGTTCGGGACGTGCGTTACAAACCGACGTACACGTGTAGAACGTTGCCAGCCGCTTTATCTTACAAGCGTTCGACGCCTGCCAATGTAAACGCCTCCGTCGTTGCCCGCTCGATTCCGCCGCCGCTCCGCCACCTTCGCCCTGCGTCTGTTCGACCGCGTCCGCGACCGAGGAATCTTCGCCGATATGAGGGAGCCGTAATCGCGGACAGGGATTCGCCGGAATCCATGACGAAACGGACGAACGCCGCCTGCCGAAGAATTTTTGGGCGAAATTCTTGCGCCTCTATCGTTGTCGCGAACCGCCGCTCGGTTCGATCCACGCGGACGATACTTTCCCGGGCTCCACGGTCGAGACCAGTCTCGTCGAACACGGATTTGCTTTTAGCGAAGCATTAGATCGTGCCCGACGGCCGGTTTTCAAATGTTCAAGGTGCTCTCGAATGCTCGGACGTCGATTGCGGGAGAAATTTTCGCGAGATCGGATCGTGACGATTTCGAGACGACGGAGGATGGCGTACATTCGACGTTTGCGGAGTAGTCGAGGGAGGGAACGGTTCGCCGAGCGAACCTATGGTTGTGTGATGTAGATTTTTTGTAAATATACAACAGGAACCGCGTGGGTTTCTGTTCAAATGCGTTTTTTCTTCTTCTTTTCAATTTCGTTCGAAGGAGCGGTGCAACGAAGGGATATTGTTTACGATTTTTTTACACTTATACTTCGTTAGATACCTTGTTATCGATGATTATGAATGTAGTCAATAAATGGCCAGTATTTCTTTTGATGATTAATATGTACTCTCGGTCATGTTAGGTACCGATTTCGCGGACTCGTGCAATTATAGGTGTACATATGTTGTATTTAATTCATTCCCATGCGCGTATACGTGGGAAAGCTATACATTCGTTGGTATCGAAATATCTCAGTTAAGCAAATAAGGCGGGGACAAAAGTGTAAATACTAGTTAGGGAAGGTTTACGCCAACGGGACCCGGGCCAGTAAGTACTTACTTGTATATAGCCAGTAGACAATAGCCACTAACGAATAGCAGTGCTCAAAATAATTAGACAATGTGATCGAATATTGTAAGCAAGATATATGTATATATATTGAAATTTTTAAACATTTTTTAGATAAGCGTGTAATGAATAATATCCTAATTAATTTGAGCAGTGTCCTTTCCCAGATTAAACAATTATGTAAATGATTTTTCGTTCAACAAGCGATAAAAGACAATAGAAATACATTATGCTATTGATAAGATAATTCTCGGTGTACATTTTATAGAAACTCTACTTCAGATGAATATTGCCGATATAAAACCGTGCTATTTCACAAGTAAAGTACAAATCTATCGATTCCTGGGCCCTTATTTTTATAAAATAAAATTAAAAAACTCACATTTCGCTGTTTTACTGGTGCTGATTTTTAGACCGACGAAGTGGAGTAGTAAATGTTGCTGAGAAAATTACTTGTTTAGCATTGCTGATCAATGGTCGAAATCTTAAAACGATGTTGCATATCCTGTAATTTAATTAGAATTAGCTACTGGGAACACGCTGTTAAACAGATTCATAGAAAAAAACATATCGGAAGAAAAGGTATATAATGCACTATCGATTCGAAACATATCAATTGCATTTAAATTTGCCGCTCAATATTCATATTGAATATTCAATATGAATATACAATGTAGGCGAGCAATAAATTCTGTTCGGTCGAGTATTGCGTGTGCATATGCAATTGACGGGAGCATTAACAACTTGTAATCAAATATCAGTACACTCTAAGCAGAATGTGTTTTTATGGCTTCGTAAATTCTGCATATCGAACTGAACGGGTGCCCGTATAGTTCGCGAGTGAAAAAATTGCATATACACGTCTGTGTGTCTACTGAGTTTTTCGCAATATCATTGTGAGAACCGCAAATATTACGTGAACAGGATAGACGAAAGTCAATATTCTACATTATTATGCAACCCACCTATAAAAACAACGTTTGCTCACAAATCAGTAGCCGATAGACACGAATCACTTTTTAAATCTCAGCGGAACGATGGAACGGAGAACGGAAGTATTAAACATGGACACTTGGACTACGTTGGTCACGTGCAATTGCGAATTGTAATTAAATAGAACAATTCGTGCGCATTGCGCTTTACATTTATGAATTAAATAGTTTCTAGAATTTTTACACTAACGTATTGATTTGCCATGCTATCGAAATTGTGTTTTTCTGGTTGACGATATACAATAAGGATGCAACCATAACCGCTAGTAGTTTCCGGTACTTTAGTCTCTACGAAAAACGTTACGTTACGTTTGTCCATTTTAAATACGATTTCGGCGTGAAATAGTTCGTGATTTTCATTGATTGTTACGGAAACGAATCATTGAAAGTGTAGTTAATTCATACAAATGTGTTTCTGTGTCATATGTCTTGTGCGATTATCTTATGGATACATTTAAACCAGTGGACAGGCCAACCGTCGTGCAACGGAAAGATGGCGAAATCAAAGGTAGGAAACGTACATTCCATTTCATTAAATAAGGGAGAAATGCCAAATGGTTCGTGTCGTGAATAAAGTTTCATGCTTCCAATAGTTAATTGGTGTACGCGAGCTGAATTGTCACACAGCTTGCAGTCGAACGAAATTTAAATTTGAATCGGGGATAAGTAAAATTTGTTACGATCTTACTTATCGACCATACATCCGTGTCATCGGCGGCTTTTATACCTAATTCAACAGTTCGCATTTTTCCGTGGATTTTCACATTTCACGTTTACTTTCGAACGCGCTATTGCAATACAGATTAGATTTCGAAGTCGTTTGTTCACATGGCAAATTTAACGCACGATTTAACAAGTTCCTTGAGAATTGGCCTGCACACCGTTGCATATCAAACACACATTATACCGGGCACGAAGCATCGTTTGGCATACTTTAATTCCGTCGAGAGCCAAAGTCATTAATTGCAAGCTAATCTCAGTCGATTTCAATTGCCTGCTCATTAACATTAGAAAAGGCGGCACGGTAATCGTTTCACCGTTCCAACAGATGCAAATGACACTAGAAAAAGCTGATACACTTTTTTTTTTATTATTTCGAATAGCATAACAAAATTACATTTTCTTATGGCGTATCCTATGCATAAGCAATATTTATTTTCCTATAAATCGACCTTACACTTTTGTATTCTTATTTTTAATAGCACATTCGTATTCAGTGTTATACTCGTTTTTATAAAAATTATTAATCCTAAAGCAGTAAGCACGTGTATATATACATACAAGTACTTAAACATTAATGAGTAGACTTGGGAACTGGATGACTCGGAGTATATACTTCATAATCTACTACAGAGAAATGATAGTCCCCCATGAGTAAAGTATTTGAGGCATGTTCCCCATCGTAGCTGTGAGGAAGATTGCTATAACTCTCCATGTTCACGTTACAATTATTTGAGATGAGTAAATCGGCTCCTGCCCCAAAAATGGGACCAATGCTGCAACATTAGAAAATTAGTCATTTCAATAGTTTTTCTTTAACCGTGTGGAATGGTTTAATGAACAATGATAATTACTCTGGATGATAGCAAATTGCAAAGGGTTTCTTTACAATTTCATATTTTGTGGGGGGTACATCTTGGTTATTTGTCAAAGTGAAAAGGAAAGCTTTTTCTGAGAATATATAGTGTCCCTTGGCGTTCGTTTTTCCCCATGGTACGTCACTGAATCCTCCACAAATTTCACCTCGTGTTCCCTAATTTGTACACAAATAGTTGACCGTAAAAATTGAAATGAAATTGTGATTCAAATTAATAATAAAATTATCTACCAATGCAATTACGTATGTTGGACATACTCCATCGCAATGCCGATGAAACGATGTTGCAGAGTAACCATGGCTAGAGGCCCTGAGACAAATTGATAATTATTTAATTAATATATACCTGCAATAGATTTGATTGATATCTGTTGAATTGTACCTATATGCCAAACGCCAACTTTCTTTCGGGGAGCCGTACCACTGATTCAGGAGACGCTGAAAGCCCATCTTATCACGCAATAGTATTTGCGAGCCAGGGAATAGGAATGGGCTTACTCTTGGCTGTAGTCGTTTGTCTGCACAAATTTCTGCATACTTGTTCGGCAACGCTGCATACCTATATCTAAAACAAAACGTAAAAATCGAAAGCCTCCGAGAGTAACAAAATTTCCCGACAAATCATACCTTATGGGTTTAGAGCCACTTGATCGATCGGGATTGAAAAATTCGTACCTCTCCAAGGAAAGCTCTATGGGCACTGCTCCCGTTGGTTCTACTTCCTCCGCAAAGACCTGGCTGTCGATTAGCAGCAGTCGAACATGCATTATCACTCCCGATAAATGTTGGCGAACCCTCACTCGTTCCTCCTCTGTCCAGTGTTGAGTAGGCTGCGTCACCCCTGCCTAGGAGCGTGGTCCGTACGGTTAAGCGTTCCTTAACTCGTAATTCTAAATTCCGATCCAACAACCTAAGGAGCCAAGGACTCGGTAATAATCGTATGCGATATAAGGTCTAAGACCTTGCATGACATACGCACAATCGGATCGTTAAGTCTTCTTGGAATTTTCAAGGGGTTCGAAGTGCTGGGAAACGGAATAGAATTTCTAAGAAAAGAGAACCTGATATTTTGCCCAATTTAGTACTGCTCTCCAAACATCTTCTTCCTCCAATCCCAAGTAGTCGGAAGATATGAGCTTCACCAATGCATCCTTTGGGAGATTACAAAATGCTGTTGTTTTAACTGTATCTACAGCATTCTCCCCAATGAAAGCAAAACATCGTGCAATGAAGGAAGAACAGGCTCCTTTCCCACCTATTTTAAAGAATTATGTTCAGTCAGTAAGTCATTTCGTTATCAGTATCATTATTATTATTCACACTATACTGCTGTATACTTCCAACTTTCCTTTACAATTTATTTGGTTTCCATGAGAATTGTTTAAGGAATAAACTACAACTACAGATTTAAATAAACAAATAAGCTTTTGCTGAAAAATATTTATTAAATGTATATCCAGTTCATATCTACTACAATTAGGTATTCAATAGTATTTACACCAGGAGTTCTTGTGAAACAAACAAGTAGTATTAAACTGGACAAAATTGCGTATTATCATTGTTAATGAACGGGGTCAACATACAGTTTTCCACTCGATAAAATACCGACATTGAGACAAGCTTCAGTGTTTTCTGAATTCTTCGCAAGAATCGCTCTATGGCGAGATTACAATAAAAAATGTCTTTCAATAGAGAACAATACTGTCACACTTCAACGTGACAATGAAGCTTTTCGTTACAACTTGTTGCAATCAATCAAGTCATTGTTTCTCTTGATTATACCGATATTACGCGTCACATGTACAACATCGACGGTATTTTTCATCGTCCTCCTTTATTGTTTTCTTACGTTGTGTATTTTAGCGCTGGTTTACACACGTAATTTCCACACACACGATCTTCGGACAAGGCATAAAACAAAACGCTTTTTTTGTTTGTCCCAGAGCATGGTTTAAGGTTATAGTTGAACACCTTAGTTTCCTCCTGGATTTGTATTTTGTATTAATGTTATATTGTCCCCCTTCAACATGATCCGTCCGAGCGTTTTTCTCGTTTTCGTCTTCACCTGGTATTCCTCTGCGTCGTCCAGCACCAAATTCATATATTCGTCGAATCCAACGATGTGGCCCTCGATGCGCAGATTTATGTTTTCGAATAACCAAACTTGCACACGCGAACGGTTTTGCAAGTATCGAAATATAAGGTTGATGGGCTGTACCATCACCTTTTGGACTTTTTGTGGCCCCTTGTACGACATTTTTGTGATAGTTTTGAAAAATTCGTAAGCAACGTTTGATAAACGCGTGCTTCGTAATAGCCGAACGCCGGAAAATGTGGCGTCGTCATCGTACCAACTGTCTTTTTGTATTTCTTCCTATCAGCTTTTTAATATCAAGCATAACCATCGTTCCCTTATTATCAAAGTGCTTGGTAGGCAAGATAGGCAAAATAGAAGAAAATGAGACTCGAAATGTTGCAACACTCAGGTTTTTTAAACATACAATGTATATCGTAAGTTGTACGGTTATTTAGTGAAAAGTATTGGTAGCACTGGTAAGTAAAATCTCCGCGAACGGTGCTGCTCTACCGGCAGACACGGGAATTGATAAGCGAAAATACGGTCGGTAACTGAATTTAAAGTTTTCTCTTGCTAATAAAATGATCTTATAATTTTATAATAGAAACATATTATATATATATATTTATATTTATTTTGCCAAGCCTCATTTATTACAAACGATTAGCAATAAAAATAAAAATTATAGCCGCGACATAGACGAATAAATAAACCGAACACCACTGCTCATATATTAATATTACTCCCTTCGCTGTAAAATTCTCACTCCCCAGAGTATTGTACCACAACAATTTGTTCTAACTTTAATGATGCGTCGTTCTCGTCGATCAAAGACCAACATAGTAACCCGGGGAATGGAGATTGTTTGATTTCCAAACTTTTAATAGCATGTCATGAATAACTTACCGGGAACTCGCTCTTGGGCATCTAGGGCCGCAGTCAAAAGAGCACAGGCATTTCCAGGGCTGAGAGTGGCGGAGACATGTTCCTCGCAACTTCTCCAAAGTTCCTCGACTCCAAGTTCTTGGGCGAGTCCCAGCATCTCGAAGATACCACTATCCTGCAGCATGATCTATGGAAAAGTTATGGTATGAAACTCGGTCGTTCCTTTAGGTCAACGTGAAACTTTTATCAGTAGGCCCCCTTGCCGAAGACCCCTCGTCGGTCTCGCACCTGTCCCAAATAATATTTACCTTGCCGGTATAAATGTAGTGGATGAATTGTCGAAACGTCTCTGGATGAGCGTGCGGCATACGGACCGACGTTGGATTCCCGGTTGTTCTAATCCTCTTCGCGGCTGTGAAGTTCTTGCACCTGAAAAATCAATCCAACGGTATCGATTACGAACGATAATTGCCACGATACCGGTTACAGTGCAGGGAAAACAATGACGGAGGAGCGCACTGCTTTGAATAGTGCAGACGTAAATCTACCGTGGGTGCGTGGCCCTTCTAACGAACACCCACCACTTCGGCTTTCGTCACCGCCACTTCTCGCAGTGTTTCTTGTTACAAAAGGGCTTAATTGACTTCGTCAGGAAGCTCCGTTGCCACGAGAGTATTCGTAACGTGCGTGGCGGGGCTTTAGTTTTCGTTCCTCTAGAAATTAATGGCAACCTTCGAAACGTCCTTTCCCAACCCCTTTTTCCCTGCGGCGCAGAGAAACACTCGGAGGAACGGATTTTTTTTTGCCTAACACTCCCGGGCTGAAAGCAGAAATCCCTCATGACCCATTTGGGTGAATATTCGAACACGGCTTTTCTAATGCGCCCGCATCGACGTTCGCGCGTTTCGCGCGACTAGATACACCAGAGGAGGGCTTTCAATATCGATGAATCGCCGGCGGGATCAAAGGGTTTCTCACGCCGCCGAGTTGCAACAAATCCGTGTTGCAATTAAGGAAAGTGACGTTTCAGCAATGCAGGCAACACAGATTCCGGAAGCATCGAGAAAGATCTAGACGAAGAGAAGGGGACAAATAAATTCTTAAACGAGCCCTTTGGATTCACCGAAGACACGGAACACCGAGGCACGACCCACGGCGCCTAATGCCACTAGTAAGCCGTACAAAGTAAAAAGATTTCGTGTGCTAGAAACGAAGAGGTTGCGGCACGAGTTTTTTAAGGGGGCGAAGCTCGTACCACCGGCGACCGTATCGAATCAAAAGAAAATCCGTCAAAGGGCCGGTGCAAATGGAAAAAGCATGCACGCTGCTGCTTTGATATTATAACCGACGCGTTAACAAACGCTCGGCTTCGTCGACAGGAGAGCGGGAAAGTTGGAAAAATCGCGGGGCCGAGCCGCGAAACATGGCCGCCGCAGTGTCGACAGAGGAAAACTGGTGCACAAAAAAATTGAAAACACCAGCCGCGTGCAGGAGGCCAGGATCGGCGCGACTTTAAACAGACCGACAAAACCCGACCTTTATGCATTCGCGTGTAGAAGGGACACGGGCCGCGCATAATGTCAAAGCGATGGTTCGCGAGTTTATTTCCGTAAATTAGAGACGCGCGCGCGAGTATTGAGGATTTGCCTCGCAACGATTTTCGCCCGCCTTCGGCGGATTCGCCGTTTTCGCCGTTGAATCGTTTCGAGACGACGTCGAAAGGAACGTCGAAGCGGGCTTCCGTTTTGACGAATCTTTACTGCGTCCAACAGACACGTAGGTAAGAAGCGCCGCCACTTCTGATTGGAGTCGCGGCAATATCGGCGTACAAAACTGCGCTACAGGATAAAGGGAGAGAACAAGGGCGGAGGAAATATTTGGAAGAGAAGTAAAGGTAACAGCGGGTGCTGTTTGGCGCGTGATGGATGGCGTGCGCGCGGAACGAGGCGAAGAAAGGAAAAGAAAGCACAGAAGGAGAAGAAGGGGATAGTGAAAAGGGGTGAGAAACGAGAACGAAGTCGTTCCCAGAGAGAAGAGCTTTTCCCTAATCACAGACGAACGCCGCAGCGGAATCAAAGAAAACCAAATATCAGCGAGTGACGGCGCGAAAAGAATGGGGCACGCCGCGCACGTCTGCTGTGACGACGAGGTGTTACGGGGGTGGTAACGCGGGTTCACGAGCCACGCCGTGGAAAGAGGATGTTAGGGGGGAGGGTAGGGGCTAGTGATGGCGGGAAACGAGGGTCGTGGCTGCTTGGTTTCACGGCGGCAAGGGTTGAATGTTGCCGCAGGCCGCGCTACTAACGACCAAGCGTGCGATTATATAGCGGCTCCGTCGATCTCCGTGCAGAAACCACCTCCGCTTCCGGTGCGCCAGAGTCAAATTCGCGTCGCACCTCCTCGTTTCCCGTCCCGGTGAAACGCCCCCGTCCCATTCGCACGGTCCATTATCGCGTCGCGCTTCGAACTCGAGGGATCCGAGCGCGCACCACTGTCGTCGGATGAACAATTAACAACGAAAGTGGGCCGGTAACGAACGCTGTTTTTCCAATTGGAAATCCATCTGCCTGCTGATGGGCCTGCAAAATTCGAGACCGCGGGCAGGAGAATCGCGATTGAATCGCGGCGAAACTCGGGTCTCGCGGAATACCCGTCCGTCCTTCCTTCCTTTTCTTCGTTAAACATGCGAAGCTCCCGGTTTATTGGTCGCGACAAGATTTGCGAGGGGGAAGGGCGCTTCTTAAACGTAATAAGCGGGGTCAGTTTCAAGTGGCGTCCAATAGAAACGACGGGCTCAACGTTAGAGTGCCATCGAACAGCACCGAAGCTTCAGCTTGTTTTTCAATTTCTTTTCTGCCGTTGTCAAGCATCGTTCTCATCTGCGTCGCATTTCGAAATGACAAGGACTAGAACGGGGTGGGAAGGGGAGCGAGAGGGCAGAGGGATGGGAGTTACAACTCTTTGTCAGGATTTTCACTGGACTGGAGAGCACCGCGTAGAGTTTTGAGTGCGGTCGCGTATTGTCCATTCGTTTCTCCTACGGACGCCTGTCACGAGCATGCGTAACTTAATTTTCCGAGACCGGTGTCGGCGAAGCGAAGTAATAGAGGAACAGCGGGAGGAGGAGAGGGTCGATGACAAAAGGACCGACGTTCCCTTCTACGCCCCGATATCAAAAGGGTTCACGGGAATATCGTAATTGACTTTGCAATTAGCATCGAGCCTATCCAGTGGAATGTCGCTGCCCCGAAGCAACTAATATCAAGCGGAACGGTTCTTACAACAATTAGAATTCTGTCGGGTGAAAACGGGGCCCCCGACGAGCTAGTCTACCACGGGTGAATCGTTCAACAGAGAGAGGGAGGGTGGGAGAAAGTGCTTTCCCTTTATTGTCCAACTAATTAGAACGTTCGATCGATTCATTTCGCGGTAACAATCGAAGCCCCTTAATTAAAATTCATCGACGCCGCGAACTTCCTCGTACCCATTCTCATCTTGCTCCGAAGAAACTTTCATGACTTGGCGATTTTCCTCCCCGCCGAATCGTTCGACCAAGAATTTTTCATAGGATCCCGTCCGATCGAGCGTTGTTTCGCGAGTGGAGGGCCTTTCCGGCCGGATACTCTTTCTTCTTTCTTCCGGAACGGAATCGGACGGAAGGATGCCGCAAAGCGTGCAGCAAGAATGGGTGAATTATGTATAGGTTTCTCCGGTGACTTCGAGAATTTAACGAAGTTATCGTTTCCTTTCCGTTGGATTCGTTTGCAATTCCATTGCCGAGTTAACTCTGGCCCATTCTTCACGTTTTTTTTCTTCCATTTACCTCGGTGCACCTCCCCCTCGAACCACTGGCTCGACAGCGTCGAAAAGTTTTTAACGCGGTTACAGCTGTAGGAGTAAGTTCTGTCGGGCCTCGGAGGAGAGCAATAACATGGAAGTCACGGTGTCTCGCAAGAATCCCACGGGCAGAAAATATTTTCGAACGCGGCCGCGGTTCTTTATGCCGCGTACGTCTCTTCATTTGCATTGCAAAAAAATATGGCAAAGACGAAGCGGCGAAATGTACCACGCTTGAACGTTCATTCTTTATCCTGCGGACGGCGGCGGGAGCTATTGTCACGGTTGCGTTACTGTTCCTTTTGCTCGTACGCCACGTGTACACGTGTCCCGCGTGATTTGCCGGATCGTTTCGTATCCCCGAGGAAATCCAACTAGCTGTCGATCGATCGACGGAGGCGCGAGTTGTTTTAATAAAAATTACGGTTAACAATTAATTCGATCCCAGGACGCGTCCCTCGTGGTCGTTGGCGCTTAATCAAATTTCTCGGCTCGATTCCCTCGTTCGCGTGAAACGCGCCGTGGTTGTTCGCGTTCCCCGGGGGCGTCGAAGGATATCGGTAGGAAAAGAAAATAATATAAATTGTCTCATTGTGAATTGCTCAAGCTGGAACATTTCTCGGCTCACAGACGACGGAGAATATCGACGGGGTGCGCGAGCGAAATTATAATT
This sequence comes from Nomada goodeniana, assembly GCA_963969485.1. Lineage (NCBI taxonomy): Eukaryota > Metazoa > Arthropoda > Insecta > Hymenoptera > Apidae > Nomada > Nomada goodeniana. The sequence goes on along the minus strand of OZ018303.1, from coordinate 2,932,190 downwards.
CATCGTTTCGCCGAGCCCTTCCGCGAGAACGACGATACAATACGAGCACTGACCTCGCTTGAAGGATAATTCTGTGAGCGTGCACCGGCATCTCGTCCCTTCCCACCAGAAAGACGATGTCAGCTGTATCTTTATCCTCGGAGAGTCGGGCCAGATCCTCTAGAAGCCTCGGTACACCGGCCAAACCAGCCTCGACGGATACCCCTGCAGCTCCCGTTGCCGCCCCGACGGTGACGGCTCTAGTTCCCATGTTGTCCGGATTGTCAGCCGCCGACTGGAAAATAGTCGAAGCATAGTCAAACAAGAATCGCAGTTCTCGATGCGCGAAGTTCGTTGTTTATCTCTCCCCGAAAATCAACGGGGACGTTCCTCGCAGGAGACACTCTTCCCGGGAAGAAAAAATTCACCGTACGAGCAACCAGGGCTTTTCCTCGTTAACCTTTCTTCCACGGGACGAAGAAGCTAATTATAAGCCAACAACATCCAACCACCTTTCTCATTCCACGCGCGAAAGTTGTGTCGTTCCCGAGCAATTTGCGATAATCCGAAATTAATGGGGCCGCGATCACCGGTAAGCCCGCGGTTGATGACAACGAGAGAGTGCGAATGGCGGACAGCTGCGTGTGTCATCGTCTCGAACGTTTCCCGGTCGCATCCCGTTGACGGGCTCGACCGTAGCGCGACGAGGGCAGGGGAGAGAGGAGAAGAAAAAAAAAGCAAAACCGATTAACGTACAATCGGCGCTAATTGCACGATTAATATTTGATTTGCGCCGCGTCGCGACGCAGCTTCTCCCTCGTTCCGTCGCTCTCTCTCTCTCTCTCTCTCTCTCTCTCTCCCTCTCTTACCCTCTGTGCCGATCAGTCGCGACCGGTCGATCGACACGAGGATTTTGTGTCACGGCGGCTGGCTGATTCCCTTTTAATTAGTTCGGGTTTTGTAGTTTTCGAGCGCACGACGCGCGTCGGCAGCGGCTACGCGGGGAGGGCACCGGCTATGTATTCCCGGTCATTTGCCCCCTTCTCCGAATACTCTCCTCCAGCCCCACCCCCCTTGCCCCCAATCGCGTCGTATCATCCCGTATTCCGACGTCGACCGTGATTCAATTAAAAAGCAATCCGACGATGGTTTTGTTCACCGCCAGTTGAACAGGTCACGGATAAAAAAAAGGATGTACTAATAGCAGACCGACGTGCCTCGCGGAAACGGACGCGTTCACGAGCAGATACATTCGCGACAGATTATCCGTTCTATCCACAGGATTCGCATACGTGCGAGCACGAGGGTCACGTTCGTCGAACTGGTCGATCTCGTAGGGCGGCCCCGTATTCGCGATGTTCAAGAAGGATGCTGCTGTCGTCTGATTACATTTTTGCACACGTTTCGGCGTAACATCGCTTGCGAGGTCAGGCCTCGATCGCGCACCAAACACGACTACAGCTACGCCCGGTATTTGTTTTGGATTTATCGGCACGATCAACCGCCGTTCTATTCAATACCGCCTGGCGTGCAAGTAAACACGGTTACCTGCGTGAATCGCGTCGGAGCCGTAACGAACGCTCCTTACCGAACCGCCGTTGCTGTCACGCGACCGGTTTTCAAGAATCATTAAACTTAATAAAACGAAAAAAAGAACGAAAATAAACCCCGGGAGATGCTCATCGCGTGAGTCATGGGAACAGGAAAAGCTCACCTGAGATACGCGGTACGGCGTTTCGGAGTTGCTCTCACCTTCCCGCGAGCGAACGAACCGATGCGAAGGCACGCTCGAAAGAAGAGCCGAAGCGAGCCGAAGCGAGCTGAAGCGGGCAGAAGCGTTGTCTATCTGGCACACGTGGACGGGCACTACGTTCGCACGCTAAACACTGCATTTTCAGCCGATCCACGGCATCCTCGCACTCCCACGGGGCGAAACATTGTTCCCTCAAAAAGTTCTCTCCGCGTGACTCACTCTGTTCTCTCAGTCGCGGCTGTTGTTCTGCGACGCGGCCGTGTTCCCGCGGGTATCGCGCATAGAAAACGGAACAACGAAACCAGAAGGAGGAGAGGAAGAAGAAGAAAAAAAAAAAAAAACGCGGCGAAAGTGGAGGAAAACGTTGGCTCCGTTTCGACCGGAAGTTTCGTGGTAGAACGCGAGGTATTTCTCCGGCACGAGGCGAGTTTTACGAGCGCTGGACCAGGCCTGCTCCGATCCGGCCGCCGTCTTCGGCCCTTCTCCTCTCGTTCTCTCGCTCGGGCACAGGTGAGGTCGTACCTGTTTCCACCAAAGCCACTTCCCTCCTTTCTTCTCGTACTCGCGTGGCCAATGCTCCTGCAAGATCATTCCACCTCCTAGCCGTTGTTGCCAGATCCTCTCTGGAGCACGCCGAACACACGATCAGAAAGGATACAGCCCCGGCGTCGTTCCTGCTCGCAACGAATCCCGGTCTAGCTTGCCCCGCGATCGACCCTATTCGACTCTTCGAGCCGGTCCTTCTCCTCTAAGGTTCTCCGCTGTTCATCCACATTCCGCCCTTTTGTTCTTCTTAAACGGCAGCAAAGCCAAGACGGATTCGACGAGCGGCTCCCTTTCTGTCCGCCCCCTCCATTCCCCGCGCAGTCCCTTACTTTCGAGTCGGATTTCCTGCGGGTGGTTTTGCTCGGTCGCGCGATACTGCCGCAATGCGGTGCTTCCCGGTTTTCCCGAGAAAATGGGATCGCCCTTTTATTCGAGTCGCTCCACGGATTCGGAGATTCCCGTTCAACACGGCCAGGGTTCTTGCCTGGGCCCAACGGCTCTGGATTCCGGCGGCCGAACTTGAGCCTCCGTCGCCGATCGCACCCGATCTGCAGTTTTCTTCGACTCTCGCGGCGGTCGAAGGGTTCGCCTCGAGGATCGTTTTCACAGAGTTGTTCGTCCCGACGCTCGGGGTAATCGGAGATCTCTCGAATTAGAGTGCTGCTTGTCGCGATTATTTTGCAAGGAGTAACGTCCGAGACGAGGGTGTTTTTGACAATGAGTTTTATCTTTGAATGGGGAGCAATTGTTGGACAGGTTCATTTTTCAATAGCGAAACTCTGATTGTGCCTCGGAATTCTGGCTCGATCCTGGATGCAATTTGTAATTCTGACTTCCGCTGCCATTCCAGTGGGATATCCTACGCGTTTCCGTGCCTCTCGTTTAACTTATCGTTCCGTTCTGAGCGCTGCTGCAGCATTACGCGAAGGAAATGATAAATCGTTGGTACACGTTACATCGGTTTCGCGCGAACGCAGTGATCCACGGTGATATTCCCGCTGGATCGTTCTCGTCTCTAATTAACCGATCGAGGGTAAGGCAGATGTATCGCTCCGCTGGTGTGGCAGCATCGATCGCTGGTTCGAAGATCGTGACACAGGTGAGGCACGGAATACAGGTGTAGCCCTGTCGCGGAGTATTTGAATTTTGTCGCACGGTTCGAGGACCGTTCTCGTGTAAAATTGGAACCAATTCTTGTTTAAAAACGATACTATGCCTGCAAATTGTATACCATTAATTATTTTTCGATTCACACACTGGATGCCACCGGTTGGAACGAAATTCCAGCAGAGATATACAAATTCACCTACCCTATCTTTCCTTACCTTCGTGCAATTGCATTGCAAAGACATTTCTAATTTAATATCAATCGCCGCGGTCGTTCCCGTTAAAGCCAGGATCCCTTCATTTCCCTTTAAACGCTTCGGTTTCGATTAAAACCCACGTGTACACACCGCGCGCTCTTTCTCCCCGCGGCATCCGCGATCAATGTTTACCATCCGCAAGTGTTCCCCAACAATAGCCAAGAAAAAATTCGCTCTCGTCGCAAAGGGCGATGCAGATCGTACATAATTTTATATAATATGGCACGCATTACCGTTTCGAGTGTCCTCTTGTCGGCGATGGGACGAGAATATCCGACGGTAATAACCGAGGCGGTATTTCTCCCGGTCGCAACGGTGGAAATGGAATATCCCCGGCTGGCGGTAATAATCGGGGAAAGATCACTTAATGGCCCTCCGGTATAAGAGCCACCGCCATTCGCACCTCCGCGAATTCGTTGCCTAGCGCCTAACAAAATTGCCGCATTATGCCGTTTAACGCCCCCCGGAAATACAGCGCATCGGGAACGAGAGAGAATAAAAGTCAGCTGAGTAAGGGAGCGTGGGCGAGGGGGCGGGGGCAGGGCGAAAACGACCGAGGCGGACGGGCTGAATGAAGCGAAAAAGAGACGGGAAGCTAGCCTGGGGAAGAGAAAATTGCACGGGATGTCCGCGGTGATAGAACGATGCGACGCGACGCTGCAACACGGGGAAAGGTGTCGGTGAGTGCGAGCACAAGCAGGGCCGAGGATCGTGCCGCATAATAGATGCGTCGGCCGCGTTTTAGTGCAAACAGGAACAAATTTCTCGACGCACTCGTTGCAACAATTGAATCGGTAATCAAGCCGGCCTCGATAATCGGATCAGCCTACGGTACACGCGTAATTGAAATTTCGCAACCGACCACTGCAAACATCACCCCGTCTACCCGTCTCTTTTATTCCAATCCCCGCCTCCCGTTGCTCGTCGCGAAATTGCCCGCGGCGAGTTTCGCAAAGTGTCGATCGTCGACAATAATCGTCCGCGCCTAATCGAGAACCCTCGCGATTTCGGGCGGAAGAGACTCTCTGGAATCGCGGCACGACGTGACCCGTCGTTCCTTGGGTCAAAGCTGTTCGACGTGCGTCGCGAGATGTTCCATCGTGTCCAGTTGAACGTAGCACCCCGTAAAATGATCGATAGCGACGTCGATGCCACGCGGGGTGCGTCGCATCACGGTACATAATCCGACGCGACGCATACGCCGCGTGAAATCGTAACCCCGGCGACGAAAGGTCGCGACGGGGCTAGCGGGTCCGACGTTGTCAGAAACATACGATAGTCTCTGCTATTCGCAGCAGGGGAATCGAGTAACGTTCGGCTATTTCGAACGTCATTCAGACGCCAGGAATTTCTGGGACCGGGCGAAAGGGCGAGAACAACTCCGAGACACCTTTCATTTTTCTTCGCAAAGTTGGGGCGATCTTGACGTACAAAGGAGCGTGCTGCCTCGAAGGTATTACCTGCTATTGCTGTCTAGCAAACTGACTTTGCAATATAAATTCTCCCGTCCGATTCTCATTTTCCTATACATTACTTTGTGAGAAGCTGAACACAAAATTCGAGCCGCAAGAAGCAGCGTTTCATAGCGCTCGACGGTTCCATTATTTCTTCTCTTGTTTTACCTTCGGAATTGAATGTATTATCAGAAAGTCGAGTAATGAATTATTCCCGTTCCCGTTGTTCCAACGCGGCACGGCCGAAAATCGGGGGGCTTCGTATTAATTATCGCGGGACGTAACAAAATGGGCACTTAATTAACGCGGATGACCGAATCAGGTGTTGTTATTCGCGCCACGGTGTCACAGACGAAAGAGTTCTCCTTCCACGAGCGGTCTTCATTTCGCGGATAAAAAGGTCGCCAGGAAAAGGAGAGACGCCGAGGCTCGCCCCTCGCCGGTGTTCCGCGTAAATTGACCCTGACGAAGGAAGCATTTCTGTAAACTACTTTCATTCCGTCCCTTTTGTGCCGTCCCGTAGTGACATTGCCTGAAAAGGACCCGCGTATCTATGGAAAGTGCACGGTCGGCGAGTCGCGAGTCATTCGCGCGCGGCTCAATATCAATTGTGCCCAGTAATTATTAGAAGCGCCATTGTCGTTGACTAGAGACCGCCTTAATAATCGGCCCGTCGAATGCCTGAACCGTTTTGTATCGCCGGTGAAAAACCGCTCCTTTCGTTCCACGCGACAGAAGGAAATTCTGCGGTCGTTCGGATTGTGGGCGAGGGTTTCTCTAGAATGTGAAAACCGTGTTTAATTAGAGGAAGCTGGAAGCGCGAGGTAAGATTGAAGGGACACGAAATAATTTAGCCGCACCGCGGCATTTTTAATAAGTCATGCGTAATAAGGATGATCGAGGGGTTTTATTAAGATCGTAAATAGATGTACGGCATTGTCGCGAAGGGATGAAAAATACGGCGGTGTACCCTTTGCTAAAATTTGCCTTTTCTAAATACACGCCGCACGCTAATGCTCTCTCAAAATTCTCTTTCTGGACCTTAAATTCTTTTTCACCATCGTTCACCCCTGAGGAAACCCACCCCCAACATACAAACAAGCGCACACTCGCAAATGCCACTTAGCTAAACGCTTGTATGCCTGTGTTCTCGAGAATTCTGGCCTCCAAGCACAACGCGTACCACATTCAAAAACACCCCCTTTAAATTTTCAAACGTTCCTTCACGGTGTTGTGTCCTCTGTTCTCGTTTCGTTGCCAAACCTATATTGTCCTCTTACCAGGCCGTAATATTACAAATTTCTTTCGAGAAGCTTTCCACAACCACAGCGATAGATTAAACGCATCTGCGCGCGAGCAAACCTTTCGCCGATCTCGACGATCCAAAGCGCGATCATCCCTCGCGATGTCCAATCCATTTACGCAACACAAAAGGCACGCATGCTGCGCTATCGTTCCGCGATAAGCGGGTGACTAACGGAACATTGCAATCAATCTATCTCCCGCGGCCTATCGAAATCAGAGGCTCGTCGAAGGTTTGGCCAGCAGTTGCACCGCATCCGAACCGGGAACTCGTGCATCCTATTCACCACGTGCCGCTGCCGCTGCGTCGTCCCTACCCGGCAGCTTTCGCGTGGTGTAAACACAAAACTCGCATCGCGGAAGAGATAGGGAAAGCCGTATTGCGGACCTTCCGTCGTGTACACACCTATCCGCCTTGCGAACGCAGGCGAAGGGCTTTTCTAAAGACGCGACACAGGGAATGTGTAATACGGGGAACAATGCTCGACACGCTTTCCTGCGACTCCCACTCACATTCACGTATCCATCCGCTCCATTATCTTTTCAGAAACGTCCACTTTGTGCCGTTTCGCTCTTCCTCGTTAGTTTTTCCTTCCTCTTTACGGGCGCCGAACCCCCGGAGACCGAGGACGCGGCTCAATTCTACGCCGTGAAATGTACAAACGATCGCGTTACCCGCGTTACGAGGTGACACCGGAGAATGTTCGACCGTGGGTCGTGCGCGCAGAAAATATTTATCAACGTGGCGAATCAGCCGGAAGCACGAGAACGTTTAACGTGGCGAGGGAATTTATGCACGACCATCCGGGACGGACAATTTATATCGAGCTGATCGGATGACCGACGTCGGATGGCCGGGGAAATAAAGCGATCGCGCGTAAATTCGTTATAAACCGACCGGTTATGAATTCGCCTCTACCGTTGTACATTGCATAGGCTAGGATAAAAAGGGGAATTAAATTTATGGAAATATACAATAGCGGAGAACAAGTTACCGGAGGGGGGTCAGGCGGGGGCGGTGAAATTTTGTTGGAAAAATATCGACGACGAACGAAGTGCATGGGTTATTATACGGTTCGTTCGAGAATCGTTCAATCGATTGGGCGGCCCGTAAAAATAATATCTCCTTCATCGCGGGACATATAAAGCGCGTCAAATTAATGTACAATGGATCAAACTTTAGTACCGTTTAAACATATCGGTGCACGCTTTTGTACAACAACTGTGAACCATCAAAAGTAATCCCCCCCGTAGCAACGAAGGGGACCCACCGAAGCCAACGTATTTTCCTGAATCGAGCACCCATCTTCAATCGAATAATACGTTCTCCCGTTCCCCCCCTCCGGGCAGTCTATTCTAAACCGCAGCGCATCCCAGTTCCAGATACGAGACTCCGTATTTCGCACCCTTCAAAGACCGATAGTTAATAAAGGATTTAACAGAGGCATAAATGGGAAATTCAAGAAGAGGGGAGATCGAGCGTGCGTCAACGCAGGTTTCCGCTTTTGCGCGAACAAGCGTCGCACCGCGTTCGTCGGACAGCTCCACGGGTGAAGCACGTACACCTCTACAGGACCTGTCCCGTGGTGTGCGCAAAAGCCCTCCCCTCAATACTGTCACAGGAGCGTGCATCACGGCCACGCAGACGAGTGTGCGCGAGGTCCCTCCATTCTCCTTCGTAGCCTATTATGCCACCATGAATGGGGACCGCGTTCGAGTACGAGATTCGAATCGGCACCCCGACCATCGTCGACACTTCGCCACTGTTCGAACTGTCAATGGCGAGAGAGCTAGACCAAACGAACGACACGGGAGGAACGAACGGATCGTTTCACGACAATGGAAACTCGCGCCGCGCGTAGACAAGCCTCCGGTGGCTCCGTGTTTTTTCTCCGCGTCGCCGTGTCGTTACGTTCGGCTGTCAGTCTCCCAGCTGACAAGTACCGAACCCGAGAAAAAAGGATATCGATGTTCGCAATGGAATAACCGCGACGTTGACGCCGCGACAGGAAGAACCCTGACCGGCCTGGCCGACGCGTTTATCGACACCTGTATCCGTAACGCCACAGACTCGCCGCCCATTTCTCCTATCGATCGCTCTCGATCGTCGTTCTACCCCGAAGACATTTCGTTCCTGCCCCTCGGAGATATCAGCGCGCGCGCTATCCAGCCGTGCGTAGTACGGCGCGTATCGCGCGTCAATTGTGTTTATCGACGCGGGACCCGTCGATCGCCCAGGATTACCGAACGTCGAGACGAATCGAGCGACAAATGACTCATTTGCTGTCGGAACAGCAGCGGCGGCAATTGGATTTTTGTCAACCCCCTTCGACCCCTCTCGACACGGCTCGACAGCTTCGAAGCTCACAATCGGCCGCCCTGTCTCCTCGCTAAAGTGACTCTTATTGCTTTCTTTTAATTTGCGACTGCTCACACGTGCGGCCGTGTTCCGCCCCTCGTTGGCCCGTACCGTTCGACGAAACTCTGTTAGCGGACATACGTGGCGATTGCCGGCTAACGTCATAAGGGCGGAGGGAACGCGGTACGTTCGCTGATCGGCAACGGGCAATGGCTGTTGTCCTCCGCGATCGGGCCCTCGAATCGTCGAAACGTGTAACGACCATTCGCCGGGGTAACGAAGAGCAAGTTCACCACCCGCGGCGACCAATTACTCAAGGGGAGGGCCAGGAATTTTCAGGGGTCCCCGGCGGACGCATTGTGCCTGCAAGATCGTTATTCCTTGTCGATTACGAGCGTACCTCTGTCTACGGCCACGCTGAATACCGGCACAATTAAGATCCCCGACGGAGGTAATGAGGGAACGTTTATTCTATTCTTAATACTTCAATATCCTGAATCGAGGCTTTCGTGTTTCCCTCCTGATCGTTCCACCAGCTCATTGAGGGCAACTTTATCGTTCGTTATCGATTATACCCTCCGTTGCCTCGCTCCTTCTCGTTTTTCCTCGTCGTGCTGTATGCGGTCCCTGTCGTTGTCCGTTGCATACGGTCGTTATTGCACTTTTTCGTTATTTTCGCCCACCGCCTGAAAAGCCCCGCTCACGAATACCTATTAGAAATCAATACCCGCTAAATTACCGCTCGTCGCGAACGATCGTCCTATTGTCCCGGTGGAAAAATAAATGTTTTATCGTTCCGCGAGTGGAACGGTTATTCATTGCTCCGGCGATTAATAAATACCGGCCACCGTTCGACGGCTAAACGCGTTTTGGATCACCGGAGCCCGGAGTAACGTGCTCATTCGATCACGTGTGCACAGAATATTGCAAACCAAACAATTTCGGCGAGCGTATTGATTCGGCCAGTAACGAATCGACCGTCCATCAAGAAATGGCCCAAAATCTTCGCTCTTCATTACCGGGGCCGACGAATCAGTCCGCGCCTAAAATTCCATTCCGGGAGGGACAACACGCTCGAAAAACAGCCGCGATTCGAGCCGAGCAGACGTTACCATTCGCGGTGGAAAAAATTCCCGTCCGTTCAGCAGCATGTTTATCCAAGGAACGACAAACACCGGATGTTTTCCGCTTGCAAATGCGCGCCGCGCGTTCCTTCCTCGCGCGCGTGACTGCTGCCGATTTTCCAGCGGCATTTTCCTCCCCCCGCGGCTCTCATCTCGGTCGAGCCGGTGAAACCGCTAATGCCGCATCCATTATAACGTCACATTCGATTCGGCGTATCCGCGAAGGTATTCCGAAACGCGAGCATCGCCGGCCGCGGACCGCGACGAGGCGCGTGTGCACTCGCTCGAATATCGGCTCGTGCAATTTCAAGAGTGCGACCGTTTCGTCGGCGCTCTCATTCATATTCGTCGGGACGAAGTAGATCGCGCGTATTTACGCACCGTTTGTACCCAGAGTTTACTTTCGACGACGAGGCCATCCCGATCGTTTTTCCGCGTTGATCGAACGCGTTTTACCGTTCGTTGGTCGGGGCAGATCTTGGACCTGCTCTTAAATCGTCGACTCGAATGCATCACTCGCGCGGGGATTATACTAAATTCTCGAAGTGTTGCTCGCCGCGGACATCGCGTAGCAACGAGGATTGACCGAGGCAGTAGGAAAGTAGCGCAGGTCAATGATACAATCGGGCGGATGTATTTCTTGCTACAGAAATTTATCGATCGCATTTTGTCTGCTGGCACAACGGTCGTACAATATGATTAATCTCTGCTGAATGTCGAGGCGTGTGCACGCCTCTCGCGCGAAGTAGGAATCGAGCCGCGATGTACCGAGCGTGTACACGCGTGCACGTGTGGCTGGAACCAATGAAACGGTTCACGACCGACGCCTCCGCGATCGAGGGGATCACTCGTTGCCCCCAAGGCAATGTCCCGATTGGATCCCACATCTACCACTATTCCGGACCGCAGATAGTAATACAAGCTGTGCATGTATAGGCGAACGGGGCCCCACCGAATACGCTCGACAATGCCAAGTATTTAGCCAACCGATCGTTAATGCGAATTCGCGTGGCTGACTGACTGACTGGATCGATTCGCTAATTATCTCCCCGGTTAACTTTCTCGTGTTTTCGCCCCTTTCCCCCGGCTGTTCAGGGAGCGATTTCACGGTTGAATCGATGAAAGACTGAGGTATACACATTTTCGAGAACAATTCCCGGGAACATCTGTACGCGTTCCCGAATGATTTATTCCATATTTCAATATTCAAGCCGAAGCCCGGCGAGAGCAGTTCGGTCCGTCTTCCCGGTTTTCCCGGTAATCGGATCAATTTCGTAGCAAAGGGAATTAACCTCCTCGCGACGGTCTCATAGTAATTTGCACCGGCTAAAAGGACTCGCTCGAAATTCTTTCGTCGAACAGCCGTCACGGCGAACCCGCTAACAGCAGTTCACGCTTTGTAGGCGCAATTAAACGTTTAATTGCGCGATCGTTTGCGCGAGATCCGTGTCCGCCTTTGGCCGTTCCTCGTCCCTTTGATCGAAAGAGGCGGCCCTCTGTGACGGCCGCGTTCGCGAAGCTGCTTCCATATTCCGCGCCCGGTAATATCCAGGTGACCCGACTCGCTGATTGGACGCTTGAACGCCACGGGGTAATTAACAAGGGTAATTATTGGGGTTGGTGACGAAAGGGACGATTGTTTGCCGAGCGAGAGAAGTTCTGCATAAGAATCGTCGCGGCGAGGACACTTTTCGATATCAAAAACCATGCAAATCGGATCCCGGCCACTCGACCGACCGAATTATCAATCTTATTGGAAACGTTTGCGACCGTGAGACCCGTCGTTCCCGATAAGCGTCGCCCCTCGCAATACAGATGGAAAGCTCGAACGCGGAACCGGGGACCGCGTGTTTGTGACTCCGTAATACCGTTCGCGTCTGTTGCCGCGACTAGCAATCGTTTTGCGGAGCCCGTTCCGTGCGCCGCTCAAACGATCCTCCTCGTCCTTTCAACCGAGCGTCGATCTTTCATCGGCCAACCCGGAGGCCCCGACTAAACGCAACGCAACGCAACGCGCGTGTCCGTGTGTACACGGTGTCGGCGGATCGACATGTTCGACTGGTGAATCGAAAGCGTGTAGCCTAGACGCATCCCATTTCGGCGGTGCATTAACGCGAAACGAGCAGAGAAAACGATTCAAGAAAGATGGCGAAGGTTCAAAGGGAGATGAAAGTGGAGATACGTGACGGTGTTACGTTGGCCGAACGGCGGAGAAATGTGCAAGGTACGATGATGAGGGAGGAAGGGGATGAGGGGCGAAACGCGAAGACGAAGAAGGCCCGGGTAAAGGAAGCAAAGAAAGAAAAGGGGTAGGTATTTGGAAAGCGATGCTCCTGTCGTAAAACGCTGAGGGAAGTGAGAAACGAGAACGTCAAAGCCCCGGTACGCATCCTTTAATCCCTTAATCCACCGTTGCCTTGCGAGAATTCTCTCTTCGACACCGGAACTGTGAATTTTCAAGATCCGCCGCCGCAACGGCGCAGCGGCAGCGACGGGGAAAGGGAGAGCGAGGGGAACAGAGAGGAGGCGAAAAGAAACGGGAAGCGGGCGCAGGAATCAGGGAAAAAGACGCGGTGAGAAAGGGCGAACGAGAGTCGAGGGTAAGGGGAGGAAAGAGACATTTCACGGTTCAGACTTTTCAGAGCTGTGATGCGGGAATTACCGACACGCTGTTTGAAATTAAAGCAAGGGCGCCGGGCCAAAGGGTTGAGCACAACGTTGGTTTGTACGCGCGCACCTATACACCTGTTCGTCAGAGGAAGAGAGAGAGAGAACGCAAGAAATGTATAGGAATCGGTGTAAAGGCCCTTCCAGATATTTTACATCCAACCACGACTTTCATTCGAAGCCTCTGCCCCCCCAAAAGAATGAAACGAATTTAACGTTTATACGTTTTCCTTATTTCTTGGTAACTTGCCTTTGCTTTGAATTTCCCTTGGCTTTCCTCTTGCGCTGTATCACTCCGTGTGTGCGTATCCCCCAACGTCCCCGCCCTTTCCACCCCTTTCACTGTGCTTCCCCGAACTATATTGCATACGTGGACCCGCACGCACGTACATAGTACACTCGATATGAAAAACGAAATCTCCGAGGGCTTTTCCGATACGCTCCGCAAATAAAGCCGCCCAGTATTATATTACTAGGGACATATGAATCGCCACGATCCACTGGCCAATATATGTGAATCTTGCCTTCTACACCGTACATTCTACTTCCCTTGTCGTTCGTCGCTCGAAGGGGGCTGCCTTCCAGCTCGCCTCTGCCCGGAAGTACGAAGGAACGCCATTATCAGGGCATCGTGAGAACGCTCGCGCTCAAAGAAAACAGCCGCGGGATCGTAAGAGCGTCGAAGTAAAATGACCTGCGAGCAAGCTTCCGGCTCGATCCACAGGGCGACAAGTTTTTCCTTCGACAACCCGCGAAGCGCCCCCGTGTATTTTCATAATCGATTTCGCGTCGAGGGTTGTACACGCGTGGAAGAAGGGCGAAACGGGGGGGGGGGAACAATCGTAGAGGCGAGCCGCGACGCGGATCGATGTGACGCCTTCTGCGTCCGGTCGCCGACGAAATGTGTATGAATAGACAAATCACCTTGTCGCCGACTAACTTTCACCTGTACGCACAACTTCGAGGGTCATCGGACTTCTGCGGGTTCTGAATACGTTTCACCCGAATATTGATAATTGTGTAATTCTGTTGGGTAACGCCGTGACACGGAAACGGTCGATAGCCCGGAAATTCTGGCGGAAAGAATGCATTGGACGATCGGTCTATCACCTATACACACATATCTCGTCGATGGTACGGTTCCAACGGAGAACTTTCTACGACGAAGACGACGACGACCCGCGACGCCGCGTTGAAACTCGAACTTCTCTTGTTCCGGAGGAACTGTACACAGATAAAGCAGTCCGACCCAATGAAAACGAACAAGTGAAACAGCTGTCCGAACGGCTTCTGAAGCGTTTCCAATACTCTGCGAATGGCTGCGAATTCGTAGCGATCAACGAATCGAGACCGGGATCGCAGCACGAGTGTAATGCACACGCACGAGTTAATGATGTTCGTGGGTTAATTTCGGCGGACCGTCTTTCCCGACGAGCGGCGTTGAACCCGTCGAGATAAAAAAAAAAAAATATCGCCACGGATCATCACACATGTATCTCAGCGATAGGTGGACGCGAACAGGATTTGGCCGGCGAATATTGCCACGTTCCAGGGTCACAGTTCACGCCGTTCGGTTATCGCACGACCAGACAGCCGGGAACGAACTCGTGTGTGCAGGTTCGACAACGAATCGTGGAAAAAGTCGTGGCGTGCATTCTCCTATTCGCTTTGCGCCACGGTTACGCGTATAAATTTAAAGGCGAGACCTCACGGTTTCCGCGATAAATACGCGGGGCACAGGTAACCGTGAATGCGGACCGACGAAGAAAGGAGGCATGGTTCTTTTTAGTAATTAAAAATTACATGCCGTGGACCGTGTGCGTCAAAGCGCGCGGCTTCGTTAATATATTCAACCCGTGTGCACCTTTGGCCTTGCAAAAAGACGCGACAAAGTTAGTGCCTATTTCCCCTGTTCTCCGACCTCTCCTACCCCCAACTCGGGGGACCGCCACCACCCTTTTCATTCGGGCCTCTTCCTTCCACTTTCTCCCGTTCGGTCGTTCGTTCCTGCTCTGGTCAAAGGAACGGCCGACCGACGATAATCTTTCCCGATTTTCCGACAGGAATTTTAATTTCATCCGGCGGAACAGCCGTCGATGCCGAGATCAACCTTGCAGTAACGTTTCCGCCTAAAATTCGCGACCCGAGCGGGGCTGTTTCGATTGAATTACCTGGGTTCGAAATATTCTGGAATTTTTCCAGATTGATATCTTAGCCGATACAAGCGTCCCTGTTTAATTCAACGTCGTAGCCACCGTGTGTCGTGCCAGATTACATTTGTAAACGAACACTCGAAACCAGCCATTACAAATCCACACCAGACTGTGCGCACACGTATAACTTCGCAGCTAGTGGCACCGTGCTCGGGGAAAAAAGTCGGAGCGGTGAGAAAAGAACATGTGTTTCACGGTTTTCGGTTACTGTCCGTCCTTCGTCTAAGGTCTCATGTTAATCGGAGGACCTTTTTCCCCGGATCTCCCCCTGAGGGAAAAAAAAAATCCTTCGAACACCCTTTCTATCCGTGCAACCGAAAAAACATGGAGGGCGAAAAAAATCCTGATCTTGACAACCTTTCACGGAACTATCAAACAGTACGTGACTCCGCTCCATTTTATGCACCTCGCTGAACTTCTTCGTCCACCTTTTTTTTCGTACCTGCCCGCTTATTTTTAAACTCCCGACGGTTGTGTGAACACGTCAAGTGGTTTCGAAATCGCGTATATTCGCACTGCTGGAAGGATGCAGTCGAAGATTTTTGTCCACCGCTAGAAACTATTTGTTCATCGTATTATTCACGTTTAAATGAGGGCCGCGGTATCGGAGCCCGGCCCGATAGTAATTTAATTTCCAGCAAAGATGCCCGTTGCAGTTTGCGAGCAACGCGCGAATCGCTTTCAATTTCCATACGTAATTCGTAGTCTAAAAACGTATTCAGGGATCGGCCTTTACTCACAGGTCTGTCACTGGAACTCAGCTGGAATAATAAACAGAACCGGAGTAGTCGATCCAGGAGGGCGCGGATTATTTTCCGGTGGCGTCTCGTAAAGCTGTCAGTAGCATCGTCCAGCAATCGTCACCTGCAACTATAACCACGTGAGTACGATGCACTATACTTTATTCAGCTCGCACGAACTTTACGGAAATGAGCTATAAAGGAGAGACGCGACACGTGTCTCGTACGAAGTTAGAAGGGAGAAACGTGGACAATGTATCGTCGCGATAATCATACTTTGCATTATTGGTAAGAACTATCCGCGTAGAGAATATCGATTATCGTGGCCATCAACGGCACGGTTGAGCACGTGTATCGGGGCATGTTGGGGTGATTTCTAGTCGGCTCATAAATTTATCAATATTCCAATCAAATATTGAAAGGACAACGGACGAACAGAAGGGCGAAAGATTTCGTTCAGGTAGTTCGAGGGCCACGAATTTTCCAAGCGAAATTATTAATAGTAAGAGTACAAGATGATAATCTCGCCGGAGTGATAGAGCGTTATGGAGCAGGTGTATTTTTTTGATGACAAAGTCGAATTGATAGGGCGAGCTACTGCAGCGGTGAATGCAGAACGCAGAGTGTAGAGAATCTCGTTGAGGGAAAGCAATCTCTTGAAAATTCTTCGAAACATGCTAGGACTCCGTGCCTCTTTGTTCAGTATCAGAATGAAAGGGATATATCTTCGCTGGGAAAATTTCGCGAGCAGGAAGAAAATTCGATGCAATTGGTCCGTGCACTTTATGCTCGCGATAGGGGAGACATCCGGTAAGATACGTATTCTGCTTATATCCTCTATGCCACTTCATATTTTTTTCTAACATCTCGTTTCTATTTTGCTCAACGTTCCGTTCGTCCCTTTGTAAAAGCGATATTCGTCGGACGTCGAAGCCGGCCACCCTTTAAAACTATTTTCGCCGCTGAATCGTTTGGCACGAAAGGTGCAATTATTTGCACAAAATGAAAATGTTGAACGTGCATAAAAACTCGGCGCCAGAAGCGTAACTCTTTTTTTTTTTTTCTTCCTCCGGTGTAATTTGCGAAGAGTTTGCCACGATTCGCGGGCGAAACTCCACTAATCGATCGTTACCACGGTCGCGCGTTACGTTTTTGTTTTCCGCGAACAAAAAAAAAAACACGGAAGGGAAAAAGGAAGGGAGATTTATCTACCGTTCACGGCTCCCCCTTTTATTCCCTTCCGTTCGTCGCGCGTTTAAAAACTCGCGCGACAATAAATCGCAATTGATGAAATTCGTTGCGCATTCTTCCGGCGGATTCAATTGGTGGCACAATTTTATTTGAAATTTACGCATCGCTGAAAAAACCGGCTGGCCGAAAATACGAGCGACGCTGTTTCTGCCCGGTCTTTCAGCAACGATGCACGTTCGATAGTGCTTGCTATATGATGCGCTGGACTGGAAAGGGCATGCATTTTTCCCATTCGCAATGATTTTCTCCCATCGAGCCCGTCTATCTCTCTTAGTCGTATCATGCTGAAATCCCCACACCTTCCCGCGCCCCTTTTTTCAAAAATCATTCACGATATACCGAATGCACGAACGCCGCCGGCGCGGGAGCGCATTGATTGCTCGAATCGCGGTGCATTCTGGTCGAGTGCCAAAATCCAATAATTATCGGACTTTTGGACTAGGAGTGCATGGAAAGGAGATAAAAGCATTTTACATCTAGCACAATTTAAACAATTTGATAATATACAATCGACGGGAATCGGGACACTTCGTAGCGGTAAATAGATGGGTCGAGTGGATGACAGTTTGAATAATAATTGAAAGGGGGCCGTCAGAAATTTATTGAAAATAGAATTGCACGCTTCGCGTAATAGTTTCCATTAGCCCTATAGAAATCGATAAAATAATCCCAGCTGAGTGTGCAATGAAACTTTTTCAATTACTCGCTCCTCGGTTTTAATACACCCGTATATCTAGCCGATTTCAATTGACTGTCTGACACGAATTGCCCCCTCGCTCGTTTCCGGATAATCGAGGTCGGGCAAAGACGTTGTCGATGGTCCATCGCGATCCCACGGTGAATCTACTCTTTCTCGCGGAATTAATCAGCGGTGACACACTTTGCATTTTATATCATCGAACGGCGGTTCCTAATATCCGGTTAAAACTAACCAGACACGTAGCCAGGCTTAAGATAAGGTCTTAACGAAAATTTTCCGGACTAATGAAATTCGTCGGTCGGTTAAGTCACATCATAAGCTTCGTATTTATAGCAACCTGAATCTCCCGCGGGAAAGTCTGTATAATACGGTTCTGCGGTGAACGCGGCGAACGATGCAGAACCGAAGTTACCGTTGCAAAGTTGCGGTTTAAAGTTAGTATCTTTGAGCAAGACGACAGGCCTGCACCACAGTAGCAGCGTGATTTTATTTAGCAACATCGGTTTACGCGTACCATGTCCATAGCCACGATTTTCCTTGAAATTCCAATAGCTTTCCATCATTTTATTTTTATTTTTATATTTCACATCTTTTATGCGAAGGAGAAGTCGGCGAAGCGTAGCAGTTCATTTTTAAAACAAAGGCGATGCATCTATTGTCAGTGTATGACAATATTAGCCACGCAGTTGCAATAGTACAGGAATTTTTCGTTCTATCTTAGAGTATTGATATCGCTATACACGTGTCTAATTACTTCTGCAACGACGATTTCATAACGCGCCCTCTTTCCGACGAATCCGTGTTTCGAATCGCGGCTTTCTGCAGTCTGTTCAAGCAAACGGCCCTCGTTCAGACGCTATCCGATCCTCGCACCCTTCCTCGCAAAAATAGAACCGCCTCGAGCACAGCCGCGAAATAATCCTTCACGAAATTTCCTATTAGCCCGAACACGAGTGACACGGGGCCGATTCTCGCGCGTATCCAGCGACGGCGCGCGACGATTAATTGCCTGTCTCGCGATTTTTAAGCGATCCCTAATTTCGCCGGGCAAGAGTTGCGGGGCTGGCGTCGAGGCCTCGAACCCCTCGGTTTGCGATCGTTATATAATGTTTCGCCTTAATTGCGGATTCGACCCCCGACAGCCCGCACACTGGCTGCCCGGCCTGCAACTCCTGCTAGCGATACACTTTTAATTGCGTCCAGATTTGCAATTCAGATTTTCCGGCCCGCGACTCGACGCCTCGCTCTTGCATAGGTATAACCGAAATTCGAAATTCGCTCGAGTGCTGATGGAAGACAAAATACCCTTCACGCATAACGTTGCTATCCCGAGGGGAAATCCACGATCACCTTGATATCGGGCAGAGAAATCCTTATTGGCCGCGAAAAGGCTATTTCCGTCTGCGATGTATGCGTCGGACAAGCGGGGAAGATAAAGTGGCCGTGAAGATTTATTTCAGATACTCTGATTGCATTAGCACTCCGTTCGGGTCTTGGCTATTATTTGACAGTAATACGGTCAGATTTTGGTTCAACAATTTGGCTAAAATAGCTCCGCTTGAAATATTGCTCGTACTGTATGATAACATCGTTGAAAGATACGAGACGCTAAGACGATTTCGCGGCGCCGAAACGGATTTACCGAATCGCGATAAATATCGTCTGGTGGAATCGAATATTTCCAATCCTCTGAATTTATGCCCGATCCCGTGGAGAAGTGTGGCGAAGTGTGGAGAAAACGACGCGCTCCTTCGCCAATAAAATAGTTCCTCCTGAGGGTGGTATAGCAATGGGAATCTACACGCTCGATAATAAAACTCGTGGAACTTCGTTAGCACTGGTCTGCGGTCGTTGCTTAGCGCGCGGCATTAAAAAGTTTTCGGAAAAACAGCCACGACTTGGAAGTTCCCCCGGTTCTTGCACACCGCGATGAAAACGTTCTCCCCAATGGAGCTCCGGAGCGAAGAAATGCCGTTGAAATATCTGGGTTACGATCCCCGTAAAAATGATATGCAAATGGTTACGTGAACGCGATCCTTCCATAGGCAAACTGAAACTTTGTGATAAAATATTCCCCCTTTGGCGAGGGCCAGGGGCGAGGGCCAGGGGCGAGGGAGATTCAGTCGGCGAAACAAATTCTACTTTCCCGGCGATCAGTGTCGGTAGTAAATTTGAAATAAAACTATTACGGTCCGCGACGAGTAGCGTAATTTCTCGTTGGAGTTTCCGTGAATATACCGATTATAATTCCTCCGTATCGATTTGAAATTCTGTTATGAACTTGTCCGCGAAAGAATTCCACCCTTAAGCTGCTACGTGTAATGCGTACATGTGAGTACGGGTATCAGCATTACGATCGCCTTTCGAAACGTAAATATTTCCGTGGACGCAGTTGTTCAGTAGTCAAATAGAGATTCCTTAACGGAATACCATCCATTCAGGGGGGGAATCAGATTGGCCACGATTCAGCATACAGTGCGCGACTCGATAAGTAGCTCGACGGTTGCCGGAGACGGATGGTTTTTAAAAGGAGATCGTTGCGCTCTATGACCGGTATAATTTTCATTCTGTACCCCTTATCGGTTTTCCAATATATGCCCGGCAGATGCTACCGTTCCGCCGATAAGATGACCGTGGACTGGAATCGAGCGAGGCGAGGGGATGAGGGATCGATCGCGCGTCCGATTCTTTCCGTTTGAAGGAGCCGCTGTTAACCTCGTACAGGCTCCTCGAACACCGCGATACGTTCTCATTCTTCGACAGTGTGTTGGCAGTGCAAAAAGGGGGCCAAAGGCGCTCTCTATCGCGGCGGGTGTTGCCATGACACCATGAAACCTCCACCCTGCTTCTAAATCTTTCCTTCCATCACCCCTTTGGCCTCCTCGTCCCCCCGACGTCGCTGCTCGTGCAAGTACACGCGGCCGTGCAACTACAGTTTCTTGCCTCGAATTTGCTCGGGGATCGCTCGCAAAACAGCGAGCCTTCAACCGCGAGCCAAAGCTATTCGAGCGTACCGTCTGTCGAATCGACGCGAGTTTTAGCGGGCGTTCGTCGGGCTTCGATTCGTGCCTGTTTTCTCCGCCACGATTTTTCTACCGGGGTGAAACTGATTGGTCGTAGCCCAAGGGGATGGCAACGATGTCGATGATGTAATAGCGTCACTCTGGTTGTTGCAACCAGAAATATCTCGATTACCTTCCTTTCGGGTTGCAATTTAAATTCCATAAAAACAATAATCGTGATTATAAAATCGCGATAGACAGTAGGCCGGAAATATTACGTACGATGCTAACAATGATAAAAAGAATTTGCTCGCAACCGACCCCGACTGCCGAAGAAAGCATGGAGCATCCAGTCCGGTCTCGTTCTCGCGGGGAAAAACGAGCACCGCGCATGAAATGTTATACGAGCTTGTTCCCATCGCGAATTTCACCGGCGTGCCCGATTCCGCGCCATTACGCTTGCACAGCTTAAAGCCACGATGCAAAATCTCTTTCTGGCAAGGACTCCCAACATCCCTATCCATTCGAAAATGCAGCCTGGCTCAGATCCAACAGCGTCCTGCTCTTTCTCCTTTAGTACCCTTCCTCTTTGACGCCGCGTCTTCCGATGTCGTACATCCTGCCTTT
This sequence comes from Nomada goodeniana, assembly GCA_963969485.1. NCBI lineage: Eukaryota > Metazoa > Arthropoda > Insecta > Hymenoptera > Apidae > Nomada > Nomada goodeniana. The sequence continues at coordinate 2,911,109 of OZ018303.1, read as the reverse complement.
CTGCACATTTCGCAGTCATCCTCTGCCCTCCGCCCCGCCCCCTCCCCGCCGTTGAAAACTTTCCTACGACCACCTCGGCCTTCCCGTATGCTTTTTTTGTACGCTACCATTCGTCGTAGGAAAACGATCGCTGGAGTTCTTTGATTGAACTCGTTTGAATGGGCAGGAACAAACTTTCGTCGCAGAATTCACCGAGGAATTGGCAAAAAATCGCAACGCGGAGGAAACGTTGATTTACGTTTCATTTCTACGGGTAAGGCGAAGAACACGAACCGCAATTCGTAATAGATAATTGAAGTCTCTCACCGTGCGCTGCGCCATTTGTAATACACGACGGGCGAAATTCTTTCGGCGCGGTTCCTCTTTCTCTGGCGGGTGTTCAAAGAAGGGACGGCGAGAAGAAACCGGGGCGAAACATTTTCGCCGTTTACAGTTAAGGACCACTCAGGCGGTACACATTGCTCCCCATTTCCAGCGGGACCGGTCGTTTCAAAACTCTTGCAATTTTGATCGAAAACAAGCACGCCCGTCCTCGCTCACCAGAACGCGCACCCGTCATCGGCTGTGCCCCAGACGGCCGAAAAACAGGATTCCGATCCAATCGTTAATGAATTGCCGCGGTGCATGATCGATGCCGCGCTGGAGGGCCGTGAGTGCCGCGCAGCTTTTCTTCCTTATGAAAATTTACCGTCGTACGGGGCTGGATTTATCGGGGGTTGAATTCACCGGCGTCCGCCGGCCAGCCATTCCGAACGATAAATTTCTTGGACTTTATCCAGCCACGTTCGTCCGTGTTTGTCTTGCGTTTAAACCTCGCTCGTTTTCACGCGGGGCGAAGGGGGGGCCGGGAACTCCCCCGAAATTCTTCTTCGCGCGAACCAGCCATCGCGTCGCGCTTAATTGGCCGGCAACGAGATTCGAGATTCTGCCCTCCGCTTTGATCGAGCGGAGCGGAAAAGCAAATGCCATGAAGGTGTCGAAGGCGATGGCGACGTCTTCTCACGTTTTCATCCCCAATTTTCCACGCGAGCCGAAGTCCTCCACGGACGACGGCAAGGTTGTTTCGTACGAACGAGCCGAGGGTGGTTCAAACGCGAAATGAAACAAGCTCTGCCCCGTAGCTTCTTGTCCGCCCGCCGGGTGCGCGAGGGTGGAGAAAATTTGCGCGAAGCCAGTTAGCGGGCTCGATTCGGCGACAACCGGGGGAAATTGATAATTCTTAAAGAGATGTAACGCGTGCCGCGAACGCGAACGATAACGACGTACGAGCGGTTCCATCGATTCGGACCACTTCGACGATTAGGTAGCAACCGCGGCCATTCTCATCGGCAAGATAAACTCGGCTTTCCTAGACCTTCTTAGCCTTTGTTACGCGGTGCACGCGGGCCGAGGAAGAGACAAGTCGTAAGGGCGTTTCGAGGGCGGCCAAAGAGCCGGAGGAAAGGGTGCTGGGCGAACGACAGAGAGGCGCATGGGGATGAAAACGGGCAGGGTTGAAAAAAGGACGGAGCAGGAGAGAGGAGCACGGCAAATGGAAAAGAAATTCCCATTACTTTGGGGGAGAGACGTCTAGTACCCTTCTTCTTCATCTTCCTGCCGGTCTTCGCCTTCCTATGTCTACTCCTTCTTCGTCCTCACCTTTACCGTTTCCTCCACTTCCTCCTACGGTCTGGTACGGCGGCCTCCGTGTTCCAAGGGGACACGGTTCACGCATGTGCCGGGGTCATTCTATCGATTTCTATGGTTCCGCTGGCAGTCACGAGGAGGCGTAGCCAGAGTCGCGCACTCGCTGCACCAGCACGCCACCCAAAACAGCCTCGCGTATCGTTGCAACCGGGTTGCCTTTTCAAGGTTAACCTACACGTATATGTGCACGCATACATAAACGAACACCGCCACCGCCGAAAGTGTCGGTAGCCCCGTCTTGAGTGTTCCGCCGCGATCAAGCTTTCCCTCCGTTTTCTATTTTCCATCGCGTGCGCGTGTCGAACGGTGAAACGTTATTGAGAGAGCCGGTGAATCGTCGGCGATATTTGGTGCAATCAACGGAAATCGTCGTGGTCGCCGTCGCTTGTGATTCCAGATTCTCTTCCTTGACCAGTGTGATACTTTTCTACGGTGAGTAATCAAAGTGCTGTTCACGGTGTTAACGTACCCTCTTTCCTCGAAGTAACAAAGCGTATCCGGCGGAGTAGCGTCTCCTTTCTTTCGACCTCTGAACCGTCCAATTTCCGGAACAGAGTGCGCGACTTTCAATTGCCCGTTAAGCGTCCCCGCGTGCACGACGGGCCAATTTCATGCTGGCGGCCGCTATGAAAATTCAACGTGTCGAACCTATTTCGCCGTGGATCGGTTGGGTCGGCGGGATTTGCGAAGGTGGCTGGAATAAATAGCCGGCCCCGGCGTTCGCCGCGTCCCCATAAGGGTGCAACGAGCCGCGATCACAATTAACCGACGGGCTAATTAACGTGAACCGCGTGCACGCCGTTTCGAGCATTTCCTCCGCGTTGCGCGGAATACTCGTCCGCGTTATTGTCCGACGACCGTGTTTCGTGTAAATGGACAATCGATCAGGCACACAGGCGATATCACGCGAACGTGAAAGCTCCCCCAACGCTTTCATGCTTAGATATTCTCGAGACAGCCGGGGGAATGACCCGGGACGTTCCCGTTCCGATTTATAATCGTGGAAAGGGAAAAGATATTAGGTGGATTATAGATCGCGTGTATGAAAATTTCTTTCGACGTTACGCGATCGTTACAGAAGTCTCAGCGTGGTTTCTAATAAATCTGGGTACCGAACGAATTAATCTCGACCGGTTGCCCGAGGTGGAACGATCTATACATGTTATTTGCTTTCTTTTCCCTCTGCTATGATGAGAGGACTGAATGCTACAATTTATTAGAAAATTTCGTAGCTTCTTGAGGTCTATTTTGTAAATCCACCATGACCAAGCGCGATTTATTATTTGCAAGTTAGGCTGGGAACAAAATAATAAAAGACATTCGCCAAAGAAATGAAATAAACCTCCCTGTATCTGCCATCCGGCAATGCTATCCCCCGTGCAATTATAACAATCATAACAGCCTGGCTAATTCCACGGGAAAAGTACTATCCATACATTCAGAAGAAACGTCGAAGTCTCGCGGGCGGATTCCGCACGCCACTTCGAGAATTACGAATCTCGACGAAAGTAGCTCTCAAGAGCCGCAACAACAATCGACACGCTGAAAGGGACGCGACAAGGCTCATCGCCGTCTCTCCCGAAAATTTGGGTGAAATTCGGTTGGCCACTCGACGGGTTAGGCGCGACTCGGTCGCCGACAATACGCGGCCGTGCCCGTTTTTCAGAGAATGTTTCTTCTTCTCTCCCCCATTTCGACGCGATAAACGCCGTTATCTTTTGTCGCCGCCACGATAATCCAAAGAACCGTCGTTTCAGTTCTTTGGGCTACAGGTCGGCTACAGCAACGCCGGCGATGAACTAAACGCCTGTGGCTATGTAACCAGGAGCAGAAAGTCGACTGAGTAATTCTCGAGCTTGTTAGGAGGAGCACATCGTCGTGGATACAGAGACCCCGGCGGTTTTCCCTCTTCCTCTGCGTCCGTTCCTTTTCTCGTTTCTGCCCTCCCGGCGTCGTAGACTCCTCTCGCTTTCCTTCCTCTTTCCGCCGACCACCCCTTCCGTCCCCCGTGTTTCCCAACGCGCTTGTGTACGCGAGTATGTTTTTTTTTCTTCTCCTCCTCTTCTTCCTCTTTTTTCACTCTCTGTCTGCACCTATCGCCTCGGCTCTGTCCCACCGGGTAGCGTTAGGTAATTCGAAAGCAATTTGAATTGACGTGCACAGGCAGAGGAAAGTAATTACGGGGTGGTGGTAAGCGCGAGACGCGAGCTCCCGGCCTCGGTGGATCGTGCACGGGTATATATGTATACCTGGCCGACGTACGTCTGCCACGCACAGGGAATGCCACGCACACACGCCCGCCTCTGTACACCGTATCACGGTTCGCGGTTAGATTGATTAAAATTTACTATGCAAATTAGATTGCGCCTCGCAGCGGTGGCCGCGGCGCAGCCCGCGTACGAAGAACCACAGGCTGAAAAGATGAATCGTTATCATTAGCATTTTTCAGAATTGACGGGGCACCGTGCACCGATATTATCGTATCAACAGTTAAACCATCGGATTACCCTGATACCGCCTCGTTTCATGGAAGCTGTATGGTCGATACTCCGCTGTGCAGACCATGCCCTCGCATATCTCTGCTGTACAGTGTGTGCCCTCGGATCCCCGTGTATTAGTTCGTCTAGAACTGTCCTATTAGCGTTGGGCCAAAAATTAAAGATGATCGTTGAGCACATATTTGCTCCCCTCGCCCCCCCCCTGACCTATCCATCCAATCTTCTATTAAAGATTCCACGCAAGTCTTGTCTGCGACCCGCAGACAATTTTTTTTTTTCCCTAGGAAAAGCTTATCCACGGGGTCGTAACCGGGCGAAGAAATTCGTCTTTCCGCTAGATCGGTCGGAAGCGGCGCGATTCGCGACAGAGCGGAGGGAACACGAGGGTGAGTTTCACCCCCGAGGCATGTACACGCGCGGTAGGCGAATTGATCGCGTTGGGGTAGAATCATCCATCACCAAGTGACAGACCCGAGCTAAACCCCTCCTTGCCCCACCCCTCGTGGAGAGGTGTCCCTCTCTCCCTTTCTGACAAGAGGAATGGACAGCGGCATAGGGGACGGGGCGAAAAGGATGGGGAGGTGTGCGAGAGAGGGAAAACTGTGGCGCCCTCGAACGACCGGCGACGAACCAAACAACCCCCTCAACAATGCCCAAGAGATCCCACGGGACGGCGCATTCTGTGTTTTCTCTTTTTCTTTTTTCCAAACCCCTACCACGGCGGAACCCACCCCTCCCAACGGTCCCCTCCCTCCCTCCCATCTCAGTTTACTCTCGTTGCCGTTTGTCGATTCGCCCGTAACGCTGCTGACGTTGGCCTCTCGCGAAAATCGAGACGCTTAATTGCGTGATCGTCTCGTTTAAAGTGGCCCTTCCACTTGTACGAATGAGAAACGAGGCATGGAGATCGCGGGGTGCGTGTTTTAAACGAATGTCGCATAATTCTGGAGTGGATGAAATGGTTCCGCACCCGCGGGAAGGGGGGTGGGGGCAAGAGACGGATTTGCCGCCCGAATTCAGATGTTTCGTTAGCCACCGCTGTACCATCGATTGAGCCATCCAGGTGCAACAAAGTGCATCCCCAACCGGAGACTTCCCTTCGTTCAGAAATACGGGACCCCAGCATACATATTGCGCCGTCATGCCGCTGTGCGTGTCGTGTCTCCCTTCGGTGCATTATATCGCGGTCAAAACACCCCGATCCTCGACCCCCCCCCCCCCACCACCTTTCTTTACGAGTTCTTTCCGAAACTGTCATTGCGCGTTCATTACTTCGTACGTCTCTCTTACCGGGCTCGGCTATTATGTAGCGGTGGACAAAAGGGACTACTATTTCTAGCCGCAGTGCGTATACCCCACTGTTTAGCGAGAAATTTCACCCCGCAAAAGCTTACGGGACATATGGACGATGGACCCCCTCGAAAACGTTAATCACGCTCAACCGTTTCTAGCGAGGAGTCCATCTGATTCCCAATGATCCCGGGGAAAATTTAACTGAAACACGTTGTCCCGGCAACGATCGTTCCGTAATGAGAACGTGCAACCGGTGGAACCGCGACCGTTCACTCGAAATTCGTGCAGCCTGCTCTGTCGCCTGCGGACGGCGCGTTACTCGCGTCGGGGTAGGTGCACCGTCGTCCCCCTCCACCGTCGGCTTCGTTTCCCGGCATTGATGTGCTTCCTCGGCGGCACGACGGCAATTTTCTTGATCACGCGACACGAAAGGCGGAAATCAATAATACGGCGCGGGAGGTAATGCGTCCTAAATTGGAGCACAAGCCCCGGCTACGTGTCATCTTGTTTGTCTCTGCGCCAATTCAGGCACGGGGCTTAACGAGCGCCGATCGTTTAACGTTCTATAGATTGCCAACCATTTATAGCTACCGAACTAACGAGACACGGGGGCGGGTAATGACATGTTTCGTTCGCGATTTCGTTCTCGTCGCGATCGACGGAACTCGGAGAGGCGAGTCGTTCAGTGCACGGGACGAATCTCGCTTCGATTAAGCGAGCGACGTAATTCAATTTTATGCAAATCAATGAGGAAACACTGCACAGCGTTATACACGCACACCTGATGCCCCTGAAACGCGATATGCACTCTCCAAAAGAAGTACGCCCGCGCTCGGTTTACTGTATTCCGCGAAAGGTAAATCCCGCGGAGGTACACGGTTGTTCGTGACACCGGAGAGGAACAAGAATAGAGAGGATAACGCTTTGAAAGGGGTAGAAATATCCGCATCCGTGCTATCGCGCGCGGTAGAAAAGGTCTCGTGTTCCTCGTAGAACACCGATAGAAGCCAACAGAAGCGTTTCTTACGACATTTCTTCGGGGAAACAGCGGTGCACCCGGCGCCGCAGCCGCCTCGGTCCCAGGGAAACGAATATAACGCGACCGACCGAGAAGTTCCGCTCGGCGCACAATGTGCTCCGCGGGTTAACATTGTGCGAGGTGCAGGGGCCGATAACAGGACACAAAAGGAAACGTGGCCCAGATCGGAACGCGGGCGGAACGGCGTGGCGTGTATACACGGCCTACCTTATTCATCTCCGAGCAAACTCTCCGGAGGCTGGGACGAGAGTTTGATACGCGAGGCGGGGAAGCATTATGATCCTGTAATGGACCAATATTTGGCTACGTACGACGAAACGCCACCACGATTCACGCGCCGCCTCCCTCCTGGCCGTTCGTCCTGTCAAATCGTGATTCAGGGGTCGGAGTCGCCCGATGCACGCCTTACCGAGGAACCCGAAGGATGTATATTCGACTTGCACGTGCGCGTACCTGTATCACGCGAGCGTAAACTCGAATAGAAGCAGAAACCATGGCGTAGGAAAAATTGTACGCCCGGAGTACCAAGACGTTATTTCGCTTTGAAGATCTAGCTGGAATAGAAAGCCCTCTGGCTGTGTTACACCAGAATATTTGATTAACGAGAAAGATACGAAGCGGCACATTTTTCTGCGAACCTGCATTCAGAAATTGCAATTCAGTCGCGAGTCACGCGAATGAGACGAAAATACGGCGCGGAGCCGCGGCAAAATTAATCCGTGCCGTTCTTCCAAATTACTGGACAGAATTTCGTGTCAACGTTTCGGTCGAACCGCGTTTCAAATGGTTCGGAATTTCGTTCACCAGCCGCGGGAACACTCTGATCTTTTAATGCAACAGGAGTGCTGGGACAGATAGGTACGTGCGCGCGAGCAAGTAGAAGTGCACAATACGGATGGAAGCAATCTCGGTAACGTTTTCCCGTAATGTCGCGTCTAACTTCGATGCACTCCCGGCACTTCTGGACACGCGGGAATGAAACAATTCTGCAACACCGCGCGGCGACGGTTTGTTTCAGAGTAATTGTATGCGAAGCTGGATATATTCGGGAATAGGAATCGATGCCATCGGCGAACCTGTCGTTGGGGAATGTGTCACGTGCACGAGGCTATCGCGAAAGATTTGCTTAGGCTTCCTGGTTCCCCTAAAGTTTGCTTCGCAGTAGATCCCGCATGCAGGAACGTCAAATTTCTCCACCCTTATCTACTCTACTCTAACACCAGGACCGCTCTTCCGCGGCAGGGTAAATGGATACGAACTGTACAATATCGTACACTCTCGAGCGAATACATTTCAGGGAAATATAACACCGCGGTAAACCGCCCTGCGTATCTCTACTGGTTTTCGTAGAATAAAATGGTCCCCGCTATAAATTCATTACGATTTGACAAATAACATAGTTTACGGTCATTTTAATTCTTTTTACAGCTGTGTATCTTTTCCCAGTTTTTGTTCCTGAAATATTTTCGCCGAAATATGTCGACTTAAATATTTCTGCCGAATGTCTACGATGCCCTTTTAAAACCAGGCGTATCTTTGCTAACAGAACACTTGGCGTCGAGGAGACGTGTACAATTAAAATAATTTTCCACGTCCATGCTCTCGCGCGTGAAACACTTACGTATCCGGCGGTACGAAATTCCCTCCCATCGATTTGTCGGGCAGAAACGAGAAAAGTGTGCAGCTTCGTCGGCGAATATTCTGGGAAACGTTAGTTCAGTAGCGTTCGTAGGCGTCGCGCAGAGTATACTTTAGCCGTCTAGAGTGTCTTCCAGCACCGATTCGCCGGCTGTTCGGTGTCGCACGCTCGAGGATCCATAGAACCTGTGCACACTGGCTGTCATTACCGAGTCCTCGGCCCGGATGTGTAAAGTGTAAAGAGGTCTGTAACTTCTGTCCTCGCGCTCTGTTCAAACGTATCGATGACGCGTTTGCGAACGCCGCTATCGAAATACGCCTATCTCCCCGAGTAGATTCGGCGACGTTCGAATAAAACCGGGCGCTCGTCCTCTCTGCGCTCGAGCGCGAACAACGCGTGCATCGTAACCGAGGCCTGTCGATTTGTAACGTGCAGATGAGCATCGGTCGGAAAACGGGATACGTATTCGTAACGAGGATACTTTTTCGCCGAGAGGGAACGTCTCTGACGCGAATCGACGTGTACACAACAGCGCGACGATCGCGGAGGCAAGTCACGACGACGCTATTCATCGTCGTTGCCGTGCGCTTTTCCCGGTTTCAACCTCGCGACATTTGCAACGTGACGAGAAGCCGCGGAGGAGCCGCTGTATGTTTACCCGATCGTATCCTCTCCAGACTGTCTTTCCCATTTTATTTCTCTCTTCCGTTCGCGACGATTCCGTTGAATCCGCTACCTCTATAAAGTGGTTAGCCTCTGTACGCGTGTACACATAGTACACATAGGTTGATACCATTGTCGCGTTTAAACTAACGATGCCCTCGGCGTGCATCGCGTGCATACGTATTACCGTAAACTTGCTGCACAAACGATCGTTTGCCCGGCCGAGGATTGTGAATGACGGGGAAGGCTCGTGCCTTCTTTTATCGCCTATCCCGGCCGCCCTTGTGGAAACGCGGAAACTTACCCTCGAACGCGCCACGGGTGGCGTCGTTAATTCGGTAACATCCTAACCGGGCCACGAGTAATCTGAAAGATGCGCCGTCCACGGTCGCGGCAACCCCGACCTCGAAACTGACGCGACAAGTGGCCGCGGGGTGCGAGCTTTACGAGCGTTTAACGACCGATTTATCGGTCGTTGAAACGGGAAGAGAGACACGAGCTAGACAGCAGGCCGTGCCCGTCGGGCGACGTTCGCTCTTCCTCCTTCCCTTTTGCCGCGAACCAGACGCGCCACGTGACCCGCGCAGATAACAGGCAATCGTTCGATTCCGCGACAGGATTTGTCGTTTCCGATTTTTGAGCGATCGCGCAGGTAGCCCCGTTGCTCATTCGTCGCGCGTACGCTCGTTTCCCCGAAGCCCCCGTCGTCCTCGTCGTCGTCGCAGTCGACGGGGATATTCTCTTATTGGCATCTCGCGCGAGTCCCGAGGCGACGGAGGTCAACATCCGTCCGCCTCATCCACACCCCGGGATTCCTATCTCTCTTAGTCATCTTCTGCAATGGTGTTCCGTAAAAATGTCTGCCAGCGAGACAAAGGGATCGATAAGGCTGGCTGCGCGTACCCAGACCTCGCGCGGGTGTTTCCCGATCAATTCGTTATCTCCTGCAGATCGTTTCGGGGAGCGTTTGCTTTTCGAGAGGGTGGCGGACGCGTTACCGATCCGCTCGAAATTTATTGCGCCCCCGCGCGATTATCGCGACTTTAACTCGACGCGGAGGACCAACGCTCCGGTGTCAAATGCGTGCGTATGTTCGCGAGACGTTCGTTTAGAAGATCGAGCAGAAGTTCCTCGAAGTGTCGCGACGAGGGGATCGAAATAGAGGGTCGTTTAAAAAACTTCGAGGTCAAACTCTTCTCAGCCGCTCCCCCACGTTCATGACAATTATCCAGCGAATCGCACTCCGAATTTCGCCCCGCGTATCCGTTCAGCTCGGGACATCATTACGGCGACCCCGTAGCTAGAGATCGGGCACGGCATCGCGAAATCCACCGTCTAGGTCGATCGACCGGCCGAGGGTCGGGGGAATAGTTCGCGGAGAATTTGGAATTCCATCCGGTCGAGTCGAGTGCTTCTGTCTAGCGTGTGTCCGCCGGTGCACGAAAGCACTTCGCCAGGAACGGACAATTATCGGTCGGTTCGTGAGCTGGAATAAATTTCGAGCCTCTGGTCCCCGCTGCGGCGGCACGGCGATCGTCGTTAGAAGACGGGCAGTTCCGTGAATCCTTCGAAGCGTGAATTAAGACGCGCGCGACGCTGCGGGTCGCTCGTAAAAGAAACGCGTGGTCGAGTGGTCGTTTTGTGATATTCTAACGGGACGGCGGAGCGAACGCGTCGGTGTTTACACTGACGACGTAAGGCGGCACTACCGTGAACGGTGTAAACACGCGTTTACCTCTAATGGTCACTGAAACGTCCGGTGTAACGACGACGGCCGTTCGACCGCCATTAGAACGCTCAGCAATCTCCCATAATGGCCTCGGCAAATTGAAATCCCGTGAAATCGAATTTTCACGCGGACCAAAACGACCGACGAGAGTTATCAATCCTTTCCTGTTCCGAGGCTTTTATGTGATTATCGACTGGCCAGCGTGAAGTCACTCGTTCCATACGGGCGTTCCGGGAAAAATAGTCATTTGACGGAATTGTTAGGAACGCGTTAACAAGACTTTTGGGAACACTTGTTAGGAACGTGCCTACGGAAAGTCGTTTTACGGAAATTCAACAGATGGTTAGCGTGGTGCGTTTTGCTTGTTGATTTACATTATTCCTGCGATTTATTCCGGCGTGTCCGCTTCCCTAATCGCCGACGTCGTTTTCTTAATTAAATTTTCCTTTTTTTTTTTTTTTCTTGCCGCCCACTCCGCTGCGCGGGCGAACGAGATTTATTCTAATTTTTCCTGCCGGTTCGACGTGGTCTCGAATAAAACGTCGGGTTCAAGGGTTTAATGGCACCATCGGGGTGTTATTAAGGCAGTATTTCACATGGAAATGAATGGTAATTACTCGCGGACAAGTACGCCGCTAAATGCTAATTACGAGCGCTTGCCAGCCGTGTTCCAAAATACAACTCGCCGAGTCTCGGCTGCCAATGCACGAACATTAAAGAAACCGTTTAATAAAAATTCCAATGCGTCAAATGGCGAGCTATCGTTCCCTTTGAAATGCGTACAAATATCGAAACGTTGCGCGATCAATCCCACGTAAACTAGAAAAGCGTACACGTGTCTACGGCGACGCTCGGCGACAATCTCACGACACTGCCGGCCAGTTCGTATTCTCAATCAGTTTTAGGGGGTCGTGAAATTGCTGCTATGTGTCACTGGATCAGAAGCACGGGGTCTGTGCTTGGTGTGTGACAACGCAGGATGACGTAAACCCGCGTTGATACGTCGCGTAATAGCCGATCAGATAATTTCCATCGCTTCCATCGAACCTGTCAAGTCGCTTGTCCGCCGTGCGCGTGGGACAGACGTGCACGGTGGGTCGGTGGGTCGGCCATTGGTATGAAGACGTAATTGAACCGGCTGACAGTTTCCGAGCATTCATTTGACGTGTGACATGATTCAGAAGCGTCCAGCCGTTGTCACTTCTTCAATTGCCTCCTCCGTCGCAGGCAATCATCGTCCTGCGAGGCCTCACGAGAATCGCGTCGCATCGTTGCCCTACCACCATCGCGATTTCCTTTCTTATCTGTTGCGTCTGCAGCGCGTAACTGGACGCCCAATCTGCAGCCTATGAATGTGGGAGCTTTCGAAACGGAAGTTGGAACGATAGTCGTCGCCGTCGACTCGTTGGCGAACCGGCGGCGGGGTTTCGTTGGGACGCGTGGGTCGCGGGTGCAGCGGCGGCGCGAGACGGGAATGCATGGTGCGATAGAAAGGTGGAAATCAATGAAGCCGTAATATATATTCCAGCGCATGTCGCGGCAGATAAATTGGCAGCCCGTTCAATTTCGGGCGTCGCGCGGATCTTTTATCGCGACGGCGACGACGCTTGGCGAACCGCTTTGCATCGGCCAACAATCGTTTCACGGCCGACATAAATTTCCGGCGCACGGTTTACGAGGAAAGATCGCCCGTACAAATATTCATCGCGATCGCATTCCGCCCGGCGATCGCCGTGCAAACGGCAAATAAACCAGCGAGTGGTAACTCGAAACGTTCATCGCCGGTGATCAACGTTGCATAGAGTACGCGCGCACCTGAAAAATCGACAACGTCGAACATCGTAGCGTGTCCCGAAGCAAACGATCCCGATCTCGACCATCGTTGAAATACCGGCGAAATAACAGCCGGTCGAATAACTTCTAATGAATTAATAATCCCCGGTTCGCTTCTTCTGAAACGAGCCGGGCACAGGTAGCCGCGTGTGTACACACAAAGTCCCACCCCGCGATCGGATTGAATCGTTCGCGAACGTAACGGCCGACGGTAACACGCGATTCTCGAAGAAAAGCAGAAGAGTTTTCTGGTATAATGCACCGCCCGGAGGAGATCCCTTAATAACACGGTTGCTGGTACAAGCTGGATCCGTGGGGCAAGATACGAGAAGCTAAAAAGTTAATCGTACCGGCGAGCCACGGCGGGGAATGAAACGAATGAAAGACAGACGGAGAGAGAGAAAGCCGTGGCTTCCTCCGAGACAGTGATTATGTTAATCGTTGCGCCAGGTTCCAGGTATTGATAACGGTATACTTGCGACGGCAGCATGAGACCGTGCACCTTGCTGCAGATTATACCTGGCTAACTCGATGGTAAATAGAAACCTTACGCGATAACGAGCGCTCCGTTTCGTCTTGGAGGCTTCATCAGGTGAATTATCAACGCGGCTGGCATGTATTCGGCGCGGCTGTACGTCCGTGCGCCGCTACCACGGCGTCGCGTCGCGGAACCTGTTTATCGTAGCGTTTAGTTGGAAGCGGTCATTTTTGCTGAGTATTAATTGTAATTATACCCCCGGCGCTAATTGCACGTTATTAGATAGCGGAGTGGCTGGCAAACAAACGTCAAGCTGTTGCTGCTCGCTCGTATCCGTGGTTGCCGCTTGGCTGATGTGTTAACTGCGGAGACCGGGCTTGCTGCGCGAACGGGTTAAACTCTGTCCGTTCGCGGTACATATTTCTTGAAACGTTTAGCAGCGTGTACGGGTAATTTAATGGTCCGTCGGGGTGGACGCGAGATTCTAATGGAATAATCTGACGGCGGTGCACGGCGACTCGAAGATGCACGTTTTCGTTCGCAAGTGCATATCTCGGGTTACGTTCGTTTTTGTCGAAGGAACCATCATTCGTGCGAAGGGTTCGCAGTTTCGAATGTCCTGCAATTTCGATCGATCTGCTCGGTCGACTGATAGACTGCACGGCCGCGCACCAACGAGACATTTCACGCGTCTCGAATCGCAACCGTGCCGCCGTGATGCACCCGAATTCTTCTATCCCGAATGTATTATTCGCGAGCAAAGATTGCGCCAGGAGTCGCGCCTTATCAATTCGGACGGGTCATTCGTGCGAGAGAACATCGAAATATTGGGCACACGGTCCCTCGCGAGATCGAGGTTCCCCATCGGTGGCCAGACGCGTGTAACGAGTCCCGTGTCGACTCCGCGTAGAAATCACATTTTCGTTTCGAAATTCTGCGCGTCGTTTCGAGTCCGCCGTCGCGTCGGCGATACGCATCGTATAATTGTGCATCGCGTGCATCCGTTTTCGCGGAAACCAGCTGCTATCGGATTTTTCTCGATACTCCTTGCCCGAGCGGGGTAATTCCACCGATTCCCGGTAATCATAATCGCCGATCGTTCTATTGTGCATTCTAACGTTTCCCTCGAAACCAGCTTCATCCTTTTATCCGTGGAGCGCGGTGCAATCATTTCGCGCGTTTCTAGGAAATGCGCGCGGGGAAACGCGGCAACAATTGTCAGGGAAAACGATGGAAGATAATTCACGGAGTAGACGGAACGGCGAAACACTCGAATCGATACGACGGGTCTTCCTGGCACAACGGGACGAGGACCCGTCTACAAAGCTGGCTCGAAAAAAAAAGAGGGGATTGCGAGATATAACTCGATTACAGAACCTTGAGCATCCTTTATGTTTCGCTAGCGCGTTTTCCTTCTCCTCCGTTGAAGTACGCCTGCGACGGGTTAATTTTCTACCACCCCCTCGCTCTCGAGTTCCGTTCGCAATTCTCCGTTCCCGTGCCGTCGCTCCTTTACACGCGGAGCGTAGCTGCGAAAAGGAAGTCGCGATAGAAATTGTAAGACGCGCGCCGTTGCTGCCGTCCCGGGGAATTGCCGCGTTTACAGTGGATCGCGGAGTCGAGGGGAAATCGGAGCTCGATGCTGCTTACTGCACTTCGGGATTGAAACGGAAAATTCGAGTGTCGGATAATCAATATCTTGCGATTGCTATATCGTTGATAGCGGATTTGTAGCTTGAAATTAATGCTATGGTTGCACGAGGCGTACTTAACGCCGAACCGGTGCTTCAACCGAAACTTCAATTAAACGTATACCTATTATATAAATAATTTATTGCATCCACTGTCGACGTGTTATTCGAAAGTCGACAGAATCGCCACGCTGCCGCTACATCTTTTTATCCCACTGCCTTCCAAATTATTCAAGCATTCCGGCCCGATCCGACGATACGTATCTCTCTGCCCGAACGATACTCCGTCGAATCGTGCTTCTCGTTTGAGCACCGCTGCAGCAAAATCAGCATGACAAAGAGCGCGGAAGAAACGTTTGTAGCTCGGCCTTAGCTCCAGCCTCGGTGTACGTTGCAAGCACGCACGACGAAAAGGGTGGTGTGTGGCCAGCGAAATCTGTCACCCGGATGTCAATCAATATTTCGAGGGGTTCCAGTAGACCGCCCCCCTAACCCCCTTTTCTGGCTTTCCCTTATTCGATACCCACCCCGGTGCCGCGTACTCCGGTCTCCCGACGCGTAGATCAACGGGCCGAGCCGGGCCGGCGTTCGTGTTTCGCAAGCCCCTCGTGGTGATTAATTTCCACTAGGAAATTAATCAGATGGAAAGAGTTTGTCGCGCGTGGACCCGACGCGGCGTGATCCGCGTTGGCAGATGGGAAGACAACGCCGGATCAGAGCGTGGCGACGCTTTGCCACCTCGATTTACGACACCCACGGCCGTCGTTTCGAGCGTTTCATAAATCACGACAGGTCGCCGCTCCGATATCGAGTCGGCTCTACTCCATTTGTTACTTAGCGTCGGGCGTAACGCGGTTCATCTTGTCGCCCCGTGATGAACCCGCGAGAGAGCGGGGGGACCGAATCTTCGTTAACGAGGGCCCGATTCATCAGCGGCCGTGCGCCCATAAATTCCGCCGCCTCGGCCCCAGCGTACACTTTTCCTCGTCTCAGGGACAACCGGGGGATGCATCGCGACCGTCCGCGATGCACGTCTTTTCCTCTTCCGCTCCATTTGTCCGCGCGGAAGATCGATTTCGCTATGGTCGTTCACAGTGGCCTCCGGCTACCAGCGATCATCTCCTCGTAAACGAACTGTACTCTGCCCGGCCCCTCGAGGAATCTGTTCAAGCGATCGACAAGCAGCCCGAACGAACTCTCCGGTCGATCGATCAGCCGGAGCGTTGAATGCTCTCGAGGCGAGCGTGCACCGAATAATTGCGACACAGATGTTGCGAGCGTTTCGAGCAAAGCGGAGAAAGCGGCGCTCGAAGAAAGGGGGTTGGGCTAGGGAGCGTAGTCGGTAATTCTCAAATTATATATATATATATATATATATATAGGGAGAGAGAGGCACGAACCCTATGCTCCACTGCACGTCACTGTCCCTCGACGTCGTCCTTTCTCTCTCACCCCAGCTTCGACGTCGTCATAACCGTTAACGTTATCTGCAGAATATTACTAGCAGGGGTATGGGCACGGATGAGCGGCTCCGCCGCTATAGAGAGGAGCATACGGTCCGTGCATCGTGCATGTCCCTCAAAATAGAGTTACAAACTGTAACTACGTTTCGGTGCATTAATGCCGCGGTGCCGGCGCGGGGGTTGCCTTCGTCGGAATCCGCGGGGGTGAGCGCATCGTGCGAATCGATCGCGGTTACTACGCTCTCCATCCGGGGGTTCGGAGGCAGCGCTAAGCTCGAGAGGGCCCTAGGCTTCGGCAGATCGCCGCTTCATGAGCCACTTTAAAATTTAAATGGACCTTTTGCCGCGATTCCTGCCCAACGGTGTGCGTATATTACTCTGGCCGTCCCTTTGCAACCGGCACCGGGGCCAAGAAAGACAATATCCGCCGTCCCTGATGAAAGGTACAAAGTTACGAATCCGGATTATTTCCGCTCCTCGTTAGTTCAGGATTTATGCAATATTCATCCTCCCAAGATTACCTTGTGCGCCGCGTCATCGCGGTTCAAATCGATCGCGTTCGATGTCTTTGCTGTTACGTAGGGACACAGGGGCGATGAGAAGAAGATTATTACGCCGTTCTATTCTTTATATTCCATTCTTGCACCTGTATAAACCCTTGGACGATCGCAAGGAACCCGCGGTTTGAACGAATTGGAGGACAAACGGGATCAAACGGTCGTCGAGGTTCCTCAGATTATTAAGATCGCGATCGACGCAAACACATGGATCCTTCGATCGACAAATCACGTTCGAGCCGAATTTCGTCCCTTCGCCCTGCCCTTTTGCGGCGGCCACGCTCCGAGTTCGGGCTACCATTCTCTCTTGTAAGCGGATTAAGTTATTACTCGAGCGTAGCGGCGAGCAAGCGTCATGAAAACACGGGCTTTAACACGCTTTATTCGCTTCGTGAAAATTCACGTCTGAAAGTGCAACCCCCATCGCGGCTCCCTCTTGTGTCTGAGGGTTTACGCCGCGCGGAAAAGAGGGTTGGCGAGCATAAAATCGCTCGTATACACGCGTGTGCATACGTACTCCTACTTGCGCGACGCTACTTCCTCGTCCGTCGCATCTTCAAACGGACTCTCGAAACGCGCATCTATCGAAAAACGTTCTAACGATTTCGATGGCTGTCGCACGATGCGGAACGTATAGCTTCTTCTTTCCTCTGAAAACGGAGGAGTATTCTTTTTGTATTCTTTGTTAGGTATGCAAGTAGGCGTAACACCGTGTCTGTTGTTAGTCGCGCGGCAGAACGATCCGCGCGATCAAATAATTTTTGACAAAATTACGAGCTCGTCAACGTGAATGACCCTCGGCCTTATTATGTTCCAAATACCACGCGTATCGACATTGCGAGCCACAATTGTTCAGAATAAAGCGTGACATCAAAGCAACGTATCCTCCTGAACAAGATACTCGACGCCCTCAGAGTATTGTAAAAGCTCCGGTAAAGCTGCTACCCGCTTAACAAGTATATTAGCCGCACAGTGGTCCGAATTGTACGAATTTCTTTTGCCCAAGCTCAACAGGGGAGAAAACGAAGGCCGCGCACCGCGAACAAAACGCGTACAATTGCTCCAAACGAAATGTCCGCCTTTACAGTTCGAAAAAGTCTGCCGCAATACGCCGCGTTCGATCCACCCCTCGCGTTCCCGAAGTGAAACAGAGACGCATTTTGCGAGAACCGACGAAATGATCCCGCGGACGTGATACCGCATACACGCGGCCGAAACTCCGCGCGACGTCGCGGGTATTCGAGAATGGAACCATGCCGCATTCGAGGCGGAAACGAGCGAGTCGAGTGGCGTTCCGTTTATCCATCGTCGCTCTTCCCGCGGATGCATTAAATTCGCACACCGATACGCGTCCCCGTGGAAGCAGCGCCGTTACAGGATACCTACGTACGGACGACGACGACGACGACGACGACGCAGCAAGACCGACAACGTCGACGTCGACAACGACCACGATGGCGGCGGTGCTTTGAGGGCGCGGAGTGCGGCACTCGACGTGTCACACGGCGCCCTCTGACACTGGCGTAGCGCTGTCTCGAATTATTTCGGACCGTTCTTTGTCTCGCTAGCTCGTCTTTCGAGAATTTTTCGCGACCGGCGCGAGACGCACGCTTACATTCCCCTCCAAGACGCATCGACGCGTCGCGACGACAAATCTGTGCGATTCGTTTCGCCCGCATTCCGCGGAAAATTCGCGCCGAGTCCGTCGTATCCCTCCATTATCTTCAGCGTCCCCGGATAAGGGCGCGGAGACGCGAAAGAAGAGGAACAGAGAAAAAAGGGGGTGAAAGGGGCAAGCGCGGAGGAAGGAGACGGAGGAGGAAGTCATTGGAAGTTACGCCAATGGCGAGCTAGCCAGCAATAGCGCGCGGTGGCGTCGACGATAGGGGGTGACTCCACTCTTCTCCTCTCTTTTTTCCTTAGCCCTGCCACCCTTGGCTCCTGCCCCCGCCGAACCCAACGCAGGGCAGAGTCGTACTACTTTGATCGCCACTCAAACATTTTTGCTACCTACCCCCGCGGCTCGCCGGTACCTTCTGCTGTTACACGGGGACGCCTTGTAACGTGGAACGGGGCTTGCTTGCTTGCCACCAACTAATTACAGTGTGGATCAAAGAATTCATCGACGCGCCTTCCTTCGCTGTACGCGCCCGTGCTCGCGCGCGTATCCGCGTACGTGTGCGCGTGTGTGCACGATCATGCGTGCCCGGTGTGCATGCGCCGATGCTGCGGGAAAAGAATGGCGCAAGAAGGGCGCAAAAGGGTGAGAGTCCGCCCGAGAGAGCTGGTGGACCCTTGCACCGTGTACGTATGTACGTACAACCCTGTCTCCCCGCGCGACCTTACGACGTCGTGTCTGACAATAAGTATAAACCTCCAGAAAAAAGAAAGAACTGTGCTTTAATAACGGGGATATCAGTGTTGCAACAGCTTTTACTGAATGAAGTCGCAACAACAATAATAACAGTAATAACAGAAGTACACATGTGCACGAGTCGAAGGGAACAACGGATCGATGGGGTACTTCGTTGCAGCATGCGATTTCAACGAACGCCGGCATACAGTAATTACTCGAAACTTGCCCAACGTTCGCAGTCGGACAGACATAGCTACGACGTTAAATATCGGATTAGGTCAGCTCACGCGGCGCAACCCGTGCACCTTCCTCTCTGACGTTCCCCGTTACACGAGCGACAAGACCCGGTCGTCGCAGACACGTCCAAAGCTTTCGCCCGGTTTCGTGCTCCGTATTCGCCCCGGGAGACGTTGACGCGCAATTAACAATAGCGGCGTGCACAAGTAAATCTGCCACGCGGCTCGCTGAAAAATCGTCCGCCTCGCGACGAAACCGCTCGGACCTCTTTCCGTCGTTAACGTTTACTTTGCGTCGTCCGGCCGAGAAAAAAAAGGGAACGCAGCTGAAATTGCCGCGGAGCGACGAGGCTCGTCGCGAGCGCCGTCGAAAACTACCGCGCGCATCCGACCATGATGTTTCATTGATTCCAGAATAAAACTGGACAGCTGCGACCGACGCCGGGGACCTAGCTTTGAATTAACCCTTTAACCGGGCGACTCTTTCAACGGTCGCGTCCGGTTCGCGGAGATTCATTTGCCGTTTCGACGGGTCCGAAAATCAGACGGTCGCAAACGAATACTCAATCGCGCGAATGATTTATTCAGCCGCGCGTACGTCAGTCTGTCGGGCGGAAACGCGCGGACAGAGGAAATAAAAAAAGTAGGTTCGCCCGGTGCTAGATCGGTGCTACGGAATCAATTTGAGTAGGCAAACACGAACTCGCATTACCTCTGCTCTTCTATCTGCTCTTCTTCTTTTTTTCTTTGTCTTTTTTTTTGTTTTTGTTCAGTCGTGCCCGCGGTTCGTCGTCGGTTCAACAGTCGCGACTTTTCGTCTAACTTCGACGAGTTACCACCACCGCGAGCCCTTTCCGACGTGGCGCACGCGGTTCGAAGCGTAGTACTACGACCCTTGAAATACGCGCGCGTATCCCGATTGTTTCAAGAGCGAGCCGACCGGTGAAAAGGTTGGTTAGTTTCTGCGTTGCGAATACCCGCGAGCTCATTTGCCTAGTGGCTGAACGAGGTCGATGCTTCGGATGCTGCTCCAGCAATTTCTCATTTTCGTCCGCAATTTGATACGTAGACGGTCGCCGATGAAAGTTGCGTCTGCTTATTGGTCGTGCGTTAAATGGGTGCACCGCGTAGGTAGCGGTAGACAGATCTATGGTATGTGCAGAGTCGTACGATGTAACAGGTGCTCCGGGGAACGAAATTAACAAGGTAGCTGGGTTATCCAACGTGTTTACGTATCGCGAGAGTAGTTTTTTTTTTATATTCCGTGCGCTTCCCACATTAATTAATACGTCGCAAGCTAGGCAGGCTGTGGCCAAAGCGAATGCAGCAGTCGCGTACCCATCGGTGCCTCGATAAATTATAAATAGACCGTGGATAATTATTCACTCGCCCCCGTGGAACCGTCAGTAGTTTCTTGCGCGCCGGGAAACGACTCCCAGATTGAACCACCGAAATCCCCCCGTATCGACCGACGATTTCTTGCGCTCCGTTCGAGTTTCCTCCCACGATTTTTCTCGTGGACGTCCGAGGGATGTCGGCGCCAGACGCGGGGTGGATCACGAGATCCACCGAAAGAGAAACAGAAAAAAAAGGGGGCGACGTCGCTGACAGGCGGCGAATGGGGGAGAACACGAGGAGAATACGCTTTTTCCAACGTCGGTTTCTCAGACGCGACGAGGCGAACGTCTTCGGGTCCGATTCGCTTCGATCCTCTTCTTGAAGCTCTTTCTCTCGCGGCGCGTTCTCGTTTCCAGCGTTCGTTCCATCGGCGAGACCCCGACGACGATGACTCGAACTCTGTTGAGAGAGGCAAACAGAGCGGACGCGAGGAAAACAGAGGTGTGGCTCGCGGGAAATTTTCGAATCACTGCGCGGCGGAGCGAGAATGTTCTCTGTGACGGAAAATTGTGCCGCTGGATGTCTTTGCGACCCGTGGCCGGTCCGACTCGACGGTGACAAGAGATGACCTCCGCTGGAGGTTCTACATAAATTATTTCCACACAAATAATTCCTCGTTGAATCGGCAACATTGACTCGAAGAATCTCGTGTCAAACAGAAATACCTTCACCCAGACGTAACATAAAAAAACAGGTCGTCCTACAACAAATTACTAAGCATCACTTCCGAGCGATTCCATCGAGACAAAAGGGGTAATTGGGAAAACCGTCCAACAAGTGGGACCTTCCAAATTTTCGGCAGGATCGAATATGATCGATGTCACCCCGACAATTCCTCCGGGCAGAGGGTGCTCGTCGGCCACTCGTTGCTCGCACAACCGTGAAAAGATATTCCCGGCCTGTGAAGCCTCGTCGAGGATGTTTGCGATTCGCCCACGCTTCACGGTGTTCCGCGCCCGCGTTGATACCAGCACCCTCGACTATCTTTCGTCGTCAAAGCGGCTTCGGTCAGCCTCGTTCTCGTTCCCACTCGAACCACTCTTCATCGCGCTACGAGAACAAATCGAAAGAGGGGCGGGCGACCCGCGTATCCTCAGGAAGAAGAGATTAGAGAGTTTCATCCGCGTAGGCACGCGGAAGGTCCGCCGTCCGATGCGGGAAGAACGACGAGAGGCCGAGGGGGAGGGGGGCCACCATCGTAATTGGATTCCAAGAGGAACGACTCGGGACGAAGCGAGACGGTTAGACGTGGACGAAGAGAGAACGCGAGCGGAAGGGAGGATCCTCTTCGGCTTCATTGGCCGACCCCGTGGATGTCACAAAGTATAATACGAACTAATTACCCCGTCGTCGGCAAAGCTGTACTCGACTGCCACTCTGGGACAATGAGTGGCCACTTCCGCGATGTTTTCTGCATACGCGGCATCGGCGGCAAAGGCTTTTCGTGGCGCGGCCGCGAAAGAAACACGGCCACGGTGGGAGGAACACCCGTCATCCTTCGTCCCCGTTGGTCGTGGCACGTCGGCCAACGGGAGCGAGAGAGGGTGGCCGCGTAGCGCGGCTGGAGGAAGACGACGAAGATGACAAGGGACGGCGAGCGAAAACGCGAACGGAGGAGGGACGAAGACGAAAGGAGGAAGAGGAGCTTCTTTTTGGTTGATTAGCCCCGGTGACATGGAGGATAGCGAGTACACCGAGCGGAGTACACGTATCGTCAACGCGTCGCCACAAAGCCCAGCCGCTTCCCTCTCTCGCAACGGCGCCGCGAAGGGATAAATCAAAGCGGGTACCATCCAACGTGCACGATGACCATCGTGCGAATCTCCGAGGGAAGAATGCTGCGGTAATTAGCTCCTTAAGCATCCGTCCTCCCATCGCGAGCACGCCCCTCGCTACCATCGGCGTCGCGATCACCATCGAAGCGTACGCAACCGATCTCCTCCCGTGTACACGTGCGTCCGCGTACACGTACATAGGCGGGAGTCCCTCTTTGTAAAACAGAGCCACGTTCGACGACATTATCGTTGCGTACTTGGCTACGTGGGTGGAGAGTCGGAACCTATTTCCCTCTCCCCGGGGCGAGAGCTTCCCTTGTCCCTCGCCGCGGCTGGTGCACCGTGACACATCCGTGTCCAACGCCATACGCGCGTTTGGTCCCCCTGCGAGCGTATATACAGCGGCTGATACAACGACGAGGTGAAGGGGGATCGACGGGGGCGTGTAGCCGAGGAAACTTCAAAGCTCCCGAAACGATTGTTCGGCAACGCTCCCGCGTGTTCCTCGTGTACCTCGAGAGCACCGGGGCGTTTCGAGGAGGGGGTAAAGTACCCACGAATATACACCTACCCCTTTGATTACCTCGGCGGTACTCTTCTTGGTCTTCCGTTTTTTCTTCTTCGAGCTTCGACAAAAAAGAGAGTCGAGTGCGACGGAGGGAGATGGGATCGCGGGGGAGGAAACGCGAAGGAGAGACCGGGAGAGAGGCACAAAGTTGCCGGTCCCATATGAATGGAATGGGCGAGCCTCTCGTGCCGCGGGAGCGGTAAAGGAAGAGTAAAAGGGCTGGAGGGTGGACGAGGACCGTCACCGAGATGAAGAACAAGATGCTCCACATGATGCATCCAGCCGGAAGGGCCGCTCGCGCGTGTGTGTTTTCCATCGCGAGGAAAAGCTTCGTTGCTTTTCACGAGCTCTCGTTCACGTTTGACCCGCGGTTGGCGGAACAAAGTGAGAGGCCGCGCTGACGAGACCCCCCCGGTAATTAATCCCGCGTATCGACCCTTGGCCCCCTCCTTTGCTCGATGAACTTGATACGATCGAATTGGAAAAGCCGGGAAAGGGTGAGCAACGGGGTCCAATTGATCGCACGAAAATTTTAGGCGCCTGCATCTTGGTACCGACTAAATGTCAGAATAAGGGACACTGCAGTCCGAGCAAAATACTTGGCACCGCGGTGCGATAAAAAATAATTGACTCGCGTCGTGCACCGTTCCAACGAAACGACAGGGCAGATCACGGCACAGGTGTAATAGACAGGACCGCTGTCCGTTCCGCGCGTGACAATAAATTTCGCGAGCCGCGCGAAACATTCCCGAAAGAAATGCGTGCGATATAACCGATCCCCTTCCAACCCCCCGCTGCCCCGCGAATTCGCCCGCTGAAAAATATTCCAGCATCACGGGATATATACACGCATGCATTATTCATAGGGTCGTTTCGATTCCGTGGATAATCGCCAACCACTATTTCACCGGCCGCTAACAAGCTTTCGAAGCAGCATCCCTATCTCGCGGCTTATTAATTTCGTATGCAGATTTTTACGACAATACCTAGCGGGTCCGTCGTGCGAAAAGCAAGTCGATGTAAAACGCTCGGCCAGTGTTCCGCGGTCACAATGGTCATGTAGAATTTCAATGGCGATCCGCGAGCCATTCATCAGGGCGCATCGCGCGCAAGCACGGCTTATCTCGTTTCCTCGTCTACCTGGGCCGGTCTGGCCGCGTCGCGACAGCTTCCCATTGTGCACGCGCTCGCACTTTCCGCTCGTCGTGGCCGAACCGAAGCCGAAACGAAGCCGAAACACGCGAGGGAACGATACCGAGCCGGCCGGTGAAGCGTTCGCGGCCGTTTAATCGTATCGTCGAAGGAGAACCGGCCGATGAAGACGCATAAATAAGCGTCCGCCACCATTTCCACGTCCTTATTTTCCCGTTCGCCTTTTCCGACCTCGTTGTTCCCCCGCGATTCTTTACTCGCGCCGCTCCGCGGCGAGATAACCGGAGCGTCGTCGGGCTAAGTAGCCACTTCGACGTCATAACTCATTTGGTATCGGGCCTCAGACACGTTTCCCTTCGACTCATGCCCCCGCCACTATCGCCGTGAATTACGAGCGTCATTACCATTAGTCCTGGTAATATACTAGACGCCCTCGCGTCTCTAAACAGATACGAGCCCTAAGTTTCAGGGGTGTTCCCACCCGATCTCTCGGGTCGGTCGGTCGGTTTGCGTCTTCCGCGGTGAAAGGTGTGCCACCATGAGCGCGACCGCTTATCACGTTTGAATGGATGTACGGCGAGACGCGGCGAAATATTACGCGACACCGTTGAAAAGTCGGTGTGATTCGTTAATGTATGCTGGAAGTGAAGGAGTCCGGTATCTTTGGGCCACCGAAAGGGAGGGGTAAGATCGATGGTATTTTGTTTTTGTATCAGCGAGAAGTGTAATAGCAGTATGCGGATATGGTGTTGCACGAAGTTGGAGTAACGTCGAAGAATTTTAAACGTTTCGACCCGGAAGCTTTGATTCACGCCTCGACTCTTTCTCCCCGGTGCGACGAATCGCGACGGATCCTCCCTTCGTCGCCGAATAATCGCGCCGACGAATTACGATAGCTCGCGACACGTCGACGGTAGCGAAACGGTAGCGCAACCTTAAGAAGCCGCCACCGACTAAGCATACCGCGGGCTCACGTGCGCAAACCTGTGCACCGTACACATATTTGCGATTGTCAGCTGAAAAAAGCCGCGGAGCATGTTTGCAATTCAATCCAGCACGGGGGAAAGAAAAAGGAGCCGCGATATCTCGTCGCGATTAAAACGTTCGTCCGCCGGTTCGCCAATTTGCTCGCGACTAACACGCGTTCGCTCCGCTGCCATTTTGGTGTTTTCTCTTCGCGCTCGTGTTTGGTCGCGAAACACGAAACCGCCCGCCGCTGTCCGACGACGGCCGTTTCCTCTTTGTGCGCATGAAACATTCACGATTCACTTCGCGAGCAATAATCGGCGGCCACGTGACGCCGCAGTGGCCTCGCGAATTATCCCTTAACCCTTGATGAATTGATATTGGCCCCGGCGCGGCGTTTCGCCGTGCTTTTTTTTTTTCCGCCCGCCGGTGCCGTTGAATATGCAATTGATTACACGACCGATCAGCGAGGCCCGCGGTGCCCCCGATTAATTCCGATTCCACGGAGCCGCCGTGTTCGATTTAACATATTTGATCGATACCAGCGTGCAGCCCGTCGATTATTCCCCCGCGCGTACATCCGCGGAATTATCGCTCCGTTAAGGGCGGCGAATTTTCGTCGTCGACCGGCTGTTCGACGATTGGGAGCAGCAGGCCGGGCCGTCGCAGAGTTTTCGGAAAATCGACGCGAGACATCGTGTACCACCGGGGGCGACAACGAAGACTGTTGCATCGAGGCGGGCGAAATTGAAAAGTTGCACGTTTGCACGAATAGACGAGTAAGCGTTGCTGCAGCTCGAAATACTGTAACGTCGACCAAAGACCATTATGAAATCCTAACACTCGTTCACGTTTATACTACGCGCGCCCCTGAAGAAACGTTTTCTCGAATTATCGTACGGAGATATTAATCCTGCGCTCTATTTATAAAAAGACGAGATACGGTGTCTGTTATCCGTCGCGGCTGTGTTCTAACAAATAAGTCTGTTCGTCGAGATACGAATATCGTGGCGTTTGAAAAACACCACGAAGGGTTAAGTCGTCGTTTCTTCGACGAACGAAGAAGATGTGTTCAAGAAGAAAAAACTTCTGTAGCCCGCCGGATTGCGAGACAGCAGCTGGACGTGGTGATATCCAGCAGCAGAAGCACGATAGACGTTGCTAATCGGCTTCGTCAAACCGCGAGGTCGGAGCTACGATAGCCGGAGTACGACGTGGGTTTAATCCCGCGAAATCTCGTCCTGTCTTGTAATACCGATCGACCAGACGTCCTCGCAAAAACGAGTCGAATGCAATTAAGATATTAATAACTCGTTGGGAGGGACGCGTACGTAACGATCGTTGGTTGATGATCTGCATTGAGCGGCCTTGGATCGCGAGTGGACTTCCAAGCGAATCGAATGGACGATCCTCTCGCGTGTGAACGAAACACAACTTTCATGACGGTGCTAATCGAATAATCAGCTGTCCAGTGCGGCCGGTTTCTGAAAAATTAATCAACGCGACCGCTGGCAAGGCGACGCTCGACGCGAGAAAACGTTCGTTCGCGTTGATTTTCGGTTGTAGCTGCGAAAGAAAAAAAAAAATGGTGAGGGGACTAGTTAGTCCCTTGGTTATTTATGCGATGGGAAGGAATTGTAATGGCAGGTAGGAGAGTCAATAAAATTCGGGGAACTCTGGTGTTTTGGAAGTGTCGTTTATTAATGAACATTAACTCGTTTATTTAGGCATTCTGGAATTCCGCTAATTCTGCGGATCTTGCGTGTCCCCTCGGTAGATGGTTATCGTCTCCTTCAATTAGCAATCAGTAAATCTGCATATAGTAGTCCGCAGAATTGTGGTACTCCTATTTCGTTCCAAATATATTTCCAAATGAATTTCTATTCTCATTGAAACTAGCAGCAACCCGGCCGTGTGTTTCCTTATATTTTATGAACTTCGGTATGCCGATATCTCGGGTGTATACGCATTGTTGGCGCATATTTCGAATTTTTAGTGCGCCGTTTTTCTCGACGGTGAAGTTTATGAAGCTATAAAATAGGCAGGGACGCCTTCCAGGACATTATACTTTTAATTCTACGACGCATACATTATTCTTAATTATTCACAGACATTACACGGTTGTAAGTCTCCTGCAAATCTCTTCGCAGACACGTCTCAAGCAATATACAACTTGCTTAACATCCAGCACTCCTCTCTTATTAGCGGATAGGAATCTTATTAAAATATTCATCGGTCGAGGTTCGAGTTTCAATCACGTCGCCGAATATCATTTGCCAAATATTCGAGCATGCAACTTTTCCACCGATAATACGTTGTCCGTGTAAAATTGTTGAAACGTTGGCCCCCTCTTAATAACAGACGCGACGTTACGAATAATGATGGCCACTTAAAATTACACGCTACTCATTTTGTAGCCGATTGTGTTGCGAATGCTACATCGATTGCGTTCCAGTCGAAACTGGTAGCCGTTCCTTTTCTTTTATTCATCGCGCGAGTGTTGAGTCATTATTCTGGCCAGTTCGACCGAACCTCCCGATGTAAATGCAAACTTGCCGCGTTCCGCGATTCGAATGCGAACATGATAATATTGCCAAGGATTCCTTCTATATTTTCCACGATATTAGGGGCGAGATTTATTGCAATGCTGAATGGTTTGCACGCCGCGCGAGTAGAGTGAGTCCGTACCACGGTAAACAAACTGGAGTGTCGTTTCTTGATCATTCTACTCGACAGATGTAAGTGCGCACTTCTGCCTCCTTCCTTTGCGTTGAAATTCACTTTGACGACACAAAGAAGCGACACTACAGAAGGGACAAAAGGATGTTCGCCCGTGGCCCGAAGGCGATATCAGAACAAACGTTTCAGCATTGGGACGAGCGGGGTATTAGTGACGAGACGGGAAGCACTTTTAGATTCATCGTGATTAACTTCTAAGCAAGTGCGCAGCATTCTCCATTAACGATAAAAACTCGGGTAGATATTTCAGTAGACACATTACGCTCCACGCACCGTACACGCGTATTAAACGAGCGAAAGGAGACATTGCTTAACCAATAAATTGATCATTTTCGATTACGCGCACGCAGGTGCGCGGCTCTGTTTGTTCGTCGCAAGGAAATTGTGAAAATCATAGACGATAATAACGTTCCAGGACAAATCGACCGCGCAATGAATTGATCCATCCTCGCGCACAATTCGCTCCACCGTATTATAATTAAATCCATTCGATATCGACCGAACTCGATACACTGTCAAAGGACAAAACGCATCGCACGCGTAATATCATCATAGCCGGCTATCATTCAGCCGACCAACGGGCTACAATCGCGAACCGAAAAGCAATTTCCTCCGTTTCGCCGCCACTTCGCAGTCGAAACAACGCGAACGCGAAGCGCCGCCTCCGCATTTCGCGCGTCCGAAACCATCGAAAATCCTGTCCGTTGCCGTCGATCGTACCGAACCCTCGAAACGGTAAAAACCAGTTGGCAACGTCAGAATTTACCGTCCACCAGATCCGTCGTTCCAAACGCGGCGACAGGAATCACCGGCGGCGATCCGCGGCGCGTTCTCCGCAAGCGGCGCAGCGGCTTCGTCCGCGAAACGCCGGCGTACCTGCCGCGTTTCATCCGTCAGGGCGAAGGGCACGGAATCGAGCGGTCCCCTCGTCTTGGGAAAGGTCGGAAGTCGCGGCAGATCGATGACGCGGGGCCGGCTGAAAGAAACGCACCCGCGCGAAAGGGGCAGTCGCGTACACAGGCGATACGACGCGTCTCTATCGGGGTGCTCGCGTTCTGCGGGGGGGTGCTCCTCGGAACGGGTGCACTCGCTCGGCCACGCGCACCGGGGTGCGCGCGTGAATGCGTCGCGTGTCGCGGTGTAGGAAACGCGAGTTCCCAAAGTGACGGTGTGGAGCTGATAGGGTTGGCGAGAGGAGGACAGACCGAGAGGGAGCAAAAAAAAAGTGCACGCTTGCGCGCGCGAACACGCGCAGTCCTCGCGAGCGTCGATAAAAGCGAGCGCCGCTGGGAGGAGCGTGCATTCCTCGCGCGCCTTCGAGACCGGCAACCCGGCACACGCGAGGCTGCGCCGAGTTTCGTCTGGCCGAAACCGAGTGGAGCAATCCCGTGTAAAGGTCGCGGTGCGTGTCGTTTGCGAGACTTTCATGGGGCAAATGAAGATCGTTGGGGTCAGATAGGTGTCTTCTTGGCGGAGTACGGTCGGTCGAATAATTGGACGGTCGGCGTTCTGATCTGTTCGCGGTGCGGCACGAGGGGTGTGCGGGGGCACAAGGGCACGGTGAATCGAACGAGATTCGAGGAGACAGAAGGCCCGGCACGAGCCTGATCCTGCTGAAAATCGTTCGGCCACTGTGATCGTTCTGGCAAAGTGAATGTGCGGGGGGTAAAGACGAACCGTGGACAGAGTGAAGTTAAATGGAGGAGTAGCGGTGCCTGGCCGGCGTCGAGTTTTATCGGTGGAAGTTCGCGGGACGAGGTGGTTGACGGATCGCTAGATCGAACGACGGAGTGTCAGGGTTTCCGCGTTGCCGTTCGTCCGGTGGATCTCGAGGCTTTTATCGGTGCCATGAATCGCGGCTGCGTCTGAAATCCTTCGCTGACGCGGCCGAGTAAAGAGGAACGCTGCTACGGGTGTACGGGCACGACGAATTAACCGCGATCCGATCGCAGCCGGCTTGCAGGTAAGAAGTATTGTAAAACGTGTGGCGGAATGTGAATAGGAACGGGCGACGTTTCAGTAAAAATGAAACGGTTGTTGGAGCAGAGATAGCCGAGGCGACTGGTACGCGATGTAAGTAATTTCTGTGGGAAAAGAATAATTAACTTGAGTCCATTTTAGTGAAATTCGAATTTGCATAGTTCAGTAAAAAGAAAATTATGTTAGGTAAATTATATATAGAGTGCTACTTCATTCTGTCCGATGTGTACGTTAACTCCATTACATTTAAGCCGAGAAAAAAGTTGGCCACTCCTACGGCATACTTAAATATTCCCAGCCACTAGACAAGATAGCTAAATGTATCTCTCTTTCGCCACAGTAATTGAACAGCTAATGCACACAGCACTTTCTAAAACAAACCACTTTTTTCCGATCGAGGGAACGTAGCAGCCGCTGCTTAAGATTCATGGAACGTAAAGCTTCGAGCTTCTGCGTAAATAGAATTCGAAGCTCTCGAACTAGGAGTCCATCAATTTACGTAACAGGAATTCCAATCGGGGCAACCTGATCGGCCAATAAAACCTGAGAACTCTTATTTCGCATTAACAAGAAGGAATGTTTCATGGGCCGTCCGTATAATATACGCAAAATTAAACGAGTCCATTTGTCACTGTCACGGTAACCTCGTTCGCTCCTTCGAGCTGTTTATCGTTAACAAAAAAAATATAAAAGAACGGAATCCCAATCACTGTTCGCAACAAAATACTCCAATTACTCGAACAACAGGATCATCAGCGCGCCATTAAACTCAATTGGCACTCGCGCACAGGCGTAAGCGGAACACCAATACGAAATAACCCGAACCCCTGCAACGCCTCGCAAATTAGGAACTTACATATATCCTCGTGATTCCACATTGTGCAAGCCTTATTTCGTTCGCTCGTCGTTGCAACGTACGAACAAGATATTCCGCTTAAAAAGATCTACATAATACGCGTCGCAAGGAATATTATTACTTGTCTCATGCCGTTCACAGTTCTATTCACGCGACGCTAGACATCCAACAGTTCGACACCCGACACGATCGCGTTCTCGCGCGTCACGCGAAACGTCCGAACGGAAAAAGCATCTTATCGGCAGACAACGCGTATTCAGCCAGCTCGTGCAGAGAGGGTGACGTCCCTCCTTGTCCATAGGGAGGGAAACGCGAAGCATCCACCCCTGGTGGCTCGTCACCGATCGCCCCTCGTAACGAGCGCTTTGAATCGGACACACTGTCACGTCGTCGAAACACGACGTCTCTAAGTGGCGGTCCCGCTTCATTAAATTCTGTTATCCGCCGGGTCGCATTGTCCGACAGCGTTTCCCCGGGACACCTGGCAGCCGGAGTGTTCCCGACAATGGAAACGTTCGAGCCACCCGCGCATTAGCCCGCAATTATGCGCGCTGCCCGAGCGTGTTCGAGCGATCGCTGGGCGTGGCGGAAGAAGAGGCACGAGCGATCCACTCGTTACCGCTGCATTGAACGCCGAAAAACGCATATGCCGGCGCGTACTCGGTGCTCGCGGGACCCGTCACGAGGGCGCGGACGATTGTAAGTTAGCGCGGTTTCAGAGGAATGTGGAGCGGACGGAAAATGGAGGGTGGCAATTTCGAGGGTTGACGTAGGTTGCGGAAAATGGGGAGAGGGAAGGATCTTTGCGAGGCGACTCCGAGTGGATTTTGGGGGGCTGACGTAGGGAAAGGGTTTATTAGGTGGCTGCGGGATAATTTACGAATATGGGGTGGAATTAATGCATTGGTTGTACCTTCGCTGTGCTAATTCAAGCTCGACTGGCTGGACCTTTTAGCGCGGCGCGGTCCCCGGAGTGCGAAGACGAGACAAGAATTGTCATCCCGTTTCTAACAGACTTTACACTCGTCCAAATCGATCGAAATTCCGCCGGGTTGATACCCGCGGCTCGAAAGGACAGCGATCGAAATTCGAAGCGAGCATCGCGGCGATCGGGGCAATACGGCGAGCCAGGAATCGGAAGGTTTGAACTCGCAGAGGGTGGATGGTTGGAGCAGAGATGACGTTGATAAAAGGGGCACCGGGCAGCGCGCGGTTTACAAAGGGCGAAACGAGACACAGGTGTGGAGAGTGAGCAGTAGGCTAGAGGTATCCGGCGGCGCAATTACCTGCCGTCGGAATTGCCCACGCGCCTGTGCATCACAATTAATTCGTAATTAAATCCTTTGGCTAGGAGGCGTGGTCCTTTTCAGCAGCGTATAGAGAGCGTGGCTCATGGTCGGACGTGGGTGCCCACCGACCGACCTCTCCGGGCCGAAGCGAACGACGTCGAGCGTATCGTCGGGCCGGGGTGACAGCCGGAAATAAAGGGCCGGCCGTGCATTAGCGTCGACGGTCAAAGGGTCGCTCGAATATCGACCGAGACGGTCGACAGCGTTAAATTGCCATTTGTCGGCGCGGGAATGCCTCTGATTAGCGCGGCCGGGCCGTCACCCAATATGCCCCTCGTCTGCTCCGGGATGAAAATTTGCCGGATCCGCGTAATAAAAATGACGACTGAGCGTCTGGTGGGTAAACGATGGCGCGAGACGGACGTTACTCGGCTCGCGAGCTTCCGTCGAAATTTCTTCGGGACGCGGGGCGCGTCTGTCTCGTACCGCGACGATATTTCTCGATTCGAGGGACGATCGAGGGGCTATCGGTTGTTTTTAAGTAACAATCACACCCCATTGCACTTTGCCCGGTTTGATGCTCTCCGACGGCGGGATTAAATTGCCGATAACGCTTTCGAGTTACTTAACCGCGGGGGCTTCGCGATCCATCCATCATTTAATATTCATCGACTGCCCTTCTTCATGAAAGTCAGAACAGCAGTGAAGAGACTATTGACCACCTCCTATATCTAGATAGCTGAATTCTGCGGTCCGCTCGCTCCGCAAAACGACGAGCCCTCCCCCCTGCTTTCTTCCCTGGCCCGTCACAATATCCATAGAAATTCTTAGCCGTCGATCGAAGCCGGAGTCGTTCGACCGACTTCCGCCCAACACAAAGACGTCTAATATCGCGACGAGATTGGCAATTTCGATCAAAGCGAACCGTTCCCCCGGGTTCCCCAGGTCGACGTCGCGCGGCCGGGAGACCGACCGGCATAATGGTCGAACGTAGCCGAATAAATTTCACGCCGCGACACCCCGACCGGGCGGCTCTATTTTCCTTATCGCGTGATCGGCCCGGGGCGCGTTACGCGTCTCGATCGTCCGAAAATTACTTTCGCCCCATCCTGATCGCGTTTCCGATCGAGTCGGCCGAACCGCACGGAAAACTCGATGCGAATTACCGCCGGGGGCTGTAATATCGGCCGTTCGACCCGTCCGCAGCCCTAACGCCGCCACGAGAATCCGCTCGATCCTTTCCACGACGATCCGCCACGCTCCTCTCCGCGTCTGTCTCCGTCCGTTCGTCTTCCGCTTCCCTTCGTCGGCCGCGCCGCTCGCCCTCTTCTTCTTTCCTCGCCGACCCGTCCTCCACCGCGGCGCGACATTATCGGGATTCGAGTGGAATAGTCGAAGTGGAAAGCGACGGTCCGCGACGGCGTAGACGTCTGAAAATACCTGGTGGACTGTACGATTCCCTGTAATCGATGTCTCCCCGTCACGAACTCTATCTCACGACCGTTCGGGGCAAACGCACCAAGAATGTTTCTCGCGTACTCCATTGAATTACCGTCCTCGTGCGCGCGACACGCGCCGAGCATTTACGCCCATTCACGGGATGAGGAGACCGCGAACAGGAGACAGACACGACCCCGGGGAACAAATTCTCGCGGTTACTGCGCGATTTGGTCGCGTCGCAGCATTTATTTCAATCTCCGTACAACTGTGCCGCTTTTTTTTCCCCGTTCTTGTTCCGTCTCGCTGCCACGAAAGTACGCGCTCCCTCAGCATCCCGGTGGCCAATACAACGCGTGTTAACGCGACCAAACGTTCGCCATGCGAGTCGGTACGATCGGCATAGACGACGGTTCTCCTGCATGATTGCCGGCTTGTGCCGCGTATGGCCATCGGATGCCGGAAGATCCGTCGTGGATTGAAAGGACCCGGGGTATATAAATTGTACGGATGAAACGGTGGGATAGAGAGAAATAAGGGTAGCCGTACTGTTCGTGCGCACTCGTCGCATCCGCCCTGTCTATGGTTGAACGTGCCCGTGTAAAGTCTGCACCGGCGTGGATGTTGCGTCGCGCTTCGATTTACCCTTGACTTGCTCGGCAAACGTGGATTACAGTACGGGAGACGGCTGGGCAACAGCCTTCTTCGTTCGTGATTCACCCTCGTGTATATCCGTCCATCTGGCGTTCAATCGTTTCCTTAAAGCCAAGGAGCCGGCTCCTCCGTGGGGGCTTTCCTGCCTCCCTTTCCGTTCCGAGCGTTTCCATCGCGCGATTCGACTGGGGGTCGGACCGGGTCTCTCTTCGGGGAGAGACGGCCGATCGTGGCGGAGCAGAGGAGTGGTTAATAGAGTACTGTTTCCAGGCGGCCTTCGAGTGCGGGGTGTATCTAAAATAATTCGTCTGGCGATGAAACAATTTCCCTTGGCGCAGGCGGATAGTGCGCGGTGAAAATTCTGAGGGTACGCTAGAATATTGTATTCCGCTCGGAGCAGCTAGTTGGCCGAAGGCCGAACTGATTCGGTCGTTTGTAGAACGGTTTACCAGAGAAACACGCGTACTTGTAATGTCGATGGGAACGGGAGAGTCACGAAAGTGGCCCGTGTATCGGATGATGTCGAAAGCGATGCCCTATCGAACAAGTGTAATTATTGGAAAACACGTTTCCGTCGAATGGTGCAGGGGTATCAGCTGGATCGGGAATATTTCTGAGGGAACCTGATAAGGCTTGTATCTACGCTGAGCGCCGGAGCAAAGTGTTTCTGTTAATTACGATTTATTTGGACATGCGAGAGGAAGCTTGTGTAAACCTGCATTATACAAGGTGATGCAAGTATATATATATATACGGTGGCCAGGAGGTTAAGAGCTATTTGTAGCTACAAATACCTGGCCAGAATGTCTTCATAGATTGATCTCGATGGATGGGGAATGCTGTTCGAAGCTGGATAAGGCGTGGGCAGACTTGGGCGCGTGTTGCAACGCGTTCCCTTTAATCGTGATTTATTTCAGGCGACGGGTGAAAGTTTTCGAAAACGCGTGCTCAAAATTCTGTGGAAGTGTTCGTGCCGAGAAATTGTTCGGAATTTACTTGTAACCGATACGCGCGTACGTAGGTGCAGGTGCAGACATTTTCCGAAACCTCGTGTCGATGGTTTCGTTGCGTCGGATAGGGTTCACGAATTAGACCGTTCAATTTTGGGCAACCGTGGCAGCGTTCCCGTCGGAATCCGAACGGACTTTAATCTGACGTAACGGATTTACTCTGACACATGTGGGAACCTGTTGGAGTGATTGATACAAGCCCGGGATTTTTACCTCATATATCCGTGTAGATCTGAAATTGATCGCTTCCGTCTCGCTCGTGTCTCTGAACGCGTAATATATCTCCCCCCCCCGGCCACTAAGACATCGCCGGACGTTTCCTTTCTGCCATTTACAATTTATTCCATTAATTGAAGTTCCAACAGTGTTCCATTACGCTCAATGTATTCAACGCGTTTCAAGATCGAACCGTCGTCTGCAACTCAATTACACGATGTTTATGAGCGCGAGCCGGGAAGAGAATCATTCCCAAAGGAATCCTGGTCGTCTGTTGCTAAACTTCAGCAACTATGCCTTTGATGCC
The DNA here is from genome assembly GCA_963969485.1 of Nomada goodeniana. Taxonomy (NCBI): domain Eukaryota; kingdom Metazoa; phylum Arthropoda; class Insecta; order Hymenoptera; family Apidae; genus Nomada; species Nomada goodeniana. Next base: position 2,875,601 of record OZ018303.1, on the reverse strand, counting down.
TCCGAGAGTCGCTGCTTTGTCTCCACCCTTTACTTTGTCGCGGTGAAGATGCCCGTGTACCCAGCGCCTCTACTTATCGCACGGTGCCTCGTCCAAGAAGCACCGAGAAACATCCACTTTCGAAAATGACATATCACTCGCGATGCTAAGTATAATTGGATCATCGTCAGCTACGTCAAAGGGCGTAGACTTCGAAACAGTCGTAAACCCGTGGTGCGTTTCGTTTTGCTCCGTCGGTCGAAATCGCCAAGAGTCTGTCGTCGGTCCATCGTAAAATTTACTTGAATGGCTCGCTCGGCCCGTTACCAGCGGTTGGACCACCGTTGGGCACGATAGACAGTCATCCAACGTCACTTTTCCGGCGCTATTCCACGGAAAGTACGTACGCATCCACGGCGCTGGCTTCCCCCTCGCGATGCAGCTCCTCTCCCTGGTTTCCCAGTAGAAACAGAAACGTACGATCATTTCTAACGACTGCTGTTCGTGAGCAGAACCCTTTATGCGACTTCGCCCCTTTCCACGAATTATGGCTGCACGCAGTGAAATTACAGACAACTTTTGGGACAGATACGCATCTAAGGGATTGCCCACGGACGTAACACTTCGAGTTAGCCCGGGACAACGCCGGGAATCTTAAAGTAGTTTCCTGGAATTCGAAGTGGTTCCATTTCCTTTAAATTTCCCCGCAAACTTTCCGCCTCTCCCGTGCGCGTTTGAACTCAAATACCCGCCCGGGTCACGGCGGCGACGCGAAATCAGAGAAAATCCTCTAAACCGCGAGGTTCGCCCGAATCTTCGAACGACGCCCGATTCCCGAGGAAATCGTTTCGCGAGCTCGCGGTTACAGGTCGTGCGATAACACGGGCGACGCAGTGCGGCGGTCCAGGTGATCAGAAATACGCGTCGCGGGCACGAAGCGATATTACCGGTAGCGCCATTACCGGTGCACCGCGAGGCTCCGGCGCATAAAACCCGCACGGTCCGCGGTGCTCGTTAAAAAACTCCCCCGCCTTATATACATATCGGTACGGCATGGCAGAACGGTTCACAGAAAAGCACCTACACCACCGCCTTTGTGGACCCGCAGTCGCGGCTCGCGTGAAACGCTCTGTATGTACAAGCTCCGCTACCGCCACTGAACTCCGCCAAGGGAAACGCTCTTCGAAACTTTCTGTATTTTCATGCAAATTCCCTCCGTTCGCCCACGTTCCTTCCTCCTTTTTCCACCTTTTTTTTCCCTTCCCCCGTCTCCTCCCGTCGCGCTTTACACGTCGCTGTGTACACGCCGGAGCTGTTCCTTGTTCTTTCACCGTTTTCTTCTCCCTTCCATCGATACGGTTCCTCGGGTCCCTGTCTCCTCTGTACTTTGTCGCGCACCTTCGCTTCTGCCACGGCCCATCCCGGTGGGTCGTCCCTTGAAAGAGTTCGCGTGCGTTCACCGGCTCGCCGGTTGTCCGGTTTTTTCGGTTCGCATGGACGAATAAATAATTAGTAGTCGTCGTACGTCCACGGGGCCCTTTTTCGTATGCTGCGCGGCCACGTTCCGGGCCACGGAACCCGATGCTCACCGCGCACGGAATGTTTTCTACGATTTTCCACGGTTTTTCGATGCCGTGTTACGTGCCCACGTACGCGCGTGTACATACCGCAGCACCGTGTCTGAGCGGCCCGGCGTGGCCACGAGCTGCGATCTCGTACGCGGTTCTGTCGATGCCGCTTGAATGCGAATTACCGTTTAGTACACGCTGCTGGATATCGAGTCTGTAAACCTGAGGACGCTTCCGTGGTCTCGATTGGGGGCGGTGAAGTTTCGACGTAGGATCGGAAATTTGTTCTCGCGTCGTCGATACGGTATTGTTACTGGCGCGAGCAATAGGACATCGTTGATGGTAAACGTTCAAGCCCGTCGACGGTTTTGTTTGTAAAGGACGGCGCTTCCTAATAAAAAATGCGGAATCAGCGGAATCGCTGTTTGTCTTTCGTCGAAAGGATACGGGGGACGGAAAGAAAAGGAGAATCGGATTTTGATGCGAATCAGCACTCTCATCCTGTCCCGTAAACACTTAGGAGGATCGGCACGTCGAAATCGTTCGTGAATAACACGTTCGTTCAGTCGAAAGAGGATTACGGGTTTTCCTGGCCCGTGAAGACTTCGACCCTCGAGTTACGGGCCGTCACTTCGCCCGTTCCCCGACGGAATCTTTAGGCCCGACGATGCGTCGACGGATTCGGGGGAACGCTCTCGTTCCCGTGGCTCGAAACGGCCGATTGTCATCTTCGAAAATCGTGTCGAGCGTCTCGAGGATTAAAAGAGGAAAAAAAAACTAACGGCGACGAGTGAGGCGGACGAATTAATCGGTCGAAGTGTTCGAATAGACGAGGACGCAAATCCCTTCGACGTCGAATAAGTCTTTGTCAAAACACGATTGGTCCCGTGAAAGGCTGTCACCGCGGGATTTTCGACAAGCTGACGATTTCGTCGGCCCATTCCCGATGCCTCCTTATACTTGTAGATCGAGACGCGACAGGCGCTCTTCTAATATGTATGAGATAACAGGAACCGTCGATCCCCGAGAACATTGATTCTCTGTACGAACAAATTGGGAACCACGAGTTCCTCCTCCTCTCTCCCCCCCCAGGTAATATCTCGTTCGCAGAATAAATCCGGATAATTCCGGAATGGCTCGCGAAAGTGCATCCAAATATCGGTAGGTTAATGCTCGTATTTAACGTAATGATACGGTATCGCGCGCGTACCTTAAACCAGTAATTCTCGAACGATATCAATCTTCGTGCCCCGCTACGAACGGTACCGCGTCGAAGCCGAAACGAGCGCCCACCACGATTACGATTCCCTGCACACCTTGTCGCACCGGGCGGCGAAACGCCCGCCGCCAATAATTCCCGTTCGCGATATCCGCCGGAGCAAATTGTCGCGCGATAAGATCGGCCGGTTGAAAAACGAACGAACGGAAGGGAAGTAAATAAATAAAATGGCCGATCATTTTCGCCGCTTAACGAGCCACGAAAGTCCGGGGGCATCGTCGATACATCGGGGAGCCCCGATTGAATTAATGCATCGGCCGTACGAAAACGGGAGAAAAACGAGGAGAAACGGAGACGAGACACGGCGCGTCGCGAATATCGCAGCCGGGCGTCCATATTATCCGTATACATACCGGGCCCGGCATCGGACCCGTAGGATTGTTCCATGGGCCGATCGTGTCCTGTCCGACGTCGGTGCCCCGTCGTGCCTTGGTGGCTGCCACGCAAGCGATAGGTATCTCGTAACCGAGGATAAATTGGCATTATTTATATGCCCGTCACGCGCTTCATTGTCTCGTAGCTGGCTGGAGTAGCTCGTTCGCGATGCTGCAATAAAATAATAAAACCGTCCGTCCCTCTCTCCCCGGCTTCTCCCTCTGTCCCGCGTATTCGATCCTCATTCCGTCGTTTATTTCCACGAAATTTGCTGCGAAGAGAGAGAGAGAGAGAGAGAGAGAGGCGCACCGAGTGGCTATTCTCTTCGGGGTATACGATATGCGAATTTGCTCTATCCCGCGTATCGTATATCGATCGTCGAGGGTAAATCGCACGGATAAATCGTCCGTGCTACACGGTCGAGAGAGAGAGAGAGAGAGAACGACCGGCTCCTGTTCCCTCGGCGGAATACCCGGCAGAATTTCAGCTTGGCCCGGCACCAGCGGAGAATTTAATTTTCGTGCTGATACAAAGGTAGCAAGGCGTCGTTAGCAACTTTGAGCTTGTTACCGCGGCCGTGCGAGCCGTATCACAGAAGAAATTTCACCGGTACCGTGTCCTCTTTGTACGCATTGGCTGTCGGTCTGGAACTCCGGTACTGGGAGGGGTGGCTCTTCGCTTCCGGCCTCTTTCCTTACATTCGTAATATCCTCGAGGCTCCTCGCGGCCCGCTGTAAATGAGACCGCGCGATTTACGGCTAGGGCTTTTTAAATCGTACTCCCCGGAACTCGGCTACGTATATTCCCTTGCTCCTTTATTCGTTCCTCTCCCCTTCGCCGCGGCCGAATGATAAATTAATTCTACCCCTAGTCGCGGGCGAAGCTCGACCGCGCGACTGAAAGGATTTCTCGACGAGCCTTACTCTCGGAGATTTATCGCGCGCGACGAAACCCCCTTGGCGAGGGAGAATTATCATTCCTGGGCGGCGTCCAGCCAGGAATAAAGTGTCGTGGACCACGCGGGCGGTGGACCGACTCTTTCGCGACCGTGGATGTCACGCGTGGGGTTCGATGGAACGCTAGCTCGAAATCCTCTAAATTAAAGGAACGAGGGGATTCTCGAAAAATTAGCCGGGCTCGTTTTAAGTTCGTCCAAAAATTTCTCTACGAAATCCTGTTGAAAAGTAATCTCGCTTATCTCGCGCAGATCCCACCCTCCCATTTCACGTAGCTTCGTGTGAACAGTGTCCCATTGCACATTTAACGCATCGCAAATTTCTCGGACAATTCTGGGCATTCCGCACGCGCCCTTCCTCATTCCGCTTCTGCGCGCGTCCACATCCGATCACCTGGGGAGCTGCAACTCCGAATCACGTTGGACTCGCCATCCGCGACGGAATTCGTACGTGTGCGTACGCGCGCACGCGAAATCTAGCTGCCCTCGAGCGTGTTCAGGCGAGCGAAGAGGAACGCGGAAAGCAGGAAGTCGTGAACGAGAGAAAAATAAGACGATCGAGCGAGCGGTAGCGACAGGGAGGACCCGTAGCTAACGCAGCGTAAAATCCAGCGGGCACGCGCCATTTCACTTAGCCCACGGCGGCTCCTTTTCTATCGGGCCACGCTGCTTACCAGCGCACGACACTGGCCGACTCTTCTTCTTCCACCTCTTCTTCGTCCTCCTCCACGAGCGTTCTAACCTCTGTTCGCCGCTCTGTCCCGTCGCCCGGGGTCATCGATTCAACCGGCGGCAGCCGGCTGCTTTACGCTCGTCACGCGAAATTCGCCACACGACGGGACCGACACGCTTTCCGCTTGAATCTCGCGTGAAAAATCGCGTTGCTCGCTTTTTAGCCGCTCCCTTTTGCTGAATCGCCACGGTCGCCGGTAGCCGGCCTGTGTGCGGTGTGCCCGTGATTGATTCGGCTCGGCCAGAGGGATGATTTGTTCCATTGTTGCTCGAGATTCTTGGGCGGAGCTGTTCGAGATTGTTTGCCGATCGGTAATTGAGAAAGCTGGTGGCCCCTGAAACGGAGCCGTCTGCGAGCGCAGAATTATTTCTCTTGCGGAGGCGAGTGGCGACGTTGGTGGTTCGTTTTTGTTGAGCGATCGGTCGGTATTACTGCGATGATGGCTGATTATCATTTCGCAAGTAACGATTCGAAGGACAACAGAATTATCGTAATTCCTGGCAAACCTTGTTGTCCACCGATTCGCCCGCGGCGCGCAGACATTTGGTCCAATTTCCACCAACGCGAGTTTAAACCAGAACGCAAATGATTCCCTTAACCATCGTCGCTCGCGGAGAACTTACGGCGTCTGGCCTCTTTGTTTCCCCGAATTATAGCGTCTGCACGGCCGCGTGGAAAGCCCATTGTTCCCCGTTGGTGTAACGAAGGTGTCCCAATAAATTTTATAAACTCGCGCACCCCGTCCGCGTCGTTGCACCGCAATAATCTCGCTGGTCGGGCCGAAGTAATGCCCTATCCCATAATTATTCCCGACGAATCCCAAAGCAAATAACGAAACGGACCGATTATACGAGCGAACGAAGTCGAGCCCGAGCAATTAAACTTGCAAACTGCCAAGACACGCTGCCGATCGAACTAGTTCGACCGGAAGCACCGTCTGGAGCCGGCGAAAAACAATACGGAAGTGCCTCTGAAATCGCTGCGAAATATGTACATACAAACCGCGCTCGCTCTGCCCTTTCCCACCGAGGGCCAACGAACTTCCCCGACACACCGACCCCCGGCAATCGCGATTAAACGCGCGAATCGATGCCCGGCTCGAAAGGCTGGGCTCGAGACGAAATCGCTCGCGAGCAAGTGCGGAGCACGGAAATGCAGCCGCCTGGTTACGGAGACAATACGACAGTACGACAATGTCGTACGAATTTTCGAGATCGCCACCCGCGAGTGACTCGCGTGCCACCAGCATCGCGGGCGATAAATTCGTGTGCGCGCGTCCCGAAAAATGGCCGGAGACGATGAATCGTTCGGCGAGCACGCGACCCGGAAATAAAACAGCCCCCGTAACGGCCGTAAAATCCTCTGTGCACCAGCGAAATCGTTAATGGACTCGCTGCCGGTCGCAAACAACGAGCGTGCATAAGCAGACCGAGTTCCGCGGGTCTTGTGACGGCCTACGCCATTGGCCGCGATAAATCCTCCGCTTTCTTTCCTCTCTCGCATTTCTACGCCCTTCGTTCTCCCCCCCTTCTACGTCAGTTCTTTTTCGTCTCTCTCGTTCTTCTACACTTTCCTGTACCATCTCGCTCTTTCCCTTGTTCCACGTCGACGTTGTTCGTACCTTCGAGAGTTCCCCCGCCGCACGGTTACCAGAGAGAGAGAAGAGGGTCGAGGTGTGAACGAAGAACCACAAGTGCCCTGGAAAGTGCCACCCCTCCTGAACCCCTGGTAACCCGATCCCCCTCCAGAACCCGGTCGGTTGAGGACGAGTTTTACATGGTTACGCATTTTCCTCCCACGTCGAGCGGCTCGTGAACGCGGACCGCGCTATGGGTTCAATCGGATACGCTCGATCGGGGACCATTGACGCCGCTGAGGCGAGAAAAAAAAAGATCGTTTCGAGGCTTTCGAGTCGCGACTTGGTTTCGCTCGGTGGGCCTGCACTTCGCTCCGAAAATGCACGGGTCGGCGTAATTGGCGATCGTTTCGAGGATATTCCAAGGTTTCTTTTTTTTCCAACTAACTGGTACACCCCAATCTGAATCGACCGAATCATTAACCGTTACCGTTCGCCTCTTTCCTTTTACGATTTGTTTTAATTCGAATAAAGTGTTCGGTCCTTCTTGCGAGAATGCCCGCCCACGTCGACGTTCGTTACGAACCTACGTACGCGCGGGGCAAGTAGGTGGAACACGGGTAAACGGTTCAAGAGATCCCAGCGACATAATAGCGGAGTATCGAACCCGATTACGAAACGTGAAGTCCCGCCGAACGACGCTCCGCAGAGGTTTCCATTCGACGCCGCATTTCGTACGAGCGTGGCCGTGCGTTTCACGAAAAAGGGTAACTGGTTCACGTCGAAGGCAGCGAGGTGGCGCAATGGAAACGCCGCGTCGGAAAATAAATCGCGCGATACACCTGGGCGGCGTGCGGTGATTTAGTAGCGATAATTCCGGGGGAAACGGACGGATTAACGCCGCCGATTCGGTGGATTTATCGGTGGACCGATGAAATTTATTAGACCGGCCGGTGGGTATCCTTCCTAGGAGAGGATCCGCGATACACGTAGACACCGTTAATTAAAGAAGATTATATCCGCGCTTTCGATCATCGCGATTGACGAGAGAGGAAGAGCAGCAAAGAGGGAGAGAGAGGGAGAGAGAGACAGTAACCACGCTATGCAAACCTAACAGGCACGCCCTCGAACGATCGAAAGGCTCGTTCGTCGGCCATCATCGCGGCCCAGCTCGAAAGGTTCAGCGATTTATGCACACGCAGGTACTACACACGCCGTTCGCACAGCTACCTGTGCTCCCGCGTGTTCGCGTTCGATGCTCGTCTGTCTATCTATCGATTGCGCGGCGCCGGATCGCAGCTTATCCGGCTCTCCTTCGTGCGACTTAATTGGGCAACAGTGAACCGAACAAACCGAGAACAGGACAGGCCGACCGTGAGCCGCGAGTTCGACGATCGACGTTCCAGTATCGACACCGCGTTCGTCCCGATGTTGCATCGCTCGCCATCGCGAGTGCCAGCGTCCTCCTCGCCGATAATAAATTTTTGCATTCCTAAGGGTCGGTCGTGGTGCTTGCGTGGCTCGGTGGCCCGTACGATATTCGACGTTCGATTTACTGCGCTATGAAACTCGAGACACGCCTTTCCTGAAAGGGTGTTCATTAGTCATCCGCCAAGTCAGAGGGATCGGAGGATCTCGACTTTGCAAGTATAATAAACGAACGGGCGAGCGGCGTTCATTTCACGATAAAGTACGATAATTGCGAAGGGACCGCGAAATTTCCGTCCCGACGATGACCGTGGGGACGTACGCGAGGGTATATCGGCGCCGTTGTCGGTACACGAAACGTTCCAAACGATCGATCGATCGATCTTCCCCTGTCATATCGTCCCCAAACATTTCGTCAACTTAATCTCTCAACCGGCCCGCAAACCTGGCGACGCCGTGGTCCAATCTCGTCCGGGGATCGTTCGTCCAGGATAAGGAACCGCAGGTACACGGTTGTTTGGGGGGACGAGTGGGCGTTCGATAAACATCGACAAGAGGACTCCCAGATTTCCCGAATGCTTCGCGCCAGGTAAAAGATCCTGGAATGTCGAGTTTCGTGCCCTGTCCCGCTGCTCGTGCGCCCCCCGGCAACAAACGGGCAACTGTTTTTCGATCAGTCACCGGTTTATAGTTCTGCCCTCGGTGGATCCTCTCGAGCTGGTAAAGTCATTAACGCTTAATTGGTTGGACGGTGTCGGGATCAATCGTTCGCTTGCTCCGGGGACCCGATTAGTTATCAATGTTTAGGCGACTCGACAAATTTATTTCCATACGTTAAAACGCGGCTGGCTTAAAATATTCCTGTCTGCTATCGGACCGAGCGGAATAAATTACGCGTGTCGGACAAGCATCGCGAAGCAGAAATTCCTCGATCTTGCATCGCGAGATCCACGCCGATGATCGTTCCTCCGCTTACATAAAATCGAAGCTTCTGCAAATCGACTGCACCCACGTTTCTCCTGCCCTAATCGAATAAACGACGCTCAACAATCGGGCCGATCGATCGGCCCTCGTTCGAACGGACTCGTGACTCACCGTGCCATTTTCATCTCGGCTAATTCGAATTCTCCTCGTCGCCGGCACTCGAATCGCGTACTTGACCATCGAACAAACATCGCCGGCCGTCGAAACGATGGGGGCAACGCCGCGGGTGTCGATGCAGCATGGCCGCTTCCGTCTTGCAGATTCAGCCCTCGTGCCTGGTCGTCTGGTTGAGATTTAAGGACATCGCCGAAGGACTCGTCGCGGAGTTGCAACGCGTTGTACAACGCAGCGTCGAGCACCGTCGGGACGGTGAACGTTCACCGACCGGCCATCGAGCGGTAATTGGAAAATGACTAATGCCGATAGCGGCGCGCAAACCGCTTGCGTAAGCGAGCGTGCAAAAACGACTCGGTCAATTTCCAACCCTTTTTTGGCTATCAAGTGGCCTCGATCCCCTGTACTCTCCCGTCTGCGATCTCGTCCCGTGGAGTTTCACCTGGCCGCGGAACGACCGATGGAATTGAACGACGGAGCACTTGATTAGCCCCGTCGTCATCGTTCACCGGCTTCTTGATGGACTCGGGAGCTGAGATCGTCGTTCGGCACGGCCGACGATAATTAGACGGGCGTGTATTCAAATTGTACGGCGCGTTACACGATGTTGCTTGCCTCGTTCGATCGTTACCTTTGGAGGTTGATATTTTTCTTCACAACGAGGTGCGCGCGTATCATTGGCTTATGAAATTTCGCTGGACACCGTTCTACGCCTCGTCGTGATCAGCCTGCTTGTTCGTTACTCTTTTGTTCTCGTTTTTATTGGAGGCGCGTTGCCGAACGCGTCCCTCGGTTCAAGCTGGATCCCCGTTTCTCCGTGCATCGTCGATCAATTATTTCCCAGCATTTTATAAATATATATTCCGGCTGGCAGTCGGAAAGAAACGCCAAAGATATCTCATGTCACGTGGCGAACAAATACGACTCGTCCCGGAGTCACGTCATTCCGCTCGTTCTTCCTTCGTCTTCTGAAGTACGACAAAAGGTGGGAAGGGGGGAGGGAAGGTGGTCGATTCGAGTCCTCGCTGCATAAAAATCACCAGGCCGGAGATTGGTTTCAGGGAAGCGAGCCACCACGATGGCCCCGGTATTTGCTTAACAACCGGTTTTCGTTCCGTCCCGGACGAATCGTCTCGTCGCGGGGTCACGATGAGAACCGCTGTCCTATCGGTCGTCATAAGTCACTCAGCGTGTGGCATACAAGGTACACGGGCCTGTACGTAGGACCCGTGGGTCCTACTATCTTCCCTCTTACTCTCTCTCTCTCTCGTTCTCGAGCCTCTCCCTTGATCGTTGCCTTCTTTTAACCCTTTTTCCTCCTCCTCGCCATCTTTCTTGCTCCATAAGCACGTTACGTTTCCCGCACTGTCCCGATCGTTCTACGTTCGCGTTCACCCGATCCAAACCAGCTATTTCTCTCTCTCTGGACACTCCTAGGCTGTCCAGGACATCGCGTCGTATCCCGCTGGCTCTCGCGTCAGATCTAAGTGGTTCCCCTCGTACGTTACCCCGTTGATCCCCCTGTACCCTCGATCCGGCATCGAATTCAGCTTCACGGCGAGCGAAGATGAAAAATGCCGATAATTGATTCCGTTCGGTCGTGGGCACGGACCACGCCGTAGAGAAATCGCCGGCGACGCGATGGACTCTGTTCGAAGAACGTGGACCGTGGTAAAAGTCTTTCGCTGCAAGAGGGGTCCACAGTGTACACACATGCGACGTGCAGTCTAAAATAAAGTCTAGGAAGCTGCCGAAGTTCTGGGTTATTTATATTCATCGGTATACGTGCTACTATATTTATCGCAGCTTTATCTAGCGAATTATTTCGGTATTGTTATTTATATTTAATCGACGCTCGTTCGTCCGGCTTCTATCGTATTATTCTATCGTTCGCGGGCGTATCGGTGTTCCTGAAAAAGGTTCCGACGTTTCGCAGTCGAATAAATAAATTCGCCGTGGCCGAAATTGTCGCGGCTTTCGTCGGAACGGTTTCGCGCCCCGAACGAATACGGAGGACAGCCGAGCTGATAAAGATGTTCCATCTCGACCCCGTATAAGCTGTCGCCGATTAATTAACGACCACCTCGCCCACCGCCGTATTATCAATCAGAACGGGCGCGCGAGTCATAAGTCGTGAGTGGATCGTTCGCGAGCCGATTCGCGACCCCGTGATTCCATTCTGCTCCGTTCCATTGTCGGGCCGAATTAATGCGCGATCGGGCGAATACGGAACAACGCTGGTAATTGATTCCCGTGGAGTCTATATCGAGCGTGAAACGACGGAAGCAGGCGGACACCGGGCGACTCCGTTAATCCAACAAATAGAATTCGAGCCACTCCGTGTCCGATGCAGTTAAGCCGACCGTATCCCCCACGGTCGCCGTTCTCTGTAGACACAATAGATCCGCCGAACGTTCTTTCCCGATTATTTTTTGCGACGCCTTTAATCCCCCGTGCGCCGTTTGCCTCGCGTTTAACGACGGGGAAATTGGTATTGTACGCGCGGTTAGCTTCGTCCATTTTTTTTTTTTTTTTTTTTTTTTGTTGGATCGGCCTCTCGTTTTTCCGAGTCGGTATTACGCTCAACGAAAATCGTGGGCGACGATTCGATCGGCGCGACCGATGAAATCATCCGCCATCTTACGCCACTCTGGTTACCAGCAGGGGAATAATTGATGCTCCTCCCCACTACTCCTGAGCGTGTGGGCTGCAAGCACGTACACCGTACCGCGACTCTCCTCGCAAATGATCATAGAGGTTCTGCGATCCGAGGATAATTGATCGAACCGGCTAGATAGCGCGAGCTTATTAATCGTCGCAGCGGTAACGATGCGAGGATCGATTACGCGCACGACGCCTCGAGTTATCGTATTATTGCCGCGGTATCGTTTAGCTGCCTTCCATCGGAGTTTCGAATACTGCGATACTTTCTGTCGAATAATGTCCACACCACCGGGCCCGCGTCCTTATCACCCCATTGTCGCCGATCGTTCCCCTTATCCGGTGGAAATCTCGCGACGATGCCGTAACTCAAGTATCGGCGCGCGGATCGAATTAGCGAGGCTCGGGGCGTCCGTCATTCAATTACGACGCATCCACCGTCGGTGATGGCGCACTTTATGCACGCCGTGGCCCCGGCATAAAAATCATTTATTCGCTCGTTAAAGATTGAACGGGCATCGGTCAGGGGCGTTCCCTTCCCCGTGGTCCCGACCGGCGGACAGTGCCGGAAGATTTAGGGGCGTCGTAAAGCAGAAAAAGAGGATCCACCTCGCGGAGGCGCCGTGGTCGCGCCGGTCCCCGGTCTCGAGTTTCCGCTTTTCGAGGCTGGCTTTTTTTTTTTTCGTTCCCGAGGCGTTCGCCGCTACCTAGGTAGACGCGTCAGGGGAACGCTCTAACCGAAACGACAGGCACGGTGTCGTGTAACACTTTATTCCGAGTCTCGTGTTTCCCGGGCGATATTTAATCGATCCTGCCGCGATAGAGGTGCCCCACGTCGGGCCCCGATGCGCGGCGGCGCAAGCGAACATCTTGTCCCGAGCGGGGAACCCGGAGGTGTCCGAGCCAGGCCCCCGAGATGGAAATCGCGAATTTCGCGTAGGGGAATAGCGGCTGCGCGACCTTGTGCTTTATCGTTTTCGCTGACGCGCACACCTTCGTGGCCGCGGTGGCGCGGAAACGTGAAACCTCGCGAATCGAAGAGATACGGGACGTCCTCCGGTGATAAGGGGCGCAGTTGTCGCGGCGAATTTTGCGAGAGAAATATCGCACGGATCGCGGCGTCCTTTCGCTCCGAAAATAGTAAACGCGGATTCGGTGGTCGGCCCCCGGCCATCCGCGTGTTCGACTTGCCCGGCAGGAAAGTGAATCGAACCGTTGTTCTCGCATTCCTTTCACCCGCTTCCTGTCTTGGAGATATCGCGCTGCTGAGGCGTCGGACTGGGTCACGCTTATCTGGTTGTCCTCTCTGCCACTTGCGGCGGTAAATTCTACTATCGTGCCCATAAATAAAATACCGGAGAGCCGTACGGCCGCGTGGCCGCGCAGCCCTCTATTCTCGAACAAAGGCACACGTATCAAAAAAATGCCTGCCCTTCTAGTTGTGAAAACGTATCGATCGGGCCTGTCTTCGAGCGTCCGTGATAAATTCAATGCCGCCCACGCGGTCCCGGGTCCCACGAGAAAAATTATTTTCCACCCGATTACAATTTTCCGAATAGACACGTCGAATCAACGCGATGCACGCGTGTACACACACCGGCGCGATTCGTCGGCGAGCGAACCGCTGGATACACACTCGAGTCGTTCGGCGCCGGCTCGTTACAAGCGATCACTCGATCGCGTCGTCGTCGAGCGTAATGTTTTACGATGCTGTTTGGCTATCCCATTCACGGGTAGCAGTACATTCTCTTTGACACGATTGTTTTGACTGGCCCGTGAATACGGAACGCTCGACGTGCCGCCCACGCCTTTTCCACTCCTCGCCATTTTCACTCCCCTTTCTGCCGCCTACGAACCCCCTGCGATCGAGCCGGCATGACGCTCGTCCCTTTTTCCACGAAGGGACTGAGGGAGATGAGCCGACTTCCGTTCGCCGCACGAGGCAGATCGCCCGACGCGTCCAACGGAGGAAGCACAATGTCTATTCGTCGGCGATCGAACAACGATGGACGTACCCCGGCCGCGCCGTCGCGCCCATTGGAATATGAGAACACCCCCACGAATTAAAATAACACTGGGCGCGCACAGTGCGCGCAACGATCTTAAATAATTCATGGGCTTTTTCACGCGCCGAGGCACGAGGAACGACCGACGCGTTCAACCGCGGACGAGCCGCAACTATCCTCGACGGTACGCGCGTGCACGCGGTACCGAAAGTCTCGCCGATTCTGTAACGGAACGGAGCCGAGAACGGATGACACAGTATTTGTGACAGAGCATCCACTCGAGGGTACATTTTCATGACACGTTGAGACGCGTCTGAATAACCCACGGATGTTTCGTTCAAATGGAACAAGTGCACGCATACTTGCATCGAGTCGGGCGGACAAAAAATGCACGACGCAACTCCGTTTCGTTTGCGTGGGTTGGACGGCGGCGTAACGACGCAAGACTTTAAAAGCTGAGAAATAAAATACGTATTTATGTATCATTTAGCGGATCCGCCTGTACGACGCGTCTCAACGGAGGCTCCTTCGCGATATTTTCCAAGGGACGCACAATTATCCTACTGCACCCGGTTCATCGTCGTCGATAAATCCTTGTGAAACGTACCATTTGCAAATCAACGATCCCGACCAACGATCTTTCGCACCCTCGTTCCACGGCCTTGCCTTATCGTCATCGCTTACTGGCGCGAATTCCTTGGCACGCGATTAATCAGACGGCGCAACCAGCCCCGAAAGTGATACCGCACGGCGGTCGATTATTAACGAAGCCTATCGATAGCCGTATCGCGGGCCATTTGTCAGATAGCGGCCGAAAGTCGCTGGCGGCCCCGTTCGGTGCGATTCTCGCACGCGAGGCCGCTCGCTGAATAACGCGATCATTAATTAAACCGCGAGGTACACGCCGCCGGGGGTGGGCGAGAACGACTCTCGGTTGCATCGTAAATTAGGCAACATGCGAGCAATTCTTTGATCCGTGCGGAAAGCGTGGTCCACGCTTGGCCATCGGTCGGTCGCGACGAGCAAGAGCCGCGTCGACACGCGGATCAACAGGCTCGATTCTGCGCGTGTAACGTGCACGTGTCTAATTGGAGAACGGTGTGCGCTATGCGCAACGAGGGGGTACTCGATTCGTTGTCGTGGAGAATAATTGGCGGCTGGGTAAGGCGCGAAACTGCTGAGGTTTGAAATCGAGAAGGAATTCTATAAATCTGCAAATTCCATCAGGCTCGACGATTCGATCTTTGCTTGGAAGAAACTCGCAGATTTCCATGTCGCGTTCTTAGCCTGTACAGGGATCCTGTCGTTGGCTTCTCAATTACTATTTTATCCGGTTTTGTTTTAGGCGGTCTGCGAGAAAATTCCGAACCACGAGACGATCCGTCGTTTCTCGATTAACAGGCGTCGTAAATAACGAGTGCGGCGGGGTGGTTTCGGGGCGCGAGAACAAGAGTGAAACACGCGTTCGTAGATCCAGGAAGGCCTTTTCCACGGTACGGACGGGAATTCCAAGTCTCAATCCGGCGATTTACGAGTGGGCGCCGTTCTACGGTAGTACCTCGGCTATCGTGTACCTAATCTCGATCCGCGTAAATCATCGATAGCACGGGGGTACAAGCATACATACTTGATGCCTCATTCCTTTTCCCTTCGTTTCCCTCCACGGGCCGGCCATTCCTGTAAATCATACGAAACGTAGCCGCTCATTACACCCGTGCAACTGTACATTATCGCGGGACCAAGTAATACTTTCTCCGTGGTGGCGCGGCTCGTCTTATCTTTATTTATCTCGTCCCTGACTCACGGCGGACCTCTTGTGTACACATCGAGTACCTGTAAATACGCGGTGAATGGAATATGGCGTGCGGCAAAGCGTGTCTTCTGATCGTTGTATATTTTCGGGAGGAGGTGGCGACGATTTGGCTACCGTGTGGGTCTGCGAACGAAAATTGTTCCTCGACTAATACGGTATTCGAAAGCGTCTTTGAAAGGGTGCGCGAATTTTTTCTAGAGGGACCGGTTTTATTGTCGCACCAATGTGCAGTAAATATGGGATGTACCTTGTCGCACCTCCGTGTCTCCTTCTATTTAATTCCGGAAGAAAAAATTATGAAACGTCCTTACGCCCACGCCACGATCATTTTCCATTGCTGGGAGAACTCAAGTGTTGGCTCGACACTCCATGACGATATAAGTGAAGGCAAATCGGCTTTGTAACTTATAATTCCTAACGGCTCGCGAGGAGAGAGCGGATACGTTTCGCTCGATAACCGGCCCGCTGTCTGTTCCCAGGAACTAGGGACCATCCTATGGACACCGTGGCGTTTCCTCGAGGTAGATCCTCGAGCTCGATAAACGTTACGATGCTATTCGATTCTCATCGGGAGGTGTTAATTTTCGTGGTTATTCGGGCTAATAGATATGGCATGGCGTTGATAATTAATCGATGTTACACAGGTTCGAATGAAATTCGACTGACAAAAAGTAGACGCACCAATTGGTATCGTATTTTCAATCAACGAAACATCATTTACATTTAATTAAAATTATGCCACACTTCTGTGACAACAGAGTGGAATGAAAACGACTGCTCCGAAAGGAACGACTTTTCTCAAACTGCTTGCCCCGTTCGCAGACAGGAAACACCAATGAATAATCCTAATCCCCCGATACGTCGGTCGTAAATGAAATCTGTGTATCTATTCCCAGGGTCAATCCTGCGCTATAGAGGCCATATTGTAGTATCCGGTAGATACGGCGCACGATAACCGGGAGCCAGCCATTCGTTTCGACAAACGCGAGCGAATGTAAATTAGAAAGCCGAGCCTACAGGCTGTCGTTTTTTTTTTCTTCTCTGGAAGGCGAACCAAAAAAAAAAGAAAAAAAGTAGGAAAAAAAGAAAAAGCGAAAAGAAATAGAGGCATGCACGTACGCGCATACCAGAAGAGGAAGAGATCGCAGGACCCCCCAGGAAAACGAACGATGTCACGTGAAAGAAGGGGACAGAACCCGACCGTGGAGGCTCGTACGTAATACGAGCGTATCGTCGCGTTTCTCTTATAAATACGCGTCGATATACCGCGTGAAACGAGAATGGAAGGCGAGCGCGAGGAAGAATCTGGGTGCTCGGTTACGGTGAGAGAATCTCAGAATGTCAGAATGACACGTCGGTAAATATCCCGCTGATCACCGGCCGCGACTTTACGGCAATCGAAACAGGCCCCCAGTTCCACGGTGTACCGTAATATTCTGTCGAATTTACGGGGAGAAGTGCGTTACGACTTTATTATGGCGCGGGTCTTGTAATCCGTGGCACGCCAGCAGCGCCCACCTTTATTCCACCCCGCCTCTGCCGCGGACTGTCCTGTGTCTTTGTAAATTTCCGGTTTTTATCGTCAGACCGGCGGAACGTCCGACTGTTACGAGAGCGAAATTCGTCCTTGCGAACGATAGACGCACGGTTCTGGCTATCGCTTGAAGTGCGACGCTTTAGGGTAGTTTCGTTCGTCGTGGCGATAAGGTTCGCAATGGTATTTTTCACGGGCAACTTCTGAGTAACGGGGGTCCACGGTTTAACGCTAAGATGTAAATAATTCGCACGGCTCGGGTGTGTACTTCTGTGAATTATGACCCCGTGCAAATAGAAGGGGAGGGCTAATTGGGAGTCGCTGTGTTTGCAGTGAGTCACATTCCGTAAGAATTCTCTTTCCGCTGTTATTTTCAACTCGCGTTAGTTACACAAACCCAGCGGGGAGAAAATAACTCGCCGTTCCGTTCGATGAAAATTTCACGTCGCCGCGACGATTACGAAAACGATGTGCTATCTGCCAAAGAAAATTAGAAAGTCTTACCTCATCGTGAAACGTGACTGGAACTATCGCAGCATTTACTACGCGCATGTTGTACTCTGCGCGGTGCACTATGCAATAATGAGTAACGAGTACAGCGGTGGACGTGTTTATTGGCACACACGCTGGAAACAACGTGTTCACCGTCTAACAAACGATTCGTGATAAGAATCGTTATTAGCGGCGATACAATTGTCGGTTGGCCGTGGATCGAATGCAAAAATTCGATTCCTCGCCGACCAGAATTTTACAGGCGGCCACATTTTACCTGGAATACTGCCTCGCAGCCGCGGTATTTACGGTTTCCTCGGAAACACTCTCCGCCACAAAATAACGCGTTCCATCGAGGCATCGTGGTCCATTTGACGGTGAAACGGGCGCTGGTTCATTGGTATGCGAGAGCATGCTGCCCCGACGGGAACGCCGCGCGATTTTGGAACGTCAATCGAAGGCGAGACGATGCGATCGTTTTTAATCCGCCCCTTTCCGCGTCTGATAGCCGTCAGCCCGGGCGAGCAGTAAATTCTGACAAGATTTGCAAGTGAAATATCCATTCGAGAATTTCCCTCCCCGGCGTGTATAATGGAAAAACGGGAAATATAATTACACCTATTCGGCGTTCGAACATTATCCACGGGACCGTACGAGTGTACAATGATGCAAAGTTTTCTCTGGAATGCAAATATATTCCGCCACCCGGCCGCCATTCTATACTAAACGTTTCAAGGGTGAAAGCCACGTTTCCATTCTCTCGAATGCGGTCGACAAAACGAGTGGAAGAGGGAGGAATTAAACTGGCTCTTTCCCAACGGCGACGAGCGGTCGCGCGATCGGCTTCTTTGCATAAAAATGACCGCGAATTAAAGCTCCTTTCATGCCTCGAACTTTCGTTGGCGCGTGAATAGCCGCATTCAGCTTGGCCCCGCTCCGTCCGACAATCGAGGGGGTGGTCGCGAGCCACGACGGATTCGGATAATTTCAGCCGTCGTTCGTACGACGCGCACGTCCGCGCGTTCGCGGTCTCCGAATACGAAATTTTTTCGTACCTGGTCGCGGTGCTCGTCGTTTCGATATCCCCCGTCGCCGTTCATTCAGCGACGAACGAATCGACGTGTCCGTTTCCACGGTGGTTGCGCGTTCGTCGCGCACGAAACGGATGCTCGTCGGCGCGACGGGCTCGTTAAGAGGATCCGGGCGGAGAACGCGAGTTTCGTGCCGGTCAGTATTATCGAAGTCTCGAAGGAAATCTGACTCTCCGTAGGCGGCTTCGCGGTGCCAGGACCTCGCCTACCTGTGGCCTGTGGCATTTATTCAATCTTATTCTGGCGTCCTCGCCCTTTCCTCCGTCTCGAGTTACCCCCTCGGGATGTATCCAGGCAGCGGCGTTCAAAGGAGGGAAATGCATTCTGGATCCACGACTTATTCGATTTCGTCGTCCTTTGTTGCGCGATTTACGGGACTCCTTTCCCTCACGGCTTCCACCTTTTTCCTGCTCCTTTTCTTCCCCCACCGGCGAGCCTATCGTGGCCGCGACTCAGCCACCTGCTCGCCCCCGATCAGACGATATTTCGATTAAAAGCGGGGGGGCCGATCCGACCGTTGACGAACGCGCGGAAATCGACGGAACCATCCGGAGGGAGAGTCGCTTCTTTCTTCCGGGGCGAGACACCGTGAGAGGAATCGAGGGGCAAAAAGAACTTTATTAAATTCCCCCGTGAAAAGCGGCCGGTGAAAGAAGTTTCGCGGGGAAAGCAATATCTCGCTATAATTCGCCGCCATAATTTCGTGCCGGCCAGGAATTGTATGATCCAGCGAATACAAGGGAACAGGCGTTCCCTCCTCGCGTGTACGTATTACGTATTACCCTGTCCGTTTAAGAAGAAGAAATTACAGATCGGTTCCGAAGGGACAAGGGAGGAGGGAGTGAAAGTCTCGTTCAGGTTGTCCCTGATAGATAGCCCATCTCGGGCGAGTGACGATTTATTTTCATAATTTATTCCACGCTCGTGTAGCTGTCAATGCAGCGACGAACGAACCGATCCCACGGATAAAACACGGCCGTGCCCACGTTACGACCGTGAAACAGTCTGCCGGCCGTTGCTGGTCGAAACGATCCTCGTCCATCATCCCACGTGCGACAGAGCGCGTTCCCGTGCGTGCCAGGAGGTCGCCTATAGTGTTTGCAAACTTCTGTGAAATGCCCTGGCCGCGGTGCACGACGTACGTTCCCTCACGTGGCGAACAATAGGGAGGAAGCCCCGTTTCGGGCCGGGCAAGAAAGATACAAGTCCATTTCGAGTGAAATACGCGCGTAACTGCCGTCTTTTTTCGTCGGTGCTCGAGCGAGAAATGGTGTCCAAAAACTGGTCGGACCTCCACGGAACCCCGTCGCGCCGCGTCAGTCTATCGGTCATTTAAGCCTCTCTTTCTGCCTCGTCCTTTCTTCCGTGTGCTTCCTTCCTTCTCTCCCGCGCGAGTCACCGATGGAAAAGCAAGAATGACTCCGGTGGTCGCTACTTGCCGCGCCGTTTCGGAACGGAGCGTAGTGGCCCGTAACTTTGTTGCCCGTGTACAAGAGGAATTCCCGTGACTGTTGTGTACACGGCTCGCGACGTGGTCTGCCACAATCGAGAAGTTTTCTTTCCACGGAACGGCTCTCTTCCCGTGCTGCACACAGAGAAAGAGAAATGCTTTCGTAACGCGGTCGCGCGAGTATCGCTGCCAACCATAACCAGATAACGACCGACACCGTAGGAACGCTCGAGCGTTAAACCGTTACAATGGAAAGCTTAAAAACGGAGTGGCGGTCCTACACGGGGGCTGGCGTGGAGGAAAGGTGACCGAGAGCTGAGAGGAGGGAACAAAACGCAGAACGTTGCCCGCGTTCGTGCACCTGGATCGCGTTCCTCGTTGCACCGATATGGTCGCGTTATCTGTCGGTGCCGACCACCCGGCCAGGTTGCGTCGCTGGTCAGTGTACCGCACACGTGCGACTAGCGTTGGAAGATAGGCCCGCAGGAAGTCGTAATCTCGTCTCGGTGCAGTAGCTTCGGATGCTATGTATGTACCTTGGCTGCTACGACGCTGCTGGGCGTCACGATCACGTACATAATATGCATACTCGTTACTACGAAACGAAGGATCATCGTTCGCACGACGAAACAAGAACGACCGATGGGATAGCTGTCGCGTACCGTGTGGGAGGATTAAGAGTATCAGGGTACAGAGGGGCAGTTTGTGGGGAAGTTTGCTGAAGAATCGGTGGATTCTGTTCCCTGCTCCCGTTTCGAACCAGCGAATGATTCGTCGACGATCGATCGATCCACCAGCAGCGCGGCCAGTCGGTAAGCTAATTTCACGTCGCATAAAAGCGTCTAATGCCAGCCGAGGGAAAATCCGTTTAGCTTGGCCCGGGCTTCTCGAGATAAATTGGTTTCGGGGGATTTCTAAAGCGGCTCCTACGGCGCAGGAAGTTCGAGGGTGGCAGAAGCGAGAGAACCTTTGTGACCGGGAGACTTGTCCCTCGAGAATCCCTCCCCGTCACCCACGACGACGACGACGACGACTGCGACGGGGAACGCCTGGACGCGTTGAATGTCAACCGTGACCCAACAATGGTTTACGGACAAGACACGATGCCTAGGGTTCCAGTAGGAGGGAAGAAAAAAAGCTTTAACTTCTCCATGACGGACAAAAACCTGTATTTCCGACCTGTCCGTGGACAGCGCCGCTCCTGAGGACTTCATCCCGATGGACCTCGCACTGTCACGCGTTGAATGGCACGGGAAACAGAGTTTCTTTTCCCTTCTCGGTTAGACGGTCGCTGTATTCGGTCGTAACTGCAGATGGAATCGTCGTGGACGACGTTCCGTCGAAAACAGCGTACAGGGAACCTTCGAGTTCGCGCACGGGGGCAAGACGTGGAAATGGAAATTCTTTGCGCTATTCAGTTTTAATGATCGTGTGTACATTACAGTACGGCACAACGAAAAGTAGTCCCCGGGTGCTTGTACGTCTCAGACGTAATGCGACGTGGGAAGTATTCAGGGCCCGTTCAATTTCCATTTATTTTTCCTGCGCAAACTAGAAGGGCAGGCTTCAGGATTTCCGTAGTCATTGTTTTACAAGGACTTCAGTCTTATAGAAGTCAGTCTGCGTCGCGACCGCTGTAACACGAAGTGCACAAGCTGCACGAGTTTCCTGGCCCTTTCGACCGACGATTCTACCACGCGGGGATGTTCAACGGGCGAACGAAGTTTCCTTGAATTTTCTTCTTAGTCTCGCGGTGACTTCGCTTCGCGCGTCGCGAAAACCGTTCGCCTGCGCGAGCCCTTGGGTTTCGATCGGGGACGAGGACGAAAAGTATCTGCGGTGAAGGCGTCATTACGGAATCTTTCGCTTTGACGCCTACCCTCGGTCTGGTTTCCCTCGCAGTTCGACCGCAAGGAAAGAATGAAATTGAATCCGCGGGAACGGGCGTCGAGCCACAATAAATCCGGCGAAGAAAATCCGTCGTGGACTACGTCGTCTGTCGTACGCGTCGCCCGGGAGATCGACGGGGCGAAGGAGAGAAAAGTTGCACTTGCGAAAAGTTTTCCAACGGTTCGCTCCTCCTCTATCCTCGCCCCGTTCGCGATCTTTTCCTCTCTTGAATTATTCGTCGCGCGGAAGGCAAGGGGTTTCAGCTGGCGGCGCGGGCCGCGATCCATTCGAGCGGCGGAAAAAACGCTTTTTAGCGGAGGTCGGCAAAAGTCTATTCGTGCCAGTGACTCTTAAAATTTAAGTTCGACGGCGAATTCTGGCGGGGGTATTGTTGCCGCCCGGAACAATTCTTCGTTTCTCGGCCGACGTCGACTTTCAGCTAGACGTTGGAAAACTTGCGCCCATTGTCCGCGGGGAATCTCTCGCCCAACGGTTCGTTAATTAATATCCCCCTTTCTCGATAAAACGTATCGGGGAACGAGCCGGCCCCGTTGCCCCTCGAGGCGCCGGGAATCGTAGTCGACTGAGTCGCTGGAGCTCGATGGACTTAACAAGGAACGAGCGTCTGCGGACTGTCTTCGGATTGTATTTCGTAATTTTCGTTTCGACGTATCCCGGTTGAAAATTACGAATGGACCACCCGGTGCACGAACGTAAAATTATAGTCGTCGTTATCGCGACGATCCTCGCGTTAGGGTGACGCGAGATCGTAATCAGAGCCAATCCTCGGTCGTTCGTCGTTTCTATGAACCTCGCTCGTTGCCTAGCTGCCTCTCGGGGAGAAAACCGCTACCCCTCGCTTTCCCGGCCATTCGGGGAACACTGGGGGAAGTGTCCGTGGCCCGAGGGCTGAAGCATCCCTTTGGTGCTACGGAGACGCCGAGGACGCGGCGCGTTTGTAACAGGGGCGACCGTGTATACCGTACACACGCGTATACATACATACTTTCGCTGGAAGTTTGTTCGTCAGATGATTATCGCAATGTCTCGCGACTTCGTAACTAGATTTTTGTATTACCAAGTACCGTTGGTCGTTACCGCAACGACGCGCGGGCACACGTAGGTCGCGAATGAAATATCGCGAGCGTAGGTGACGATCCATTTCCAGCATTCAAACGATTGCGAATTTACTCGATCGCGTCGAACACATCGAATTGCCCCGGATAACTCTTACGCGATCCGGGTGCGCGCGACTCGTTCATCTGGAACTCGCGGCTCACCCCCCCGCGAGTCGTGCTAAAAATCGTGGCATCGTGACGCGACGCGACGAGGAACGACGATTAGCATTTTATTGGCGTCGCGTCTTGCGATAGCGTCGACCGGACGAGATAAACGAGGGGGGTGGTGGAACGTTAAACCTCATCGTCTATCGGACACGCCTTGTCGCTGCAGGTGTGCTCCGTTCGCGCCTTATTTATTGCGCAAACTCTGGCAGCCTCCTACAACAGGACCGTTTCGTTATTTATGCGACGGGCGCGATGCTCATTTTTGCGACCGGTACCCGCCGGAATTTCGTCCCCGGCCGCGCCGTGAATCGAAACGCCGCGACGTCGTACCTCGTTTCCAGCGGAGTTCGGGGGATCGCGTGTGGACCACGGGCGACGTGTTCTACACACCGCGTGAAACCCTAGATGGGAATTGTTCGGCTGCCCTGGCGTGTCCACCGGGCCCGCTAGTAGACGATACTCGATCTTGATAGCAGGTAGGTCCCCGTGGAACCGGTCGTGACTGTACCTACACGGAACATCATTAATGCCACCAGGAGGGAACGAGCGACGAAACGAAAATCGTCGATCGTGCGAGGGTAAGGGTGACCGGCGGGGTTGCCCTGCTCCCGTGGGCCGCACGATTTCACCGTCTGCCAACAACGGGGCAGGTCGTGAAAAAGAAGCAAGCCGAGCGCGGAACGAGGCGAAACCTCTAGGACGATAATTAGCGATCGAGGGTCCCGAGTAAGACTCGGGCCATCTTGTTATCCACGCCACGGCGCCCAGCGTGACGTCATCGCGCGTGTGGAGGCTGCCACGAAAGGGTTAAGGTGGTGCGGGCCGCGTGCACACACGCGCGTTTAAACAGGTGTGCAAGCACCGGCTCGCGCGATCTCTGCGAGGGGGAGTAGCGGAGATGCGCAGAGAGAGAGAGAGAGAGAGAGAGAGAGAGAAAGAGAAAGAGAGTGACTGTTACAGGGGGTGGAGTGGGACTGACGGAGGGTAAAAGAGAGGACGAGTAAGGTAGAAAGAGAAAGGGTGGAAAGAGGAGTCTCCGAGTCCCAATACACGTCGGAACTGACTCTCGCGTGGCTACGTTAGGGGACGTCAGAGGTCTACTCTTGTGTAGTAGAATATCCATGAGATGGAGTAACGAGAAGTGGGGACAGGTACAGCGAAGAGTACCGAAGTCGTCCGAAAGGTTTCCCCCACTACGCGAACGGTTAGGTCGGACTGCTGCTTTCGCGTTTCCTCGGACGCGTTCACGTCAGTGCGTATACGACCGTCGTTGGGGGTGTTTCGTGTGACGATCCGTCGGCTCGCACGTGTACCGATAATACCGCGACGCGTACACGATCGTTGAACGAATTATTACGTATTACGTGTCCCTCGGCCAGCTAGACCGCGCGTACGTAGGGAGATATTGTACGCCGAAGAAACGTGTGTCCGGTGTGTGGCCCCTGTGCGTGGACGAGAACGAGACCGCGGGCGTGCGGAAGGCACGGATTGTGATTAGCCGTGTGCAAGCATTCGACTTGTTCGCACTCGTGACACGCGTTCAACGTGCATACGTTTCCGGAGCTGATTTAGTGGCAGGCTGCGGCTTCTGTGCGTATTCCACGACCCGAACGTAGAACGGTTTGACCGTCTGATAGCGGACGACCGTGAAAAAATATACGGACCAAGGCTCCGAGACTCTCGAATGGTCTAGGAGTGGTACCTTCTCGCTCCATCGTCGCAGCTATTTCGTTTCTTCCGTCGCCTGATAATGGATTAATTTTCACCGGGTAGTTTACCCCGACGGCTGTTCCCTGGACCGGAGGAACAGCATCGCGGAGCAGCGGCGGCACTCGGCGATAAATCAAGGTGAGATCCGGCTTTGTTTTCGAGAAGGGTGTTCCGATAGCCGGCCTACCATTGACCAGCCTCCTCGCCGAACCGTTTCACGTTCTCCTTTTCTTCCGTTTCACTCTATCCGTGGCCGGTACGCTCGCGATTATCTCCGTCCCTCCGTGGAACGCTGCAAACGAGCATCCACGGGCATGCAGCATATATTTTGCGGCCTCTCCTTTCCGTCTCCCTCTGTCTCGCCGCGTCGGCTCTTCTTCCTTTCCCTCTGCACGACTCCGCGGCACTCCGGGACTCTCTTCTCCTCGTGCATAGGGACGAACGAGAAACACATGCACGCAAACCGCCGAGGCAGCCCTACGCTGTGCCTCACGTTCCTTGCTCCTTTCTGCGTTCTGCGTTCTGCATGCCGAAACGACGCGGACCTCGCCTTCCCAATACCCCCTTCTATTATTTCACCGATACCTACCCGAATCTTTCACCCAACCCTCTGCCGCGCTCCTCTGCCTCGGTAACAGCCCTCCGGTCACCCTCTTTCCGCCGGTGTCCCTCAGCGAAATCGTCCGTGCGAAACGCGATCGATAGATTGCGTGGAATACTTGGGAGGGTTTTTTTTTTTTTCGTATCGTTGGTAGGGAAGCGTTCAGTTGAAGCTTGGTCCTGCGAGACACGAGGTACACCTGGTTCGTAATTTTCGTCGAAATGTCGAATCGCATTTGGACACTCGGGTACACGCGAATTGACCTGGAAGGTTCGGCTTCTCGGTAGGCCGGCTGGTAGTACGTCACGTGGCGTACACTTGCGTACAATGGAATATTCTTGGGTCGCTTGTCGAGCAGGGTGTACGGTGGTTAATACCTAACAGGTATGAAATGGGTAGAAAATTGGATAGAGAGAAAGGGAGAGAGAGAGAGAGGAGGCAAACGTCAGGTTGGAAGGAAACGAGAGAACCTTTTTAATATTTCTCTCGTGGACAGGGGACAGAAAATCGGAGCCGATCTTCTACGGTTTCTGTTCACCTGGCAACGATATTCGCTTTCCATTGTTTCGAATTGCCTCGATACTCCCATTCCGATTCGACGTGTACTCGCTCCGTTCGAAACACTTGGCGATCGCGTACCCGTGGAAAGTTACCTACTGTTCGCGAGGTTGCCAAGTATTTGATAGCAGATGGTCGAATGTGCAAAGATGAAAAATATCGACGGAGTAGTCGTAGGAATTGCGGGGACAATTGGAGTACCGAGGCATAGCGTCGCGATTCGACTTATCTCTGTGCTGTCGCTTTCTAAAATCGGAACTGGGCTCGCGATGACTCACTTTCGAATTAATAGATAAGTGAACGCATGCGATTTATGGCCGTATGCTATCTTATTTACAATGCTGCACGCTAATATTATAAATGGGGGATTTGTTCTCGATTGCGCGCAAGGTCCTCTGCAACTGACTACTCACAAATTGATAATAGAATATACCAGATCCTTCATTAGACTGCCCCGAGTAGTCCCTCGGCATTGACAACGAAAACGAAATTGTATGCAAAGCTGCCGGAGAAGGAAGCACGTACATAATTCCTTTGGAAAAAATTTCCGAGAAATACGTCGCATTTACATTTCAATAAAACCGGCCCTCCAAAATTTGAATATGCGCACACAGCGCAACGAAAAACCCTTCGCTGGTTAATTCGAAATGATCCTCGGAAGAGATCGCCTACACGCGTGCCACTCGTTGCAACCGCGACGAACGTCGAATTCGTACGTTTCAATTAACCCTTGCACAAGACCGCGCGCAACAATTCAGCAACCGGAGCACAGCGATCAATCGTCGAACGAAGGAATCGTGTATCTCGTCGTCGATTTTTGTTACGCGACGCCGACGTCTGTCCCTGCGCGTGCAATTTGCATAAACGTAGGTTCGGCTTGCGTAGACGTTCGCGTCCTTGATCGAAGTCCTTATTCGAAACGAAGTCTCATCGCGTATGAACAGCAGGTACGCAATTACATGATCGTACAGATGACATCGGCAAACAAAAGTTGACGAGGCTTGTTGGCCCGCGCGGCCGATTGCCGAGTGACTTAACGACGCGAAAGCGTCCCTTTCAACTACGCCTCCGTGTCGCTTCCAATTGTACTTTTTGTATCGTCAACCGTGAAACGTTCCGTGATAACGGCGTCGGTGGAAAAATGGGGAAAAATCGTTAGACCGAAAGAAAACATCGCGAAAGCGTACGGCGTCGATAAAAGAAATTGCCTTTTTCCTACGGTTTGTTCGGCCGTGCTAATTCTAATTATGGTTCGATCATCGGCGCGCCGCGTTATAAATAAACGGTCCTCTGATATCCCCTTTGATGGCGAATGGTCGAGAGTCGATTGTCGAACGGAGAGTTATCGGCTGCGCGCACGCTGGATGAGTTATTGAGTGAGATTGCCTTTAAACAGGAGCGTCGTAAATATATTTCATGTGCGGCGCATGGCGTGACGGAGCATTCCCGATATTCCTATGGGTGCATTCGATTCTATAATCCTTCAAGCCTACGTGGTCTTCCCGTCGGAAATGTTTTTTCGGTGCCGCGAAAGGGCACGGGCGTATTTTCTATTCAAGACCTCGGAGACTTTCAGGAATCGCGTTTTTATCGTTAATCCGATCCGTTTTAATTGCCGCGAGATATAATTTTCTGCTCCATTGAAATGCATCGAGTTTTCAAAGCAAAGGAATTCCCGTTTTCCTTCTCCTTTGTTTACCTTGTCTTTTTTTACTCCATTTCCCGAGCCACTTTATTTAATTAATTCCCGGGAAATTACCATTCAGTGGGACTCTCGTTCCTTGTACAAGTTCAGCGAGGTAAACTCCCATTCGGGTAACGCACGCTCACCTCTACTCCCCCCCCATTAAAATTCCTCCGAATGCAAAAGCTGGAACAATCGTTTCACCACCTTCGCTGAATCACCCACGTTGCCGCGGAGCAATGCAGAGGGCTCGTTCCACGACTTCGTTGACACCGGTGTCGAGCGGGTTCGCGGACGCGCAAAAGGATCGCGAGTCGCGCTAAACCGGACGGCTCGCCGTGTCCACGCGTGAGAAATGACGTACGGGAAAGCGAGCAAAGGTGAACTAGACGGTGCCGATGCGGGACGGCAATAATTAGTCATGCTGGCCGAACGACGGTGTCGGTTGCCAAGCCAATAAGAAGCCGATCCGTGCTCGTTTCCAGTGATATATCGTTGTCCAGGTGGGTGATGTCGCCTCGACGCGGTCCTTTTGGAACGCCACCGAGGGTCGGGGACGACACGATGAATACGTTCCTCGTAACTACCTCGTTCCACGCGTTAAACGCAGCCGCGTTTCTGGTTAAAATATGGGCCTCGCCGCGCGGAATCCACCGGCCGGTGAAACTGTGTGTCGCTTTGGTTACACGAGGCGTTGCAAGAGCTGCGTCTATTAGTGGTTCGACGATTCGGAGTAAACGTCGTTTCATGTGTTATCCGCGGTATGTTATTCGTCCGAGCGCGAAAGAAATGTGTCGCGCGATACCTGAACGATCGTTTCCCAATATTCCGTCGGAGTCTATCGTCATTGTCGAACAGCCGGTGCCGTATCGCCGGGCGACAAATGTTTTCCGTTCAAGAAAGCAACGTAACACCGCGCGAAGGTAATTAACGCCTGCACACGCTGGTTTACGCGCTTGTACACGGTCATAATCTCGAGTGAGTGCGAGGCGTGTTATCACGACGGTGGGGGAGGATGGTCGATTATCTGATAGAGGGACGATATTCGAGTTCCACGACGGAGAAAGGAACGCGCGACTCGGTTTATCGTGGCGCGTTTCCGTTCGAAAGACACGGGCGGAATAAATATCGGTGGCGGACGGGTTGTGCGAAGAAAAAATATACGGCCGCAAATATCGCCGTCGCCGCGGCCTGGTGCAAATTTAACGAGAGCGTCGGGAGTCGAAGGCAGGAAGGAAGCTGCCGCTGCACGATAGTCGTAAAAAGGCGGAGAGATAAACGACGCCGAGGTTTTTTTTTTCTCCTCCTCCTCCTCCTCGGTTTTCCTTTTTCTGCTTTCTTTTTTCTCTCCTCTTTGGGCGCCGTGATTTGATCGAGCGAAGTCCACGTAGACGTTCCGTTTTTAGCTCGATTATCGTGGTAGGCGTTGACACTTGCCGGTATACTCGGTTCTTTTGGTTGTCGAAATACATATTATGCTGTCGCGTCGAGCGTGATCGTTTGCCGGTGAAGCGGAGGGGGGTGTCGCGTTTTCCGGATGGAAATATAATTGGACAACCCCGTCGAGCGATAAATTTGAGTAGCTGCACTATTTGAGTGCCCATCTTTTCGGAGCGGAACATCGACCGTCCTCTCTCGCGGAGCTCCAAAACGAACTCGCAGTTCTACAATTGAATAACGAAGCGACACGGACCGCGCGTTACAAATTGGTAGCGAACTCGTCTCGCCATTTATTCCAACGCGCTCAAACGAAACACCCTGCTCCCTCAAGTACGTTACGGGGAAGCGTTTTTTTCGACGTCGCGTAGAAAGCCGTCAGTCTTCTGCGGTCCCATGACCTGGCTGCCGTCCGCTCGAACTTTCTATCCCCGGTTCGTCGTTTTCTTCCAACGCGTTTTTCTCCTCCGGTTCGCCTCGTGTTCCACTGCGTTTTGTTCCCGCAGAACGCGGCCGATCGAGTCGAATCGTATCGAATGGTCCCGGAAAGTGAATCGGGCGCCACGCGGCGTTCATCGCGCAGCAGAATACGGCGAGCAACGGCCGCGGAGGAGAGAAGAGACGAGAGAGGTCGGAGTCATTATCGACGACGACGTTTCGCGCGACGTCCCACTTGGGTCCGGGCAAAAAATGCGCGCTCCACGCTTTAGTATCCGGTAAACCTACATCTGGAGGTGTCTGGCATTATGCGAACGGGTTCCCCGAGAATCCATGGCCTTTTTCGGTCCACCCTCTTTGACTCCCCAGGCCGGCGAGACCCCATGAAAGGCGAAGGTGAACGGTCCGCCGGCGAGGCACCGGCGTGAAAAGGCCGCTTAATGAAAGAAAAGAAAATGTTTGGGTAGGGCGAAAAGCGGGCTGTGTTACGAGTCTGTGGGTGACACGCTTTCAACCGGCGGACAATGGTTACGTTGAATTGTTTTGAAAAATGGTGCGCGTACCGGACTGATGCACGCGGCCGCAAAGTGGAGGAAGAAAACGTCGGAATAAAAAGAAAGAAGGAGGGTATAAGGGTTGGGGTTATTATCATCGTTTGAATCGGGAGGATCGTCTCCATTCACCGACGCGCCGACTTACCCCTACCGTCGAATACCGAATCGAGCTTATAAATCTATTTAAGCCGGCCAGCGTTTTAATTGGCGATTTTGACGAACGCTTTTTCGCAATTCCGTACGCCTCGAAGAGTCTTCTCTGAGCCGTGCGGCGAGAGTCGTGTCCTTCGTCACGCTCTTCTCGGTTTTATCGGTGCTCCAACGAGAGGCTTTGGGTAATGCAGCTTCGGTTTATCCGGAGATTCAGAACAGGAAGTCGTGATTTCGCTGTTATCGCTTGGACATTTGCATGCGCTTGCGCGTGCAATTATTACGCGGCGGACACCGACGCATTAATTGTTCCTCGCGAAGCCTCGATTCGCCCCCGAAGAAGAAAGACTTGCATCCCGCCGCAATATCGGCACGCGTTCCCTGGCATCGCGATCGCACGGCACGCAACTTATTTATTGCGTTAATTACAACGGGCTCTCGCTTGTTACACCGCCTACTATCGTCGCCGCGTTATTGTAAGCAACGCGCAGTAGACGAAGGGGTTGCTCTCGCGGCCGGGCTCGACAAAGAGGGACAGACACTCGCAGGGGCACTGTTGTGTGTATCGACGGTGTTAGCGTCGGCCCTGGCAACTTGCTTTTTCCCCGCACATCGTCGAAGCATTGTGGTTAAATGAATTATTTTTTAACGAGGCGGCATTATACCCGCGCCGCCGTTGTTCCTCCCCGTTGTTTTCCGGGAAAACTTGGCGAACGCCTGTCTCGCTCTGTGCACGGCACTCTTTTTCACTTCTCCATGCCGCTACCACCATACCACCAGCCCACCTATGGCTGAGCGAGCGCTTTTCATGTCGCGTCAAGCTCGCCGAGTCGCGTCCTTTTCCGCCCTTCTTCTCTTGCCGTTTTTTTTCTTCTTTTTCTTTTTTTTTTTTAAACCCTTTCTACGAGCTCCACCTCGCCGCTTCGCGCATATAGGGAAGCGAGAAGAAGCGTACGCGACACCGTCTCTTTGACTCGTCTCCGTCTGCCTCTCCTTCCCGCCGATGGCCAGGTGAAACCGTAATCGACGTACGCCAGGCGCACAACCACACGCTCTCTCCTCTCCGTATTCTCTCGGGCTCTTTCTGCGCGCAGCGAGTGCACTGTTTCCCTCGGCTCGAGCGATATATGGAAGCCCGCAGACGCTGGATTAACCTTTCCACGTTGCACAGCCCATCATGCTTAATGAAATCGCGCGTTAAATGCCGAATAGAACGGTGAGGGGATTAAGTATGTATGCATTTGCTCGGACGCTGCTGCGTTTACAGAAATCTATGGGGGTGGTTTATGTATACGCATATGTATATATATATATATATATATATATATATATATATATATCGGGGCGTTTTGTTGACTTTCCGGTGGAAAGGGTGAATAGAGGAAGATTATGTTCGGCTCTCGTTGGAACGCGTGCGAGTTTTAATAAAACGAGGGGCGTAAATGGGGCGTCGAAATAGAATTGTGTTCTCAGTGTTTCTCGGAATGTCGTAGATCGATGGTGCGTGTGTGGTCCGGGATGAGTGGATTTTAATTAAATGGCGAAGGGGCGCCGGAGTATTGTCGTAGGATGTTTGTGGACGATTAAGGTTGCTCCTTAGGAAATTATTGGGGTGGAATGACTCGACTCGCTTAGCCCCCCCGGACGTGGCGGTTCCGGTTTTGTCTTATTTTCCTGCCGACTTTTTTTGTTTCGCGATTGTAAAGACCGGTTCCCTATCTGCGCGAATAATGATTTTCGGAGGTGTTTGCTCGGGTCGATTGTGAATTGGTCGTCCGGGTTCGAGTTTTACGTTTAGAATTTGTCAGACTTTTATTTTATATATTCTTTGTAACAGAAAATTTATTCTATATTCCTGCACACTGGCTGATCTTTGGATTCCCAATTTTATATTGATTTTAGTAATTGAATTCGCCGACAAGTAAACAGCTATTCTATCATTACTATTTCGAGTAGGCCTCCGCTGGTTAGACATGGTATATTTTTACGAACACACTTTTTATGCCACTTCAAGCTACTTGTGCAGATAACGAAAGCGTCACTCTGCCGACGTTTTATGATAGTCTCAAGGAAGCTAGCCGTATTCAGCTCCAAGTGGTTGCATTAATTGATTCAAATCGTCCGACAAACGACGTGGATTTGTCACAGCGCTCAGGATTAACACGGACGTTACTGCGTTTATTTATCTCCATTTCACAGAGATTGTGACGATGCTTCAATTACCCCGTTCATGTTGATTTGTCAGCTTTCAATATTTGCCATTTCCACGCCGCCACTCCGACGTCTAGATAATTATGTCCAAGGTGTACGGGCATGTAACGTAATTCTTGTCCGTAGAATTCGTTTCATTTTTCACCGGTATCGCGCAACCCCTTCGCCAGAAGCGACGCACAATTCCCTGCCCAACCACCGGTGAAATTTACCGCGCCACTCGACCCGATTAAACCGCCCCACGCGAATTTCCTGCGCTCTAGGCCCACTTCCTCGCGTCTAGTTCGCACAATTCCGTAATATGCAATTCGCGCTATGCAACGAGCGCGCGCGCGCGCGTGCGCACGTCCCTCAGCGGCGACTCGTCCGTGTGGGCAGCACAAGCGGCCACACGATTCGCGGAACACACTGGACCCCCGTATCTGCATAACGGGTGCGCTCCGCAAAAGGGTCGAAAAAAAAATCGGCTGGCCAGCGTGCTGCTCGTGGTCGTGGCCGTCCTCTTCTTCTTCTTCTTCGTGGTCTCCTCTTCGAGCCATGCGAGTTAACACCAGTTGCGAGACTGCTCTCCCCCTTACCCCTTTGGCCATCTTTGCTTGCACGGCCGTTTGCTGCTCGGTTGCCTGTTCTTTCGTTCAACCTCCAAGAGGCATCTCTTTCTTGTTCCTCTTCCTCTTCCTCTTTTCTTCGCTCCTTTCTACGCCGGTCTCTCCCTTTGGCCATGGTCGAACGTGGCCAGATCTGCCTGGCGGAATCTGCATCGAAACGCGAAGGGGTCCCCTTCGAGAGGTCAGGAGAGCTCGTTGGATCCTGGCGAGATCGGCGATCGTAACTCTTCCGAGGGTGGAATCCGTTGCTGGCCCCGCCGTCTCGTTCCACGAATGACCGATAGATAAATAAAGGAGATAGCGCGCGGACACAGGGGAAAAGAATTGTTCCTTTGTTGTCTCCGTGGCTCCCGTGTTGCAGCCACGGGTTGGCGTTGCCACGAAGGGGACCAAGTAGATGCCGGAGGAACAAATAAAGAGACGATTCAGTGGTTGGCACGATTGTGCTGGACTTCGATGATAACAGAGGCGTCGGCGGTGATGCCCGCTTGCTTTCGGGGAATCGCGGTGGTAAACGAGGTGTGGACAATTTAATGATTTCTCGGACAGTCGGTAATAGGAATCGATGCATCGTTCTGAATGGCTCTTCTATTTCGTATTGGGATATCGAAAATCTGCGGTTACGTGGTAAGGGTTTTCAATGAAGATATTATATTGATATCGGAGCGATCATACGGGATCACGAAGAATATTAGTTTCGTCTCGTCGTGTCGTCAAAGGGAAAATTGCTCCGATTTTAGATCGACGAATCTATCGTCTTAATACATTCGTAATAAAATCCAGAAGTTGTTCAAACGCCGAGGTCAACTTCCGCTCAGATTCAGGGAGCCACTTCTATTAGCAAACGTCCCACAAATCCTTACTTTATCCGCGGAAAGCAACACGCGATTCCGCTATCGTTGGCGAAATATCCTCAAACTCGCCGCGAAACGCGGCGGAATCGCCTCGACAGACGTATCCCGGATTTCTCCGCCGTATTTGCTTAGGCGTTTCTCGATAGCCCGCCGCGGGCCCTTTTGAATCCCAAAGGTAACTCGAAACTGCTAAACGTTACGGTGCTTTTTAAGGCATGGCGCGCAATCCTTCGCGGATGGTGCATGGGTTCGATAAGGATCAAAGCCACTTTGTCGGGACGGGATTCTGCAAGGCGTGGTGGAACCCGCGATATTCTTCTGCTCCGTATCGTGTTACTCGCGAAATCCTTGGAAAAAGCTCGGCGAACGCTTTGCGCGTTTCATTGCTTTTTCCTTCAAATATCTACGGAAGAACTACGGGACGACGGGAAGTCTCCCCGGCGGTAGATGAAATAATTTTTTTGCGGCGAGTTTCGAAAATTGTCCGAAAAAAACCGAGTACCCACGGAATTTCGTGCAGAGCTTTAGAGACCGGGGTCTGTCTGCACCTTGTTCTTTCGTTTCACAATATACGCCTCCTGCACACCTGCCCTCGCGCACCTTTTTTTTCCCTCCTCGTTCCCTAGTTCTTATTATATACCTGCTGCTGCACCCGTTCCTCTAATTCGGTCAATCGTTGCGGCTTTCTCCGTGTCTTAGATCGCTGTTTCGTTTGCCGGTCGGAAAAACAATTCGGGGTTACCTGTGCGCGAGTGATTCGTGCGCGAAGCAGGTCCTTTTACGGAATCCGGTTGCTATCGAGATATCTGCAGTGATCTCTTAGAAACGTGACCGACAAATGTTGGCCGAAGTGTGAAACGATATATATTTTTCACATGCGCGCAGGCAATCGCAGGCCCACGCTGTAAATTGCGATCGAACCGTGTTCATTCTGTATCCGCGAAGGTGATACTTAATTCACGGCGGGCCTCGTTCGGGATATGCCGTACAGTTTTGCACGGAATAAAAGTGTACGGTTTGAACGTTTATCTAAACGCCGTTACGTATCGTTCAGCGGATTATAAATATTAATGTCGCGTGTAGGTGGGCCGGGCCGAATGAATTTTCACCCGTTGCACACAAATCTGATCTTTATTGCTCTTTATTGCTGCCGGCTCTAATACACGCTCTCACGCACACCTATATTTTGCACCTGTTTTCCTTCCCGTCCCTCTCCGCGCCACGCTCATTCACGTATATACACGCTCGTTCCGCCAATCACCGGCCCACTCGCTCCTCCGTTAATCGTTAAGATCTCCTCCCCTCGCCGGGCTCTTTCATTCATCGTACCAGCTTGAAATTTCACCGCGTCGGTATCTTCATGGAGATCGTAATCAGGTAACAATTATATTACTCGCGTGTAATTCCGTCTGTCGTACGAATCACCGTGTTTAATTACCGTTCACGCTCGTTCACCTCGCGTTATTGCGCCGCGCGTATAACGCTCAGGAATTCCCTCCCGAACAATTCAATGGAACGTCCTGCCGCAGAATATCGCGACGGGCAAACCGAATCGGCGTCAAGCATCGGTTACTTTCGCGGCGATCGACGCGTTGCAAGAAAATAGAGTCCCGTAAAATGTCCCACTTCCCTCCTTTTAACATATTCTCCGAGGCGTTTACTCGAGTCATCCATCACTCGTTCCAACATCTCCCCCTCTCTCTTCTCTATGCGCCTGGGAATGACAGTAATTCCCTCGAATAATGTTTCCTTTGGAGCGATGCATCACGTGTGACGTATCGCTTCTAACAAGAAAGAAGGAAAGAAAAAAGACGACAACCATTTGGCGTATCTTCATCGATCTTCCACTGGCAATATCGAAGCATGAATATGACAAGATTCGACGCCGCCGACCCATCGGTAACCGGAAACCATGGCCTCCCGTGGAAATTAATGAACAACGGGCCGGAATTTCGAGCGGCGCGTAAATTATTCACCGGCGAAATTTGTTTCGCCCGGATATTCGTAGAACGGTTGTACTCTCGGGACGCTTATGGTTGCCAGAGTCCGTCGGAATTTCACGTATAGTCCTCACGGGGAACCGTTGGGTCGATAGCACTGGTACGGTCGGAAAGCTTCTCCAAGGGGGAGGGTTGATGGTGGGTGGAATGACGGTGGTTGCGACGTTGGCGGTGGAGTGGCTGCCCTATCGACCGTGTGCCAACGCGGAACGTCGTCACCGCACCGTAAGATTTCCCCTTACGGTCTTCCCGTCGCGATGGTGTCTGCAAGGATACCGCATATTTCCAACATGCGTTCGAAATTTCTTTTCCGGATCGATACCACCGCCGCCACTGTCGTCCACCGTCAAGGGGTATTCGATTGTACTCGTGCGCGCGATCATCGCTCGTCCTCGTGGGGGTGTAACGATATTCCGCGGTATTTCTGGGGGGATATGGGCTTCCCTTTGGGTTGTGCAACTATGGGCACACTTTCCACGCCGTTTTATTGCGCAGATAATTTGACGGGAACATAAACGTATAATGCGTACAATCTTCATCCCCTGACCACGGTATTTGCTCCTTTCCTTTTTCTAATTCGATGCATATCTTGCTTCGCGTGTCACAGCGTTATCAAAATTACTCCGAAACGTTCCGTCCCCAATCTGCCTACAATCGTCCACACTTCTCCGATCCACTCCTATTCGAACCGCTAAATAAAGCTCTCGCAAATGGCATCGGTTCCGATCGCAACCGATTCCTCGAAATCGAACTTCGAACCGCGGCAAGGGTGGCGGAACGGCGTCGTTTCAATCGGACCCAGGACGGCCCAGGTACAGCCGTCTTCGCGATAATCGAGCGTCGATCCGCAGAATCGACAGAGCCGGGGCGAGTTTTAATTAGCGTTTTCCTCGGTAGAAGAAAGAAACGGCCGCGGCAAAGAAACGACCTCGAAAGTCTCGTATTGGTCACGTCGGGTCGACGAAGGGCTCGCTTTGTTCGCGAATCAATTAAACCGGCGCGCGTCTCCTTCGGTTTGGCTCGGTGATAATCGAGGCCCAAGAGATCCGGTGCGTCGGTCGAGATTTCTCGGAGTGTCGCAGGAAATTCCGCTCGCGTCCCGCCGCGCGGCGAAACCGTCCTCGACGAACAGGTTCCCATTTTCCGCGGCGGCTTTCGAAAAACCCACCGTTCCCTTAAGCGTGCCGCAAAATAATGACGTACTTGCTCGGCCCGTTCGTCGAGCTGTTTTTAGCACGCGCTTGTACACGCTGTTGTACACGCGGGCTTGTTTCGAGTGATAAGATGGAACCTGGGCGGCGCGGTGTGCGTGTAACGCTTCTTCTAATCTGACGACGATTCGGGACGATAAGCTTGTGCCGGGGGAACAAAAAGGTGGCCGTCTTTGAGGATAGGCAAGGGATCTTTCTGTTTTTAGTGGAGGCTTTATCGTAGATAGAGGCGTAGCCGGAGGTAGCTCCGTGGAGATTAGGTTCGAGGATGTGTGTCTTTCGGGTAATCCGTGGTGGTGTGGAATTTTTTCTACGTTGCGTTCGCGTGGGCTGCAAGCGTTGCAACTCTCGGATGGCCGCTCGCGTACTCGCGTAATATACACAAGGCGCCGTCTTTTCCGTTCGAAGTATCTAAGCGCGTTTCACCGCGAAACGAGTGGACAGTAATAATTTCGCGGAAACTCCAATCGCACAGAACGTTCCGAACCGACAATTGCACGCCCACCATTGTCGCGCTAGTGTTCGAAAACAGCGGAATCAGAGAAGATTAAACGTTATCCGGCTGAACGTTGAATCGGCTCCGAGTTCATCGGCGTCGCGTGATTAAAGGGAATCACGGGGGATTTCGAGGAAGGATTTCTCGCGACACGAGCCGTCGATAGGTCATGCCGGTGGTGCACCTTTTCGGGGAAATATGGAACAAGCGTGTCCCTTGTGCCCGTTGCTCCGCGAATTATATCCCGTTTAATAAAGCCCCGCAATCCAGTTCGACGCGTTCAGACATCCCTTCATCAGCTATTCGTCATAGTTCCGCGTTTTCCAATCGCGGCGAATGAGCCTTTCCATTTAACAGGGACAGACCGAGCCCCGGGTACACAGGCGGGCGCAGCGTTACCCGTAAATTCGCATTTACTTGAAAGCGTCAGCGTGAAATATCCGCGAGAAGATCCGGAGCACGGTGTCTGCAGCGACAAATCGATACGATAGGTTTCGTCGGGGGCAACGCTCGTTCACGGTTCAACGATTAAAAATTACGTACGTAGATGCGTGTTCGTATCTGGACCGTGGGACGTACGATAGATAAGCTTGGCACTCTGATGATAAGTATCGTTGGGAGAGTATATTTCGAGATAATTTCCAGTCGACGGGGTTTCTCGAATTGTGATCGAAAAAGCGAGTCTTTAATTCGAGGTTACTCGGGCCTGGAATGATGTTACCTTAGGGCTCAAGCGATTTCAAAAGGAAACGGAGTCATTCGCTTCTTGCGACATCCCTGGCGCGCGTGTAAAAAGGAAATTAAGTCCTGGATATCAGCAATCAATGACCCTCGTACTCGTGAAATCAGCATACTGTAACTACCGCGAATGCAGCGAACAGCTACCAGCACAATTGAAACGTTCCGCCTCTGAGCCTGCACGGAAAATCTTGTTAAGGACAGAATCGAAAAGTTCTCGACCGGACAAGGTACACGTACACGCATCTGATCGTGTCCACGGCAATGCCTATCTGTGGCGATTTTGTTGAATCCGATCAAACGCTACCTTGATCATGTCGAATAGTAAATACGACTTAAATAAACAGATAAGATAAACATCGTGGACTAGGTACTCTTTTATCGACTTACAAACCGGTTACCATTTTTTCTTCGCCGCGCTTGCTTCCTATCTGCTTGTCCCTTTTTAACAACGCATCGTCGGACCTCTATTTATACAAGATTTTTCTTCCTGTTTCTGTACACCGAGCACGCTACCAACGTTTGTTCAACAGATTTTCAAACAGGCTCCGCGTACAGACTGCTTCAAAACAGGTAGCCACCGTCGAGACCCTTCTAATTTTGTTCAAATCGAGACACGACCCGCTTCTCTCTGAAAATCGCTTCTCCTTCTTCTCCCGGGTATACGCGTCCTGGTAGCTCTTCAAACCCTACGCGATTCACCCAAAAATTCTCCGCAACATCCCCGTTCGCCCATCTGCACTTGTCCACCATTGGCCCCAACCATCGATGCGACGAGAGGATGGCATCCAAGGCCGCCGATTCGAAGCTCCGATTTTTCAACGACAGCGGTCCATTGTCCCGACGCGTTGCAGCGGCGTGAATTTTATTCTGCGGTCGTGGACACGATGCACACGCGCGCGTATCGGTCTTGCACGAGTTCTCTCGTCCTCTCTGCAACCAGCGAGGGCCGGTTCGAGCGGACGAGCGAGAAAGTTTATCGCGAAGCAACGAACGGTTGACAGCTCGGTGATGCATCGGTAGCGATTTGCATTGGCGTCGACCATGCGGGGACCGGCCGGGCCCCTCGCTCCTCCTCGTCATTCTGAATACCTCGGGCCCCGACAAAAACGAGCCGTGAAGGTCGGGAATTAACCGCTTTACCGTTACCGGCCGCATAACTGGGGACACCTCTTGGCGACCGGACCCCCGGATCCGACAGAAAATTGATATTTGGAGTCAGTGTTCCCTGTGTGGCAGGCATTCTCCCACTTCTTCGTGCTAACTATGAGGGGGATGATTTAACGAAGCTTCGCTAAAGTGCTTTACCGATTAATGTCTATAGCGTTTCTGGGTCAGGCAAAAATTAGTATACCACCGAATATATTTCGCACCGTAATCTACTCGAAATGCAGAGTAACTGCAGTCAACGAGCAGCGCAAGAACTCTGGATATCATTCGAGGAACACAGTCGGTGCATACGATATATGTGCACAGAAGATTCGTCTCCACAGCCACCCTTGCGCGGTCCCAACCGCTCGGCTTCCAGCAACCCCCCGGGCCAAGCTCACCCGGGATATCCTTCCAAAGACGCTCCGGACGAACTTCGGCGCGCGGGATAAATTTCTGAGCGGCGGAGCGACGCGTATTATCGCAGACGGGACGAATTTCGCGGCGGCCGCGGATTCCAACGATTCCATTCGGTAACTTCTCCAATTTGTCCCGCGAGCCACGCTTCCCACGCGCTTCGGGAGTCGTTTAGTCAGCGGCTGGTTTCTCGGTGGCGAGCAATTTATATCGCCGAGGCCCGGCCAGGTAAGATAGCGTGTCCCACGAGCCTGGCGGATTCTCCCGTCGCATTGTTTCCAACGACGAGCTGTTCACAGGCTATCGGTGATCCCGCGTCTGAATATTTCGCGGCGTCATGCTCGTTCATCACCGCTGCTGCGTGCCCGCGTTTCACCTTCGACTCTCTCTCTCTCTCTCTCTCTCTCTCTCTCTCTCTCTCTCTCTCTATCTATCTATCTCTCGTTGCACGTCACGATCGCCACTGGTCTGGACATAATTAAGTGACAACCGGCCGTTTAAAGAGCTTGTAAACACGAAACACGCCGACCGAGGCCAGTTTATCTGGATGCATCCCCTCATTAAGGGAGCATCCTTCGTATCCCTGCCATAAATCCGACTTGCTTTCTAATTAAGGACACATGTGGACGACACCTTGTGGCCCCTCTGGCCTGTCCTCGAAACTGGTTCCCTTTCCTTCGGATGGACCCCAGTTAGGGGAAGGGGGACGCTCTTTTCCGCCCTGCGCGAGCCCCGTCCTAGAACCTAGAACGAATGCCCCCTTACGGAAGAGGTATGCGGTCAGGGTTTATGCATGCACGTTCGGTGTCCAGCTTGTATTGTGCAGGCCAACCTGGTGCGGCGACTACGCGAGTTCGGTTCTCTCGTTGGGCGATGCGCACCCCGGGTTCAAGGCCAGCCGTGGGTAGGAGACGGATCGTCGCGGATAAGAGCAGCGAGAGAGGTATAACGAGCACACAGCAGAGGTCCCGTCCGACTCTCTGTCCTCTCTCTCTCTGTATCTCTCTGACCACGTAGCCCGTACCTTCTTCCCCGTTCACCTCGCCTCGTCCCGTTCGCTTCGGCGTCTTTTTCTCCCCTTTTTACCCTGTTCTTCGCTTCCTCCCTTTTCCATCAGATGCGTCATCTTCGAGGCACAAGCGCGCTGGCCGAGCCGAGAGTGGGACGATGATTTACGGTCTCGAGCCTCTTTCCAGCTCCCCTCTATCCGCGTCGAGGTCGAGAGCAGGACCTTCCCTTCGCCGCCCTACCTGGCCGATCTTTCGAGCTGGTTTCGCCGGAGTATATACGACCGGTGCACACGCCTGCCGGTTGTTCCCTTGTTCGTTCGTTCGTTCGTTCGTTCGTTCGTTCGCTTGCTGGTCTGCTGCTTGCCCGCTCGCTTGCTCGCTCGCTTGCTTGCCTGCTGGTTGTTCGTGAAAAGTAAACAGCCAGCCGTGGCAACGATTTGCGGTGTTCCAGCGCGTCATCGTTGCACCGCCTCCCCCTGGCCGCCGGCTAAACGATAGAGATAGGACAGTAGAGAACGGACGGGCAGGTAAAACGGCGAATGGAAGCTTTCTATCGAGCTGGCCAGGGACGCAACCCGCCGCGGCGGACGATCCTTGGAACCGAACGCCTCGTTTGCAAGCGGATTTCGGTGTCCCGTGCTTTTCGGGGCGCTGGAGAAGGGTTGCGAATTTCGCCGTTTTATTGGCAGGGGTCAGAGAAATTGGACGGTTTAGGTCGGGCATCTACTGTTCGGACAGGTAGCCGTTTCACACTTGGAACTATATTGCTGGTCGTTGCAACAATTGTCGGGATTACGGTCCCCGGCGAAATTTCCCTGGAGTATTATTCTCTTTGGGCGCGGGGCGACATTCTGTTCGACTTGACGATTTACCTGCAACTTATTTTCCTTTTCCCTTTTCGACCTATATTTATTCGTCGGTATTGAAACGAGGCATTCCCCTTCGACGTTAAGTACGTCTCCCAGAAATGATTTGACGAATTCGGTATATACAGGGTGCGGTGGATGACTGGGATAATTGGAAGCAAGGCAAGGGCTCCTAGAAAAGGTAGGGAGAAAAAAAAATACGTGAAAGTCTCGAAGCGGTGACTCGGCTACTCGAAATCATTTCACGCGGAGAGGTAAATAGAAAAGGGACGTCGGACGGGCGTTAAATTATCAAGATGTCGGCGGAATCTGACAATCATTCGCGTCCCTCCGCGATACCGTTCGTCGTCAACGAGGTACGAAACGCGCAGGCTCGCGTTTTATTGTAAAATCTCCATTTCCCCCAACGGGAAACGATCCGCGACTCTATAAATCCCCGAAAATAATCCTACCGAAACTTCCGACCCCCTGTCCCGCACGTTTGTCACAATTCTCGACTTAACGTCGGCCAAAATTTCCCGGACGATAAATATTCCCAGCTTAGAACGACCCACCCAAGTGTCGTTCCCCGGCGGCCATCCCCGAATCCTCCTCCGTAACAATTTCACCGTGACCCTCCGCCGACTGTTCCCCCCGGCGAATCGACGGATGCGGCCCTGTCAGACACCGGCACGGCAAAACGGCGCTCGATAACGTCGATAGCGCGCAGAGTTACGAGCGTATACACGCCGGGTCGTTTGGTGCATCCGCCCCCGAAGGAAGGAGCCACGGCACCGGTCGGTTGCCACGACGAAGAGGAAACGCGGAGCGTAGTGAACGCGGACACGCGTCGAGCGTCGTTTCCGCGGGAGGAACGACGGGTCCAATTAACGAGGCCCGCGAATCCATAATTCACTGCTAATTAATTAACGTGGTGCACGTGGTGCAAGATAGGCAGAGATAAAGAGAGAGAGAGAGGGGGGGTGGCATGGACAGAGATGTGATAGGAAGCGGGGAGAGATCGAGTTAGCAGGCGCGTACACGAAGCTGCCTAGCGTTGAACCAGGTAAAAAGGGAGAGAAAGAGAGTGTGTATGTGTGTGTGTTCCTGTAAGGGAGAGAGAGAGTGAGAGAATAGGCGTGACAGGCCTGTGTAATCCTTTCCTGGCCACGTTTACTCATGCCCAATGACGAGACGAGCGAGCTGTAAACTCGCCAGCTAGGACAAAAGCGGCTGCGAACCGCCTCTGTCCTCGCGGCACACCGCGCTGCCATTAACCCCCTGGATTATTGTTCGCGGTGGAAATGTCAGTAGTAACGAGCTTGGCCACTTACACGTTTCACGGGGTGGAATGTCACGATGATAGAGCCGCGATTGCTGGAGGAAATTTGAGGTTTCTGCCGGTGGTTGTGGATTACGAGGGGTATTAGGAAGTTTAAAGCGTTGTTACACGGTGTGCATGCGAATTGGATGGTCGTTTTTTCTTCGAGGGACGAAAGCTCGAATTTCTTCGCGACTTCCAGGTACTCGAGAATCTTAACAAATTGTTGAGGATTCGATTTCCTTCGCATCAGATCGTTTATCCACTTACTTTACTACCGACTCAAAATTGACCACACAGAAAGAATGTTCTCAACCAGGCGGTAGCTCTCGAACACGAAAGCACCACATTAATTTCGTCTTCGGCCGTCAATCAGTAGCAACAAATTATACGGTACCGGCTCCGTTCCTCGTCGTCTTTGTCGCGATCTC
Source organism: Nomada goodeniana (assembly GCA_963969485.1). NCBI lineage: Eukaryota > Metazoa > Arthropoda > Insecta > Hymenoptera > Apidae > Nomada > Nomada goodeniana. The sequence continues at coordinate 2,831,964 of OZ018303.1, read as the reverse complement.
AGGGGGGTTGGGGACCCGTTTCTGTACCGGAGTGTCCGATGTCTCCGCGCTGTGTTTCACACCCTCCGTTCATGCGGCGCACATTCATCCCGGGGTAGTGTTTCTCCCAGGTACGAGAGCGCGGTGTCGCATGATGCAGGATGCAGACGGCCGTCGTAATCGCACACCGGAACACGCGGCCGGTATTTCGGCGGTTTTTCGCCACGTATTCGTGCCGCCGCCCCATTCCTACCCCCTTTAACGGGCACAGAGGCGAAGAAAACGGGCCGACGCGCGAGGTGTCAACTTTAAAGTGGATCCCAATACCCGACCGCCGCCACTTCCTCCGTGGACTCTCGGGTTTCACCTTAGCCGTGAACTCGCTCGACCGGACACAGGCGACGGAGGAGGTGTGGGTCGCGCTCGGCTAAAAAAAGAAGCTCGCCGCGCGTTAACCGGAACCCTAAACCCTGTCCTCTGGTTCACTGTCTGGACCGTAACAGGAATACGTGTTTGTTTTCTCGCGACGTGAATACGCGCATCAGCCGTTGTCGTATCCCGTTCCCGAGTCGAACCTCTGACACGATGTGAAAGTGAACGACGGTTGCGGGGTGCGAGGGGGTAGCTGTTCCGTTCTGGTCGCGTTGAATTCGGGATAGAATTGAACGGGGGGGAAGCGAACACCGCCGCCGCGTTGTCATTCGATGCGCGATTATTTCGTTGCACAAATCGTCGGGATTGAACGATCAATACCGCGGGAGACACTCTTATCCCCGTACCTCGCGATAACTGTCGCATAAAAATGCACGTCGAGGTGGAAACATCGTCGCGTAAACGATCAGCGAGTCCACAGTGGCCACGACTCTGTCGTATTATTGGTACAAGCTCTTGTACTCGTACGTACGTTCGTCGAGCAACGTGGGCGAGTATCAGGAATACCTCGACGCGCTTTTTACCGACCGGTCGATCGGCCGCGGCCCGGTAATCGTGCAGCTCGTGTCACCTGGTCGAAAAGGTACGCCACCGTACGCCCCGTGTCCCGGAACAAGATACACGCATGGAGTTATTAGCGGCGACCGCGGGTCGCGACGCCGCGACTCGTGGAAGCGTGTAAAAGCCTGCTTTATGATCGCGTAAAGGACCGTGCTATACATCGTTGCTCGTGAACGCTCGCCTCACCCCGGGGCTCCAATAAATAGTTCCGGTTATCGGTCCTTTCGCGACTTGCTCCTTGTATCTTCTGCCCCGCCAAAGCCTGATCCCTTCTTCTGTTTCTTCGTTCCCTGGGCGTTCCCTCGCAGCGTGGAAGGCTTTAATAAACTCGTCGGGGGAACGAGCGTCTTGCGAAATTGAGTTCCGTTCTCGCGTCTTCGGGCCCCGGCCTGGATCGGCCAATCTTAGAAACGCTCGGAAACCGCCCACCTTTTCCCGCGATAACGCGATGCAACGAGCGTATAAACGCCACGGGGCTCGCGCCGTGTAGCACCCTCTCTTCCTGCGGCGGCGAGTCCGGGTGCCGGTTGCGACCCGTAATATGGAAAAACGGAGACAGTCCTCGTAAAAGTTTAGAACGGCGGCGGGCGCATTCGGGAAAGTTTGATAATTTTGTTTTGTCTTCGCTGGGAAAAGGGGCGAGTGTTTGGTGCGAGCGTAATGGAGGCACGCTGGTGTAACAGGGCGGGAGGGTGCGTCCTTTTCGTTTTTCGACGAGCCTTTCGGTGTCCGGAATGAAACGAGTTAACAGGATTCTTTTTTTTACTGGTTTTCTCGGGGAGGGAACGCGCGTAATGATTTTCAATTTCAATAGCGGAGTTGGCGAAGATAATGCGTCGATAGCGTATTGATTTTATGCCGCTCGCAAGTGCGATTATTAATTGCGTTTAAGTGTATCGAACCCTCTGTCAGCGACGTTATTATCAATGCATCGACGCAGTTATCGGTTGCATCTCGCCGTTCACCTATTTATCGCCGCAGGTGCATCGGTTCGACGCCATTAGCATATCGATCAGCCAAATAACTGGGAATTAAAATCGGTAACATTCGAATCAGCCGATTGGCATCTGCAAATTCGCCAGATATCAACTGGATCTGCCCCCCCACCTCCTACCCCTACCCCACAAAGCAATATCGAAGAACGGCGATGAAAAAATGAAAAGTAACAGAAATAATTCCGCACTCTCCTAATCAGCGTAGAGTTGAAATTAGAGTTCCGCCCCGCCCGTCCAGTTTGCGCCGGGATCGTAGTTGCGAATTTCCCGATGCGATCGACCGGTGCACCCGTTTCGATTGCTATTTTAATCTGGACGCGCCGCATCGATAAATGCCACATCGGGGGAATTTATGGAGCACAGCTCGACCGGAAGCGCCGATGCCTGCTGGCCGCGGTGAATCGATTTGCACGGCGGCTCGTTCGATCGGTGTATTTCAGCAAATCGACGGTTCGATTCCCTTCTTTCGCGAGATTGCCACTGGGTTGCGTGTAAATTATAAACTGCGCGTGGATGGAAACGCGATCTATTAATCATTGCCTCCGTGTATATCGGGGGAACGAGAACGGCCGTCCATTTGTAAGACTCTATATATCGCGGCTCGACTCGTTTCGTGGATTTGCGGTATTTAATGCGAGCGGGTATCTCTCGATCGTGCATTCGGATGGTTCTAATTCGTATTTAGCGGGGCAGCTTTCGCGTCGCGACGAGCCGCGCCGGCCGACGCGACGGCGTTAATTAATACCGGTACATCCAGTTATTAACGCGGATAGGTGATCTGTGTTTGCACGAATTGTGTTAACGATCGTTTAAATGGGGATTCGCGGCGGCACGTTGTTGCGACACGTTTTACGGGACCATCGACCGAGACTGAAAGAATTTCGGGTAGCATTATCGGCCGTTGTTTGTACATATTATGTAGGAATTTTCTTTTGTTTAATTACGATTACTGCCTGCTTTGGTTTGTAACATCGCTAGTCGACGTGGTGGAATTTGTCGCCGATAAAATTCTCTTCATTTTTCGAGTAACTTGTGTTTTTGTTACTCGGATTGAAATGGTTGACGAGTATCCTTGATAATCCTGCAAGGCAGAATTAATGCCTACTGCGACGCGTCACTATTATTATCATTAATTATACGGGGACGAGAATTTACTTCGCAATAAAAAAATAATAATTATATCCGGAGCGAATGGAATTGAAGAGGAACACTAAAAAAAGGATAGAGGAAGTCGGAAAAAATTGTGGGATCCATGAATTAACGATCTTCGTATTACAAAGAAAGGCTTCCGAATTGAAATCTTGATACTGTTAACAGTGTCGATAAAAAAAATTGTCCGTTTCAGCAGAATCATTTATCGAACCAAATAAGATTGTCTAAAGAGGAGCTTATCTATCGTTGTCCAACGGCGGAGTACTAGAAGTCGCCTCGATAAATGACTACTCGCCGCGATTGTGTCATTTCGAGACGAAAGAATCGTCGAAGGGGTCGACTTCTGTGGCGATTGGACCACGAGAAAGGATGGATCGAAGCGGCGAAGAACTGTCCTATCGATTTTTCATCGTGTACCGGAGGGCAAAGCACGCGTTTCTTTCGCAGGCATTCTCGCAACGTGGCACAGAAACGGCGAAGTATATCTTCGTCCCGTGTAAAATGTTGAAGCGACAGCGGATATATTTTACCTGCCCGCGTCGTTTGTCCGTATCAACTTGTCAGTGCTTCTCATTCGACCGATCGGGTTCGAAACGAGCCGTGGTAATTTTAATTATACCGGCTGATTGGCGCCGTTACAAGTTGGCGTATTAATTCGTTCGCGTACACCTATATTTAAATATTCCAATTTCCAAGGAAATTGACACCCGATTAATATTTAATCGAGATTTTATCGTACGCCGTTACACAAGCCTCGCGTATATTCAGAAATGATAATTTATTATCCTCGTTATTTTTTCGATATGGAAAGCGTGAAACCTAACCGCGTAACGCGATATCAAGGTGGAGGTGTAGAGTTTCAAAGTGGCGGAGACCTGTCTGTTAACTTCCTTTGCTCTCTCGGACATATTTTTAACGCTCCGTTATTTAAACCTGTGCAAGACGACCCTCTGTACTCGTGGACGTTGCTGGTTATTTTAATTGATTTACAGAGGGATATGTATAGCCGGTTTCGATGAACCTTTCCGTCCGATAAAATCAGCAGACGGTTCAGAATCCGTTCTTGGTATTCCAGGAACCCCGAAGAAAACCGACGGATCGAAGCAATTTATTTAAATTACACGCAGCGAAACGATGTCGCGAAATAAATTCCATTCCCGTAGATTTAGCACCTGCAAAGTATATAATTATTCTCAACCCCCCTTCCAGGGGAATCTGTTCGCGCGACAAGGAATGAAACGGGACGAGGAGAAATCTCGTTCAACCACAAGCCTCGTGTCATACGCCGAAGTAGCATCGAAGTTCGGCGACATTGTTCCCATAAGAATTTCCGATATACGCCGGGCGAAAAAGAATCCCGTCAACCTTTTACCCTCTCGCGGCTGCGGAAGCGCCCTCGTGTCTCGAAGGGGGTTGCGTCCAGAACCAAGGGGGAAGCGGCCCTCAAATTCTTATCGCGACTCGCATTTTTACGACGCTACTCCGTGGGCCGAACTCCGCTGAAGCGCGAAAAATATCTCCGCTCGTATATTTTTCCGGAGGTCGTCAAGGTCCCCGCCCGTCCCCGTCGAGCCAAAACGACTGGGCGCAAAAAACCGAAAGTAAAAAAAAAAGGGAAACGTAAGAAAAGGAGAGGACAAAATAGAGGAGAAAGGAGTCGAAATACCGGGAGGGAGGGAATTCAGGGAGGCAGGGAAGAAAAACGAGGCAGCTAAGCGCGGAATAAAACGAGTTGAAATGCTGTCGCCGGATATGCGACACCACGTACGCTCGCAAATATTTTCCGTATCCAGGAAGGAGCAGCCGTTGCCCGCGACGGACCTCCCGTTGCAGCGGGATAATTTATGCCCAAAACGTTGACAGAAATGTTAACGAAGAGAGAAAACAAAGTGTACGAGCGAATAGAATTTATTCGCCGGAATCTTTTCTCCCTAAATTATTTTCGCGGAAACTCGTAGGTCACTCGTGTCTCTCGCCGTCCCTTTCCATATTGAATTCCCTCTTTCTTCCTTTTTTTTCTTACGGTCTCTCTTTCCCTCTGTCACTGGCCGCTAACTTGTCGCGGTTTCCTTTGGCAACTCCGTTCTCCGTTTGCGTCGATCAATCATGCAACGACGCGTCGCGCTACGGGACGCCGATTTCGAATTTCGCCCCGAGGCTTCGCCTATTCCAACCGGCGGGCAGAAACGACCGGTCCAGAGAATACGAATCGAAGAGTGCGCGAGAATTTTCGTCTATAATTAACACCGGTGCCCCCGATGGAGCTTCTCGGAAGAAATTAATTTCGCCGTTTATGGGACCCCACTGTTCCATCGTTTCACCTCCTGTTGTTTATTCGCGATGAATTATACGAGGTATATACGTCTTTTGAAGACGTGGATTTCCTCTGCCTATTAAAACGAGCCGAACGCGCTCGTATATTCGAAGATATACGAGGGACACCTGGATGAACGATTGCTGTCGCTGTTCGTTAAAGGAACTGCTATTTTTTTGGGGGGGGGGGGGTTTATCCAAAGAATTTTGTATAGACTCACGGATTTTTGGAGCTCCACGGGGCTCGAATAAAGCGGGCCGCGGGTTGCATTGTCCGCAGGGGTAGCGTATTTGTCAGGGAAAGTGGCTCGTTTTCTGGCTAGACCCGCAACAGGTGTCTAGACTTTTGCTCGTTTTGCCGAATATTGTTGGAAATAGAAAGAGTTCGCTCGCGGGCTCGCGTTTTAGACGCACGGTTGTTTGTTAACCGACCGAATTAACGTCGTCGCAGTGGAATGGGAATAGAAATTGCGTCCCCCGTTTCAACGCGTCACATCGGGCACCGTTGATCTCCTTTTCATTTCTAGTCCGCTTCGAGCGTCTATTCATACTCATTTTCCGATCGGAGTTGAGGAAAGTGTTGCGAGACGTACGTCTCCACGCAGCGTGCAATAAACAATTTCTACAATGCCTACCGACCGCGTGGAACACGATGCGGACAACGCGGAATGGTCAAAGGGGAAGTACATAATCTGTCCCCCGACGACCGGGTCCCAAGGAAGTCCCCGCTGTAAATCACTCATCCAAAGTGAAAGTCCCAGGGTTGCGCTTCCAGGCGCATCTGCTTTTTCTTCTTCTTTTTTTTCTTCTTCGCGTCGTAAGAGCGTAGCTCCTTGCGCATTTGCTCGCCACCAGCGAAACTGCTCGAACGTGAATGTGAAACACGTGGGCCGACGTACGGTATCGCCAGGCCACGAAGAAGCTCCGTCGAATCTCGTCGACGCGCTGCCCATAGCCGACGGCAGAAGGGAGCGCGAGCTCCCTTTCCCGTCGACCGCTAAGCACAGCAAGCGGAATAATAACGCGACGCAAACTCCATTACGATTTCAAAGGGGTACAGACAGCGGCGCGGGCGCGAAAGGATTAACAAGTTTGTTTCAGAGTGCAGACATTCAGATCCGATACCTGCCCCCCCCCGCCCTCCGCCGTCCCCCTCGTCCTTGCAGGGCTTCAATTATTAACATTCCGTTTGGAACTCGCTCGGAGCGTATTCATCGTGTGCCCGCGCGGCGCCAAGTGCCCGCTCCTAGCCTAGATAAAATGAAACGAACGAACGGAGAACGTCGACGAGGCATCGAGGAACGAGACATCTCGAGGCAGCCAGCGATTTCGTTCTACGTGCCTTCTGTTACCCCTTGCCATCCATCCCCCGTGGATTCGCGATCAATGCCCGTGTCGCTCGATTCGATATGAAACCTGGCGTCGCGTGTTCTCCCTTCTCAGTTTCGCCAACTAACGAGCGTGCTGCTAGTAACTTATCCGCGTCACGCTATAAATCTCCGCGATCGCCTTTGATTTATGCATCTTTTCGGCCCCTGGAATTCCTTCTGTCGCCCTCTCCCCGGTAGAGTATGCCTTTTCCGTTCGCCTCTCGTTCGACGGGCACAGGGAACGTTTCACTTTGGCATGTGCGACGCGCTCCCTGTTTACCTTTGATCGTCGGCGTGCGACGAGATTAAAAATTTCCCGACGACCACGCGTCAGACGGAATTCAGAGGCGGTTCGAAAGTTTAAACGCGCGAGCCCGTAACCCTTTCACGCGGTTCCCCGCCGTGTCCTCGCGGAGAGGAGCCGCGTCTTGTTCGCCGTGAGTAATGATCAGCTGGCGTCGACAAATTGCTCGGTTCGCGCCGCGCCGATCGAAACGTTGCTCCTTATACCGGCTGGAGGAAACGCCGGAGTTTCTGAGACGAATCCGAGCAGCTTGGCCGCGTGTCCCGGTGCGATTTCTCGTTTAACTTTGATACGTTCCCTATTCGAGAACGGGGTGTACCGTTTGCCGGGGGAATTTTGACGATGATAAAGGCAAGGCTGTGGTTCGCGTGGCGTGGAATTCGGTTTCAATTATGGTTTGTTGCGTCGACGGACCGGGAAGTCCATTATTTTGCTGCATCATGGTCGAAATTGAAAGAGCCTGCCGTGCTTCGAGCGGTACGCTTGGGATTTTACTTTTATTGGGTAATTGGACGGGGGATAAGGAAACACAGTCATGCTGTTCAATGCGGTACTTTTTTTCGAACACTTAGTGGCAATCTTAGTTCCTTCCCATTTTTTTATTATGCTAACTAAACGCGACAAAAACTCTCAAACAGGCTTTGAAAAATCACGTTAAAAACACATATGTATATCTCCTCTATATTTTGGTTACGGGAGGAGTATCTTTATGTTGGGCTAACTTGCGAAATGAATTGTAGGATTCGTGATTAATCGTTGATTAGACAAAAATTCGTTTTTTATCCACTGCACGCTGGGTTTCGCCGAAGGAAGTTGACGCGGTCCATAAATTCAGACCGGCTGTATTTAATGATATAATACGTAGGATAGCTGTTTTCCAGCGGGAATTAAACGCTGATGAAGTACCAATGATAACGGCATAACTAGCTGATCGTGCCCGTTCGTACGATAGGCACACGAGGCTAAAACTACTCGTCAATCACCTCGTTATTCCCGAGATAATAGCACGTGGCTGAACGTTTCCACGATTTCCATATAAAATTATTGGTCTGCTTCTCGTCGCGTTCCCCCATTGTGTTCTCTGGGAATTGTGACGCGCAACGTGCACGCTGTAACGTCGCGCGGCATCATAAAACGAACTTCAATTCCAATATAATCTTAATAGAAAGTTTGCCGGTTCTTTATTGTACCCCATTCGAATCTTCAATTTACGCGACCAAGGACGCCCGCATTTATCAGGTTGTTAAGGAACGTGCGATCCTCGGGGGAAAGGATCTGTCGACAGGCTGGACAGCTTAATTGGTTGAAGCAGTCGGGCACGGTCGGGAGAAAAATTCGAGTTCGGAATCCCCGCTTCGAAATTCAATTGGTCGGACTCCTTTATTTTTCACGTTGCGCTCCGCGTCGCTCGGCTCGTTTTCTCGCGCGGCACTCCAAGAGATATCAGAATATTCCAAATCCTCCACCGATCTTATAAAGTACCAGGAATCACAATTACGGTGTCCAGGGCCGTCGAACGAAAATGAACCCTGGTCAGGCCGAATTTACTTTCCCGTAAAATTATTATCGAGGTGTCAGCGCCGCGGAAATCAAGTTCCCAGCAAAACGAACGCCCCGAGGAACGCCCGGCGAAATCACAAACAACCCCCGGTGAGGGGGGTGGGGGAAAAAAAAAGAAACTCGTTGCAATCACAAGGCACGTCGCGAGAAGAACCCCGTCAAGTTCCGCCTCGGCTCGCCCACATCTCGGAAAAGAAACTGGGGAGAGCGAGCCGCGGGATTTGCATGCGAGAGGAGTAAATCATACCGCAAACAACGCTGCCAGCGGACCAGCGTGTTCCTGGCAGGGGCGAGGCCCTCTTTAAAACTGATTCATTGCACCGCCGCGATCCATCCACTTGGCCTCTGCCGTCCCCCCGCCCGTCCGCGGTGTACCCGCGAAAATGTTCCTTAATGGGAAATTATAGCGAGTACGGGCCGAGGGAAAGCATCGTCTTCATCACGAATGATGGCGTTCCCCGTGATACGACGTGGGCCAGAGGTGCGCGCCGGCGGTGGTAATCACGTAGAGGCGAGCATCTCACCGGAGGTGAGGGCAGAATAATAAGCGACGATCGTTCTCGCGCGACGATGGAGCCGTATCGCGTTTTAGAGCGGGATAATTTCTCGCTCGTGGGCCAGCTTAACCGCGTTAATAATCGCGGCACGTTGTCCGGCGATTAACGACCGATCGATCGAATCGCGCGTGATCGTGTTCCGGTATAAGGCAGTGGTATTTCGTTTGGCTTGGATGAATTACGATTCACTCGGCCACGTGGCGATTAATAAATCGAAAAGGCGTGCGCGTTCTCCGTCTCTGTCGGATGGTGTACACGTATGCGTATAAGTACGCTGGATGCATCGGAGTGTTTTGCATTTGATACGGTGAATTCGTTGAAACGCTTGCAACTCTTTGGTAACGTTTGATAACCCGTCGATAAGCAATCATTTAATGCGCTTCGATGGAATATTCGTTTATCAATCGCACACGCGTGCGCGTTTTTCCAGTCTTAAAAGTTTCCCGTCTTCCAGGCTGTAAAACGTTCCGCGGTTTTGCATTCGGGAAATTTGAGAAAGGTCGGCTAATTAGGGGCGCGCGGATTTTCCGGCGTGAACGAGTAAACGCGCAGGACCAGTCGATACGGGAGAAAAATAGAGGCGGCTTCATTAAGCGGCCGCGATTCGATTAAATCGAAGGTGCACGGTCTTTGCGGAGTCACGCACGGAACCAGGGGGTGCGCTCGTGGGTGTTCCACCTACGTGAATCACGCGTTCCCGAATATCGCCCGGGTTGCGCCAGGGTTGGTCGTTCGAAGTGGAATACAAACGTACCCGGGGCAGACACGAAGGCACCAACGGGAGGCCGATTAAAGCCGGCCATTCAGCTATTACGAGTCGACGGCCATGAATATCGAATTCTCATTCCACCCGGTTGACCTTTTCTCGTGCTTGAATGCGGGTACCGCGATGAGGTGGGCGTTTTTTCCATCCGTTCTCCGTTCATCAAAAGTGGCGCGTACACTCGCTACCCCGGAGACGTTGACGTCGACGTCGACGGTTGGTCACTCGCGGGTTGCAAACGTTTCAAGCTGCAGCTTTTTTAAGGATCCTCGAGATGTTCGAGATCTCGTTCGTCTCGCGATCTCAGCCCGTACAGTTTCAGCCCACCGTTGCTTTGAATGCGATTGTTCGTGACGAACGAGCGGCTTAAAATCGCGAAACGTCGGGATGCACAGCCGACCGGTTGGATGGGGTGGTCTCTCTTCCTCTCCTCCGCGCTGGTTTACAACGTTCAACCGGAAGCGGGACAGAGGGTAGGAAAAAACGCGTCCCGTCTAGCAGCGACAGCAACGATTCGCCCCGTCGCGCAAACTTTTCTCCCTCTGGATGCCGGCGTCGCGAGCTAGGTGAACAACTGGGCGCGTACGCGTCGCTCGGGACACGTCCGTTTTCCCGATCCCTTATCCGGGCGCGTGTCAATCTCCGTTCCGGCCGTGAACCACACACGTAGCAGAAGGAGATTCTCGCGGAGATGCAACAGTGCCGTCAGGTCAGGCCTTATAAATAGCGACGGGAGCGCGTGCGTCTCGGGGTGGCTAGCAGTTAACAAACGGTAAAACTAACACCGTCCTCCTACAATAACATTTCGCCCCGGTCACGTGTTTTCCGCGCGCCTCGACTATTATAAGATCCACGACAGTCGTTGCTCTCTCTCTCTCTCTCCGTTTCGTGCCACCGTTCCCCACGTTCGCCTTTCCGCTTTCGTCGTATTCGCTCGTCACGTCGCTGCCGTGCACGTTCCAACCCTTCCTCCTCGTCGCGACTCCTTTCCTCCGCGTCCGTTTCTTTTCCCCCGTTTCCCTACCGTGATATCTCGGGACGCGCCCGGCGTGCCGATCGGGACGGGTCGGTTTTTTACTTCAACAACGGTCCCGGCCGTTCCACGAGATCTCTAGGAAGGGATCTAACCTCGTCGACGTTGATTTATGCGACAGCCACCTGAACTCCGTGTGCCCCTCGAGTTCGTTAGGGTCGCAGACGGTCGCGACTATTGGGCTGCGCCTCTTTAACGAACGAATCGGGATTCGGGCGCGGCGGGTGGTTATGCAAATACGAGAATTAACCGTGGCGCGGGGATCGTTCGCCAGAGGATCGCGTTATATAATGCTGTGCCGGTTGGAGCGGCGCGTTTCTTTTCCGCCCCTTCTTTTTTTGCAGCGAGAACCATCTCGCCGGGCTTAATTAGGACCGCCGTGAGCAACCCGTGAGATCGGGAGGAACGCGTTTGCTGTTCGGTTCCGTTCGAATTGGAACACGCGATCGAGCGTACGAAACGTCGGGGGCCCGATGTCGCGATAAGGCGCACCGCGTTCTGATCTCTTTCGCGCGTCGAGCAAACGGACGGACAAACACCTCTGTGCTTTTGTTCCCGCGCGTGAACCTTTTAGCAGATTGGCGCGTTTGTCTCTCCGGCGAAGTGGTATCAAACGGAATGCGCGATAGGAAGTTTAACGGTGCGCTCTAGTTACGCAGCGGGGGGGTATAAATTAAAACGGGTTTCGAGGGTACGCGGTTGCGAGAGAAATTGAAAGACAGCGGCCCTTTCGGTGCACGCGTGTACGCGTATGCGTGACGTCCATTAAGTTAATTGATACGAAACGCGCGTTGCGCGCGACGCCAAAAATATTTCGCCGTATCACCTGGCACACGGGCGACGAACGGATTAACGAGCGACCGGCGAGAACAAAAATTGCACGCGTTATTCCGCGTTATACATTTTCTCCCTCGTTTCACGCTCCGCGTTTAATTGACCTGGCCGACATTTGCGCGGGTTCGACCCGATCCGAACATAATCCTGAAAGCTTCCCGCGAGACCTAACGAGGAAATTCCGCATCTTCTGTTCCAGACGGAGTAATGCGATCCACGCAGGAGTGAACCAGAAGACGACCTACGAAAATGGTGCTCGGTCGACGGACGAAGCTGCTGCCAAGCCGAACGATGGCGTCCCTCTTGTTTCTTCTCGCGGCATTGCCGAACGCCCGATTGCAATCGGCGATCAGTCCAGTGAGTAGCGTGGGCTCGGTATCGAGCGGATCCTCGTCGTCCTCGTCTTCCGTCGCCTCGTCGTCGATGGCTGGCGTCGTTTCTGGCAGCGGCTCGGCCTCAGGGAGCATGTCAGGATCCGGGAACAGCGTGGTTGGCGGTGGAAGCGGCGGTGGCGGCGGCGGCGGCGGCAGCAGCAGCAGCAGCAGCAGCAACGTCGGACACTCGTCGCTGGGCGGCGGAGCGGCTAATGGAAATGGCAGATGCGAGGAGATCACGATACCGATGTGTCGCGGAATTGGTTACAACTTGACGGCGATGCCCAACGAGCTGAACCACGAGAACCAAGACGAGGCAGGGCTGGAGGTGCATCAATTCTGGCCGCTGGTGGAGATCAAGTGCTCCCCGGATCTAAAGTTCTTCCTTTGCTCGATGTACACGCCGATCTGCCTGCCCGAGTACACGAAGCCGTTGCTGGCGTGCAGGAGCGTCTGCGAGAGGGCCCGGGCAGGCTGCGCCCCGTTGATGCAGCAATACGGATTCTCCTGGCCGGAGCGGATGGCCTGCGAACGACTGCCGGCTCACGGCGACCCGGAGAATCTTTGCATGGAGCAGGACAATCACACGAGCAGCACCGGATACGGGTCGGGCAGCGGAGGAGCCGCGAGCAGCGCGCCATTACCAGCGGCGGCGCCACCGCGTCCTACCAGGCCGTCGAAGACGACCCAGCCACCGCGGTGCAAGCCAGGCAAGAACCAAAAAAACTGCCAGCATCCCCCGGGGGAAAGGGCGAGGGACTGCGCATGCCGGTGCAGGGCACCCCTCGTACCCCTGGGGGCGGCTGGCACGGTCATACCGGGACCGATAAGCGGCACCACCGGCAACATAGGCAACGGGGCTGGTCTGGCAGGCATGGCCGTAAGTGGAGCAATCCCGGCACCGCCGATAAGCATCGCCCGGAACATCATGCAGGACATTGCCGGAGTACCGAACTGCGCCCTCCCGTGTCACGGGGCGTTTCTCACCCCCGAAGAGCGAGGGTTCGCGGCCGTGTGGCTGGCACTGTGGAGCGGCCTGTGCGCCGCAAGCACACTCGTGACCGTCACCACGTTCCTGATCGACACCCAGCGTTTCAAATATCCTGAGAGGCCCATAGTGTTCCTGTCGGCCTGCTACTTCGTCGTGTCGATCGGCTATCTGTCGAGGAGCGTGCTCGGCCACGAGGAGATCGCCTGCGACGGACCGGCACTGAAGTCGGGGGCACAGGGCACGGGAACTTGCGTCACGGTTTTCCTAATGATCTACTTCTTCGGCATGGCGTCGTCCGTGTGGTGGGTGATCCTCGCGTTCACGTGGTTCCTGGCGGCGGGCCTGAAGTGGGGCAACGAGGCGATAGCCTCGTACTCTCAGTACTTTCATCTGGCGGCCTGGCTGGCGCCCACGGTGCAAACGGTGTGGGCTTACGTGGCCGGGGGAGTGGCTGGGGATCCGGTGGCCGGGGTGTGCACGGTAGCACCGGAAGGGGTGCGCTCGTTTATCCTGGCGCCGTTGTTCGTCTACCTGCTTCTCGGGACGAGCTTCCTTCTGGCCGGGTTCGTCAGCCTGTTCAGGATTCGATCGGTGATCAAACGTCAGCCAGGAGCGAAGGCGGACAAATTGGAGAAGCTGATGATACGCATCGGCGTGTTCAGCGTTCTGTACACGCTTCCGGCCGGGGTGGTCCTGGCCTGTCACATGTACGAGACGGCCCTAAGAAACGAGTGGCTCGCCTCGCTGGCGTGCCCCTGCCGACCGAGGGCAAGGCCCCTCTACTCGATCCTGATGCTCAAGTACTTCATGGCGCTCGCGGTAGGCATCACGTCAGGCGTGTGGATCTGGAGCGGCAAAACCGTCGACTCGTGGAAACGTCTGTGGAGGCGCTTGTTCGGCGGCGGGAGCGGCGGCGGAGGTCACGGTGGAGGTGGCGGCGGTATGGTAGCAGGCGTGACAGGCGTCAGCGGAGGTATCGGCAGCAGCAGCATCAAGGGCGTAGTCGGACGTGTCGGAGTGCCGTATCCGCCGGCGCCGGGTCCTGGAAGCGCCCTGCTACCGCCCGGCAGCGTGGCCAGCGCGTCCCAGCACCATCTCCATCACCACGTTCTCAAGCAGCCGCCTCTGTCGCACGTATGACGTCACCAGTCGGCGGGGGGCGACATGAACACCGCTGGCTGCGATCAGCAGCAACAGCAACAGCAGTCGGTGCAACAGGAGAGGCCTTCCGCCCTTAGCAACTACGGGCCCATTTAGCCCTTCGCCTCGGCCTCGCGCAGGCACACGCCGCACACGGCGCCGCACACCGCGCCACACACGCCGCACTCGGCGGCCACCATTTACTCGAGGAGGTCACTGGCGTCGACGACGGGCCCCCTTACACCGGCCCACGGACTCGCGCCCTCTTACACCCAGGCCACCGAAGTATGAGTCGATTTCTCGTGAAAGGCAGCTCGCTGGAACGATCACGGTACCGAGGAGTAAGAGAAACGCGAATGGCTGCCGAGACAGGGGGTGGCACGCGTTTCTCGGTGCACCTCCGGTGTGTTGGCTCCTCGCGACGCGTCGAACGGCGCCGATGTCTCGCGACGGTGCTTCTCGATTACCCGATATACGTATTTAGCTCGTACATGTCTTTGCCGTCCGGTCTCGAGCCGCCCGTCGGTCGTCGTCGATCTTTATCATCGGCCTGGTGCGCTTCGCGGTGAGAAATTGGGCGCGATCGACGCGCCGGAACTATTGAAACGACGGCGTGCACCGGAGGCGGGGGAACTGCGATCCGAAAATGGGGCTCGAGATCGGTCCGGCCAGTGAGATCGTGATGTTAGTGCGCGAAATTAACAGTGGTGTGACCGAGCGTATGTGTGAATCCGCATGAATGGGACGAACGTGTCAGGAGTATCTTTCTTACTCGTATCTATCTGTAACTCTTTCTTACTTTATATACCGTAGCGGAGCTCGTAAGGCCCGCATTGTCCGTCTAACGTGTATCGTCTCGTCTATTTATCTGACTTAGCTGTAACGGAAGTTTAGGTGTAAAACACGATTTTTTTTTTATAGATGTCGTTACGATTGCGCGGCGGTGGTTCTGCGTTCCGTTTCGCCGCGCCGATCTTTCCTTTCTCCAATTTCGTGCGACCGTAATCGCTAGTCGATAAGGGGCGGCGGCGAATTCGACTGATCGTCACGGACAATGAAATTACACAGTGGAATGCAGGCCCACCGCCGTCTATCGTATATAGCGCGACGAGCAAGTGTATAGCGCAGACGTATTCCCGAGGGTGGAGAAACGAAGGGCGGAGAACGAAACCAGGTAACTGTAAATATTATTCTTAGATGTTAGATGAAGCGCTGTAAATATAGAGGGAACGGAGGGAGGAGGAACGATTATTAAGAACGATTTGCATACTGATCGACACGGACGCATATGCAGATGTGTACAGACGCGAGTAACACAAGTGCAATCGTCTACGGTGGCGCGTTCCTTTTCGCGGTGTCGATGCGCATGCACCGACGTGTGCGAACGTAGTCCGTGCGGAGCTTCGTACGCGTTTCGGAATCTTTCGCGAAATGTTTATTTCCTGTTTAAATGGCCCGGTGCAAGATTACCGAACGAGTTCGCGAAATGGTTTTGTTAATGGGGGGGACCGGGAGTTAATGGGTATCGAGTGACAATGGTAACGCGATATACGAGGATGTTTCGACGGGCCGGCTAGTCTTAAAACGCAGACGTGGGAGGGAACGCGTCAATCGGAGCGTGCATCGCATAAGTACATCGAAAAAAAAGACGCGCGTTTCACGACGCGTGCGCGGACGTTTGGGCGCATCTTGGTCGACGTTACTACCCCCCGGGCGTTTTTCTGGTAAACGTTTGCAAGAGAAACGGAACCGAAGGATGTTCGATCATTTTCTTTTCTTTTTCTGTAGACAATACGACGTTGATATTCAACCTTTTTACCAACGGCAAAATTAGATTGTCGATCGACATTGTGCGAATATTTTCGTTCAAGCCGCTCTGTCGCGCGCGAGTAGATTCCAAAACTATTTCAACTTCGGTTTCTCTCGCTTGCCAATGATTTGGGGAGGGAAACGCTCGGGGGCAACGGCGCGAACGCTCCGCGCATCACACACGCACTCGTGGTACACGGCGTTTCGAATGCAGCGGGCAGAATGAAAAAGTACAGAGGTAACAAAATTCCAAGCGACACTTGTTTTTTTTCTTTATACCTTGCATGGCTTTTCCGGTCTCCAGTAGACTCGAGCCGTGCTCTTACGCACACGCACACGCGCATACCACCTGTACACAAATACATATACGCAGTCGTACATACTCGCACATTGTAGAGAAAGAGAGAAGGAGAGAGGCAAGAAACATTTCTGTGTACCCCAAGAAAATAAATCGTAGCTAAACGGAAAAGATAAACCACACGTACACGTGTCTTCTATGTCCGCGCAATAGTTGAAAAAAGTAGCTGTTGAAACAATGCGAAATTTGATACACGCATAAACGAGTAAATCGTTAAGTACGTAAATATATATATATAAATATAAAAATATAAATAAATATAAATAAATATATATATATATGATCGTAGAAGCGTGTGCGGAGGCCTCGTGACGAGAACGCGCACGCTTCTGCGACACGATGTCGATATCTCACAATTTTTATAATCGCTGGAGGAGTAAGGAAAAGCAGAGGGCAAGAGCGAAGGAAATTAATAACGATTCCCCCGAAACGCGTTCTTCTTATCGACGCTTCTCCTCACGGGACATCACGTGGACGTTGCCATCGCGTGCAACCGCGAGGAGTTAAGGATACCATCGACGCCGTCGAAACGAAATGTTGCAAACGAGAGATGGAACCGCCTGTTCTCGTACTTCCACTGTCCGACGTCGATGCGTGGGATGTTTTTTTTTTCTTTTCCTTCTTTATTTCCATCCTAATTTCTTTCCCCCACCCCGGTCGCGTTCGTTCGAAATTTCGTCGGCAACACGCGATCGGTCCGCGAGGTGTCTCGCGAGCGGAGAAGACAGGTGGGGAATGCGTGCGCCCCGCGAGGAAAGCGGGAATGAAACGGAAAGCGGTGAAAGAAAACGAACGGGCGGAGGGGGAAAAAGAAAAACGATAACTGCCTCAAGCAACTTAAAATACACGACCCGTATCGTATCCCGGACGGGGAACCCTGCCAAACGAAAACGTACACGTGTAATATTGTAAAGTAGTGAAGAGTAAAGAACCTTTAGTGTCACATATCACGCCAAGCCGGTACGAGCGAAAACGGACAATGTCGCGTTCGTAGTAGTGGACGATCGGTTTAAAAGAAAACGCGAGGGAGTGCGAGATTGAGAGTGAGGTGCGATGCGATGCGATGCGATGCGATGCGATGCGATGCGATGCGATGCAATGCCGTGGAACGGGTAAGGGAAGAAGGCGGAAGAAGCTCGGGACAGGGAGAGAAAGGGAGAGAGAAAGAATGAATGGATTGTGCGTTGGCCATCTCGATTGCGGAACGATTGATGCGACGAAAAGAACGGACGCGACGTCAGAGAAACGAGAGGGAGAAGTTTATAACGAGTATTTGTAAGCCACTTTTTGTCACGATGATTGTCAATAAAATTGAAAATACTGTGTGTAATGAGTGTGTCCCTCCATTAGGTATCGAGGTGTATTCTTTACTATTATTTTGTTTCTTTCCATCGTTCGGCATAGGACAAAAGTTTCTGTAGTAGGGGATGTAGCGGGCGTAGTGGAAGTTTGAAAATAGTCTAGTCTCCCTCTATTTTTCTTCTGTGCGTCTTCCTCGTTTGGCTTTCACGTTGTTTTGTCCTTAAAAAAAAAAGAAGAAAAAAAAAAGATTTGGCCCGATCCGTGCTCGATCGCCATCTTTGTACAAGTTTTTACGTTGCCATAGTAGTTAACGAGTAAATGACCACCGATGAACCATATCGTTATAATATGCATATACTGATATCAAAATTGTATACGATTTTTAATATACTTTATTATTATTTAAGTTCCTTGCGTTAATTGTTTGGCATCCTGGTTACACCATCCTTCTTCCCGGTAGCTATTCCATAGCAGTTGTACAGTAGATAGATGAACAGTAAATTTGTGACGTGTAATGTAAGAAATAACGGTAGGTTGGACAATATTTATCGAACGCCAATTCCTGCTGAATAAATTCTGCTTTTTAAGAACAGTATTTATTTCCTCGAGAGGCACTCTAGAAGGTATTTGTGTTTCGATTCAAGCGGCAGTCATAACTGTTTAACGTGGAACTATCTTAAGTAAATAATCCATCGTTTAAATCATGCAAGAATATATACATAAACGGCGGTCCCGGAGACATGCACTTCAGATTCTGTATAAAACAAAAAAGTCCCCTCCTGTTTAAGAGGCTCGAACAAGTGGCTACATTCTTCAGCCCGGTAGCGAAACAAAGTAATTCGACCAGAGTCTGGCGCCATAGAAAGTACGTATTCAATTGCAGACGACAGATTTACGTGCTCATACTTGCATACGATATTTCCAACGAAAAACGTACCGTAGCTGCGCGATCTACTCGAATAGCAAGCGTTCGTTTCCGCAGACGGTCCTAAATTACTAAACACCGGCAAGCCCGGGCGTCTAATTAAAAAGTACACACAAAGTATAGAACTCTGTTAAACCGTTACAATTTCAACTACATAATACAAATGGCAGTGTTCTACGCGTACACTCAAGAACCTGTTCGTCATCGCGGACGAGAACAAAAAAAAAACCCTCGAGAAGACGAATGTTCGTGACCACCCCCGTGCCACCCTGGCCAATGTTGATTAACGCAAACGCCAGACGGTCCGTTTCATCCGTCGCCTCTCCGATGCCCAGGTTATTTACACGACGTTACGGATCGGCCCGGTGGAGTTCGTCGTTTAACCCGGAACCTAAGTAAACCCACCCTCGTTCCGTGAGTCATCGCCGGCGGCGTAGTCAGCACCGGGGGCAAACACCCCCGCCATCGACGAATTTATGGTCTTTAGCTGCTGCTGCGAGTATCGCCGCCATAAACAAACCGTATTAAACGGCCGGACGTTTACGGTCCCCCGGTGTTTGGGCCCCCACCCCCCGGAAGATAAGGATCTCCGTTAGTCATTCACTCGTTAAGTTAACTGGCCACGCGTTGCGTTGATTTCCCTAATTGCAGCTGCGATGCGCCGAACCGGGGCTCGTCTTCGCCGATTGCTTCGCGTTTCTGGCATCTTGTCGACGACTCGCGTGCCGTCGAGAACGTTCGCCGTCAACTTGTCCCTTTCTTTAATTAACCGAGCGTCGCGTTTGTCGCGTCCACCGACGGACGAGGGTAATTTGGACCGGTTGTGCGCCGTTGACGACATTCGGGTGGTTTCTTCGTAACGTAGGGGGGGGGGGTAAATGGATATGTCGTTGGGTACGATGGGGTGGTGTGTATCGTTGGTATTTTAAAGCGATTAACATCGTTTCCTGACGACAATTTTCACTGGTTCGGTGGCGAAGTTAATTTTTTTTTTTATTACCCCGTTACGTATCCGACGTTGCATATGTTTCTTTCCTTTATAGCGGGGATATAAATTACGCGTTATCGTCTGGTTAATTGTTGTTTGTCCGTTGGCGGTGGGAATTCAGTTCGTACGTACGTAAATCGTCGTGCGACGTGTTTCGGTAATTACAATTACGCACAGGGCGGTCAATGATAAATGACGTTTAATGTAACTACTGAACGATGGGACAAAAAATAAAGGAGATTTTCATCAATTTTGTATTAAAGACACGCTGAAATTCTGCATAAATGCCATGAGAAAAGTCTCGCTACACTTTTGTCCCGTTGTCTACCGTTCGCTAGTTATCGGTCGACGCCCCGTACGTCATCAAGAAAGTAATTTTTTGTACGGTCACGAGCACGATGTGAAAGGTGTATCGCCGTACGAGATCGACACATCGTCAACGGAGACACGAGCCGACGAAAATAGACGTCGGCGTACCATTATTTACCGGGGAAACGAGGCTCGAGGCGATTTACGAGCAGATTTGCCGAAAGCTTTAACCGATGGGTAGTACCTACATGCTCGTGGCTCGGTGATCGATGGCGACTAATTGCGCTTAAGAAAACTAATTTACGAAGGCAGAAACGGTATCCGGAGACGTCCCCACTGTTTATCGAGAAGGCCGGAACGCTTTCCAGGCGGTGCGGAAAGGGCCTCGAATTTTTCGTCTCGCCTAACATTGGATCTATATCGGGGCGTGCACGCGCCCCCGTTTTCCTTCATTGACGATCGTTTCGCCTAAATGTAGACTGTTACAATAATCCTGCGCCGCCTAAGGAGGTCGCCACCACTGAAATAATACAGAATTTGTCAATATCAGTCTGGCGGTGTTAGTTCGTTCAATTGAAATCGTTAGTATTACAGTTGTTTCAATTTCATTGAGGAATTTTTTTAGTTCGATGTTCCCCTCTTCGATTCGACGATGAGAATATTAATCCGCTGAGAATTTCAGTCGGTTTATTGAGTTGCCAGCTAATTTCTAGAAAACTGTTGGAACGTGCAAGAGGCGGACGGAAAAGAGAATTCAATTAACGAACTGGTATCTTAACAAGCGGTACTTCGTAATTTATACACCGATAGATTATCGTGCTGGTACCAATTAATCTTCGCTGAAATGAATGTAGGGGCGACCCTTGACACCGCGATAAGGGATGGTCATATGGTGACGTTTGCGCGCATAAATTGCCCACGCGCGCAAATATAATGAGCTCCGTGATAACGGGTAATCGAACTTCGAGCTGCCTTCACAATTCTATCTTGTTTTCGAGAGAATCGAACGCCTGCGGTGAAACTGTTATCGTGGAAGAATAACGTGCGTCAATACAACGTGAATCGTTAACATTTTGTGATCCGAGACGGTTCGACAGAATAATTATTTGCAATCTGATCCCAAGACTGTTGCAATACCGGCCTCGCAAGCCAGAGCATTTATTCTGCACTTTTAATCGAGGATTACCGATTGAAGATGAGGACGCCGTTGATAAAGAACATTGTTCGATTCCACGATTAAATTAACCGACTGCGAGGTTTTCTTTATTTATTCGTAATAATCCCCGAAGATTCTTTCTATAGAGACACTCTCGTGGAATTAATCTTCCATCTTCAATTAAATTTTGAACGCTGTCGGTATACCTTCCAGCAGTTCGCCAATTTCTTTCAATGATTGAAACACTTTCTCTGTGGCCAATCTGTAGGATCACCTACAGCGTTCAAATATAATAACCTCTGCTGGCCTCGATTCTAAACGTACGTCACGAAACTGGAGCGCAGGACCAATTTATCCGTCGACAAAAATTATTCGTCCCGATTGCCGCGAAGTATCGCGTCTCAGATCTCCGAACCGAGTTCACCTTAGAATCATTTTTAAACGGATCTACCCCCGCGCACGGGGGTTCTTTTTTGACAGTTGCACTGGTGAACGCATCCCTTTGAGGGATGAGCTTTTCGAAGGCCCCGCTCCATTCAAATTCGATTCCCTTGTACCGCTAATCCTCCTTTGCGATGCCAACAGCTGCATGCGCCGTCGGAATACGCAGCTGATCATTAATTATTTGCTGCCATGGATTAGCAGGCTAAGCGAGAACGATTCAATTAACTTCGTCTCGGTCACGCCCCTGGCGATTCCTTGCCATTTCTGAGCGAGGGACAACTTCCATATTTAGTTGAAATTATGTTTTTTCATTTATTTCGATTTAATCTAATGGATATAGACTTCAAGAATTTCTATAAACGTATCTGGAAAATTGTTGCGACCCGTTTGAAGTGTGCGCGGTACGTCCATAGTTGTGCAACGATTTGACAAACGATATTATTCGTAAAGACGAGGCAGCTTCCTGCCGTGGGCTGATCGATCCAGCAGAAATACCAACACACAAAGGCGATCGTTGAGAAAATAAATCAGGAAGGGCGGAGGGGAGGGGTGAAGTGCCAGAAATAAGTAAAACCTGCCAGGAAAAGAATTACGACGTATTTATCTACCGATCTGTTGGCGGGTCCATAAAACTGTATCTCGGGTTGAAAGTGTTAAAAGCAATTACCGTATAATGCCCAACAGCCGTCATGTTCAAGACGCTCCAATAAAAAGATGAAAGAGGTCCACGAGGAATACGCGCAGGCATAATTTATCCGCCCGGATTCCTCCCCCGTAATGTCTCGCTTGCGCGTCACCCGTGCAATTCATTTTCGCCAAACGTCCGTCGACATCGGTATCGTCGCGCGAATCGCTGCCGCAGAATCTCCTCGACTGCGAAACAACCAGATTGTCAATCCCCCCGTCGAGAGGCCGCGGTACAAAATCCATCCCCCGCGATTTCGCGCGAAACAACAAACAAACGACCGACGCGTTCCACCCGCGTAACATATTCCACTCGTTTCCCGTTCCAGATCCGCCACCGCCCCACCTAGCACGAGCATCGACGGTCAATTAAAGATCACCCCAAGCCTCGAGCGCGCGTGTATCTCATCGGGGTGTCGAAACGTGGCCGCTTTGGGATAACAGCGGCCGCGCAAAGACCGCGGTCGCTGTTGAAACAATATTTTCACTAGGGGGCCGGCTGCCCGTGGCGCGTCGTAAGCTCGAGATATCGGTGTTTTTCGACGAGGCTGATCCGCCGGTGAAACACCCCCGCGCTGTTTGTCGGTCATTGACATCCTGCGGCAGATCGATCCACGGAAATTGCGCCGCGCGCCCGTACATCGACAGATCTTACCGCCACGGTAAATATAGATTCGTCGGGCCGCGTTTCGAATCCGTGTCTCGGCCCTGTTCGCGATACCTTCCGCGATGTCGCGACGGAAGGATTCGATCTTCGGCGGTTCTCGTCTGCGAGATTGATTTCGCTTCTCCTCTTTTCCTTTCCTAAAATCTGTTAATTTCGTCGAGCAATCATTGTTCGATCTGCTCGCTCCAACGGAGCCTCCCCGAAAAGGTTCGCCTTCCAACCGCGAACGCTTCCCCCGTTCGCCCCGTTGTTCGCGAAGTTTTCACTTCCACCGTGGATATACGAGCATTTCGCCCACGCTTGGGCGTTACCACTCCGTGCGCGGTTGTCGACAGCTAAACGACCGGGGCACTTTGCTCCGCGACGATTTTCGCGGATCGTTTCGCCGACTGGTTCGGTTTTTACGCGACTCTCCGCGGGACGAAGGTCACGGGACGTGTGTGGGCCGTTCCGCCACGGTGTTCCGGGGGCGAAATCGTGGATCGTTTGGCTGTCAACGGGAGGGAACATGCTTGGCGGAAGTGCGACATAACGTGGGATGGAAGACGTTTCCTTGGATTGTGTACCGGCGAGCGTGTGTACACAGCTTTTCCTGCGGCAGCCCGTTGTCTACGCGATATCGTCGAAACAAGATGCCCCTTATCGTCGCGTCCGCTCTCTCTCTCTCCCGCCCCCCCGCCCCTTGAAGCACACCTTCCGTTCCCCGTGACGCGAGATAACCGAAAAGGGACGAGTTAAGGGCCAGCGTAAATCTTGCTCGCGACGAGAGGCTTTTAGTTTTGTCGACCCACGACGTCTCTCGGTGCGAACGTTGTCGCGCCGCGCCGCTGGCGTTCTTTTTTTTCAACGGGGAAATTGTACACGAAATGTTTGATGATATTTTTAAGGGGAACGAATGTAATCAGCGTGGTGTATGTATTTCGGTCGTGTTTACGTAGGTGGCTGGACGTAACCCAGAAATATTTACGGCGGGGAAATTCATTATTGGTCGTTCTGGGGCAATCGAAACGCTTGTAAAAATTTCGACGAGTATGCGCCCTGTCGAGGCTTGGTAGTTGTTAATTCTATATAATATATACAGTAATAATGTATACGCTATATACGTATTAATCAATGCTTCACCCGCGAGACTCGAATTAGTTTGAATCGCGACTGTGCTTTTTGCTTCCTTTATTCCTCGCTGGGCAAGATATTATTTTCCGGGCTCAAATATCACGACCAAGTATGCGCACGTGGTTCAATTATTGACTGTTGCGGAAAATCGAGATCGTTCGGTTATGGGGAAAGTGTAGCCCGCGTGGAATTTACACAGTGTCGAGTGACGCTAAATGGAAACATAAGTTACCGCGTATTTACGACGCCCACACGTGCAGTTCCGTTCTTGGCAATACGTTCCAGCCTTCTTTTCTTCGTCGTTCGCTCGCCGATTCGATCGGCGCGTCTATTTCGGCGTTGCGTTTATTTATCACGCTTCGATTATGTACTCGAGCGGACAATCGCACGAGGAAAACGAATGATGCATCGTTTACGCGGCTCGATTCGAGGGAAACTCGTGGCGGCTCGAACGACCAACAACCCCTTGGCTCGGGGCTCCATTAGGCCACATGAGCGATAAGTGGGGACGTATGGGGTGACGATGTCTTCCCGTTCTTTGTAGAACTCCGCTCGGACCAGGTGATTCACGACAATGGGGTGGAAAAGAGACACGGACAGAGGCTGATGACATTTGGTCGTTATTGACAGCGCCTGTGTACGTGGGTTTCGTGGAAAATGTGGTTTCTATTATGTGTCTCTCGATAATACGGCCAGCGATGATTCTGTCTGGGTGCATTAGGCATTTCGAAGTGTTCGAATGGCTTCGACCGGTGGCTTATGTTTGAGGCTTGCCGAACTTCTGGCAGGAGTTGTACGTACGTTCGAAACGGAGAATTTTCAATGAAGATAATGTCCCTTCAAATGGAACCCCACGGAAACTCCGGCACTTACTTTATGGGGTATTCGTGGAGCGTTGGATGTGTACACTTTTTATTATCTACGAACCCGAGTACTTCCTCGAAGGGAGAAAATTATCAACCCGGCCTCGGGATACGTAATATATGTACGCTGCTATCGGTACTCTTAAAACGGTGTTACGTCTCGGAAAAATTGGACGGATGTACAGTCAAGTCGTTTCGAATCTTGCGCAACCGTGGAACCGGGTAACGTCCGATACGATTGTAGCAATTAGTCTAATTGCTACGATTTTCGTGTCGTCGAGTCGATCGAGGATTAATTCAAGTAGCGGCACTTGCACTCCTAACGCTGACCATGACGTTGCGAGAACGTTTCAGATTACGTAAAACCGGCAGGAATCCGTAGACTTTCGAGACGTTCGAGCTTGTTAACCCAATTAAGTCCATCAAGACTGATTCAAGATTTGCGAGATCAGCGCGGCGCTTATACGACGTTCAACCCGACAAAATCTGCAAGAACAATTAAGCGAATTTCGACCTGCGCGTGTAACGATAAGAACGTCCACGATTGGCGGGGCTAAATTATATCCGACGTTGGGTGGACAACAATATAATATTTTATGAACGATACCGGGATGCCTCTGGAACAAGACAGAAAATGGGAATGATTGCCCATAGGTGGCAAATACGGAAAGAAACTCGTATTTCTTACGGGACATCGTGGTAGATATATACCTTTGTGAACGAGGATATATACGCAGGGTGGGGCACTTGAATGGATAGTAAATCTTTGTTATTTATGGATGGATGAAAAAAGCCATTCGGAATGAATTTGCACTGCAGCGGGGACGCTATATCGCTGGACGCATTGAAACGAGTCCTCTTCCGTCGAAATGTCATTATTATGCGTTCCTTTAAAACCATGGAAATATGTTTCACTTGGTGTAATGATAATTATTAGATAAATGAGTGAAATTGAAGGAGTCGCTCAACATTTTTTATGAACATTTCATATTTCTATGAATTTGGCAAAAACAGAATTTTGTTCGGCAAGCCTATTTCGGGTGATCTGTTTTCAACGTACATACATAGTTGCGCGAGTTGTCTTTTGCGCGAAACGCTTGAATTCAGAGGCAGAAGTTGCGGGGTCGTGTGCTCGGAAGCTTAGGTCAAGGGTATGGTACCCATAAAACTGTCACTTCTTTTCTGGCGCTCGGTTGCGCCGGTTCTTTGGGATTTTTTGTTATACATAGACGCGCCACAGTGGGAAATCCTCCGGTCACAAATCATACAATTTTTTCCCCCTCGCGCCACGCTAGGACAGAAAAGAAATGAGTTCAACGATGCTTGACGATTTACTGTCGTGTTTACCCGCCTTGAATATATTTCAATGGAGTCGGCCCTTTTTCAAAAGATGTTCTTCCTCCGTTTTTAAAAACACCCGCATGCAATCCCTTAATTAAAATCCACGCGCGTGTTACAGAGACCAAATGAATTCAGAAGTTCGCGTTACTTCTTACAATAGCTGCGGCCATTTCAATTAATTCGATTTAAAGCTTTCGAGCTTAGCGGTCGTTCCGCGTGCCAGGAGGAATTTCGTGTGCAAGCCAGAGTGACGAGGGATCCATTTTATATATGAGTCACGCCATTCCACCTCGAGTCCCGTCGTTAACGTCAACCCCTTTTGATCGCCGAGACGAAACAATGATCGATGCCGATTTATTAACGAGCCACGTTCGCTCCTGCAAAGGGCGATTAACGCGTGCCGTAAATACGACGCGATCCTCGTGTACACCTTCTCCTGGATCTTGCGACAAATTCGAGGACGTTGATGGATCGTCTAATGTAAGCGGCGGACGGAGTGAAAAGTTCTGTTCGACGTGCAGATATTTCTAGGCAGCGAGTGCGCGTTAATATTCACTTTCGTGTAGCTGACAGTTTTCCCTGAACGGTGTTACAATAGTAATCAACCGGCAAACGTTTCACCTAATTGAGTACCGGTGTTTCGTGCGCGAGGAACGATACGTTACAGCGTGTCAATTCCTTTTTTTTAAACGAATTCGCGACATTTCCGCGCGAAGCGCGATCTAAAAGTAAATTAGAGACAGTGCTGAACGCTCGAATAATGCAATCCACGGCGAGCAGTAAATATTCGCGTCCCTCCCTCGAATTAATTCAGCGGGAACACCTTGCGAGAATCGAGTTTCGAATTTCGCGCGAAGCCTCGTAAAACGGTCCCGCAGGATTCTGGAGACATAACACGGCAAGTTAATCGCCCTTAAGCGTCGCGCACACCGCCAACGGAGCTCGTAAAAGTAAAAATGTAAAATGCAAAGACCAACATTCGAATGATTAATACTCAGACCAATGGAAAATATTTAAACAATATTTCTCCGCCGGAGAGACCGTCATCAATTATTTCCCGAGAGAAAATTCCGCGGTTTAACGGCGGTAGTATCGGTGAATGAGAAGAAAGGCTTGCATTTGGAAACAATGGGGTTGTGCCTCGGTGTGTATGTAGCTTTATTTCACCAACCCCCTGGATCACGGGCATTCAGGCATCGAGGCCGGTACACGTTAAAGCCACAGAGCTTATAGCGCTATACCAAACTCGTGTACTCACCCTCGCCACGTTTCGACATGCACCGGTCAAAGAACCTCGCACATGACGTTGATCGAGGTGCACAGGCGACTCTTAACGTCGGAAGCACTGCGGATTTATGGCCGTAAACGACGCTAAATTCGGAGTTATTTTTGCTGCGTTTTATGATCCACGATTCTGGTCACCTTTGTTACCAGCTGGGTGTTCCGTGCCCGTGATCGGAACGGAGATTGAAATTGGTTTATACGTGCGCATGCATTTTGCCGGCCCGTGAAACACGGCGAATCGAAGTGATTTCTTTTTTATATAGCGATGGGATTGTTGGTTTCAGGTTGAAAGGATGCGGTCAAGATATTTTCCATTGTCCTCGGTTGTCATTTTATTTCGATTTGTTCGATTCCATCTTTGGACGTGGGTTTGCCGGATAGGCGAATCGTAATTTACTAATTTATTGTTATAGCGAGCCAACGGATATTCGGTTCAATATTTCGCGTCCATCGCTCTGTTCATAATAACCGTGTATGGTTTAAACATGCCGGCCAATTCAATTAAGAGAATAATAGTTTAATGGCGTGCTCATTAGCGTGGATCGAAATCTTCTTATTTTTTCTTTTTTTTTTTGCTTGATTTTCTCTGATCGAACTTGACCACCGAGTCTGTTAGGTAAATCGCCCTGGATTAAGCTGTCTGTTTCTATACCAGCTTAGGAGTGAAACGCATTAAGCTGTGACACCCGGTTAATACTCGACAGGAAGTCAACGGGAAGACGAGGAGAGGAGACGCGGTTGATGAGCGATGCCAACCGCTTTACAGCTATGCCCTGAGGAAAGGAGCTTATAACCATTCTTTTTTTTTTTTAACGCTACGACCCGTCGCTTTATAGTCTCATTTTTATAGGCTTCCTCGTTGGAGGGCTTCTCCATAAACAATTCGCCTATTTCGGATATCTTTGCATGCCACCGAATAATAATTGGAACGCTTCTCAAAGATGTTCGCGGCATGACGGAAATATTGCATTGAACTATGCATACCGCAGACGCAATTGAGGAAAACTGTGTGACGCAGAATTATTGTCGCTCTGAAAACGAAGGAGAAGAAAGTCACAGGTTCGGTGTACCGAATATTGTACAACATATAGACCGTTTCCGATAAATATTCTAAGCCGATTCAAGAACAATCGTGTGAGTTCCGTGGCGCAGAGGGTTGCTCAAGGGAAACGCACAATTCTCCACGATTTTTCCTCTCCCCGAGTGCGGGACAAAGAAATTCCCGATTGAAAAGGCAGGATCCAGCAATTTCGCTCGATTCTCCGGCATGGAAATGGCAAAGCGAGGCGATACCGCGACGAGGGGCCCACGCACGCAATTGCGAACGGTAAAGAAACGCGAAATCGTTATCATTGTGCTCGCATTGTTCACGATTCCTTCCCGCGAAGGCGATGATGATGACGGCGCTTCGCCGCCGGCGCGGCGCCCGACGTTCGAAGGAAAATGGAAGAAAATGTCATTGGCCGGGTGCGTGAGATCGCGGGTGTTCCATGGTTGCGAGCGATCGATTCTTCAATCGTTCACGACGAGCGTACGTAGGAGGGTGCCGAAACGATTGTGTGTCTAATGGAAATCGACTGTTAACCACTTGCATGGAAGGATCCCCACCGGTTACCCCGTTTCGTGTAACGAACTTCTGCAGGGTGCTATATTCCAGCTTATGTGCCAATGATTTTTGGTTCACAAGACATTTCACATTATGCATTAGCACGTCTTTAGTAGCCTCGTTGTAGACACATTTGATAGCATAGATGTTGTTGCTCTTTCGTGAACTGATTTTCCTCATAGGTCGCCGGGAAGACTTTCCTCCAGCGGTGGCGAAAGTTCACGCGTTCTATGCTTGCCAAGAAATACTATCGCCCGTTAATGTCAGTAGGACCGGTGTCATGTTATGATGTAATACGTTGTAACGTGTTCGGCATCGCGATAAAAGCTTTCGGAAGCGTGAACGAGCCACGCTTCTAGATGATAGACGAGCCAGAAACACATTTAACGATGTCTCGTCAACGGTTACGTTGATCGCGCCATGATCCCCAGTCAATAACGATTGAAGGGGTTGGGGTGTCACGAACCTCCTTCGAGAGGTATGGCGTACGTGAAAATGCACGTGATTTTTTAATGACGTCGGGGGTCATTTCCGGAACCATTAACCGGGTTCATTGTTTTAATTTAGATCGGGCTATTTTTTCCCCCCCTGTCGAGATAATTTTCACTCGAGTTTTAATGACTCCGTGTCAAATTCTGCGCAGGCCCTTCAGTAATAATCGCACATTGATAGCAATACCGTAGCAATTAAAAATTCTGGGATAACAATTTCCGCGGCCCATTGTTCCCCCTAACTGTCCACCATTGAATCTCTTTAGTCCCGATGGTACACGATATTCGTTATTAATTAATCCTATCTGTCTAGCGAAATTTACACGATTCTCCTCGATACCGTTCGCAAAGTAATCGACATTCGGATGCATCAATAATTTATCGCACTTACGTGAAATTAAACACACGTCCGCCGTGCGCCAGACATCAATACTCATTTATGTGGACGTACCATATTCAATATTGATACACAATCTACGTACAACAAATGTACAACTTGGCGTCACCATAAATGTATTCATGCACAGACCGGGGTTCAAATCTAATAACAATAATGCACATCGATACACGACCATTAACCATCCACGTATGATGAATACGCCGCCCCCGAATAGTTAGGAGGCCTCTACGGGGCCCGTTTGTCGCGAGCAACGAGCTTCATTACTGCCACCGTGGCCGTCAATAAAGTAAACGGACAAATGGAAACGAAACGAGGCGTGGCTTCGATTGCGCCACGGTTGGAATCCGGATTCCG
Organism: Nomada goodeniana; assembly: GCA_963969485.1. Lineage (NCBI taxonomy): Eukaryota > Metazoa > Arthropoda > Insecta > Hymenoptera > Apidae > Nomada > Nomada goodeniana. The sequence continues at coordinate 2,801,512 of OZ018303.1, read as the reverse complement.
GCGTGTTTTCGAAGACAAATACACTGCGAAGCGGGCGCGCGCTTGCCCGTCGAGCGAGGTAAATTCAATTTAACGGACGCGATGCGCGAACATCGGCGAACAAACAAGAGGGAACCGGACACCGCGAAGAAGCCGACGGTTTACGCGAGCAGCTTCGTCGCGTACAAACAATCGCAATGAGGGTTGTGTGCGCGCGCGTCCGCGTTAACCCACTTACCGTACAGCTAAAGAGGGAAACGCCACTTCGGGAACAACACCGCCGTATTAATGGCCTGTCGCTAACGTGCGAATATTCCGTTGCGCGGCTCGAGATGTTTGCCAAACCGATACCTGGTTGAATTTTCGTATCGTTGCGCGGTGCAAAATTTCTGTCCGGGTAGGCGAGATCTTTCCGGCGAGGAAACCGAAGTACGCGTCTCGTTTGTTGCATTCGTAGGGAGGATTCCTCTTCGAAACGAGGAAACAATTCGCGTTGAAATTCTAAACGCAACCGACGGGAACGACACTTTCCTTCCGTTTTAATACCCGACGAACGACACGTTAGCGAGATGCGTGCGCGCAAAGTGAAAGGATCGGCTCGCTTTCGATTGTAGAATTGTAAAGCGAGACGGGACGGTGTTCATAGAGTTTGGAAACGGCGCGCGGAAAGGCGCGCCGGGGCTTTTATCCGCGGATGGGTACGATTTCGAGACAATTATGGAAACGTCCGCGTCGCGGAACGAAAGGGAAATAATTTAGCAGGGACGCGGCCGGTATTTTTTCGAACGCTTGAATGCCGAGAACAATACGCTCCGCGGATCGCAATATACCGCGTCCATCCCACCGAGTTCCGAGCCCCGTCGCCGAATCGACCAACGACCCAAATTACACGGCGAACTCGCCGTAAAATCGAGCACGCCGAAATCGCGTCGAGGCCACGTCGAAGCGATGAAAAATGGAACGGCCGCGCTCGTCGGCAAACGTCGGCTTTCCCCCTTTGCGCAAAGAAGCCGGCTCGATTATCGTCGAAAAGGCGCGTTGATTTCCTCGCGAAAGAAGACCCTCCTTCCTCCCCCACGCCATTAACATGAAAAACGGTCGCGTTCGCGAAAACGCACGGCGCACACAGGGCCTCGCGCGACAAAACCCGGCGAAAAGCGGAAATTCCTCGCGGAAAGTGCGAAACACAAGCGGCGCGTTCAAACTCTCGTTGCACGTACTCCATATTTATGCCATTACGATCGTGCGCACGCCACTCGTGCACACGCACGTGCACAACGCCTCGGGCCACCCCTCCTCGCAGACGGTCGCGAGCGCGTTTCGCGCCCTTAATCCGCGGGCACGCAGCCGAACGAGGAACGACCCGGGGTCGGGGTGGCCCGGTGGGTGGGGGTCGGGTGGTGGTCGGGGCGAAACCGGAGGGTCTGATGATGGAACACCTTTCCGTACTAATTGCTAAATGCTAATGTACGCATACGCTTTAGCGACGCCCACTTTTCACGACAGCGCGGAGGGCATTATTCGCGGCTGAGTTACCCGATCGACGCCGACGATTCGCATGCGAAATCCTCGCGGACGACTCGTCATCCACTTTCGATACGGTGCGACGGCGGTGTCGCGCGTCCAGGGACCTCGCCCGCGGAATTTCCATTTTCATCCCCCTCGCACGCACTGCCGCCGAGGATTAATCATTCCGGATCGCTACTTGCTGATTTATGAAAATTGAGGTGAGAGAGAGAGAGAGAGAGTGCGAGTGATACGCGTCACTCGTGGATGAGATTCAACGATCGTTTGTCCTCTCTTTATCGGTCTATCTATCTATCGGTGTATCCTTCTCTTCGGCTTCGTCCTTCTTTGTCGAGGTCGTAACACGGTCGGGGATGTTTATCTCGATATTGAGCCCGATAGGGGCGGCGTAGGGTTCTCTATGCCTTTGTGGGTCCGTGCCTCGTGCGAGGTTTGAATACGTTGACGATTGTTATAGGGCGGTTACTTTCTGCTGGTCATGAGAGATGATAAAAATTTGAGAGACGTGCGCCGGGGGTTGTGAATAATTGGTTTCTGGTGGCGGCGGGGGATTAATGTACGCGGAAGTCGGGGAGGCTTCGCGTTTCTATCTTTCACACCCCAGTGGCTCGTAGTTTTTTAATATAATGTCTGGACGAGCCGGGACCGGTATCATGCACTTTGTATCGTCGATCGTAGCCGTGGATATATTTCAAGTCACTGGACGAGAATCAATGCTTTTCTATAAGTGGTTTTGATGCTTCTGCTTTTTCGTTCACCATTCCTCGGGCTCAATGACGATACAGAATTAGTCGAACGTGAAATATAAAATACGTTTATGTAAATTACCACTGTCGCAAGGTGTAGCTTAACTCGTCCGAATTATCAACACAGAAATCGCAATAAACCGTACGTTCCTCGTGCTGAGCGAAATCGTGAATCGAAATCGTTCGTGGTTACTACATATTTTAATTTACAGCAAAAAATACACCGGAAAAGGCACTGCCCGTGCACGATCAATGTATTCACAAGCCCTCCGTGAAATATCGCAGTAATCTATCTCGACTTTCCGGTTCGCGAAAAGGCACCCGGAATCAAGATAAATTTTTCTGGCTAACGTAATCGCGCCCTCAGGAGATCCATCCGAAAAAGGATTAAAGCAACCCGCCCAGGCGACCTTTTCGCGTCGCCTTTTTATGAGCAACCATACCAGATGCCACCGGCGATGACCCCACGTGTCACAATGGTAACTTATTACCGGGTCTAATTACCGTATCGCGAATTAATTATCACGCAGCACGAACGTCGATTGCACCTGGGCACACTTTCATTTTCGCACAGCTACTGCTCTCTTGGGTGTATCTTGTTAATCAAGATCAAAATATTTGTTTGTTATAGGGTTTCCGTAATTGTATCAAATGTTTAATGAAGTAAATTTTACGTTAGACAATGAATGATAATTTCAATTCGGAGTATTGATACTTTATTAAGTAGATCGCGTTAACAACGACGAGGGTGCTAACGTGTATTTTTTGTTTCAATCATATAAAATTTACAGGGGAGTAATTTAATGTACTGCACAAGGGTCTGAAGTCTCTCATCGTAACAAAACAGTAACTCTCCCCCTATCTGCAGATTAAGTATTTGTTTGTTGAGACTACATTGTAGTATCTTATATGTACATCCGCTTCGATAAACATACTATATACAGGGTGTTTCCGGTTTTAACAAGCAAACTTCGGCAGCGCACTGAGGCACCCAAAATGAAACAGGAAGTTCGTGTAAACATAGCCCCGCAATTGCTTTCCTCTACCAACACAGCGATGTTACCAACGCTCAGAATGCTCCGACTACACGGCGACATCGAAATTGCAGTTTCAAAATTCAACGCGACGAGGCCATCGCAATCTTCCTGATTAAATTTTTCAACAACGATATTTCGCGACCATTTCTATACAAAAATTGCCCCCGCAACAAAGTACCCGTTCCATTCAGCCGATATCTACTTCCGTCTCTGCTACGCTACGCTCGCTCGTACGTCTCTCGCAACAATCGGCCGCAGCATTGACCAAAAAAAAAAAAAAAGAAGAAACACCACGCCAGAACTCCGTTTCGCTGTATTCAGGATGCGCCTCCGCGGGATTCGCGACGATCACGCGGTGTAATTAGGCGGGACGCGAAGGCCGCGGTGCTCTAACGTGTTAAAGTGAAGATCTTGCCCCGCGATACCGAGAATCGAATGAATTAACATCAGGCAACGAGTGATTCGGAGCGTGTTACCGGTGGCCGCACACGCGGCTCCCATTATAAATAGAACGCGTTCCAGACCCGATCTTGAAACGAATTCGTATCTGGATCGTATCGCGGGCCTGGATATCCTGCAACGCTTTCAAACAAATCCCGCCGGACCCTCGAAAAGTCGCGGCCGTTCGTTAACGAGGATGCAGAAGCACGCCACGACCGTCCACGGGAAGCCATTAACGCCAATTGTGGTTTCATTAATTTTCATCCGTGCTTTCGTTCGCCGAAGGTGACGGCCGGGAATCCCGGATTGGGAACCCGTTTCGGGGGCCCACGGATCGTGGATCTGGTTTGACTGTCGTTTAAAGTCGATCGTACGAATGTATGCGTGGCCCCTTTTTTGCTTCTGGCGACGATCCCCGCGGTGGATTGATGTATTAGGTGCCGGGCGAGATTCCAGCGGTGTGCTTGGCTTTACTCTTGGCCGCGTTAGTGCTATTGGCCGGTAAAATTAGTACAGTTTCTGGAGTACGCGACGGATTATGTTGCATTTGTTATGTGCCAGGTGTGCGTCTCATTGTTGCGCATTACTACATATTACAGTCCACGCGTTCGAGGCAATTTTATTTCTATTCAAATTATTTCGGTCACGCCCGATCGATTTTCAAAGTTGCATCTTTTAAGCTGCATTGGAAGGAAACCGGATCCCCGCGCGACGGAAAGACGACTGCCCCCGAAGAATTCGTGTAAACAATATTTTATTGAATTCGTTGATCGCCATGCGCTATGAAGTAGGATTAAGTGTACGCCCGTTCACTCGTTCGGTGACGTTGCCGTTAAAATTTCAAGGTGTACGCGCCGGCAGTATTCCTCGATTATAAAACCTTTCAGGCGGCAAGAGATATACGACCGTACAAAATATCGCGACGACCATAAACCATTAAGTCCCACAACGTTACTGTCTCTCGCGACGCACCGTGCAACTTTCCATAATACACCACAGATGCTCGAAGCTCGCAGATTCCGACGTTACAACCGACGGATACCCACGTTGCCCACAGCACCGGCAGCCTTGATACGTCGTCCATCTAATCCAGGGGACAATCCACGAAACCATCAATCATCCAAACTCGTCGGAGCCGCGAACAATTAACCTCACACTCGTTCCCTCCCCATGTCCCCCTCCTTCTCGTCCTCTTATCCGGCCAACTTCCTCCCGGTGCACCGTTTAACGATCACACCGGCACCTCCGCTATCGATGACCGGCGACGCTCGATCCGATAAGGCGCCGATAAACGCGAATTCCACCGGCGCACGTTTCTTGGCTCCGAGGGAAACGGTGTCAAAGCCTATCGTGGTCGGCTGGTTCGCACTTCGTTATATCTCCCCGGGGCGTTGGCTGCGCCGCGAACTCAAAGACGACGTAATTGCATCTCGTGCGCAATATACGCTACTTACGTATCTCTTAATTAATTCGCGCCTCGCCCCGCCCGGTAATTATTTCCATATCGCCAGACACGTACCCCCGTGACCCTCCTGCGTCGCCCCGACAACGACGACGACGGCTACGGCGACGCCGACGACGACGACGCCTAGGACGAAGTCGAATGCGACGACGAGGAGCGCCGCGGACACGCGTGTCTCGAATATCCAGCATTTTTAACCCCCGCCCGTCAGCGTCGCCCGACCATTTCCCCTTTTTATTCGTAATTAATTACACGGCAACGAGATACGCCACGGGCGAGGGTGCGCGCAGCTTCGATGGGTAACGGGGAAAGACGCGCTTATCATCGCGAGACAATTACGGTTTGCGAGCCGATTTCGTGCCGTTCGCCTCGTCCACGAGTTCGCTAATCGACCGGGGTATTATTAGCTCTGGTGATTTCGTTCGCGGCCAATGATGCCGATTTTTCGAGTTCGATCTCCGGGGCTGGAGTAGAATTGTTGTCGAGGAAGATTCTCGCGATGGGGATGAATTAGACGTTCTTCTTGGATGTGTAAATTGGCTAGGGAAAATTGATATTTAAATTCAGTTAAATTCATGTTGTTAGATTTTTGCGCAATAACGAGAGGAATGGCTGAAAATATGGGAAATTGAAGTGCGCAATAGCAGGACGTTATTGGATGTTTTGAACCGTTTTGAGAACGGTGGAAAGAGGAAGGTGGTAATAGTGAATGGGTGCGTTTCATATGGATCCGAAGTAAATTTAGAGAAGCGTGATTGGTGTTAAGGGATAACGAAAATTTATTAATTTTAATCATTTTCAAGCAGAGGTAAAAATTTCTACACAGTTCACTTCTTCGTAACCTTGGCTGCCATCTGTTACCACTTGCCCGAAATGCTTCGCATCTCGTGTCTTTCGCTCCACCACATACGATACTTAAAATATTAATATTTCCCATGCAAAATTATCGATACCAATGAGCAAGCATGAAAAAACATATTCAAACACAACCTTACGACAATCATATATGCTATCCTTATTTATTTATCATTTCTCATTATCCCTTATATAATCGTCAAATTCATCAACTTCGTATGTACACGATACATATTAAATATATAACACCCTTGCTCGCCTACGAAATTGTACATCCTCGAACTCCGATACAATTGGAGCACGTCCAATTAGAAATAACGATTTAAAAGTCACCCCGCCGGTCCGCTATTATCACAATTAATCGAACCCACGTCGCATTCCGCCGGCCGCACCTTCGATTACACGAAGGAAACGGATACCTGCGTCGGTCCGCGCCGCGGAACATTTACATTTCAATTACGCTAATTGTCGTCGCGGAGTCGCGACGATCGGGGCGATTAATTCGCCGCGAAATCGCACGTTTTCGTTCGTTCGCCGTGGTCAAGAACGTCGACGTCAACGGGGAGGGGACACGTATCGAACCTTTTCCGGGAGCAACGTGCCAAAATTCGTCCGTCTCTGTCCCTGGCCGATCGACGATCGCCGGTATGTACGTACATAGCTCCTGAAATACACGACAGATCGGTTCATATATAACAATCAAGTCCGCTGTACCTATTTGGCCGCGTCCAATCATTGTTACCTTCGCGTCCACCTCGATCGCCCGTTCGTAACTTCGGCCGTGACGAAAATGTGCAAAAGCAATGGGATAATAAGCGGTGAGTTATTCGTCGCAGCCACTGCTGTCCCATGCGCGTCGACCAGCGTGATCCACGTATCGACACGAACGAACGAAAGAATCGTTATAATGGGCATCGTCGTGGCTCGCGTCCAACGAACGGGACATTTTAAACGATGCACCGTTTGTCCGTCGTATCGCTCGATGCAAAGATAGGCTTCGTCGATCGAATAGCAAATCGACGAGTGCGAGCGGTATTCGCGTTACCCCGTCGTTCGTGATTCGCAGGCTCGAGTGAGCCGCGTTGTTCATCGTTGCACTTCGCCGGATAACGTTTCTAATGCTTTCCGTGAAGTTCGATGCGACATAATCGCGCTGAATCGTTCAATGCGCTGGTATTTTTAGCGTGGAGGAATTGCCGCCAATGTTGTCGTAATGTACGTTGCGTTGCGATTCCACGCGTTACGGATGATGACGTTCGACGGAGAGCAGAACGATGCGATATCGTTAGCGATACACCCGATTGCGAAATAACTCTGTCTCACGATAGTAAGAAGCGCCCCACCAATCTGTCAGCGTCCCTTCGATAATCGGTATCAAAATGTATTTCGTCCTTCTTCTCAAGTAATCAAAATTCTCGTTCGGTTGTACACATTCTTCAGCTTCCAGATTGTGCCGAGGTTGCATTAACTTATTTTGTATCAACAAAATACGTTCCGTGTCCGGCAATTCATTAATACGTTCCCCGCAGAACATCGCGACGGGAACCACGTTCCCTTCGGCGGATCTCCAAATCCCGAAACCAGAAACACGACCAGCGAACCCGTTGCCAAACCCAGTACACGACGCACGCCCTCGCGTCGTATCCACAACTCGTGCCGTCCAATGTCGCACCCCCCGTCCATCGCGCGTCACGCAGAAGCGAAATCAAACATCGACCCTCAATTACTGACAGACCTATTTCCGTTCTCCGTCGATCCCCTTCGGACGCTCTCTGTCCTCAAAATCGCCCCCTGCGCGATACCGTAGTGCTCGAAGGGATCCTTCCCGTAATAAACCTTGCCGTTATTGCCCCTGTGTCTAGGCGGCGTGGACGATTTAGGCGGCGTGTCAGTGGGACTGTTCCTCGGGCTGACAGTTTTGCTGGGCGTGGAGGACGGGCTGTTCTTCCCGGTGCCAGGCAGATTCGTGTTAGACCCGGTCGCAGCGTTACTATTGCTCGTCCCGTCGACGACCACGCTGATCCCCTGCAACGCGTTGAAGCTCTGCATGACGAGGTGGGACGCGACGGACATCGTCAGCGGATTCGCCGCTGCGAGAGGAGCCTGTCCGGCCCCGACGGACTTCTCGTTTCTGGCTACCGTCGAACCGTTGCCCAACTGATTCTCCGATCGCGCCGCTGTCCCCGATCGATTCTCGACCCTCGCGGTCGACCCCTCGCCCCGAGTCGTCGCCCACTGTCCGTCCACGCTTGACCTCTCGGTCGAACGACCGATCGCCGCGCTGGATCTCTCCGTGCTGATTAGAATCGCCGACTGGCTCCTCTTCGCGGACTCCGCTCGGCTCTCGTGGAGCAACGGCGAGGCCGGAAACGGGGCGGTTTGCGAGCGATGCTTCCGCGCTGGGATCTGCGGGCTCCTCGGCAAACTTGGCCCGTCTGCCCGCGGGATCGCGGTCTGTTCCTGAGGGTCGGGCGTGTTCGAGGGCTCTGCGCTTTCCTCTTGGACGGGCAAGTTTGCCCTGATCCCGCCGGCTCTGCTCGCGACGGTTGACTCGTCTTGGGAAGCGTTCGGGCCGCTCGCCGGGGAATTATTCACGATTCGACCGTTCGACAGCGGCTTCGCGTCGTCCGGGTTGGGCCCCGTTCTTACGGGCAGAGCGAGAGGCGGCGCCGCGTGGCCGTTGGTCCCGTTCTGGTGGATCGCTAGATTCGGATCACCGTTGGGGAAGCTGGCGAATCTGGCGACGGTTTCACGCTCCTCGGCTACTTGAGGCGCGAACGGAATTTTCCTCTCCGTTGCCTGCCGTTTCACCGGCTGCGATTGCCTAGCCGACGTCCCGTGCGTTCTGCCCCGGTGTTTCCTGGATTCTTGGGCGTCCCTCACGATCGGCCGCGTCTCCGGGAAGTGTCTGCCCTTCATTGAGCTGGGTTCGTCGTCCTCGTCCTGGTACAGACGTATGTCCTCGTTCGCGTCGGACTCCTCCTCCTCGTACTCCTCGACTATTGCACTGGCTTGGATCCATTCTCTGATACGGTCCTTCTTCTTCACCCTGTCGACTGTTGTCTCGATTCCGTACGTGGTCAGGGTGTGAAGCAGTTGATTCTTCTCCTCGAGGGAGCTGTGGAAGCTGTACATCGAGGGGCACAGCTCGTCCCTTTCGTCGGCGCCACCTGTGCACGCGCGGAATCAATGGTGGGTATTTAATTGCCGAGGAAAGGGAACCGGGGTGTCTTTAAATTCGCGCCGATCGTTACCGTTCATTGCCTTCTCGGCGCCGAGTTTCGCCAGCCATCTGTCCTCCAGGTATTTATTCACTTCCAAGACGCTGACGGGACGTTTCTCCGCCTTGGGCTCCAGTAATCGTTTGAACATTCTGAAACATATTCATAATTGACGTATAAATTGAAAAATATTCTTCAGACACTTTCGCCGGGTATTAAAAGTTTTAATTCGCTTGGCTCAGAAATTGTGAAATAATTAGATGCGCTGCCAATCGTTTTTCTATCCACGTTCCGGAGAATTACGCGACCGATAATCATCGTAGAAGTCTTCCAGGGATAATTTAACGCTCGCTGGCGCCTGATTCGGCTAGAGAAACTGACCTCTGCGCCCGTGAGCTGATCAGCTGAAATAATTTCGGTTTCTTGGCTATGTTGAGCGTCGCGTTGTGCCAGTTTTGATATCTGGTGTAACGCGGGTCGTCCAACGCCGCCTTCTGCCACGGCAAGCATCCGGTCAGACAGACAAATAGGACAATGCCGAATTGCCAGACGTCGTGCGACGTGAGGGCTCTGAAAACGTGAAACGTAAATAAGTTGGACACGCGCGTGCATATTTTGTCATTCATGATCACGCAAGCCACGATCTTCGGAAAACTCGGGAACGTTCCCTTCCGCGATTTCGTTGCAAACGGTGAATAAGCAACAAACTAATCGACGCTCCTTAACGAAATATAATATATAACAGTTTGAACGATCAAACTTTCAATTGGAATACCGCTGACATTACAACGAGAGTATCAAACAATTTTCTTTCATCGTGTCTGTTAATTTCAAAAAACAAACCGTGTCCATTGACGAACACGTCGTATATGTTCGACTGTGACGAAAATGTAAAAATAAAGGAACAAGGGGAAGCGCGACGGAGTGAACGCAAACTCGCGACGAATATCGTGTAGCGCAGAATATGCAGGGTAATTTGCTGCCATTCATCTTTGCAACGAAAAGGTCAATTCTATGTTACACCTCTCCTATTGTCGATCCATCAAACATTTAGGCTCGAGTTATATCAACGACACAAACGACGGATCGCGTTCTCCGGTATACACGTTAACCCAAATATTTCTTCCGAACGCGACGCCCGAGCCAATTCCGAAATACCACTTCCCAGAACGTATTAATCTTTTAAGCACGCCGTGAAAATCGAAATTAACGCGCGGAAATATCGGCAGCTCGATGTTCAGCGTAGGGCTTTAACGCTCGAAATTCTCGTCCCTCGAATCTTTCATTCTCTCTCTCGCTTTCACGTTCGTTTTCGTATCGACGCGATAATTGCTGGTAATGGTCAATCGTATAATTACTTGTACGTCTCGTCAGTGTCGATCTGCAATACCTCAGGCGGCGAGTACGGCAGCCATTCGTTGTGTCGTCGGACCACAGTGTTCACCCGTCTCGTCTCGCCGAAATCGCAGAGCTTGATCCGCGAAAAGTCGCTCCTGAACACGAGGACGTTATCGAGTTTGATGTCACGGTGCACCAATTCGCGGCTGTGAATATGATGCACCGCTGCCGCCAGTTGTCTGGCCACCCTCTTCGAGTGCAGCTCGCCCAACCCTGTCTCCGTTACGTTGGACGTCAGGTCTCCTGAAAGTAGCGATGAAAGTAGAAATCGATGGAATTCGTCGGGAAACAGTGTGAATTATTCGCGTACGGTAACAGAAATGATTGGCATCAAAGCAGATGATAATTTAATTTGACCTGCGACGAATAAGTATATTGCGCTGCTTTCAATTGATTTCGGACATCTATTGGATCGTTTTATTTTTCGCGTATGGAGTATCTGATTATTATTGTAGTAGGCACCTTGATGGCTGTATAAAAATTCATATGAATCGTCGAGCGAATTAAAACGTTGCACGAAATCTGTTATTTCGACAATTGCATAAACTTGAATGCCGCGGTAGGTACGCTCCTATTTCTTTTCTCCGCACCGTCAATATTCCTCTGCATCAAATATTCCATTACGTCGGGCACCTGTGCTCCAGTAACCCCCAAGAGTGCCACGTGTAAAACGTTAATCATATATTCGGGCCGTAGCATTTTTTCCTACGTATATTTTATTTATACGCGCAGAATCAACGGGAAAACAAGGCAGCAAGCATCCGATACAAAACCGAGCGGCCAAGGAATACCGAAATACAAAACTCGCTACACGTTTCGCCAGTATGGGAAAAATGCATTATTAAGTGACTAAAAACAAAAATGAATAAAACGTTTCCCATTCCTCCGGAACGCGAAGAAGCTCGCTTCTAAACTTCTGAACTTTCATAAACAGACCATAAAATCGACTCTCACCAAGCGGGGCGTACTCTTGACTGAAGACGTAGAAACCGGCGGTCTCGAAAGCCACGTCATAGGTGGTGATGATGTTCCTGTGCGCGGCCAGGTGCAATCCATAGTGGAATTCACGAAAGAAGTCCGAGATGCCGGTGTACGCCTTCGGCAGCGCCTTCAGGACCATCTCCGTCTGGGTACTGCGATGCTCGGTCAGCAGGATTTTGCCGAACCATCCTTCGCCGACGATTTGCAAGATATCGAACTCGTCGATCAGATTCACCTGTTCGGGACAGAGGCACGGTTCAGCTGTTGCTACGATATTTTGGCGGCGAGTGTTAAAATGTGCATCATCGACGGGGAACAGCTGTTCTCGTGGATCGATTTCCGTCCGGATAAACAAGACCTCGATCGGCCGGCAACGTGTGAAAATTCTATTTTAAATTTCGTAGGAAGACGGTTGTGGCGCGGTTTTCGGAGTCTGCGTCGTCAGAGAAATTGCTTCGAATGCTTAACTGCTTTTTTAAATCATTGATAGCTCTAGGTTCCTTCTAGGATATTCGAGAAAATAGAATTTGTCAACAATTATCATCGCACGTTACTCGCAATCGTTCCTATAGCCAAATAGCGGTTCCTGTTGCTGCTATCGCTTGGTTTGAAACTTTTCACAAAGAAGAACGAGGAAGAAGAAGAACGCGTGCTGCCACGTTCCTCGGTAACAATCGAAACGACGACGTTTTATTACACGCACGAGCGCAAGGCTGACCTGCAGTGGTTCGCGCGACTTCCCGAGGTGTTAAAGGTTACAACCGAGTCGCCCATTGTCATAAAGTGGGCATCGAGCGAGAAAGTTGGTTTAGTGCCAGGGAACGATGCGGAGATTACATGTGCGGCTCGATTCCGATGTAAATGTTGCTCGGGCGACCAACGCTTCTGGATCTGGACAACCGGTGGCGGTCGTGGACTCGACCGCGTGAGTTACGCGACGGGTCATTTGTGGACACGTGCTACTATTTGATAAGGAGAATTGTTCCAGCGATTTGGATAGTTTGGGCGGGTTTGTCTTGCTTCGGACAGTTATAGTGATTCATCGGGGACGGTAGCCAAGAATGCGAGCTACCGTGTGACGTTCACTTCGAGGGGAAGTCGATGGGTTCGTTTGTATTGGTTTACGGGGGCAACCGATTGCGCCAACTTCTTTACGCGAAGTCACATTTTGGGAGAAACGGATGCCCCTTTTTGTAGATTTAGTCTGATCTAACAGCTGAATGTGTGTTCACCGTGTTCTATACAACATCCTGAATCGATTTATATTCTTGCTTCGTCTTCGTTCATTCCGCCGAATTTCGGAGTATAACGGAGTAAGATAGGTAAGCAGTGATAAGGCTGCACCGGTAGCTTAACGGGTCCATGGAAATTCGATAAATATTATCGAATGAAGCTAATGCCAATCTCGACTGAACCAGGAATTAAATTTCACTTCGGCGAATCGAATGATCGCGGTAGATCGCCAAGAGTTCGTGTAATCGTTTTACCCACGCTGTTACGAATTTACTGCGGTCTCATTGAATCAGTTCGGACGAAAAATAATATTACCCGGTGGATCGCCAACGGGGGAAAAGGTGAAACGGGATGATGGTATCGCAAGGAGGATTCGATCCGCCAATCGAGTTACCTTCTCGAGCTCGAACTCTCGTGTCCTGTGAATGGAGCCACCGATTGCCTTCTTCATTAAGCTCATTCTGATGGACGGTGTCGCCGATTGTCCGCCACGGGCTCGAATTGGAGCCAAAAGTCGCTTTTAACAGGCCGCTGTGGTCGACGGAGAGATCGTGAGCTTCACATTCTGTCATTTCGCGGTGAACGCTGCGCGTTTTCACCGGCCATCCACGTGCTCGCGTTGATTAAACCTGGACGATACCGTGAAAATCTATGAATCGTTTCTCTGCAAAGATTCGATTTATCGTAACGTCATTGGATATGGATATGGGAAAATACGAATGCCACTTGGAACGGAATGGAAGTGCTAATAAAATTGATAGAAATGATTGTCAAGTAAGCGTGTCAGCTGTGGGAATTAATTTAAACCGAGCGTATATATAATACAAAACATTCTGGAGCGCAATTTATTTCGAAAGAAATCAACGAATTCCCATTATTATTTCAATCACTATTGCGAAACCTCGTTTAAATTGCGACATCTGCAGAATCGGAATATCAAATACTTCTCGCTTCACGCGAGAACTGTTCCACTTGCCCGATATAATTGTACGATGGAAAATTATCCGGTACAGAAACATTCGTTATAACCAGAGCAGAGTCTCCACGGACCAGGTCCATTAATTCGCATTCCGTCGCAAGTTACGTAAACGGCGTAGAATTAGAAACTCCATACAGCCTGGCGGCAGTTTTGTAACAACAAGATCCTGTTGAGAATTAAAGCGGTCGCCAAAGTGCTGGCGATATACATAGTAGGGGAAAGTTTGCCGAAAGCCACTTAAACTGCGATCACGTGCAGCCCGCAAAGCGAGGGCCTAAGTTTTTAGGTAATGCGCCCCTTTGTACGGCGGAACGGTGCAGTTTTCGCGTACCTACAAAGCCCGTATGTGGCTGGATCGTTCATGAATGAGAGTAAAGTGACGAAGAGAAAGAGGAAGGCGAAAGACGATGGAAAAAGAAAGGGGAGTTTCGTGAATGACGGCTCGCGTCGGGGTGGGTTCACCCGCCACTTCGTCTCGGAGCAAAAAAAAAAAATGAAGAAAAATGTATGTATTTCGAACACGCTCGTGTATCGCTTCGCGGAATCGTTGAGAAGAATCGGTTTCGCGTCGTTTGATGTTCACTTACGACCGATGGAGGACGTGTTTCCGCGGCGCATTCGAGCCATGCAACATTCATGGGGACGGGGGGATGAAAAAAAAAAGTATCGGTTGCGTCGGTGGAAAATGATCGCGAAGGCTAGCTGCGCGGAACGCCGAGGAACATGAAAACGACGACCTAAAGGCAGGGGTCGTGTGAGGAAAAATTAGATACGTTCGAGCTGCCGTTTCTGGCTATTCCTGACGGTTGCCTTTGTCCAGAGATTCTCGATGAAATTGGAAACGGTTTGAGGACGATTTGCGCAATTGGGACATTATTTCATTAACGACGAACGTTTAAGACAATTCGGGGACGAATTTTAAACGGCGGATGGGAGAGGCGGAAGATGCTGGAAGCGTTCGTTCGAGGTTCTGAGAGGATCGCTGTTGAGAGCGTGGTGCACGTGTCGAATACAAAAATAGTCACAGTTTCTCGGCCATAATTCATAGCTGTGTATTATTCGGGGCGAACAAGTTGTTCCTGTCTGCAATATCGGGAGGCTGTTTCTTCTGTAATAGAGAATCTAAAGTCCGTAATTCTAATTCGCGATAATTCTTGCGCAATTTGGAACACAACGAAAAGCTGCGAACGTTGAACGGCATACACGGGCCTCGCCAATCTTTCGCCAAATTTCTTGATCTGTGTCATTAGTATAATTTCTCTTCCCTGATGCATAGGTACTCCGCTCTACTTATTTAAACAGCTTAGCTCACTTTTTTTTCGAGGGCAAACATTTTTTCGCTCTGCTGAAACACTCAAATGAACGAAATCGATCGAGTTAGCAAGCAATTATTTTGCAACGCGAACCAAATTAAAATCACGTCTCGCAAAATCTGTTTGGAGGAAAAGTAATTATTTAATGGGGCTATTAATAGAACAGGTCGCCGCATTCTTCCAATTCACTCTAGAGGAAAGTTTCTGGCCAAATGCTAGAAGTAAATGTGAATACTTAATTGTACCTAAAAGCACCAAAGATCTTTCATATAATGAGACGGGCGGTCCTCCCCCAAGAAGCCACTGGTACCTAAGTAATCAGACCTTTATCGTGCTTCGCCGATCCACAAGCTATTTATCACTTTCCTCGAGCAAATACCCCTCACCAAAAACTTCTTCTCCAACTTTCGTGCACTCACTCACTCGCGGCCAATCGCACTTTGGCACTTGCTTCCAAGAATTCGCCCCGGCGACAATTCCGCGACCACGACTAATCCACGAAAATGTCAGCAACACCACTGTCCGGACACCTCGTACAATTCCACAGAATTCTGCATACGTGTCGAATTGAGAATATTAATATTATCCCCCTCGAAACGAGAACCGACTTCGAGATGCTCGCGCAGCTGGCCCGTATAATTGTGTCCGCCGGGTTTCGTGATTTTACAACGACTCCCGTGTTCGCTGCACTCTTCGACTGTCTGCAGTATTTATAAAACACCGACCGGAAAGCGCGACTGCCGAGCTGAATTTGGCGCCGAGCCGGCTTGGCCGCGCGCTAACGCCTCGACGCGGACGTCGTCTTCGTGGCCGATGGTCGTGGTTCTCGTCGGCCGACCGAGGAACATTCGATTCCTCTAAAGAAATCATCGAAATTCACAGGCGCCGTGACGCGTTTGGACAGATGAAAAATTCAGGCGCGCGTTATCAGTTTCGCTTATTTCTGCGAGCAACCACGTGGACGGGGATTTATTGCCGGACGCGAAAATCGTGGATCCCGGAAAATTGATTGTCTGTGGCGCGTCTCGACGATCTTTTCGCGCGCTGTATGGGAACGATGACTAATTCGTGAGTTATTTTCACGTGTTTGAACGTGATTCTTGGGGAAAAATGGGGCGCCGCGCCGGGGAGATATTTAGCTCGGGATGAATTAAACGTTCATTTTGGATCGTGTGTTCGAGTCATTGCATTCATTTCGCTTTCGTCGTTCCGTAATAAAACGATTAGTTTATGTGGGCGTATTTCAGGCTACAGGAATATTCGGGCCGATTGCGTGGTATTCGTGGAATTTTACCTCGGACTTGTCATTAAGTAAGAATACTTTTCGGGTATATAAGCACCGTTGCGATATTGTTTCCACAGTTTTAATTACGGCGTGACATGGGACACGCATCAGGAGATTGATTAACAAGGTGTTGGATAAATTTGCGTTCATTCTTGACAGGTAAATTTCAGTGAAAGGGTTGCGCAATTGACGGAATTAATAATGAAGTAATTAAAATTCGACCGCGGATAATTGGGCCCATCTGCTGCCGACCTCTATCGCCGTCCCCTTGAACAGTCTCTTCTTCGTTCTTCGATGTATATTTAGTGTGCATCAGTTGATAACTACAAATACCGTAACAAATTTATAAAATTAAACGAATTATAGCAAAGACGAGATGTAAAATAGACCAAGACACGAGGATATTAAAAACAAACACAATAACTTCGACCTCCAGCCAGGTAAGAACAATGATGGGGGTTTAAATTAAAGCTAGAAGCCCAAACTACAATCCGAAACAAGTGTAAGGGGTATTCCACGTGCGATTGATTGCTTATAAATAATTGAACAATTTAAATGATAATTACGGAAAACTGCACAAAGTTACGTCGACGAGAAAATTACAGGTAAATAGCTTATTCTTTCCCTCCTCGCTTGACATATCGTAGATTAAAAAATAACAAATTAAAAAGTAACATTTATAATTAATACCGCTTTATACAACGTGCCGGTAACGTTGAGTGTGACAGAGAAATAGTACTGGAGCACTAGTCCTCCACAGACAGTCGATAATCAGACACGTGGCGCCATTTCGCGTTTGCGGCCTTTTTGGGAGATTTGAATTCTTGGATTACATCGTTAATTTAAACAATGGCGTTCTTCTCGGCTTCTAGTGTATATTTTTTAACCGCACTTGTCTTAAATTAAACATACGAACCATAGCTATCCCCTTCTCCTTGGAGAGGATAGCAATGGTTCGTATGTTTAATTTAAGACAAGTCCGGTTAAAAAATATAGATGGCGCCACGCGCACGATTATCGACTGTTTGTGTCTTAAAAATTTTAAAAAATTCTTATCTCGGCTCCTGGTTATTGCTTTTCAATAAATGGGATGTCAAATGAAAGGGAAACGAATAAGCTACAGGATAAAAAAATACCCCGTTGCTGTAACTTTATCCAGTTGACAGTAATATCCATTTAAATTGTTTAATTGTTTATAACAAATTAACTGCGTATGGAATTATGTTCACACCTATTGGAGATGCTAGCTTATTCAACTAGCTTGAATTCATGTCATATGTCATATGATTACGTATGATCGTTGACGTAGCTTGACTGCAAGTCGAATTAATCGCATTTGCTTATAATTTCTTTAAACAAATTAAAATATCTCGCGTTCTACTGAGTCGATTCTAATCATCCAAGTCTTAAATTAAAGCAGTCGATTATCGGAAAAATCTGTCATTCAGAATGTTGGTTTTGAAGATGCTCGAGGTGTGGCAAATACGAGAACCCGGTACGTATTTTTTTTAAATAGAATAAAATATTTGTAATCTATGTGGTGTCAATAGAAACAGAACAGAAGCTACTCCTTTGTAATTATCTCGTTGCTCCAACGTTATCCAGTTTCACATAATTACTAATATTGCGACGCGAATGTGAAGCAAAATGCAGTTGCACACAAAACTAGAGACATAGGCAAGACATAAAAAGGAACGAAATTGAAAGGAGGATTGAACGGAATTAGATCCAAAAAAATTGATGGTTACGCCAATGGAATTGGTGAATTGATGAGGAAATCGAGATTAATATGGCATTACGACAATGCATCTGCGCAGCCTTGCAAGGAGGTTCCCACGCGTGTCGTATACACAGCAGTAGTAATAGCGTACGCATTTCTAGGAATTTATATAGGCCACTGGGACAATCTTCATTCATATTTTTAATAAAACTTGAAACGAATGTAACAATTCTGCAGTGTATCTGCAGTACGCATTCTATTGTGAATATTCAACTTCTGCCTCCCTAAAAGAATCTTAACACATTCCCTACCGGCGGTCATCGCAGGGGACGTTCAACTACAGCCGTTCACCTAGTCTCGTAGGTTCTGCCACAAGTCAGTCGTTCAGCAATGTTTCTCCATCGCTGCCATTTCCTTGCCTTCCCTCGAGTCGTTCAGGTCGAAGCAGTACCGTTCAACAGCTCGGCGTGTTTCACATTTTCGCGCGTTCCCGTCGTATCTGTAGTAACGCACGCCGGCCGGCAGATGTCGTAACCAGTACCGTGCCGATACGGGCCAAGTGTTCGTTACTCGAGTGCGGCGTGTACGTTTTCTCAGCTTTCCCGTGTCACGGTGTCGTGAGCGCGTCTGTCGTCGACGCTCGCGGTGTCCGTCGGTTTTTATCTAATCGCTCGAGGAAAATTCAATTCCGCGTGAGTGTGCGTACCGGTCGGGAGTGTTCGATCGAGCGTGCGTGGCGTGCACGAGATCTGAAAGGGTCGGTCGGGTCCACACGACGAACGAGGAGTAGGACGACGAGCGACGAGTTAGGCGACGGTGTGAGACGGACACGGGAAACGGACAGAGAGAGAGTCGTCACAGTGGGAGCAAGGAACACGGACGTACAGGGAAGGCAAGAGACAGAGCGCGGAACGAAATAGCAAAAGAGAGACGAAGGCTAGAAGTGTGTCGGTCTCTACTCTGTGCCGCATCGCGGAAGGAGCAAGGAAATCTCACTTTTCCTTCCCGTAGGCTTGGCCCGAAGGGGGTACACTGTGCGCGAGTGGGTGGGGTGCCGAAAGGGGAGAAACAGAGAGGGCACAGCTTGAAAAGGAAGCGGTAATCCAGCCACGGAGGGTGTACAGGCCTTGTGTGTCTCCCCGCGAGAGAATAGTATTGTCTCGACGGACGAGACTGCTGGAAGGAGACGGTGCGGTGCCGTGTAAACATACATCCCATTGCCGTGAGTGCGTGCGCGAGTGGCGATCATCGACGACACAACCCGCCGTTCCCGTCGTCATCCTCGTCGTCGACCTCGTCGTCGCGTCGTGGCTCGTCCGGATCGGGCCGGGACCGCTTATTAATCGGTCGTGTCGTCGCGACGACGCGAGCGGGCAGGAACGTGCGGACGTGGGTAAACGGGAATCGTCGAAAATCGGCCGGATCATCGCGCGGTCCTAGGTTGGCACGGAGTGCACGAATCGTCGCCGTGTGCCAGACACGCGTATGAAGTTCCATCACAAATGACAGTCCATCGGATAGGAGGGCAAGTCGAGCGCCGGCTGGATTCGTACGTTTAGCGGGCAGCGCGGTACGTGTAATTTTATTCAACGGGCACACTCAGTGGACTCTTCTGTAAAAATGGCTCCCGACGCCTCTTCTTGTCCTAACGTGTACGGTGCACACGTCGCTCGCTCCCACTTCCCCGCGTACCGACCTCCTCTTGAGCGTCTCGCGGCATTCGCGTTGACGGAAATCATTATTGCTATCTGCCGAACCTGCCCCCCCCCCCCGTTTAAACGTAAATGTACCTAAATGCGACGGCATTTGAAGTTTTCGCGTCGGGCGGGGAGGGAATGAAGACCTCGAGCATCGACCGCGTACATGTCATACATATGCGATTCGTTTATAAACATTCACGACCTATCCCGCGCGATGCTTACAAACACGCTACTTGTATGCGATAAATGCAAACGACGGTGGGTACGAGTGACTGTCGTTTGTGTTCCTTTCGTTTCTTCGTTTTTCTTCTCTTTTTTTTTGTTGTTAAAGACACATTCATTTTAGTCCAGCGGCAAATCGGACGTCTCGTCGCTTATTGCTTGCACGTAACTCGACGCGTCCTTGAAACGCGAGTATTAAACGAACACGGCAATGTATCCCGCGTAGTCGGGCTTCGTTTAGCCCGTTTCTCAAAAATTCGAGAAGACCAACGAATACACGGGCGCGCGCACTGAACGCGACCCTCGTTTTATTTATCGAAACCCAGCGAACAAAATTGTTTGGAAGCGATTTGTAACCAGTGTGAACGCGTGTCACGTGTCTTCCGAACAGTCGGCCGCGTTACACGTCCCCGAATCGTCGTGATCTATTCCGGTCAACGAAGATCGGGTATGTTTCGATCCTTTCCGCATAACAGTATCTCCGGAGGGGACACCGGGGCATAACGCGAACACCTGTTTGAGTGTATTCGTGAAAGTACACGCCGGTATACGCGCCGCGCCGTAGAATCTGGCACGCGCGTTCCAACATACTCGATGTTCACGCGGAGCCCACCTCGAGAACGGAGAACGAAGGAGATCGACTGTTCGCGCAGTCCCGTTCGACACACCATACGCGCGTCGTTCGTGATAACGAGACCGCGGACGACGGATAGAGCGAGGAGAAAATGCAAGGACCCCGATATCATCGCCAGGTTGACGAACCTGGACGCCCTCCGAAATGTTAACGTCTCCTTACGTCACGTTCGTTTACCGCGGTCGGAGAAAGGGGTCAGAGCGACGAAAGGAAAGGGAGGAGGAAAAGAGTGCGAGACGACTAAAAATGGCGTGGCACGGTATGTACCGTCGTCTCACGGATACAAGATTACAGAGACCCACGGTGTCGTCCTTCTCTCTTCTACGCGACGATCTCTCCGCGGCACTCTCTCCGCCTCTCTCCGACTCGCTCGCGGAATGCACGCGTGCACTTCGTCGTCGGCGTCGTCGCATTGCACCCGTGAAATTGTCACGGTCGCGGGAGTAGAAACATTCTAATCGTACCTAATCGTTCTCGCCCCGAGGACGAACCGATGGACAGCCGGTGCGATAGAGACGGCGTATTCTGTGCGATAGACCCGTTCCGTCGCGACGCGGATTGTTAGCCTCCACGTGCGGCGTGTCCCGGTGTCATCCGCGTGTCAAAGACTCGAGGAATCTCGGCAACGGGACGCGGAGCGAACGCTACCTGTTACGCACTCGTTCGCGTTACGCGTTAACGCAGGTTGTCGCCTTTTAAATACAGTGGACCCGCGAACAACTACGGGGTTCGGGGACGCGGACAGCCTCGCGGTGATCCGAGAAGCCGTGCGCACCTTTTGACTTCTGACTTCTGACAGAAATATTTGTTATTACCGCGTTCGTGTGATGAAATCCATTATGTGGTGATAATGTCGAGATAATCGCCCTGCTACTCGACGCGATAGAGGATAGGGGCAGGATGAATGGGCCGCGCACGTAATTCCAAACGAGCACGTGTCTAAACAAAAGTTGGTGAAATAGAGACGCGCGTCGCGCAGGGGCGACCCGTAGTTGATGTCAATCGAATGTAGATCGTTGGTGAACGCAACGACGTCACAAATACCGTGGATGGCGGTAATGTGGTTCAAGGATCGCGTGGTTCGACGACAACGATAATGCAATTATCATTGGGAATAATTGGTTCTTTGGTTTCGTCGGATGCGGAATGGCGATTGTTTATGTTTCGCTGACATTCTTTTACCGACGATATTACATAATAGATCGGTGGTTCCCGGTTCCGTGGGTCGCGACCCTCTGAAGGGATTAATTATCTTGAATTAGATAATTCGATATATTGGGTAGTTTATTTAATATATTTCGTACGTCTGATGTACTGAATAGAAGTACGTTAAATGTGTGCATTAAGGTAATCAAATATTAAGTTAGCATTTAACAATTAGTGTTTAACGAGCTTTCATTACCTTATTATAATAAATTCGCCTTGCCACGGACGGGAGAGCAAAGGTCGCGTGCTGGTTGAATATTGAATGGATGATCGCAATTCAAATAAGGTCGGGGAAGCCGTGCAATAGATAATAGGCTGCGTTCGGTTCGTTATCTTTAATCACCTGTTTGATTCGCGGACGACGATAATGAGGGGAATTAAGGAAAAGTTGCGTTCCCCTGCAGCTTTCGCGAGTGCAGTTCGCGATCGATGCCGTTAAGAGAAACCGAGCCGGTGATTAATTCGCTCCTCTTGCATTAAGCAAAAGTAGGTAGCGGGTTGCTCGTTTTGCTTGTTTATTGACCGCCGCGGTCGTCCCGAGTCGCCGGCAATTTCACTTGTCCCGGAGACATCGGGATGAAACGACGACGACGACGACGACGACGACGAATCTCACGGGAGGATCTAGCGAACGATGGGACGGATCTCGTTAGAGCGACGAGGGCCGTCGTTGATCATTTCACAAGGTTTACGAGGTTCGTTCGCGGAGCAATCGCGGGCTAATTAAATTTCTTGCCGGACTTTCTAACGAATCGCCGCAATCCGTTTGCCCTCTTCGTCCGCTGGCCAATCGAGAAACCTGGAAATCAACTTACCGGCCCCTCGCGATATTCGATCTTGCCTCGTTTAAAGCGGAACGCCGCCGGGAAAGTGCACAGATTCCCCCGTTTTTCGCTTCCAAATTTATATCCCTATCCGCGCAAGATAACCCGCGAATTGCGATACGCGAATTGCGATACGCGAATTTTGGAAACGAACGCCTATCATCGCGAATACCTCTCTCTGTGTCTGCGCGATAATTAATCGAAACAATCCCGAGGACGCGCTAATCAGATCGTATCGCGGCCGGATCGTTTCGCTGATTTCCGTGCAGGTAGCGCAAACAAAGGTGTCCTTGCGGCGAAATCGTCCGCGAATCTTAATTGAATTACTTCAGTTAATCCTTCGCGTGATACCACTGGCATGACTCGATCTCCGTTGCCGCGTACTCAAATCCAATTTACCAAACCCCCCCTCGCGACCCCTGTTTATGATCCTCTGTTTTACGGGTATGTCGCCGCGTTGCAACCTTTACTCGCAGACTTGTTATAATTGATCGAACGAACGCGCCATTCATCGGAACCTCATTGTCCAACGAGTCGACAAGGATCACGGACGAACACGGTTTTGCTCGTCAATTTGCCGGAATATCGAGCCGCGCTTTTGTCCCTGCTCTTCGTTCCTTGTCCTTTTCCTTTTTCGTTATTTCTCCGTTCAACCTCGAATCACCGATACGGTGCCGTCGACGCGATAAACTGGTCGCGTCGTTCACTCGCGGAGCAATGCAACGAACCGTGGTGCACGAGTTTGCACTTCCTCGAATGCGCATTATGCAACGCCGGTGCGTCGATAGCGGCACGGGGTTCTCCGACTGAGTCGGAGCGCGTTGTCCCGTAACAACGATGTCCGAGGGTGCACCGTAAAACTTTTATCTCCGTTTGATAGGCTGCACGGTGGGCATCGTTGCGCGCGGCGCGTAACGGAACCAGGTCAACGGGCGATAGACAGATACGCGTCGCGTGCAGGTGGAGACGCAGGGACGAAACGCGGCGTCGTTATCGGTGAAACGCCAGGTCGAATCGGCCGGGGGCAATGATATTCGAACGAATCGATGGCTCGATACGGGCCAGCATCCCTGCTCCCGTTCCTTACCTGTGCGGATCCGAACGGCCGGTTCGGGTCCCGCGATATCGGCCGCTCGATAGGCGAACGATACAGGTAACCGCCGATGAGCGCGATAAAATTAATTAGGTACACGATAGCCTGGAGTGTGCATGCATTACGAAGAGCAGAGGGGGAACAGGGATGAGCTTGAACGGAGCACGCTCGGCCCGATATTGTTTCGCTGTTACGGCACGATGCAGATAGTGTTCGATGGCACGCGCGAGATCTTCGCGGGATGCTTCTCGTTTCGAAATTGATGCGCGGCGCGAGGATTAAGTTCGAGGAATTGTTTCGGCGATTGCTGGATCGAGGGAATCGCAGAGGGACGATACGGGGTGTGCCTGGAGTCGTGGTAATGTCGAGCGAGAGGCTGTCGACACGGGAACGGAGAATAAGTTGAGATAGCGCCGTAGGAAGTTTTATAATACGAGGCTCTCTTTTCGAGAGAAAAGGAAACGGCATTGAAAGTTCGTTAGGTACGCGCGTACCAACAGTCTCGACTTGCTGAACTTCTGCCTCTGCGCGTACGCATTTGTATTTTTAAACGCGGACAACGCCATCATTCGCTTCTCGTTAATTGCTGCTATCTTACTCGCTGTCCGCCCGTACTATTAGTATCTTTCGTTCTTGGTTAACGATTGAAAAACCGTACCGCCTTATCGTTATTTACGAAACCGTTCTAATTAAATTGCAATTTTCGAACTCGTGTTGCACCCGCGTTTACGCCAATAGACTTGAATCTTTGGACTCGAGCGCCGATGTCGGGTTAATTACTGACTAATTATCGTTGCGGTTATGCGATAACACGGCTCCGCAGTAGGTCGTCCGATCACGTTTCCGTGTACACGCGATTCCGATAGTTTTACCGTCGTTTCAATACCAAAGGAGGGAATGGATCCGTTCAACGTTTCGCAACGAAGGGCGCATCGACTCGATTGCGGAGTTTCCCGCACCGTTCACTTCAATCGAAACGAAATCGTTGCCCGGCTGTTGCGCCCGTTAGAATGATAGAAATACGCATCGTGTCGGAGCAAGCCGGGCAAAAATAATGGTCGACCAGCTTTGCGACCAAGACCGGCCCGAAGAGCGGAGGCCCGACTCGACGACACTCCATTCTCGCTTTTCTTAGAACTTTTGTCGGACTCTGCGCGCCCAATTGGACGGCGCCGAGAGAACTTTTCTGGCACACGTGTCCATAGACACGTTTCACCCTTCGCTTCGAGGAACAAACTACGTCGCGTCCGCACACGTTCGCTTAAACGCGTTTCATTCGAAATCAGCGATCGCGCGTCGGGTCCGCGAGGTCTATTAACCGCTCGACGATTCCCTTTTACGTCATTTATTCGACGAGCGGGTAAACAAGCTTGTTAAATCTCGTATCGATGAACGGAATCGTGCGCGCGACCGGGGCAAGATATGAATTCACTTGTTACACGTGCCCGCACGGGCCGATCGTTATGTAAGGTGCGCGGCAAGGATTATGGAACCGTATCGTTGCGTTACGAAATGACCGGCGCATCCGGATCGTAACTCTTTCCCGAACATCTTGGAGATTTACAGGGAAGCGGGATCCCTCTTGTTCGTCTGTTCTCCGACGTTCGCGTGAACCCCCGACGTTCCGCGTCGCGCGTTTAATTTTAACTGGCGCGCGAGAACCGGGCTGTCTTACGTGCACGGCTTTGTACGCTCCTTTCGTACTTCCGTGCACCTCGGGGAAAATGTATTTTTGCGTTCGTTTCGTTCTCGCGTCAATGGCGGAACAGCGCACGTCGAAAGAGCGTCGTCAGACGAGGCGCGCGCTCCTCCGCCCCGTGTATCGTCTACGCTTTGACGCGTGCAAACGTAGTCTTGACGTAAATGTTTCGCAGCGCGGTATGTAGCTTGGTAAAGAGACCGGAACCGGCGTGACGTCCGCCTGACAAAATATGTATTCGCGAGCATCGGTTCTGCCTATCGAGGTGCGCTGTCTGCCAACTTTTTCTTTCCACGGTAGTTTCACCGTGAAGAATGTCTCGTACCGTCGGGTTTCACGGGTCGGTTGGTTCCACGGCATCTCTGCGAGGAAATTGTTTCGCAAAGTGCACCTCTCGGGGTGTTCCTTCATTTTCTGCCAAACCGTGCCTGCGTCGACGCGTTTACCGCGTAATATACGTTTACCGTTTACCGATGAGCTACAGCGAGATTTTTGCCGCATTCATCTGTGGCAAGAATTATCGCAAACGAGAGATGAACGCTCTTGAACAATTCGTTCGGGCAGTTCGGTCGCCGTACATTCGCCAATCGACACTTTTGCACAGCATTTTTCACGACTGGCATCGCGGTTCATTTATGGACGAATCAGTTGCGCCGAAAGCGCAGCGATTACGGTGCGAAATCCGGTGGATTCGGAATCGGCCCACAAATTATTCAAACCTCTCCTCGTGCAGCCGTGGAACGCCGGTTCCCGATGTGTAACGAACTGTGCCGATAAGAAAGCGATCTCGCGTCCAGCCGAAACAATCGTCGAGCGGTGCTCGCGAAATTGCGATCGGTACGCGACCACTTTCCATCGCGAACCATCACCGATCTGCGAGGAAACCTTTTTTTCTTCTTCTTTTCCTCTGTCCCCCGATCGATCGTTCGAGTCGATCGACGGCGGGTTTAATTATTGCTTCCACCCGGCTAAAAATAATCGCGACCCTCCGTTCCGTTTCGTGTGCCCGTCGCAGTGGAAAATCGTCGGCTGAAACGAACGAATCGATCCGATGTTCTACGGCGATGCCGTGTTACGCCGTTTTCGGCGTTCCGGAAGGGACGCCGGAAGCGAGACTGACTCGTTCACCCTTATATACGGGCAGGGGAGAACGCGACTCTTCCGCGGGCGAAGTGGCGGCGGTAAAGTGAGAGTACACGGCTGCCTTGAGCCCGATTCCACGCTCGTTGTGGGCGTAGTAATTTATTTTCCGTATAAGGCGGACAATCGGCTCGTTGTTGCTTTTGCGGCCGCGATATTCGCGGCGCGCGCGTTGCGCGTGCACGTTTCGCCGCTGCAAGTCGCGCGATGCTCGAATTGTTCCCCCGGACGACGCGAGCGCAGTTTAAGCTGGCCGCTCGATTGTCGGACACGAGGCGGCTCGTAAATGTTAGGAATGTTTACGGCAGTCCGGCGGAACGGTAAAATAAATTTATCACGCCCGCATTTAAGGAGGTGCACGCGCGCGCGGTAATTTAAGGACATGGAAATTCACGCGCGCCGGTTATTTAGGATGGGAAATTGCGGGCGCGTGAATGCTGCAAATGTTGAATGTTTATGGGGTTGACGCGCTGCCATTTTTCGGGTTCCCCCCGTTTGGGAAAGTCTGAGTTTTATCGCGACGGCGGGGTGAAATTGTTAAGCGTTTAAAGGGGGAAAAGTCGACTTTAACGAACAGAAGTCACGGTCTTGCGATTGAAACGCGACGCGGTTTTTGGAAGCGTTGCCTCGTTTTGTTCGAAGGAAGTTCGAAATTAATTTTTTAACGATTCGAGCGTGTGAAAACAGGGACGCGAAGTTCTTTCCCTCGGAGGTGTGAACTTTATCGGTTTTCTTTTTTTGCTGATAAAGTGATAATCTTCGTTGGGAAAATTATTGCGGAGGATGAACGAGCAACCGCTCCGATTCAGAAGGTGTTCAATATATGGACCTTTAACATTAATGATGGTCTTAAAAATAATCGCGGAGCGCACAGTATATAGAGCGGAAAGCTAGCCACTTTCCAAAGGTATTCGCGCGCATTACCTGTCTCTATAATAGCTACATCCTATTGAAATATGTAATACTCAGCCCCTGCGTGAAATATCGCCCGTAAAAACCAACTTTCCAACTCTGGTTCAGGTCGAGGATTAACCGTTTCGCCTCGAAAATCTGAAACTCGTCGTCAATAAAAAATAACGAGCAGTTGCCGACGAACTACGCAGCCTGTAACAATTCCAGAAGCAAACGAAACGCGTGTGCCTGTCGATCGAGGGCAACAAATTATTAACGACGAAACGAAATTTCCTAA
Organism: Nomada goodeniana; assembly: GCA_963969485.1. NCBI lineage: Eukaryota > Metazoa > Arthropoda > Insecta > Hymenoptera > Apidae > Nomada > Nomada goodeniana. Next base: position 2,773,628 of record OZ018303.1, on the reverse strand, counting down.
TCGCCGTTCAATCATTCCAACCGAAACTCCGATCGTTTCAACGCAATCTTCCCCGCGATTTACACGAACCTCGGGAACCATCGTTTCCACCTTTAAGTAACCCTTCCAACGGTTTCCCAGTTAGCCTCGCCGAGCACGTAACGCGGCCACGCCGCGAATGCAAAACGGACAATCGCCGCGAAAGAAGTACGCCGCCGGCGTGTACGGCATTCCATTCGTGATTCGTCGAAAACGGGGCAAGTTTCACCGTACACGCGGCCAATCGACCGTTCACGGCTGTTTCCTGGTTTCAGCGAGACGAGATGCATCGGAGGGTGGGGTACAGCAACTACGACGGCAAGATCGCCGGCCTGTACGATCTGGAGGAAACTCTCGGCCGCGGTCATTTCGCCGTCGTGAAGCTGGCTCGTCACGTTTTCACCGGCGAGAAGGTAGCAGTGAAGGTCATCGACAAGAGCAAGCTCGACGAGGTCTCGAGGGCGCACCTCTTTCAGGAGGTGAGCACATATGACAGCGCTTCTCACCCTCTCTCCATCCCCCTTTTTTCTCTTTTCCCTTTGGTGGGCTGTCTCGCCGACGCGAGCCAGACCAAGGCGACCACGCATCCTTCATCCCTTTTGTTTCCTGTTGAAATCGCCGCCGCCCCCCTCCCCTTCCCCGTGCGAGACACGCGAATGAAAGTGCGCCAGGCACAAAGCCGGCCGTGAAGGAAATGGAAACGCGTGCTAATCTCTTCCTTCCTTCCGTTTGCACGCTCAATAGCCGTGCGCCTTGTGCACGGGTACGCGCCGCAATCTTTCTACCCTTTCAGACGTTCCGTGCCCGCGTCTAACGATGCTCCGAGGGTTGGAACGACGGCCGGCCGTTTCTCCAAAGAATTTTTCGTAGTTTCTTGGGGAAAAGAGGGTGCGCGTCGAGAAGGCGATGGCCGGGGGTCGCGAGCAGTTCGGGGTAGCGTTGACTTTGATCGATCGCACCGGGCGTTTCGTTCGAGGGGGATGTTACTTTGCGGGTGGATTCGGTCAAATGGATAAGTGGGTTTTACTTTCGGCAACCGAAATGAATTTCGCCGGGTCGTGCACTGTTTCGCTGAATCTCGTGACCAACGATCGTTTCTACGCATAGACGCGGTAACGCGTCTGCTTAACCCCGAGTCAATAAAAGTCGACTACCTTGTGGCAACTCGATGTTCCCCTCCAAGAAATTACGAATGTCGACCGGGAGGAACGCGGACGAGCACTTTGGAACTGTTCCATCGGAATACTCTAAGTCGCCGTTGATCAATAACTTTTCGAAGATCCGCGAACCGGCGCACCGATAAAAGGGGGCACGACACTCGAGCGCAGTTGTCGCGCGAGCCGGATCTCCATGCGTACCACGACATTCGGTATTAAATATTAATGGACCGATTGCGTAAGATCCGCTCGACGGTGCTCGCGTAGGAAAGATCTACGAGCCGCGTCGAACTTGGTAGATCTCGTTGAGGTCAACGAGATGATGACACGCGGGGGATGGAAGTAGGGTCGTTGACCAGTGATGCTCCCTCGGACAGCTAGCGCCATTCACCTTATCTTTTCTTCCCTGTTCGCAGGTGAGATGCATGAAATTGGTGCAACATCCGAACGTGGTCAGGCTTTACGAGGTGATAGATACACAGACGAAGCTCTACCTGATCCTGGAGCTCGGGGATGGCGGCGATCTCTACGATTACATCATGAGACACGACAGCGGGCTCAGCGAGGAGGTAAGAGAAACGTCGCGATCGTTTCAGCCTATTGCACCGTAATGATCCTGTCCCGCAGGGAAGATAAAGTCGTTTTGCGCGACGGGTTCCACGGGGGGAGTTCTTGCGGCGTTTCCTCGACGGTCTCAGTTTTTCAATTCGTTCGAGCGGCTGCAATGAAATGGAAACGCGTTCAGAATCGCCACTTTTATGATAGTTTCCGGATACCGCGTTGGAATTCTTGTCACAGTTGTTTAATATCGCGGTACATGACGACTCGAGAAATAATCGCACGGACAGGTCAAGTGTGTGTATATATATATGTATATGTATATGTATATATGTTTCTGGTCTATTTCTACATTGCGATATATTTCTACTGCAGTAATGGCAAGTCCATACTGTCCCCTTTCGTCTAACAATAATGATATCGAGCTTGCACCTGCGCTACGAGAACGTATATATACATATATATATATATATATATATATATATATTCAATGAACGTGGACAGAAGTTTGACGTAGATTACGTTCGTCAGAATGACAGCAGTCTTATTTAAATGATTCGCCTCATTATTCTTTTGACATGCGTTCGAGATCAATCGTTATCGCTGACCGTATCTCCGTCCCAATTAATACCAATTATACTATCGATTAAAACCTGCTTATCGTGCAGCCGATACGAATCACAAAGGACTGTTACTCATCTATTCTAGAGACTCCAGCATTCCCTGTTCATTCCCAAGGTAACGTTTAATGAAAGACAGAAAGGAAATTTGTCAGCGACAGAACTCCTGCGGCATCCAAACAATTTATTTCACTTATTGCATTGCTTTCGCCGTTATCATACGTTACTTTTCATCGTTCGACGTGCTTGCTCTACATCTCAAGGCGGCGGCCTTCGACGAATCGATGCTCATTGACAGGCCTTTAATCGATCATAGGTGGCCAGAACGTACTTCCGACAAATAGTCAGAGCCATATCGTATTGCCATCGATTGCACGTAGTGCACAGGGACCTGAAACCCGAGAACGTGGTGTTCTTCGAGAAACTCGGCACCGTGAAGCTCACCGACTTCGGATTTAGCAATAGGTTCTGTCCCGGCCAGAAGCTCGAAACTTCCTGCGGCTCCCTGGCGTATTCGGCGCCGGAAATCCTGCTTGGAGACAGTTACGATGCTCCTGCTGTGGGTACGTACAATTGCGATTGGTTTCTGTACACCGTTAATTTCGTTTCGAATATTGCCCTCGTGTCGATTAATGGAACGAATCGGTCGACGAGTGTGACGTCTTGGATCTTGATTTCGCGATACCTTGTTATCGAACGTCTTGCACATCCAGTCTCGCGTGAAACGACAAAGAACGCGATATCTCAAGATCTAGTTGTCCGATGGTGAATCGCGATGCCACCCTCTGTTTTTTGTTTTTTTGCTTATCAGGCTCGAGGTGACTACGATCGATCGGTGTCCTGCGCCCTGTATATTCACCCATTCTATTCGCGTTTTCAGATGTTTGGTCACTAGGCGTAATTTTGTACATGCTAGTGTGCGGTCAGGCGCCTTTCCAAGAGGCGAACGACAGCGAGACCCTGACGATGATCATGGACTGCAAGTATTCGATACCGCCGCACGTTTCCGACGATTGCAAACGACTTATCGCGAGGATGCTGGTCAGAGAACCGGAGGGTAGAGCGACGCTCGAGGAAATCGCAGCCGATCCATGGCTGGCCATCGGGTCCGACTCGGATTTCGTGGAGGCTTTGCCGTTGATTTCGAGGCAGCAAGTGTCGGACGACCATCACAATCACATAATAACGAAGATGGTGAACGGGAACATTGCTACCAAAGAGGAGATATTGGAGTAAGTGTTGCTTTCATCGAGATTTCAATACTTTTGCGGACGGTCAGGACGTCTGTACAGTCCCGTCTGTCTTACATTTCATCGGGCATTTATTATAGCCCGGTGTATGCGTTACACGTGACTGAGAGTTTATAATTAGAATAATAATAATAATAACAGGAGTAGCGGAGGGGTTGGTTTGTTAACCCTTTGTCTTGCAACTTTTTCCAGCGACTGCAGTTCTCGTAATTGACGGGAGAGAACTTTCAGGCCAGCCATACGAGTTAAAGATAAATTTAGAACGATAGTTGAGCTTTGTTCTCAATATAATTTGCGTTCATTGTATTCACGAGGGATTTAATTAGCAACTAAATGTTTACTCATCGAATCATTCGCTCTTTGATTTCAGTGCCCTCGACAAGAACGAGTACAATCACATAACGGCAACATATTTCTTATTAGCAGAGAGGAAGTTACGCGCCCATCGACAGGAGCAAGTGCAAAAGGCTCGACCGGAGATCTTGGAAGTCTCGCCTAGGTACGAACCGCATTAATACGAAACTCGATACGGATCGATAATCAGAAATTAATCAATAACCTCTGTGCAACGAAATGTTCTCTTCCCTCTAGCCGACAGAGCGACGCCAGCACGAACATACGAAACGACCAAAATTTGTTGACCACGGTCAATCAGTCGCTGTTGAGCGTCCCGCGAACGCCAGGTGACGTGCCACAGGTATATCATCATTATACTAACGAGAACGACGCTGCTTCGTATAGTCCAGCGCGCGATTTTTTGCGCCGCGGCAAAACGTTTCACCCGCTGGAAAACAATTCTCTTCTCGTTGCAGAACGTTCGAACACGGAAGTGCAGCATCGTGCAAGAGGAAGAGGACGAGGACGACGTGTCCTCCTGTTCCGGTCGCGACGATCGCGGCAGCAATTCCGCGTTGAACTCCTTCAATCGTCGTGGTTCCCGTTCCGAGGGCAAATTGTCGCACATCCTTCAAGAGAGGCTCTCCCAGCTCCCGGAGAAACCCAATCACAAGCCAATCACGTCCCAGCGAAATTCGCAGAAGGACATCAACGCGATACCAGTGATTACCGGCGGGGAGGATCGATTGAATTCTAGTCCGAAGAGCGAGAGCAGCAACGATTCCTCGTCGGCTGGCTTGCAGAACACAACGGCCAGGCTTCGGGCGGGTAGTCAGCTCGCGGACAACTCGGCTGTTGCAGGCAAGCCGGATTCCACGAGCCGGGAGATCCTGAAGAACCACCTGGACGACGGATCCTCGCCCAGCTGGCCGAGAAAAGGATCCACAGAGAACAGACCGAAGTCCGTGTCCGATTGCTTGAAATCCGTGGGGCCTGTCCCGGCGAACAAGTGGAGAATGGGAACGCAGCATCGATCCTCTGCATCGTCTGTGGATCCACCGTCCACGAAGGGCACGGCGAATCCCGAGACAAGCACAGCGACCACGACCATCCTAACCGAAGCTTCCACCGTGTCTATACCGCTGCGACCGTTGGTTAATCTGAACGACAATCTGGGATCACTGACGCCTAAGTACAAGACGATGCCGTCGCCGGGAAGCACCGGATCCACGTCCACGCCGCTGAACGAGATCCTCGAAGACGGAGATGCGCCGCCGGTGTCCGGAAGCGAGAGTAGCGGATCGAAGTGTCGAGTGGTCAGACGAACGGGATACGAGCAGAGGAAGAGTAAGTTCCACAAGACGCGCACGACCTCGTGCTCGAGTTCGGACGCCAGTGACGACGACAGCGAGAGCAGAAAGAAGAGGGCGCACAAGCTCGGCGCGTCCGCAGGTAAATCGATGCCGTCCAGAAGAGACAGCCACGACGATTCCAGCGACTCGCAGGATCCCGGTGGAAACGGCGGCGGCGGAGGAGTCGTCGGGGCAGGGGAGCACGTCACGGAGACACCGTCGAGCGAGACGGATCGAAAGGAGAGCGGAAGCAATACGAACACCACCACGACCACCACCACGACGACCGGGGGCAGGCACAGGTCGTCGGAGAACCAGGTTATATTCGGTAGAAGGCATCGCGCGGGGAGAAGAAGACCCGGTGAAACGCGTCTAAGGGAGAGCCAGTCGTTGAATCGTATCACGGAAGTCCAGGAAGCGGAGGGACCATCCTCGTGTCACAATCACTCGCACGCCTCTCGAAGCTCGGCGGTTCTGGGAGTCCAGAGCATCTCCTCGTCGTCGTCCTCGGTGTCCCAGAGCAGCACAGGCTCCCACAGCATTTCGCAGTCCGTGTCGCAAGCGGTCGCCACAGTTCAGAAAGCGAAGGGCTTCGGCGCGAGGCTCCTGCAAAGCTGGTCCCTCAGCGCTGGCAAGTCCTCGCCGTCCCAGCCGTCGAATAAGCAGAACAACAGCAGCCCGAACGGCAGGTGCAACAAGGACACGTCGCGTGGCGGCTGTCAGAGGATCGAAATCTGCTGCGACGACAAGGAAGTGAACGGCGGCTCGGTGAACCATGTACCGCCGAACGGTAAGGAAACTAGAAACGGCTCTGTGAACAGGAACGACTGCAAGAGCAGAAAGATCAGATTGCTTAGCCGATATTTCGCCGTTCACAAGAAGCTGTGCGTCCCGTTGCCGGCCCTGTTCGGCAAGGGGCGACTTTACAAGGCGCGATCCTGCGGGAGCATCGCCAGAGATCGCGTCAGCCCGCCGTCGCCGAAGTCTATGCTGTTCTGCGCGTCGGCGGACGAAAAATGGCGTGATCGAAGGAACTGGTGCGACGCGAAGCACCAGCACCGCGGCAGCGACGGGGATATCAATCAGAATCTGGGATTGTCGCATTTAGTACAGGAGAGCGTGGTGGGGAAGGGCTGCAACGCGTTGCCCGCCGTCTGTCAGATCCATTTGGGCGACGCGTCCAAGTGTTGTAGCCTTTGTTGATGAAGCCGGAACCGCCATGGGCACCCCACGGTTGACCTAGAGTCGTTGGTGTCGTGGTCTACGCGATCGTGGACTGGTCGCTATTGTCTTGTAGCGATGGAGGATCGCCAGCAGCTCGGTAACCGGGAGAAGCGTTCGCGAGTGCGAGCGCTGGGAGATACGGTCACGACGAAGTGCAATCAATTCCATGACGGTCGTGTCGCGCGAGAAACGAGGGACGAAATATATAGGGGCGGTGAGAACGGCGTAGCGGAACGCGATTGAAGTCGCGGGACGCGGATCATCTTCTGCGGAAGATACAGCACCATGTGTCGCGGTGTTCGTTAACAATTTGCAACCTCTTAAAGACGATTATGGCAGTACACGTCATAATGGTCAATGTATTCAATCGATCACGCCGCGTCCCCTCCACCTGACCTATGCTCCACGAGCAAAATTGTACGCTCCTGCAATCTTTCGAGCGCGATGTACGCAGACGAGAGTATATGAACGGGTCGTGTCGAGAGGGAACGAGCGTACCGATCGATCTGTCGCTCTGCGGGAAGTCTATCTAGTCCGTATGAACAAACCTACATTAAATATTGCAGAGTTTATTATTATTACTATTATTATTATTATTAACATTAATATTATTATCGATATTTTATTATTATTATTATTATGAATATTATTATTGACTATGATTAATTATTGTCATTTACTCGATTCTTGCGACATAGACATCGACGTGAATCGAGCGCAAAAGTCGCGAACGAAATTATCCGGTGTCAGCGAGCATTGGAATCTCGCAACCTTGTTGACAAGTCTTCCTCTTAATTCGTCTTTTATTTATCCGTTTGCTCCCCCAATTCTGACCACCCCCCATGCCCCCTCCAATCTCTGTACCTCCGATGTATCGCAACGATCGTATTGTTTACTCAATTAGTGCGCCGTCGAACATGCGAGTACAACTTGTGCGGTTCTTTCGCGACGACGAAGACACGCGTGACACACCCCGTATTTATATGTAAACAAACGCTACTCGATTTTGCTTGCACGAGGACCGACTCGACGCAGAACGTCGTCCGTGGTGCTACACGCGAAGATGCACGGCCCGGAGGGAAACGGCCTGAGGCGATTGAGAACGTTGAATCGTGGAAGTGGAACTGTTTCGCGATAAATGTCCTGGGGGATAAGTTTAACAACGACGAGATCTACGAACTCAACGATTACTGTCGGATACTAGTGTCGAGAGAATTGTGAAACGGTCCAATTGAGGCAAACGAGCGGACAGAAGTTCCACCGTTCGATTCGTCCGAGACAAGGATCGAGAACTTCCGCAACGGAATACACCGTTGAATCGACGGTCTAGAGACCGGATGTTCGGACGATCCGTGGAAAGGGAGTTCGATTCACCTAGGACGCGCGATGTCGCGAAGAAGCATCGTTTCTTTTTAATCTTTATTCGCCTCGTCGTCGATGCTTGCCGGCCAAGCGCGACGCTCATTCCCCCTTAACGTCCTCCTGGGCAACGTGTATCTGTCCTCTCGCGGACGTCGCCGTCGTCGCCGAGTGCGCGCGTTCGTTTCGCCGGGGAGCGCAGGACGAACGTGTAAACTCGAGCGATTATCCGTGACGAGAACACGTTCGCTCTGTTGCGTTGATCGGGGAGAAATGTTAGAACTTATGGGACTCTACGAATCGTTTACTTCGAAGATTGAATGCGGGCCATTCGGCAGGATTCGCGTTGATCCTGAACGATGCGTGTGCGCATGCTTTTCACCCTCGTTTTTATATGTGTGTCGCCTCAGCGGGATGATTCTTTGGTACGAAGGTCGAGGGCTCAGTCATTTTTAATGCTTCCCCTTCGTTCCGTAAACCGCTATTGACGTTGTTCTACATATTCAGTTGACATTCGTCGTAGTCTGTTAAGGGCCGCAAGAGTTCGTTGATATTAAAGGTGCATTAACTCTAATTAGCTGAATAGTCGTTCGCCCTAGTTGTGGATCGATGTCTGCGTTCCCGCCCCAATGTAGAACATTCGTGAACATATCTGAAACATTTCTACGTTTCCACAGACCGTAGAATTCTGAACGAAGTCGCGGCATCGGTGTGCATCGTGTAACAAGCTTGCCCCTCTTCGAAATCGGCTATATATCGTGCATAGCTTCTGCTACATTAACGTGGTGCGATCTAGCTGTAGTTGTTCGTGAATTAGGAAATTGGAACGAAATATCAGAACAGGGACCACGTCACCGCAGTCCAGAATTCGTCTCGTTTGCATTCCTTAGATTACCGCGTAGAACGAGGAATTAATAGTAGATATAATAAGAGAGTTATATTCTATGGATAATGCTCCGTGTTCCCTTTACGATCTTGCGACGCAAGCGAACCTTTTTACGATCTTCGGAATCGAGATCATTAAGATAAGAACATCGTTGTTCGGTACGGTATCAATTGAGAATCTCTCGGACTTAACAGAACTACGATGCACCGTCGAATGCAACTGGCCCCAACAATTAGACCTCGCGAGAATGATACTCGTAGCGTCAAGCGTAACTCGTGAGTTCTCTAATGCACGTTGAAATTCTCAATCTTTACACGACAAAATTCATTCGGCGTGTTTCGCCAAAGTAAACGAACTGTCGACCCTCGGTTCGTGAAACATCCCAACGAAGTCGACGTCCAATGTACCCACGTGTAGGCCGAAATCGTTTGTATGTACCTAAACCGCACGCCGGGCGTACGAGACCGTGCGTAGACTGTCCGCGGAGAGGCGGACAGTTTCTAGAGTAACACAATTTATTTATTAAAAATATCCTGCGAAGAGGATTCCCAGTCGTCACTGCCGACGATCGTCGACGCCCCTTCCTTCGCTTCTTTCTCATTCCGACAGATTTCTGCCATCCCGTGTCGTCGCCTCGGGTACGAGATCGTTTGCTTCCTCGACAAAGACTGAGCAAATTGTACAATAAAATCTCCGTTATCGCTTGAATGCCTTGTGTCGTACGATAATGATGACTCGACGAGACCGCAATGATGGGAAAAACAAAAGAAAAGAGAAACCGAAAGGAGAGAAAAGGAATCTTCGTTCCTTGGACACATCCCGTTCGAAACGGTGTCGAACCTGAACGGTTGATTAAACTCGTAATAGTAATACCAATAATAATAATAATAATGTAAACAATAATGATAACGATACTTTACACTCAACGGGTTGGCTCGTCGTTCGTTTCGAGTCCCAACGATTCGCGACCAAGGTGTCAAACGGGCATTAAGATTATTTCCGTTCAATTGGGAATACTGAAGGAAAGATGATTGAGGGGAAAAAACGAGAGAGAGAGAGAGAGAGAGAGAAGGAGAGAGCAGAAAAGCCATGACGCGCGAATATTGCTATTCAGCTAAAGCTACGCGGAACCAGAGTGACGTGCTTCGTTGCCGGGCATTTTAAGGGTCTCGCGGTGAATTCAAGCCTGACCAATTGCACACTTTCCCTTCGGAACAATCGTATTGTAGAATTGTAACTACGTGTAATCCGTTCGATTCGATCACTTTCCACGCGGCATTAGAGCCCACCTTCGCAAAGCAGTTAAAAAGAAAAAGAAAGAAAGAAAAAGAAAAAAAAGAGTTAAAATCGTTGTAATGTATGCCTGCAGCTGCAAATAATCTAGCGAAGCGTCGCGATCAGCACCGAAGTTACATATTCCTCGAGGAAGTTTCCTGTGCGGCCCTCGGGACCATACGTCCCGAGCGGATGCTATTCTATGGTAAATAAGAGATATTTTCGTGTTATAAAAGGTGCATCCATTAGTGGAGCAGCCTGATCCGGTGCGTTCTGACAAAAAAGAAAAAAAAAAGAAAAATTGAGACGGAAAAAGCGAAGAAGAAGGAAGAGAAATAACGGGCGTCCAATCGAAGAATGTATTGACACCGACAAGAGAACCGCTTCGAGTGAAACGGACGGGGGCGTCGTTTTCCGTCAATTCTCGTTCGCTAGTCCCGTCGACGTTGTCCTCGGGGCAACGCCACGCATAGAGTACAATTGTCTCGCCGTGATTTTTTGTATAAGTGAAAAAGTACCTTTTTTCCACCGATGCTGTACACATCCGTCAAACGCCCACTGTCCTCGGTTATAAGCGAGAACGAAAACGATGAAATGAACGAAAAAAAAAAAAAAGAAGAAAAGTCACGAAAAGAGTATATACGTATATAAATAAGTATATTATATATATACACGTATACAAATAAAACAAGTGTCCGCTTTAGATTTCGTAAATGTCGGCCCAACTTTACTGCCAGCTGAGTGTAACAGACAAAAATCGATGAAGAAATTGAAGTAAAATATAAAAGATCCATTTGTGTGCATCGGTCGCGTGCGCCGTCTTGTCGCGGTGTGACGTCGATGCGCATAATCATTCATGCAATAAACTGTGTGCCCGAAACGAATAAATGAAAAGTAATGAACCACAGCGAAGGAGCTAACATTTTGTCTAGTTTCTTCCACCATGACCCCCCCCCCCCCCCCATAGACCCTTCTCGTTTCATTAAACACTTCTCCACACGAAACGAATCAATTTGCCACGAGTGTAGTTCACTGAAATTGCCCATGCATATCTAAATATTGAGGAACATTCACGAGTGTCTCATTCGACGTAAGAATTTTACTCGCACGTGGATACAAGTTTTCTTTCATAAGGGACTCTTGTATTTATCACACGGGGGGATGTACGTAAAGTGCAACTTTATTAAAATTGTAATACTATCATTATTCGAAGGTGATCGCAAAACTTTGGATTTGCGATCACGCTTGAAATGTAACGCTATACATATTTGTTCGTCGTCCACGATCCATTATCGAGGAGGTTGATGCTTCAGAAGTATCCATGGATGGACGGTTTCTCGCGCGAATAAAAAGAAAAATATATATATATACAGCGCGTCGGTCGATGTTAGTGCAATTACTGAGACAGTCGTCGTATTATCGACGGTATTAGCAAGTTCTCGTTCACGGCGTCAACCCCCGACGAGTTTTCGACTCGCCGGCACACGTTCGGACGACACTTTGCGACGCGAAGTCTCCTTTATAACGTCGCCAGGATTTTGCACCTCGAAAAATGTCGCGGTACATTTGCACGCGTACATAATTTGTGTGATTCATCGTCGCACGAATCATCTCGAGTATTACTAGCTATGCGCGACTATGGTACAAACGAGATACCATACGATAGGTGTACGGTACCGACGCGAGTAAATGCACACGAACAACTTGGTCACGTCGTCGGAACTAGTCATGGCGAAGCAACCGATTTATTTAAAAAAATAATATTTATTTCGACATTTTTCACCGTACGGCCTAATAGGAACCGGAATGTTAACGTTTATCATTTGCTCGCGTACGTGTTGCGTTCGTACAATAAGCTGCCACGTTTAAAAAAAAAGTTGCAACCAGACAGTCATAGTCTGCGAAGGCTCGAGGTATTTTGTAACGTAGAAGCAACGACAATAATTCCGTTCGTCCTTCGCAATGGAAGAACGTTAACGTGTGCGTATATCGCATTTATACGTGGAAGTACAGGTACAGTGTTAATTGTACGTAAAAACTAAACAATTAGTCGTGATCATTGGCTTAATTTAATTTCATGGCCGATTTCGAAGAGGCTCGTACAATGTATGTGACACTGTGCTTGTACTTGAAATTAAAGGTAAAAAACACCTGGTATTTTTCGAAAGTTCGTAGTGACCTCGATGGGTAGAAAGCTTTAAAGCCTGGAGTAACTTGTGACATTCATTTTCCAGGCGCACTTTCATGCCGCAACGATTCAGAAGACACAATCTGAAAGACTTTTGTATTTCACGAATACTTGATTGACTTTTGAGGAGCAATCGAAAGTCGGGATTACGCGTGAGCAGCGTGGGACTGCTGATCCGCATATTGCAGCGCTTTCTTGCTATTTTCAACGAATTCCTGAAAGACAATCACAAATTTTCATCGATATCCATGTTTATGGTAAATAACGTTGGAGGCGGGATCGAAGAAAAATATTAATTACCATTAATCCACGGCTCATGAAGTAAGGTCTGTTGATTCCATCGTTCTTTTCGCAATCTTCGCAGAAGCAAAGGAATATCGTGTCTATGATCATCTGTAGCACAGAAATCAATTTTATATCCGAAAATGTCTGACTAGATTGTTTATTTAAAACTAGATCGAGCGTCTGAAGTAATTGAATTCGATTTCGTCCAGTTTGCGCGATAATTGTTAGCTAAACAAAAATTACCTCGTAGATGGAGATGAAGCAATGGGCCACCAAGAAAGCAAAAACGCCGGCTAACGCGATCGGTATCCATGGATAATGAAGTCCTTCTTTCTTCTGAACATAAAAATGGATTAACATATATTCGTTAAACGAGAGAATTGTTTTCAATGAGAGTCGACCTACCTGCATTAAATAAATTCCGGAGACTACTGTCAACGTGACCACTAGAACCTTGCCTAGGAATAGAACGAAATCTCCGACGCTGTTGATAGCAGCGACCCTCAAGATGTTGCTAGACAAAGCTTGGAACGCTTTTCTACCACCCGTACAAAAGTTGCACCCGTATATCGCTGTAAGAAAATACAAATGGGTAAAACAGGGCGAATAGAACATTTTTTTAAGCATTGCATATACGAAAGAACGGAATATTTCGTACCTGTTTCGATGTAAGCGTTTCTCGTAAGGAATTTTAAAGCGCACTCGAAACACCATATACAACATTGGCAGCACCATAATATCCCTCGCACCAGATCATTATCGTAACGCTTCAGGCGATTTTGCACGAAGGAAATAATGGCCCTTATCAAGCGAACCACGCCAATGATCATCGAGCCAAATGCGACCGTACCTAAGTGATATCGTGTTAGATACCAGAAGCCACGCGTGACCGCCAGGGAAAGTTCTTTCTTGTTTCTAGGGGAAAAAATTTGTATTCATTTATTGCACAGTTTCGTATACGCACTACTTAGATTGCTCTCGAACGAAATTCCAGAGGGTATCGTATCAATTAATAACAGTATGTTCGTTAAGCAAGAAAATGGAAATTTCCATTATAGTACTGAGCGGAGGGCAATCTACGCGCGAACGGTGATATCGATCATGTGTCACCTGGTGAAGAACCAGCGTGCGACAGCCAAAGCGACGACCATATGCTGGCAGCCTAAGAGAAACTCGCAGGCAACGAAGAAGAAAAACAGATTGTACCATCTAGTCGCCTGCAAAATATTATCCCACGTTATATTCAGCTCGTCGGCGTGATATTTTGCCTGTTTAACCAAGTCGCTTACGATCACAAGTGCGTCCTTTTTGAAGTGTACGTGCTTCTTCTGGTTCATGTAGACGTTCCCGGCGCTTTCTATCCAAAGCATACAGTATACCCAAGCGCAAACAGTTACACCGATTAACAGATAAGTCTGAAATATAATTTCACTGTTAACGTAGCTTCTGATAGGTACTCTATTTAGGACAAACGCCCAAGAAGTTGTCGCAAGAGGGTTGGGCTGAATTCTCAGCTGACAAAAATTTACGGAGCACTCGTCATTTCATTAAATATCGACATACGTATATTGGCTGAAGAAGAAGTGCTGGCATCGCGTATACAGCCTTTCCCGCCTCGCGGAACAACTGCATCACGAGGGCGATCCTCTTCCTCATCACCAGGACAATCAGAAGCGTTATGACCTGCGAATCGATATTATTTTATTCAGGTAGCAATAATTTGTTCGATTTACTTGGATCGCGATGCACATTGAAAGGCGGAATTCTTGATTTACGCCATTTTTTAATTTTAATTCATTCGTAGGAAGCATTCTGATGTTTGTTTAACTTGTAACGCAAATCGCAAGACAGGCGTAATTTGTTTGTCTTCCTACCGTAACGACGGTCAATATAATTGCGTAGACAAGGTAAGACTGCACACTCGAGTCTTCTTCCGGTATTTCGTGCGCCTCCACCGCTTTCTTTTCCTGGTGCCACGCGAGCCTACAGAAACAGGGATACCGCGTTCAAGATAATCCTTCATATAATTTCAACGATGCATCATATCTATTGCAGGTGCCGAGCTATGACGGTGTGCAGGTTCGTAAGCTTACCAGAGATACGCCGAACCTCCGATACACGCCACAATAGCGCCAATCAGAACGATGTAAACTATCCATTGCACCATATAACGAAACGCTATTAAAATACCCAGGGAGATAGCTGGAAATAAAAGGCGACGAAGGAGCGATTAACAAAGATTTGTATAAAGTGTCGGGCGAAAGGGATGTGCATACCTAAAGCTATCAGCAATAAGTAAACCAGTTCCCTCCAAGCTACACCAAGATCCCTAGATGCCTCCTGAAGCAAGGAGAATCTGTTATTTAGTCGAGGTTCGACGTGCCCAATAATACTGCAAACACGACGCTACGACCCAGTGCAAACGAAAAGAAAGTCGAAAAAACGTCTACAGACCTTGTAGAAATCTTCCAAACCGAGTTTTACGAGCAGAGAGGTAGCTGTCTCGTGCACATGCTTCGGCACGCAACGGTTCAGGAACACCGTATGCCTGTTCACGGAATAGAATAGAATAGAATAGAATAGAATACAATAGCGAACGATTAATAAGCAATCGAATGAATCGGCGACTCGGCGCCCGAACGGTCAATGAAATTTTCAAATAAAGTTCAACTTAATTCGAACGAACGTTAACGTGTTGCTCGTAATGCGCCTGTCGTCGACATTATTTCTCGTACGCTTAATATCTCTATCGAAGCCACGAATTCCCGTTCAACACCGAATACGCCGAAAACAAACAACCCTCGTCCCGTAACCGGAAGTCCTCCCAGCAATAATATCATGTCATACTAACTCGTCGCTGCAGTTGGACACGCACTCGCGCGTTTTCACCCCCTTCACGTCCACTTTCACCAGCAGGTACCTGGGGAAATGAATAATTGACGGTTATAGCGTTAATGAACATTGCCCGCCGCGCAAAAGTGTCGCTCGAAATTGGAATGTTGCCGGTGTTCGCCGGCGGCGTCGAATTTTGTATGCAACGCTCCGCGCTAATTAGCCGCATTATTTCACGTGTCACGGCTAAGTTTCCCCGTCGAGATTTCGCGGACAGCAAGGCGAGAGACAACGGTCACGTATGATCGTTGATTTTAATCGAACGATCGTACACACCGCGGACACAATATCGCGATGTTCACGCGCGGACACCTCGCGCGCGGAATTATTAATCGTTAACGGGCCCTCGTTGTCGCGAACTTGTTCCATTCATTCGCCACTCGACGCGGAATATTGAATTCGCCCCATTGTTATCCGCGGACGAAATTCGATGTTAATGCGTTGGAGAATTATTAATCCTTCGGGGGGCCGCGCGAAACCGTTCGGAGTGGCACGGATATCGCGCCGGCTCGTTCGCGGCCAAGGGGAATCGCTGATGTATTGTACAATCGCCGGCGTATCGATAGATCGTTGCTGCGCGGATTATCGTTAATATTTAGTTATGGGGCTGAACGCGATTGAAAAGCAGTTGGCGGGACGGTGTGGCGTTAACTGGAATCTCGGATGGATGACGCGCGAAAGTGTTTCGACGAATGGTTGGAGGATTCATCGAACGGCGATTTTTAGAGATCAGTTTGGTACCGTCGTTGCGTGGAATGTTTTTCGATTTTTTTGGAAAGCTTGGAAAGTTCTTCGCGGTTCTTCATTTAAACGTTACTTTAGAATTCTGATTCGCGGGATATTATTTCCCGCGTGACTAGAGAGAAGGGAATGAAAAGAAGGGCAATGAACTTGTCGAAGAACTGCCTCGCTGAACCAATTAATTAATTGAAACGTCTCAGGCTTCGTTATTGCCGCGTCGTTGCATAAAAATTCGACCATTAATAAATTTAGTTGAAAATGAAAGAGAAACCGATGAATTAAATTGACGAATCGTATCGGCACATTCTCGCACTAGATACAATCAAATGTTTAAAATAAACGAGGAATTTCCGAGGAAAAACCGATGACTATTTTTAACGGTTTATATTATTCCGTTTCTGCGTAACATCTGGAACAATGGATAATTCCAGCTGGATTTTCGTGCCACTTTTACCGACCTTCATAAAGCACGCTCGAAATAATAGCGAGGTTATGCTTACTTCTCTTTCGTCTTGTCGTTATCCTTGCAGCCGAATTGTAGATTAGTTTCAGGCGGTGTGACACGACCGCAGACGTTCCCGCAGTTGTCGTAGCCATTTATAACGCGGTAGATGTCCCCTTTCTTCACCACGTTGGCCACCAGGAAACCCTGCAACGGCAGCACGGAAACGGAACGGTCGTCCTGTACGGCATTTCCGAACGAAACAAAATACGGCACACCAAACGAAACAGAAACTTACGAAACCGATGGCCAGACCGATCAAAACGACCGCAGCAAGGAGATCCGTGCAGGATCGGTCGGTGACGAAAATCTGATCTGTGTGTCTCGACGACATCCCCCCGTGTTCCGTCAACTGAAACCGAGAGCATGAAAGAAAGATCGCGGCTGTTACGAAGCTCGCAAACGGGTGTCAGGCTTCAATTTTTCTGGGGCAACTTGTTGGGGATATCTGTTGGCGAACCGTGGAATTAAAACGGGAGGGATTTATTCCAGGATGGCAGTTTGATTTCAGACACGGGGTAATTCGGTTTCCGTGGCAAATTAGACAGATCTGATTAGGGAAACGAAGGGGAGAATCGGGTTACT
The DNA here is from genome assembly GCA_963969485.1 of Nomada goodeniana. NCBI lineage: Eukaryota > Metazoa > Arthropoda > Insecta > Hymenoptera > Apidae > Nomada > Nomada goodeniana. The sequence goes on along the minus strand of OZ018303.1, from coordinate 2,756,400 downwards.
TAACCTTCCCACGGCTCCTGCCTTTTCCTTCGGCTAATTGCGTCCTAGTTTCTTTAGGAACGTTTTTTTTTTTTAATTAAAAGAAAGTTAATCCCGTACGCGTTGCCGCGTGTCCAGGATCAATATACGCGTATTATTCGAGCGAATCAATTTTTCCCTCGGAACGGAACGCTTTGATTGCGCGAAAGAGGATTACTCGGGACAATTTTCACTCGAAACCACCGCGTCGGATGCAGCTACGACCGGTTGAGAAGCATGTATGCTAGATTAAATGGTAATATTCAGATGAAACATTTGTCTTTGCGTTACGTGGATATCATTTCTTTCGTCGTACCGAAAGTTACCATTTGAATACAGCCAAGCTTATATTTCGCGTTTCAATGTGAACGATGATGAACGCGATTCCGTGCGGAGAACATAGAACTGCCCGATGGAACGGGAACGTCTTTCCGCGTAACGATCGAAAATCCCGAGTCCGTCGGCCGCGGTCAGCATTTCGGTAAATTTTCAACCCCCCCACCCCCCCGGGGGGGGTGAAATTGAGCGTGGCTGAACGCTTTCAACGAATTCGCGCAGTTTCGATGGCACAAGGGAGCCCGTAACCCTGTTACAAGTCGAACGATCCCGCGGCCACCAACCTAAATTAATTAGACTGTTCAATGGTGACCTTGCATTAGCGTGCCGCTCGTAATTAAATTCCACCCCTTCCGTCCGCCTTATTAAAAGGACACCATTAGGACTCTCATTGATAACATCATCGTGTCCACACTGGTGCACGGCATAAGCATTTCTTATTTACGCCCCGCTTTTGTCGAGCTAATGACGAGCCGGGGCAAGGCACGGGGATGGAACTAGTTTTCCGTTTAAAGGAAAGTGGATTAAAATTCGTCGGGAATGAACGAGGGAATGTGCGGGAAATCTCGCGATGTTTGCGATATTTATGGTGTTGGAAATATTTCAGGGTTCGCCGAAAACATATGGTGAAAACTTCGTTTCACGTGTTAGCAAAACATTTCGATCTTATCGATCGAATGATACATAGCTATCTACGTGTGCACACAAAGGCCATCGCAAGATAAAGTGGCTCGCAACCTTTGACAATCGCGATGTCCAGCTGTTAATTAAACACGAGCATGTTCGGAACCGGATTGAAAGTATTCAGCAAGTTCTTTTAAATACGATAATAATGTCGTTAAATTGCTTTTCAAATTTTTTCGCTTTAATATAACGCTCCTAACTTTCCCTGATGCAAACAAAAGTTTCATAATGCAACTTTGCTTTAAAGTATAGCTGGCCAGAAGCTCGCTCGATACTGTATGATAATTTTTAACAACCGAGGAACTTATACGCGGTTTTTACGCTAAATTTTCCCAACGAAATTAAACATTTAATTGCGCTATATTTTTTCGACACAAGCTAGGCTTGCTTCAAATGAAAAAAAGGGTTTAATAATATGTAGACTGCTGAAAAACTGAAACTCTACGAATGAACGTAACAGAAAAAAAACATTGAGTTACAAATCGCAAATATAATTTCTCTGCTCGTTAAGGGGACTTCGGGTTTTCGCATAATTACAAAACTAACCAGTGGTTCATCCAAATCGTAAGGTACTTTAGAAAATTTTCGGCTTGTTTGTGCAACTATTAATTACGATACAAATGTAGAAGCTTCTCAGCAATGTAAAAATTGCAAGAGAACGTCTTTCGTCTTCATTAATACTATATTTATCGAGTTTACACGAAGACGAAGTTTAAACCGCATTGTTATTTCTGAATACTCCTGTATATATGAGCAAGCTTTGGCAGCTCTACAATTATAGGACACATGACTGCAAAAACGGTAATTTCGTCGTAGCGTGAATACACGGTCTTCGTATGCGCATGCTTGTGATTCATCCCTTGCTCAATTATATTTTGGAATGCAGAGCACAAACAGTTATAATTAAACCATTTATCTGCATTTGCTGTCATAAGAAACTGCTATATAACGCGTTGCAACTGGCTCTCTATTTGTCCAACTCGCAATTGGCAATTACGGACCCTTTGTTTTAGATTTGAATTTCGCTAGTCCATTCTCGTGCAATCGTAATCGATGTATGACGTTTATTAACAAATTCCCTACCTCGTAAACAAACTAACTATTCCACTGCAAAAAAAATATACATTCGGCGAATTTGTGGTTAAAAAGGTTAATTATTAAGTAAAGGCCGCTGTAATTACGTTTCTATAACAAGTAAAAATATTTAATTAATGAAATAAAAAAAAGGGGCGAGGCATCAGTGGAGGCACATGCATGCATTCATGAATGCATAAAAGAGTTTTCATTTGCAAGAAGCATAATAGAATACCAAGAAGTGTAATTAAAATTGTGACAGTATTAGAGTGAGCGTGATTGTACCACAAAATGGAATAAGTGATAATGATAAAGTACTGTGGTACGTTCAAGAAGATATTGATTTTTCTTCCGAGTAACGCGATATATTAAATTCTTCCAGCTACGAATTAATGCAGGCATGATGTTAAAAACAAGTCAGAAAAAAGTACAATTCAAAGACCAGGTCACTAATAGAGCTTGAATTTCCAAGAAAATCCTGTTCGTTAAATTTTGTCTGTACATTGCACCGGTGAAATGGTACGACTCCCGTTATAGTATGCTTTTCCCCGACGTTTTGTACACGTACAAAACGAAAAGAAAGAAAAAAAAGAAATGTGCACCTACATTTATCAACGCGATCACCGAATATTTAACCTTCGTATTCTCCAGTAACAAATTGTCACAGGAAACATTTCGCGTCACAGTTTCACTTCCCCTTTTTACATCACCTGTCCCCGTACATTTACACCAACTGCTCATCGTCAATCTCTTTTTCTTACTCCGCAGTCGTTTTAAACTTCCAATTCTTGTTAACCCACGTCCATCGAGCAGATGCTTCAATATCCCGCATAATTCGCTACCATCGAAGGTACACGATAATGCGTGTGCTCGTGATGCGTTTCTCGCGAATAATTGTCGTTCGTCCTAGGTCATCTGTTGCAAAAAGAATCGCACCGTGCACGTAATTCGCGGGCGAAAAACTCGTGCAAAACCAGCGTTGACCCGTCCGTGTCTTTTTTCCCCCCCTATCCACCGAGACGCAACGTAGCCAGAAACTTTATATTGAAATTCTCCGGCGGAAATTCCGACGGACGTGGCAGTAAACAATAATTCTTACCCCGGGTTCCACCTTAGACGAGGGTTCGTCCGAGCAGCCGCAACAGCCCATCCTCGACGAGCCGGGTAATCCTTGGAAACAGCCGAGAAACTACCCCTTCTGATCCTGCCCGGGTGCAGCGCTGGTCGGTGTCACGGATGCACCCGCTTCTGGGAATAAATTAAAACGGAGGTTCTATAGAAAAACAGCTGGAGGACAGGCGTACGGTTACCGGTGTGGTTGCAGGAACATGAGTTCTTGAGACTGATACGATAGATAGATAAGAACGGCTATAATCTCAGAGATAACACCGGAAATGAAGGTGGAATCGCCTCGATCGATGTTTTAAAGTAATTATTAAAAATTGTTTTCTAATGTTATAGTGTTGTAGCGAATAGTCTTCCTTTAATACAGCAGCATTCTCTCAATCGTTTCATTAAACAACCGGCTGATTGAATTCGAAGTTTTCGGGGTAATTTAATTGGGAATTATTAAACGAGTGATATGGGGACCGTGCGATATTAAGCGCGAAAAACTGGACGATGCGTTAAAGTGGAATTTTATTACTTGACAAGTGAAGCAAATGCGAGACTAATCGTAATATAACGTCAACGGAAGGTTGAACTCCCTCGGGACGTTTTGACCTATATGCTCCATGTATGGATTAAACCAATTCGGCACTGTGGATGCTGTCCAAAACGGCTCGACAAGATACTTGAAATGGGTAATAAAAAACGGTCACTTGGAACACGTACACCATCGAAACTGGGCTATAGAATTGTTCGAATACATGCCGATACCGTCGCGGCATGTATTTAATTTAAAAATAAGAAATTCACCGATATTTTTTACGCAGGAGAAGATTAAAGAATCGGTGGCCGCGGTAAAAATGAAAACCAGAGGTAATCAATCTTCCGTTGAACTTTTACAGAATATATCAGCCCTCCTTTACATATTTTTTCGACGACAAACTTTCAATCGCTTAAAAACGTAAGAGCGAAATATTCGAAAGCCACTGGTACGTCAGACAATTCGAGGCAACAATGAAGTTGTGAAGAAAAATTTGCAGATCCGTTTAAACAGCTCCACTAATTACGATCAAGATGGCCGATCGTCAGCTAGGAAGCGTTCCACCGACGCGAGACAGAATTTAGCGTGAAAAATATACTGCTTTTTTATTTTGCTTTCAGCTTGGTGTCATTAATATTTCCCGCGACATCCTCTCTCGACGCGGGTCACGTCAGTTTCGATCGATTAATCGAATAAGCCTGCACGCCACGGTGAAACGACTGCTACGTAGGGTTCCTGGGTTGTTGCCTTTCTGTTCCGACGAACTCGAATATTTTTACCTGCTTTCATCAAACGACCTACGTTTCAAACTTTTTAGATCCCCTTTTTTTCGAGATTATAATGGATTGTTTGATGGAAACAAAAAAATAATTAACGACGACATAAAACAATTTGCTTACTTCTCGAACTGCTCCTTTGTCGGTCGACAGAAATGTTTACTTCCGCCAGGAACATAATGTTCCGTGTGCAGTAGAATAATTTGGGATTACAGCGCCCGGGATGTATGATATAATATTCTGTTACAAGAGTCGGGAGTGGGAGCTGATATCAATTCCACTGAGACAATCTATTAAAACTTTGTTTCACGATTAATCATCGGTATTGCGGCAGTGAAACAACAACGTCGGTAATTGAAAAGCGAGAATAGAGCGAAGCGAGCGGTGGTAGTCGTTCTTTGTTAACGTTTTGTGGAAAATATCGATGCAACGTTTGTTCATTTACTCGTAATAAATGCGTATTGTATGTTAATCCTCCCGATGGGAAATGAAATGATGAAAACTACACGGGTACATTGTACTTTACAGAACACCCGATTCGAATGTTGTGCGAAACAAATTAATAAACTTTCTACAGTGTACACTATGTTATATGCGACAAGAGCAAATTGTAATTCACACTGCGGTATAAAACAACGTTAGAATGAAGCTTCAAGATTTCTTTCCGTAAACTTTTGCGCACCATTCCGAAATCGTTAAGAGAATGTATACCTCTATGATTTCTATCCCACGGAACTTATTCTTCCCGCAAGTCGAAAGTCGCGTAAACTAGAATTTGTTTCGCGGAAAGTTCCGCCTCGTAATAAAATGTTTACCCCGCGTGTAAAATTAATTTACAACACCTGTCTTCATACGCGCGGAGAAACATTTCTATGTGGTAACTCCGCACCGGGAAAAACTCAATGCTGTAAATTTATGAAACAAGCAGAAGTAAACAGAAAAGGAATTAATTTATACATTCAGACCGGCGGAGAGATGAAACGCAGAAGACGGTGCTGCAAAGCAACGAACAATCTTGCTTAAAATGGAAATTCCGATATTTGGTGTACAACATATAAACGCGACGCGTCCCGCCGTTAAAGCGAAGTTAAAGAACGAGATCGCGAAAGCCCGTTTCCGAAGATCGATCGCGGACAAGAGTGTGCCACGTTCGGAAAACAATTTGCACAACGAATTTCAACAGCGTGTGTCTCCTTATTCCTTTTTGGTCGATAAACTCGAAGCAACCGACGAACCGACCGGAACAATACAGCTTATCGAGCGACACACATACCTGGTTATTGGCCATGCCAGATAAGAGGCGAAAGAAAGGAAGGGATCGTGAAAGCGGAAAACGAGGAAGAAGGAGAGGAACACCTGGAATATGGTCAGGCCCGTTGGAAACCGCCGGGACGGTGTCACCTGGAATTAAGCGCCGGGCACGATATTTCTTTCGCGGCGAATGAAACGTGCCGGGCACGCGAATACCTTGTATCTCGATCGAGTTTCACGAAGTTAAGGAACTTCGCGTATCTCGTTCCGCAGGAAACGAATGTTCTGATTATGGCGCTGTTGTTCTCAGACTGCGGGGGTGATTAAGTGATTTGATAGCGAAGTGTTTCCGTTTCACCGTGACGAAAATTAGTCGAAGGATGTAGAATATTCGTTGGTCCTCATGTAACTATAGCGAGATCCGAGATAAATTCGATACGAATGCGAGCTTCTTCGTCGTGCAATTCTATAAGCGAATTAAGCAATTGAAGACAAAAGATATAGCTCTCTGAATTATACTCGCGATTAAAATCTATACAGCTGTTTATTATTCAAAGAACAATAGCTTTAACATTAGACGCATTTCATTCGGAAAGTAATATTCGACTTGTGAAAATTCTTCGAATACTTTCATTAATGATTCCTATAAGTCAACTCTCTCTCTCTCTCTCTCTCTCTCTCTCTCTCTCTCTCTCTCTCTCTCTCTCTCTCTGACTCTCTTCTCTTCTACCTCTGTCTCGCTATCCATTAAAAAAGCATTAGGGAACGAATCGAACAAAAATCCGTCAATTATTTCCGAATTATCAGCTGAGGAATTCGGTCACCGTACACATGTGGGAATCAAGGCTGCGACACATACCCGGTAATTGCCCCCCACCCCGTTCCCCTATCCCAGAATATTTTATCCGTCTCCGCGAAGGGATCGGAAAATCGTTCAATCGAACGATCAAATATTCCACGGACAAATGACACAGCTGCCGGTCAGTAAATTTCGCATTATTTGCAAATTGGTCAGCGACCGTACGCCTCGCGATTCAACGACTATTATCGTTCCCATTATTCCCTATTCTTGATCGAGCCAGTTAGCGATTACTGCACACGCTATTAAGTTCTGGAACACGTTCGCGCTCGGGCATCCTCTATTTCTGTTTTCGTCTCCTTCGCGTTCTTCCCTCGCGTCGAGGCCTGCACTCGACCTGACCGACCAGGATTTACTGTAATTGCGCTTAAGGCCCTACCAGGACCGCCGGATTATTTCGCCGTTTTAACAACGATCGTTAAAACGAAAACCCCCCCGTGGACATCGTTTACGCCGCGGCCGTAACACCGCTCGCCTTAACGGACACGTTGGCAAACATTTGTCCGGCGGCGTTCTTATTGAAAATCGTCGCCCGTTTATCGACAGGTGGACGGATAATGGACGTGAAAGACGGATGAATCGCGAACGGTGCTCCGGAGATGGTAATCTCTGCTGGTCGGTCAACAGAGAGCCGGGGTTGTTTCTAAGCGAGTTTATCTTTATGTTAATAGAAACAATACACTCTGGCAATACCCGGATACCGCTCGCAAGGCGCGAGATTCGCGTCGCTTAACTTTTCGAGGCATTACCGCCAGCACGCTGCAAATGATACCGCGAAAGTTCCGGAATTTCGACGCCGGTTCTCGGCGGATCTCGAGGATCTACGGACTCTTAAAGTTCTGTACTGTAATCTATCTTTGCCGAAGCTGAACGCAACCAATTGTTGGCAAGAGTGGATCATAGATTCAAGAAACCGTGGCACGGTATTAAAGTTACTCGATATATGTCATGCTAACAGCCATTATCCATCGCATTTCATTATTGTTGTATTTCGTATTCCCCCCCCCCTCCCGATTGGACCTAAAATAGCGGCAAGAATGCTACAGTTAAATGTTGAGTTATGCAGAATGATTCCGCTCTGAAATAATTCAAGTGTCCTCCTACTTTCGATCACGATTGCACAATTGCACTTCGCTCGGATAATAGCGTATCATCCATTATTTTCGGAGTAATGTGGCCGCCGATTGCCCTAGCACTGCAATTACCCGATATTAATAATCGAGGCTGCCGCGTATTTTTATCACGAAGACGACGTCGCCAGGTGACCAGGTAACGAGAACCAGATTAACATCGGCGCAATTAGCCGGTGGCATGTGGATGATAACACCACACGAAATTCGAACGGTGATTACTAATTCTCTTTCTCGGAGCTACTGTGAGTCATGCTGATTACGATTAGAAAATCAGAGGCATAAATATCGACACGTCGAAGCTATTAATATTAGACAAGAGAATGCTTCTAAAATAATAATCTTAGTACGATTATTGATAATTCTGTTTGAATCGGTGGTAAGTAAAGTAAAGAAAAGTATGAATTATTAATCACTCTGATCACAAGTTAAGATAATAAGATTGTAATTCGCGAATTCGTTTTAATCGAAACGTATAACTGTTTCATTGCCCGGTACTTTATTAGTCGAGGAGGATTAAACTTGATTGGGCTGGTTCGAAGAAACCAGGAGTTTTTTCCGGAAACAGTATGATCACGATCTTTCGAAAAATCTGAAACGGTTTACATAAATCTGATGGGGAATCAATGAGATATTTATGTTTAAAGAATTATTAGTCGATTCAGATAGCGCGTGTAATACAGTCAATAAATTAATGCGATTTATCATCTTTATTCGTTGCTCCAGTTTAATTAATAAAAAGTCTGACGCACTTTTGTCGCCGGAAAAATTCATGCAATTATTACGATCACCACGAAACAGCATTATTCAAAGTTGGTAAAAGCTACTTAGTATTATTTATGGTGATTCCGTTCCATTAATACCGTTTAAACCTGAAATAATGAATCCTCCCTGAGTAATTTGAACGGAGAGTTATGCATTGAATTTACAACGTGTAATCTCGCTGAATATGTTGCATACTTTCCCGCAAAAATAAAACCACGGAATTTAAACTGATTTCGTTAATAAAACGAGTGCTCCGTTCAAAGTAAACCGAAATTACGAACGCATGCTGATTTCGTTATTCACGTACATTAACAATTGACGTTGCTTACTATCAACGATTCTTTGAAATAGAAACAAAGCGCTCCGAAATTTTTTCTCCGACATGGATTACGGCGGGTCTATAACATTGACGAAATTGTTTGAAACGAACGACGACGACGAGAATCGGGAAAGGACAGTGCAGAGAACGCGTGGAAATATATCGCCAATCGAGCACAGCGAAAAAATAGTATTTTTATTTCTATCCGCTGTCGTCTGGCTATCCGAAAGAATGCATGCCTTACGGAATAAATGAATACGCGGCTCTCTGTTATCCGAAACAAGTATAAAACATAAAATACGGCGGCGAAACGCCTCGGCGTGCCGAGCCGAAACAATGGTGAGGACGATGTCGAAACAGGAACAGAATCACCATGAACTCGTTGCGGAGTACGCGAGAGGAATTAACCAGAATCGTGACTCACTCGCCGATTGCCAACGAGAGGCGTTAACGAGAGAGTCTTCGCCGTGACACCATTGTCGAATACCCGCGATTTCCGGTAGCGTGTATCGCAGTATCGCGCCGCGACCTCGCTACCGATACTAACGAACAGAGATCACGCTTATCGGCGGAATAATTCCGGATACCTCGCCAGAACGTGAGCTGCACCGTGCTATTTCGAAATAATGAGCTCACGATCGCCAATTGACTCTACTTAACGTACGGTCGATCCATAAATACTAATCGAAACGTGAAATCGGCCGGGCGACAAATACTTGTAGCGTCGTAGATTCATCGTGCTGTCGGATAATTTCAAAAATTGCCTTGAACAAGATGAGCGTGAATTCAATAACAGTGTAATGGGATGAACGCGTTTATCAACAGCGGCGGGGACTAAACGGAAGGGTTAATTACGCGATTAATTATCTTCGTAGACGCAGGCCATTCATTATTTACAGGTGTTGCGATACTATGTTAATCACAGGGCAATGGACATTACGGGCACCGTTACCCAGGTGTACAAATTCAACCGTTAAATTTTCTGGACGAGTTAGACACGAGTGTGACAAGTGTTTGCGGTAGAACGGTAGAGATTGAGTGGCTACTTGGGATGCGCAAGAATCTGCTTCGGATGAAACGCGTGCCTGAAACGAATTCCAGGAATGCAACAGGAATTCCGGAATAGAGAACGAGGGAAAACGAGTGCGTTGCGGGGTCTACAGGCGCGAATCCAGCTGTTGATTTAGCGTTAACGAATTCGAACGAGATTCGACGAGATTCTCGAAAATGGGAAGAATGCTTCGGGTCAGGATCTCGTGACGCAATGCGTTCGATTGAAAATTTTCACGAGACAAACGACACTCCGGTCGAGGATGAACATTTTGGAAATTTAATTAGAACAGTTGCGGAGCTCGATGTGGCAAGAGCGGGTGAGCCAAGGGACAAAGGGAAATCAAAGACCCGAAGGGCACAAAGCACAGTCGCAGTCAAAGGGTTAAGTGGTGCAGTTAAGAGTTAAAGGGTTAATGTGGAACGTGAAACGAGGGAAGTTTAAGATTAGCATCGTAATAGGTTCGGCTTAATGCATCGGATTCTCTTTCGTGTCTCGCTTATTCATTCGAATCGACCTCACCTTCCACAGCATCACCTCTTCCTGTATCATGAATAATACACTAGAAAATTATGTACTTGTACTGCGCGCGTTACCCGCGACGAACCGTTTGCGAGCGAAGCGTACGCTGGTCCGTTCTAGATGCCCCGTGATGTTCAATATTTTCTGCGCACAGTATTTTAAACTCGTCTGTGCGTATTAAGAAAAATCGCGGACAGAGGCTACATTAACCAAAATGGCACGCGATAGAAATACAATTTTTTATATTTATTCTTCTATAACAATTAAATACATAGCAGTGCAATGGGCACAAAGATGTGAAATATTTGATATTGTTTCTTCGCACTATTTTCGGACAGTGGAATGCGTAACATTTTTCGACTAGTACTGTACGTCACTATTAAAAAAAGGGATACGAGAAACACGAAACATGCTACCAATCGTTTACAAAAGAAGCGTACACCTTTATAGATATTCCGTTTGCAACGATACATTTTTAATCCGACACGAATAGCACATTCATCACGCACATATTTCTCGCCGAACTAGAATCCCAGCCACCGATGCTACGGTACACCATCTGTACGTCATATATCCAGAATAGTCATTTAGTTTTCTATACATTTTCTATGCGCTGCTCCGTCTAATGGTAAAGTGCTTTAAATCTTCAATATCGACAATGCGACCCGCGAACACGGTGCGACCGGTACGCCAGCACGAATGTCCGCCGTACGTACAACTTCTTCATTTCCCTGTTGGTTTCCCTGACGAAAATTTGTATCGGAACCTCTCGACTCGCAAGGGACCCGAAGAACGTAAACTTCATTTAATTAAACTGCTAATTAACGGGGAGGAAGAGAGGAATCGCCCCGGGCAACGACGTTAAAAAGAAACGTATGACTCTGTTTACCATCCCTCCGATCCCCCGGCGTGCAAACAGGCCGCGCGTAATTGAAAGGTGGAGCAGAGTGGATGTCGATGCCGAGCGATTTTCTCGAACGATACCCGCCTCCCTTGTAACAATCGCTGGGCGTGACTAAACAAGAAGCCGAGATTTACGCAACGTTTAATACCGTGAAAAACGTTCAACGTCTACGTTTACCGATATGCACCGTCGTTCTAATCGGTTCGATGGCTCTTACTGTGCTCGACCCTTTTTGCCGCTTCGTGTTCACATAGACGGATTAGCTCGATCAACGGGGAATTTATTCCCTTTGCCGGTTTCCTTTTCCCTGTATTCTTTGTTCTTTGTTAAAAAACCGAGGGGGGGGGGGGGAATTAATCGGTATCGGGAAAGATAGAAGAGAATCTATGAGCGATGATTGCTTTTTTACGAAAAAGTACCGAGAGGATTTTGTACGATTTAAAAGTGCCGTTGTTGAATTATGATTGAATGTATCTTCTTCTTTATTTGCACCGGTGAAGCTGTAGTTCCTATCAGAGGGAGGCGACGATTTGTGCAACAGATTAAAGGAAAAATCAATCGGAGTACGTAACTGGAACATGAAACATGGACAGAAAATGTACGATGGATCGTTCTTGGAGTTCCAGAGAGAAATCTGGAGGTAGATAATTGTGTGACGTCGTTATGGAGGAATCGTTGGTTATACTGCTTTCTGCGCATACAATCACGCCGCGAGATCTATGAGACGTGAAAGCGTCGAATTATTAGGAAAGTAAGTGTAACACGGGGCTCCCCCAGCAATCACTGATTCGCCGAGCGAATTTCATCGAATATCTGAAATTCCATAGAGCCTCGCGGCCGACCGTTCAGTGTCGTTCGTTCCATTGAAACGGGCAAGGATCGAGCCTTCCTTCTTTTCGTCCGATAAAACCATTCGCGACCGATCGCTCCGCGCACTTTCGTCCCCCTCTATTGTCCGGCAGAAACAATTGCGCATTACCCATTAGAAAAGTCACCATTGTCGAGTGTCGGGGTCCAACGGGGAAAGTCGCTTTACACGGTTGGATTTTGCCACGATATGCACGTTCCCAGAGTGCCCTATCGATATCGGTGACTTCTTTTTCACGAAAGGCAACGTGCGAACTGGTTTAGAGTAATGTCGTTTCGCGGGGAATTTCAATGCTCGACGTTTTCAAAAGGCGAACCGGCACGACGCCGCGCGAAACGACGAAACGAGACGGCGGACAACTAACGTTATCTCGTTGTGGCGGACCTTCGCGTGATTAAAGTTCCATCTGAAATATTCATCAGCCGGCCGTATTAAAAACGAGCACTCACGCTTTCACGTCGCTGCACCGGCGGCATTCAACAACGGTGAGCAACGGTTGCACTTTCACCGTGCGCGTATTCGCGTCAATTTGCGCGAAAATATTGGGGGGCGCGATAGATTCTCGTCACGAACGTCGCCGTCGTGATTTATTTTCCGTTCGGCAATTTCTGTTACGCGAAAACAACGCCGCTCGATGCATCGATGTTTATCAATATATGCGTGCACCGCATTCAATTCGGGGGTCGGGGATAACCGAGCTTCGTAATTATTAATTGAAGATCAACCTTGTTCGATTATCTTCTACGGCAGACGACAAATATTTGTCCGTCCGGAGAGTAGGAACCCTGCCGATGTGGAACTGGCTAATGGTTTTTGCCCTCCATTAGTGGACAATTATCCTTCATTTTCGTGCCGACGGTAGAAAGGGCAAACATCGCGCAAGAAACGCGACTCTCAGACGGACAAGAGGGAGAGCCTGGAAGAGCGCTCTCGGAGTACTTTGAATATTACAGGACGAGAATGCGTGCTGTAAAATGAACCGTGCAGCACGCGGACCAACTGGGCGAACAGTATGCACAATACGTCGCTGCATAAACTATCTACCGATTGTAAATTACCGGAGGAGAATCACCGCATGAAATTAATTAAAATCAGATGCCCCGCAACCACTTTCCTTCGTCCTCGACCGAACCAATGCACGCTGCTAACAGCGAATCCTATCGCGCTCGACAAAAATATCGTCCCGACTAATCGTGCGCGCACATCTCCACGTCGAAAGTTCATTTACCGACACTCAGAGCCGTTAAGCTACGAAACAATTGAGACACAGAAAATCCGATTCGAACGTAACGCGGTCTGCATACGATCCTCCCGCACCTGATAGATATGTCGAACCATTTGGGCGTCGCGACGCGACACCAGGCCACTGGAAACGATGATTTCGACCGTGTTACTCGCGTGAAGGCAAACGGCCACGAGGAAGCAGAGCGAGGCACGGACGTTCCACGCGAAGGTGCGCTGGCAGACGCTCCCGCAGGTAAACTGCACGCTAGTTACGGGTTGAACGAACGCACCAGCTTGCTCTTCAGGTTAATGCCTAACCCCCCCCCCCCCCCACCGACCCGCACCATCAACATTCAATGCCGGCCGGATGAAGAGCCCGTGACAGGCTCTAGGTTCTATGAAATGGGACCGTGGGATGACGAATGGTCGCCCACTGACCGAACCGTTCTTCCAATTCATTCTTACCTGCATGCGTTGACCCGGGCGAGTCTGACCGATCGAGGAACGGCAATAGTAGAATTTTTAGAACTCCCCTGTCTTTGGGACAGAGTAATTTAGAGAACGATGAACAGATTATTATAATTTAACGTTTGCGACGCTACACCGCGCATCGTAAGAAGGTTTGACAGAAACTGGAGGACGACCTGTATTTTATTAGCGGCAGTTCGTTGGCGAATCGAGAGAAATTGACGCCGAACGTAGGTAACTTTACAAACGGGGAGCAGCATTTTTCGACTAATTGATTGAAAATATTTCTGGCGTTCGCGTAACAATTTCGACTTCCCGGCGAATACCGAACTCTGCTGCCCGCCGTCGACGAATTTCGTCACCGGGAATATTATGGTATTTTATTTTATTCTACTAGATGGAAGGAAATTCGCACTGTGTTTTATACGTCTCTGTAGCTGACGGCGTTCCTCGCGCAGGTATTCAATAAAACGTTACTTTTTACCTCACGCGAACCGTAAAAAGCGCTCGAGTGGAGCAAGGACGTCTGCACGTAACAGATACCTCATTAGAACATCCTTGTCACGTGTGATCCGCAGTCGACGGGTTCATCACAAGCTGGAACTGCGAGGTTTTTGCGTCTGGGACGCGTTGCAACACGGACGATCGTCCGTTGTGCAACAACCTTTACATTATCTTCGCGTTGAAGCTACGAGACACCGGTATCCCCGGCTGACCTGGGCTTATCTCGTAGCGATAAAAACGTTCCGCTCGAATTTTATATCGTCCCCGGCAGAAATTTCGAACGGCGACGAAATTTCCGTGCAGCGAGTACCTGCCGGTTGAATTGGCGATCGATCGGCGATAATTATTTCGAGTACCTCGATCGGATTCCGTTATCAGGAAACGCGTGACCGAAATTACTTAATTTGACGCAATCAACGGGTGCTCGTTCGAAACGCGTTGCAATTACAGGAGATCAAAGAACGTTCTTCGATTGAACGATATCACATGCGAGATCGTTTCCTTTTGTTTTAAAGCGAGGATACGAACTTATCTCTCATCCTTTTTTCACTCGAGCATCTCGAGCTGCGTTTTCGCGGTACTTTAATAATCCCCGCCTACGATACGCGCGTAGGTGCAAAAGCGATTGAGGCTATGCACTCCTGCGCGACCTCGTCTGTTGTCAGAATATTAGCGCTAAACGCGAAATAATGTGGGTACTAATGCCAGCTTTGTCGAATTGCTTATTCATGCGCCGAAGTGCGAATTTCTGTGCTTGAATCATTTGGAACAATGAAACGCGTGATTGTTATGCTACTGCATTTTTAATATTCTGAGATCGGTATTGAATATTCAGTGTCCGGTAATCGATACTCCGAGGGAAGTATTGTTGCCTTGATATAGCTTTGATGTTATTTCATCCTCGTCTTTTCTTTTTGTTTCTTTCCCTTTTGCAAGCAAATATTAAATTTTTAAGGATGAGGAAGGTAGCCAGGATAAACGCCGGAAGAGCATATATCTATTAACAATATGGTCATTTTTATGCAAATTTTAATAAGACCGTTATGTGTAACAGTGTCAATAGTTTTGGTTATCGTTTTCGTTATCAATAATCGCGTAGGAACGAGATAGGGAATTTTTTACACGACAAACGTATCAATCACGTGAACGATTTCTTCGCGAATCGTACGACTGGTTGTTCGCAAAAGATTGTCCTTATTATCGCGCGAAAATTGATATTACATATTTACGACTGATGGAATGATGCGCAATCGAAGAAGAAAAATGAGTGGCAGGACATCAACACATGTAACGCCACAAAACTGATATCCGTAATTGGCAAACACAGTTCATGTAATTGACGTCTCTGTTTACCTTTACGGTCCTGGCCGCGATAACAGTGCCACAAATAGAAGTTGTCGGCGCTGATAACCGAAGTAATACCGTTCGCGACGCTATTCGATTGCACGCAATCGATCGTAAACGTAGCTAGGTACCGTACGTCGTCGTTGTCCGTTTCGCTGTCACACGTCAGGCAAGTGACAATTGTTCCTCGCGAAAAACGGAGCACGATGTGTTGCGAGGAAGAGGCGTCGGCACGCGGCGAACGTACGTGTGTACGCGATACGTCGTGGGCAAGAAGAAACGAGCGAAATAAAACGGCAGTAGGAAAGGAAGGAGTTAGTCAGCCATGTGCTTAAAGCGTTCCTTTGTGTTTGTGCAAGTGGACGATTCGTTGACCCGCGGCTGCAATTCCTCCGTGCTTTCATGTCAGCTCAATTGGTCGACAAAAGTTGTCGACGCACCAGAAACAGAGCTCTTTCAGCGTGCAGACCTGCTTTCCTACCATTTCATAGGTAATATCGATAAAACTGCGAGCGTTCGCGGGGACAATGCAGTTTCTGCACGGTCACGATATCTCGCGACAGGAACAAACGAGCTTCGATCGGGGGGACGCGTGTTCGACATTATTTTCCGTTCGATCGGCGTGTTAATAGCGATCATCGTTGACAGCGCTGTAATCGGATACAATTGACTGGCTCTCGATGCTTATCCAGAATTTCGTCCTATCGCGGTATTCATCGGCACACTTTTTCACGCGGAATGACGCGCACTGATTGCGCAGCGCAAAAATCCGATCAGTGCCGAACGAAATTCGAACTTGCGCGGTGTTCGTAGCTTGTCGCGGCGCTAATCGACGATTTCGTCAAATTCTCCTTCTTTGGTTAAGCAATCTTCGATAACGACCCGCTAATTTTTGTTAAACTCGTCCCCGTCGAAATTCACGGAACTGAACGCGGCTTAAATCTGCTTAAATCTAATCGATGCATAATCGAACGCGTAACCGGACGGTCTTAGACGCATCCGACAATGAAAATCCTTGGCCGATGATGCAGAGGGATTAAGAATTCCTGCGCAGTCTCGTGTCAGCGTTCACGAACGAAACCACAAAGAGAGTAGACACAATAAAAACAGCTGCCATGAGTCACTGACATAGTGTGCGAGCCTGCTTGCACCAACGCAACGTTTCCTTCCAATATTTACTCTCAATTCTGTGGCGTATCGTTCGACTGCGTACCAAACCACAATTCCGTCGCAATAATGATTCGTACCTGGTTTCTCGTACCTGGCTCAAGGACAATGCCAATATATACCTGCCGCGTGCCCAAATTATACTTCCCAGTAAACAGTAAGGCACGTTTCCAGGGAAGGAATCACGATGAAGTGTCTCATAGGTATTCCCGATCGATCGGACCAATTCGACGGAGGATCGCACGTGCTAAGAGCACGTGCGAGCTTTTCTCCGCCGATGAACAACGGTCAATCGAGATGTCAAGTTACTCTATCCGGTGCAAACAATGCAGAGAAATCGAGCATGCCTGTCGACATTCTACGCAGAGTGGTTTTTCGTTCGCGAAGATCGTCAAATTCAATTTGAGGATAACACCCATGGATGCTCCCAAAAAAAAAAAAGAAAGAAAGGTAGACAAGAACGTAGATACGAGACAGAAGCAGCGCGTGAACTATGGACAAACATATTATACACAGAGAACGACTAAAAGCCTCTTCGAAAGGCCCGTGACGACCTGCCCGAGATAAGAATATCACCGAACGATACCGTTCCACCGAAAGTGACGAAAAACCGTGGGACCAAAGTGGTAACGCAGTTTGCAAGGCCCGACTTCACCGCGGGCACGGTCACGTTACTTTACATCGCAGCGATTAACATTGTTGCCCCGAACTTGCAAGTTTCCAGGGATTTCGAAATTCTCCGGCCGGTGCACAAACTCGTTCCTAACGAGTTCGCTGAAACTCCGTCGAGCACGACGTACCTCTCTCTGGTACACCTAGATTCCTGTCGACTAACGGCTCGATCCACCGTGAATCTTTGCTTCCCTCTCTCTCCTACTCACTATCTCTCTATCACTCTGTTTCTGCGCGGCGAACTCTTTCAGTCCTTCAGCTTCAGACACTGGTGCCACTGCCGGTCTTCTCCTAGGCCAGCCACGCCGAGCACGAAAATAGAAGCGCGTATCCGATGTCTGCTTCTCGGTCACAACTTTTTTCAACGTCCCGTGAACGCGCCTTCGCTTCGGACGATCGCGGCTGAACGAATCACGTGGCGAACACGAGAACGGAACGCGACCTGCGTGTCGACCGGGTACACTGGCGATACTAACTCGAGCCTCGCCAGTCTTGCACGCTGGAGAACGTACTCTTGTACCGGTTAACGATACTCCGTGCGGTCATCCCTCCTTTTCCGCACGACTCCGCGACGTGCTCGTTCTTGTGCATGTATATAGTCGTGCGTGGACGCCGTTCCCTCCGTCTCCGCCGACCTTCGCCCTCTTTCTTTCGAGCTCGTGCGTTTTCATTCTCGGAAGAGCGGGCCGGACAATGCTCGCAGGATCATGCACGACCGCGAACGAAGTTTCAAACGCGGGGTCGCAATGCGTGCCGTTTAATTTGGCTCGAAGAAATTTGCATGGACGGAGCGGAAAGATTAAACGGGGTACGCGATGTTGGTCGCGCAATCGTTCTGTACAATTGTCCGACAATGTCCGGCGGGGCAGTTGCACGCTTGTTCGTTCGATGCGATTGCTCGATAAAAATGTTCGCGGCAGTGACACGCGGGATCTGTTTTCGAAACGTTGGAAACGTCTGGTCGAAGTGTCGATAGGTATACTGTAAACGATCGATAGATACTTTTGGAAATTTTTTTTTAAGGATCGGTGGCAATAACTGTGTGACAGCCATGTAGAAACAATTTGGCTAAGCGCGCAGGAGAAGCGGGGAATAAACAGAGGGGATAACTGTCTTCGCATGAAGTACTTTCACTCGTATTAGTACATCATGTAATGAGGACTGCATAGCTGCAGGCGTCGTGGCACGCCGCGAACTACGCGGATTATATCTGGAAAAGGAAGCGTGTATTCGCAAGTGCGAATTGATGTAAATTTGTTTACGCCGTCTCAGGATGGCAAAATAATTTCGTTTCGATAATAATCCCGGTTTCGGATCGTTCACCAGTCATCGTGCAGTGTGCCCGCCGCGTCAGACTTTTCTACTAATGCATAGTAATCGCGCTCAGCTCGTTAATTAACAAAGTGTCGCGTTTCGTATCGTCGACCACGTTTCCAGTAATTCCTACGTTCGACCCGTGAAATAATGCATTAAAGAGACGTTACGCCCCGGTATTGAAACGAGAGTGACCCGGAAGTTACTTCGTAAAAATAACTCGTTAAAAATTCTGCTTTGAACATTTTAATTAGACAACCGCGGCGGTCGGTAGGAACTTTTTTAGAAATCGTCCGGATGATACGAGAGTACACTCGGGCGGGCCAGAGCCACGGTGTAGAATAGTCGGGTGATGTCAGAGATCTTATAGATGCGGATATCCGAGCGACGTCTGACCTGTACGGTCCGGACCTACTTCACTCTGGAGAGCCGCTGGGACAAGCGCAGCATTTCGCCGAGTGAAATAGGTGCCCCGTCCGACGGGATTCGTGCATCTCGTATTTCGTGGAGTCTGAAGAAATTAATGACGCTTTCCATGGCCCTTCAGACTTCCTTAGCTTTCGTACTCCTTTGATGGCACTGCATTGAATTAAATCCAGAGAGGTCCGGGTACCGCAGTCGCGCACGCCGTTGTGTTTATCGTCGAATCGACTTCAGGCATGTTTGCCGATCAATCGGACACCGCTATTGCATGCCTGATTATTTTCAGTGGATTTCCCTGGGTCAGTGACGCATCGGCGCTCGTTCATACATTCGATTTCCTTCCGCTTTAATCTAATATCAGTGGCGGACCATTCTCAAGCGTGCGTATCTAACATCGACCGTTCTATTTCGCATGAAATGTTACATTTTCATATATCATTTAACAGACAACGATTTTTAGGCATCGAATATTTTATTTATAAGCGGTGGATGAATCGCGTACGTATTACCCGACGCGAAATCGATAAGCCACATCTCGTAAGCACGAATAGCGACGTCAGAGTCAGCACGATACACGCTCGTACGCCGCAGAACATGTTGAATAAAATTACGTAACCGAGCACCGATAATTGGATACCTCTAAAATAGAAACACTTCTTCGAATGCAACCTTATCGCAGAACGATGTAACAATATTATGTGCACGATTATCGATATCGATTTACACGACGGAAGCCGTACCTCGGACTACTTGTTGATATCTGCATCGGTTCCCGAAACTTTGATTAGCGACGTGACCACCCCCGAAAACTATTACAGAATCATACCGTTGGCCGCGCCGCGATGAAACGAACGGGACGAGAATTTTTAATCCAATTCGCCGACCGAAAATACGAATTTTCGGTCGAATCACGACGCTCGCGCAATATGGCCGCCGGCCAAACTATCTATGAAAATCATGACAAGCAAACAAAGGGATCATTTTCCTGGGGAAATATAATTTCGGAGGGAAATTCGCGTGCTCGATTCTAGGGCTCCAACATTGTAATGCATTTGGTAATTAACATAGCTCGAACTATACGTACTGTCCACACATTGTGCCGGGTCAACATTAATTGCGAAATAGACATCGCCGTCCGTAATACGCCGCCATTGAAAGTTCAACTTCCGTGATGCTGCCTAAATAACGCGTGCACGATATTCATGCGCGACGAGCTTTCATTCGAATAATATGGGCAAGCTTCAATTCTACCTAGGATCGAACGAAAGCGTTTCAACGAGAACCGTCACTACGAATCGTCGATCTTTTGGTGAACAACGCGGTAGCAACGTGTTAATATTTATCATGCGATAAGTGCGTCCGCGAGCACACATCGTCGTTGCATTAAAATTCTTATCAATTATTTATCCAGGCCGAGTCGTAAGAAGAAAAAGTCGTTCGACGCATCAACAAAGCGGATTGTTTGTCAAGACGAACGATGGACAGATTAAACACGAGCCGACCAGACGCACTTATTGATTCGCATTACTATCTACTTCCCGTCGCACATCTACATCAGCGATGTGCCGCCCGGTGTACTTCGCGGTCGCGCGCGTATTGCGAATTACCCGTTTCAACGAAGATTATCGGGACATCGGTAGAGCTATTCATTGTACGGAAACGGTGCATGTCAGGTGTGCAGGCATGATAATAGAGCGCGAATGTTCCGTCGAGTCCTGTGTACATTGGACCGAATCAATAATAAAAGTCGGTATAAATGTTTCGCTGTGCCAAGAAAATTATTTCGCCCGCAGAAATAAATAATTTCTATCCGCCTGTGCGCATTGTGTACGAACAGATTTCGGGCAGTGCAAGCAAGGGCTCCGTTTTGTGCTGCGTCTGCAAGGGGCGGCACACGTCCCGTGGCTGCGGCAGTATATCTGGCCAAAGCTCAAGTTTATACATCGGTGGTGCCATCCATTGACATGTAGTCTCATTATGTGTTTCTGCTTGAGCAGCTTGCAAGAGTTAGCGTTACCAGCCGTGCGGGCGGTGTCTTCAAAGTTTGCACACGACGGAGTAACAAGATTTCTATATTTAAAGTCTCCGCTATCTTAAGTATGACCCAGTTCGAATACGCGACACGGCAGATCGTAGTCATCGTAAAGCGAACCTCTGTTTGACAACTTTGGACGGTTCTTTTTGCGCTGTTTCTCTGCCCCCTTTTTGTGATCTTCCTTTTCAACGATCGTATGTCCGGTGCACACGTTCAAAGGAGCAATGCCAAGCGCACGTATCATCGACTCGCTGAATATTGGCACTTTCGTATTGCAGCAACAATAATTAGGCGAAACCGGATAAAGTTGCAGCAACGAGATAATTACAGTCGAGGTTTCTTCCCTTCCATTTGACATATCGTAGATTAAAATATAACCACCGGGAGCCGAGATACGGCATTGTTAAGTTTGTTAAAAGGAGAAAGAGAAAACACGAGGCGCCATCTCGCGTTTGCCGCAACTCGAGCAGCTTTGAAACTAATAAATTCCTCTATTGCATCGTTAATTTAAACAATTGCGTTTTTCTTGACTTCCGGTGAGTATTTTTAAACCGGAGTTGTCGCAAATTAAAGCCGAGAACCTTGGCTCCACTTTCCAGCGGATTTCAAAAATATAGCATTTCCAGTTAAAAAGTTGTTAACAATTTAAGAATCGGCAAGAATACACTCCTTGCCATTGGAATTGTCTCGGCGTCTGGACGGGCTGGACCAGTGATCGAGTGCTTAAAATGAAGATAAAGGATACTGATGCACTATGACCAACGATTTACGAAGGCCACTGGAGCTGCTTAGTTTTCATAAACAATTAAGACATTCGTTCGAGAATACCACGGCAATTAAGCACAACTATCGTCGTAGCAAAAAAATAATTTCTCAAGGTAAAAAGTTTACTTCCTTCATCCTCCAACTTCGTATCCTTGATACAGCTGGTCCACGTGTGCACGCGAAATCTCTGGGGCAGCTGCGAAGGCGGGCTGAATAATTATCGAAAACAATCCCGTGTCCCGGATGCACACCACGCACTGCTGCAATATGCAACTCCACGTTACAGCGACATCAATAATAAATGCCACAATCATAATTACGGATATAACCGGGCCGCGTTACAAACAAAGTTAACTACGTGAACCGTGTGTACGGCAGCGTGCCGCAATTGCGCAATCACGAGCAACCACGTAGAGTTAAAGACCGCGGCGCAAACGAAGGAAAAAGATGGAACGTAAATTGACGAGACGAAGAAAAAAGAACGAGAGAAGGAATAAAACCGGAAAGAGCGTCGCACGTTTCGCCAGAGGCTGCACAGCTGGCTGCATATGAAAACCAGCACCACTGGAGCTGCCTACGCGACGCCTGCGAATAACAGAGCCAATGTATCGTACCGTGTACAGCTAATCATCGAGATCATACCCGCGACGACAATCGTTGGCAATTGATATCGCGAGACGGTCCGCGGAGACCTGCGGCCACGAATTCCTTCTAGAACAGGTAATCGGTCACGTCGAATCGTTCAGGCGCGGCGAGGAAAATTTGACTCGCGGTTTCGTTGCATTGCGATATTTCTTCGTTTATATTGATTCACGGGGCGTCGTCGCCAAAAATACACAAGTACGCGAAGGTTATGATGCACTCGGCGGATTGAATGAAGAAGGTACCGTACATCCACGCGGACGATCGCATCGATATTCAATGGAGAAAGGGAGACGCCGGGGGGAGACGCTCGACGATAGAAACTCGACGATTTTCCGCGGCGTTAATCATCGACGAACGGTGAAAAATTTCTTCGCGCAAACCGTGTGCCGTTGAAATGGAACCACGACTGTAGCCCAATTTCTATCCTTGCTCATCCTCCTCCGTGTTTCCCGTCTCTAGGCAACCGAGCCTCGCGTTCGTTCGTTATACGCGTGGGTGTATATCTATCTGCACGTTGATGCACCCACTGCTCGTCGGTATCGGTGCACACGCGCCTGGCGTACATCGGAACGTATACAGAGAGGCGGCATCGATTGCCTTTTAGGCAACGGACGCATGGACCCGTATTATCTGCTCGCGGAAGTCCCGACTGACTCGGGCATACTTGATGATATGTTCCATTAACGCTTAATTTGATTGTACACAATCGCGACACCGGTTTGGACAACTAAAAACGATCGATTAGTCACGGGGTGTTGTAATGCGATTAGGATTTGTCCTGCTTGAAAACGGGCCGCTGAAATCGGAAGTGGATGATTCGATTGCGAGGGAATGAACGGACCGAATCCGGTATTACGTCTGTCTTTTACGTCGGATTTTCAATCGTTCGTTTGATTTTTCGTCATTTCTCTGCGTTCAATCGGATGTAAATGCATACCTGAATATTTTTGCGCCGATTTCATTTACGGGCAATGCGCTTTAATTTTTGTTAATCCACGAATGGAGAGTTTGGCGGAACGGGGCGATAAAACTACTCGGTGAAATCTGCGAAAAGAACGATCGAATTTGGAAACGATCAACCACGCCGAAGATTAATTTTACTATTGTAAATTTAATGGCAAATCAGCGGGAGTGGTAACAACCCGATAGCGAACCGTTGAATTGTTCTGCTCGTGTCATAGTTGGTGAACAAGGGAGCCCGAATGCTGTTTATTCAACCGTTCACTGCAACTGGTATGTTTTCAAACGTATTCCACAGTATTGCACGATTATTTATTGCGGTTCTGAATGCAGAATACGGATGACTGTTCATGAAAGGAGCGTCCTAATCTCTGTAGACTTACCACACGAATCTCTGTCGATTCGTCTGAATTATTCGAAGACGTCGAAGATGTAATTCAGGAATACTCTGTAAAGATCGGTAAATAACAAATTTATTTCAATCTCCGGTAATTAGAAATTTATTTGAGATATTTATAGCTCTCAGTCGTTCAATATTTCCATATCCGTTGGCAGTGAAAACAAAAATAAATATTTCCATATTCATTAGCGAATCCCGCGATTAATGAACGGCGAGAGAGAAAAAAGGTGCAAACGCCGCAGTAAAATGGAAAGCATTACAAATAAGTTGATGGAACGATAACAAATGGGACACTCCAAATTTCACTGCGAAACAAAAGAATTTCTTTACAGGCGAACAATTTCCATTAGTATCTATTAATAATAATAAGATTTCGTTCCCTTCTGAATTCGTAATTGCTGGAATTCACCTCGATACTGAAACACGATACACCAGCTATCAAAATGTGTATCAAATGTGTAATTGTTTCTCCTAATTCAGTCATTCGCTTAACTATTTTTACTTCTATTACTTTCCACGATTCGTCCGTAGCGTCAAAGTTAGATCTAAAGTGGAACATTAAATATATCAGACAGGCATATACGTTGAAAGGGCATCGTTCTTGCAAACGCTAATATAAGTCCATCTATCAAAAGATTGCCGACCTACATAATTCGAACAAAATTAAATTAAATTAAAGAGATACATTTTTCCGCGAATCGTTCATGTTTATTTATCAAACAAATCTCTCCTTTTGTTTTTATGTGCGTCGCTTGTTCCAAACAAAAAGTATCGACGCGCTCGCTGGCTGAGCAAACTTCGTACAACCACGGTTTTCGAAACGTCGGACAATTCGGGAAAAAAGCGCTCGAAGTACAAGAGCTCGAGCCTCCAGCATAAGTAACAGCGCGACGCGTCAGAGCGTTCCCCGTTGGGCGGTATATTGGATTTCGGATATCGAAGAATGAACGGATTAGTCGTCTGTGAATAGGACATCTTCGAGGATTAATAGGAATGACGTTAGGAGAAAAGCGACCGTGCACTGTGGCGCACACGCGCCGCACCGCAATGGTGATCGTATCGCATGCGAAATGGTTAACTGAATTATTTCATCGGCATTATTGCCGCTGATGCGGAAACAAATGGAGCAACAACACCGGCAACGCGATTGAAATCGGCCAGCGTTCGATAAAACAATATTTATTACCTGGGCGTTTGAACCGTTATGGTGATTCTTATGAAAGATTCGACGATCCAAGAGGTTTTTTAACATCATGCACGATTGTCGTCTTCGATGAATCGCCTCTAAATATTCCGCCCCGTCGCGTTTTGCTAACCAGCGAACCTGCGATTAATGTGACTGGCGAATATTTGAACGGTTCTTCGGTTTTAAGTAGGATTTTCATGAACAGTCGTCGTGAATAATGCGATATTATTCGGAACGAAGCTGACCGACTGAGACCTGAATGGAAAAAGGTTAAACAATGTCGGGACACGGAAGTGCGTCTGTTTCTCTTTCTGCAAATTAATTCTTTGTCCTGCCTTCTTAAAACGACGGCAGATTTTTTTATGTAAAATTAAGTAATGCAAGGTTTTCCTACAGGAGAAAATTATTCAGCGTTTCTTCTCATCTCTCCTTCGTTCCTCTCGCTTCCGTTCTTCTCTCGGGCAGCTTTATATTTCCTTCGCGTTCGAGGAAGAATGTTGCAACGAACGCGCGCATTCGATGGTGGTATGAAATGAAACGATGTTGTGGTCATATCATTATTATTATCATAAATATTCTTTCGTATCGTGACAAGCTGAGGAACACAATGAGCATTCGTACCAAAGGTATTGGCAATAATTTGACTAGCATCATCACTATTACACAAAGAATCGTGAACTTATGCTGCGTTAACGCGAGACATCTCTGACACTTTACACACATTTTGCTTTATTCGTTTTTCATGTAAACGTATTATATTGATCCGTTCGAAAATATTAATTACTCCGTTACTCTCTCAACTCTTCTCTCTCGTCACTCTTCCTTTTTTTCTCTCTTTGGCTAATTCTCGAATGGAACGCGTCCTCTATCGAACGCTCGCTCGCGATAGCTACGTAGAAACGATGACGGTTTCAAAAATACTTATTACAATTAGAAAATCATGTAGAGTATTATTCAGTCGTTGCGATCCTTACTCGGTAAATCGTAACTAATACTAGCACACATCGCTCGTTAATACATAATATATATATATATATACTATACGATCTTTCCATTTCTCCGTTCCTCTTTCTTTCAAGTTTAATCGCTACGCCCAGTCCGTTTTAGCGAAACGGCAAATAAGAAAATAAATAAATAAATAGATCTTTCAACGACAAGTCACGAGAAAATACTTACAATTCGTATGCGCGCCGACTCGTGGGCGAACGATACCGGCTGTGAGCAACAGGAAACAACGTTCCGACCGGAAGCAAACCTGGGGGAGAACATTAAGCTCGATATTCATTGCAAACAGAATGCGACCGTATAAGTCGCTTTTATTATTCCTTGCGTTCGTGGCCGTGTCACACCTGGTCGACAAACGTGTCAGAGGGGAACGTAGTAAATCGAACTGCGAATGGTACTCATTTAATTAACCGATCGACACATGATATTGTACAGAATACATTTGAACGAAACAAACAGAACAAACGCGTGGCAACGAACGATCTTTTCCTTCGGCCACCGAACACAGGCGTGAACATTTACACTATCCCCATTCCCCTATACTTTCTTCTTTTCATATTCATAATTCTCCCCTATCGCGGCGTCTGTTCTTAACTGTTTCCGTCGCGAGAACCTTTCAACGAGGAACACCCCCGCGGGAACAGAACATTGCCGCGCGTCAGCGTCATTTTTCGGCACCGTTCATTGTACTCGCTCACAAGAATATTAGATACAACAATATAGTGGCAACGTAAAGTGACTCGTCGAATATCCGATTCTTCAGGTACATCTCCTCGCACACTGTCAGCATGTACATAATTCTTTTTCTTCGTTTATTTTTACGCGTCTAGGCGAACCGTGTTATATCGTCGAACTATTTGACATTAGAATCGAGATCGGAAGTGGGGCACAGTAAGAGAGACAGTGACAGATTATTCACACACACGCACATATACATATATTATGTAGGATATACATCTATGTGTATGTATATATATAACCACGCTACGTTAGCCTTCCCTCGAGTTTTATAAAAGTACGAAAAAAGAAAACTATCATCTTCTCGTTGATTAAACGATGCGCGGCAAACGTACTATACGGCATTACACGTACACATTGCAAACACATGATCTCCGCCCGAAAGGAAGCAAGTACACAGTCCAATAATAAAATATTCCTCGGATATTCCCGCTGTTTCATTTCGTTTTCTCCGTTCGAAAACGTCGACACTGGTGGACCGCGAAATATCCTTCGCACGTTTCGTTCGTTGATCGTCGTCGTCGTCGTCGTCGTCGTCGTCGTCGTCATCGTGGGGAAAATTAGCGTGGCGCCGCTTGCCACAGTTTTGCAGTTACCCTCTCGGTCCATTCGCCTCCACCGAGTCCACGCTGCCCCCCATTCTCACCTCCTCGGATCCATGCCTCCCCTAGTGACCGACCGGGATCTTTATTGCGTTACGCTCCTCACGATTCGCCCCTGGAACGCCGTGTTCCTCCACGTTCTCCTCGCACTGTGGTCCAGATGATTGCGCGAGACGCGCGTCAGCTGTCGCCGGAGGATGATCACATGACACAAAGCGGCCTGGACTTTCTTACAAGCACGTCGATTTATATAAAACAGCTCCAAAGCGCGAGTAGTTGAATGCGTTACGGTTAACGTATGGCGATAAGAAGGGACGCGAACAGCCCCAGGACTAACCGCGCCGACGGCATCCTTGCCTCCGATTTGGACGAGCCGAGAACTGGAAACATAGAATACACATGCTGCTGCACTCTCGGCCTTCTGCGCTGTCACGTCTAGGGACGGAGGAACGTACTCCGCCCGGGACGGAACGGGGTGTGGTGGTGGGATAAATGAATTAATACTCAGCCAGCGGAGTTGTCTACCGGAGCAGGGGTTTCGGACAGACGGAAAGGGGGTTAAGTGGAATTGGACAGGGGCAGCGTATTCGGGGATGCTTGAGCGGAGAACGTTATGAATTTTCGTCTGCGCGTTGACGATTCGGAATGGCCGGCGTTGAATATTTTACGACGCGATCCGTCAACGGACCATCGGGGGGAAAAAAAATATTTGGGGAAAAAAAAGGAATGCTTTTGACAAATTGTTGACGCGCGCTTTACGCTTCTTTTATCGGCCGCGATACAGAGCTCGTTGGGGGGGGGGGGGCGAATATGGTTGGAAATTTTATACCACCGTAAGGGGTGATTTTCCGAGATAATTAAATTTTCGATCGGTCCGTTTTGTTTGCGCGATGCATTAAAATGTGACGCTTCAACGTTGAATTTTTCTTACCAAATATTTATCCATTTTGGGGAGGGGATTTGACGCAATCGAAGGAAAAATAATTTCTCATTGGGTTCAACGTTTACGAGACGCCGCGGTATATTCAACGCGGCGAAAACATCACGAACTTTCGACCAGAATCGTTCGAATCTGTCCAACGGCGGACAAATTTCCAATCGATACGTTTTGTCGAACGGCCACCCCCCTTTCGCCCGTCGAACAAAGCGAGGAAAGCTCGAGACCGCGATCTGCTAGGGCGCTCTCCTTTCGCGGAGGCGCGAAACTTTCCAAATTAATTCGCTCTATTCTACATGCCAATAAATCCCCGTGTAGTCAGCGATGTCAGCGCCGAGCGCCGGAATTGAAAGTAATAAAACCGCGCTTTCCGGGCATAATAACGCAGAAAAAAACGGAAAAAACAGAAAATTCAAATCAGTGGAACGCTTATGCTTTAACAGCCGCCCCCGGATGTAGGTCATAGAATTTCGATCGCGGCTCTCGAACGTTGACGGACGACGAGCTGCGTGCTCCCCGAAGGAACAAAAATTTAGCTCTGCAAATTTTCGCACCTCCCTTTTCGCGCCCGTCTGCCGTTCGTCAAATGAACTCGCGACACGACGACAGAACGACGAACAACCCCGCGCGCGTCGAAACGATTCTTCTCGACCCTTTCGACGCTCTCCGTCGTCGACGACTACGGCGCGTACGGCCGCCAATTGACCCACGCTGGGCCAGTAACTTGATTTACGCCGACAGACTCGATTCGGTCACGGGCCTCGATCAAATATTATTCAATGCTTCTCCAGCGAATTAACTAACCCGGCTCGCTCGACAGTCACGCTACCGGGCCTCGAATAACATTCGAACGAACTGCGACTGAACCGTGACCGTGGCCGGACCGCGTGTCACTTCCACTCCGCATTTCGACCCGCAACCCATCCCCGCAGGCAACCCTTTCCCTATACGTCGCTGTCGCGCAAACGAATCCTAATTATGACACCGGTTAATCGGCCGTATCGCCGCGTTTTACGGTGCTCATTTGTCGCCCGGTTAATTCGACGAATTTAGAGCCGAGCGGATTCGATGGCTGCCACGAACCGCGAAAATGAAATGACACGCGAGCGGGTACGTTGCGTGAAGTAGCGCCGCGGTGCCGGTCCACGTGCCGACATCAATTGCGTTCGCTATTAATAAGCGTCGACCTTACCGATACGTTACCATTGCAGTCGTACTTTAACTCCGCGGCGAACAGGGTTCCTCCGCGGATCGCGTAGCGTCAATGCAATTTGTCGTCGACAATCGCGCGAAACGACGATGCGGTTTAACTCGTCCCGCACACCTGACTGCGGTCGCGGTACCCGGTATGCAATACAGCAGCGCAGACGTCGAATTTCAGGAACTTCGATCCGCTCGCGATTTAACGAGCGTGTATATCATTAATCAGACAACTCGCCTCGCCGTTGTGGACCAAAGAAAGGTCGATAATAGCGCGAAGGGGCGGTTGAGAGAAACGGGCGGGTGTCGCGAAACGTAAACCACGGGGAGCCGTTCTATAACGAAGCAAACAGCTAACTCAAACAGCCGAGGGAAGTTTCCGCAAGCGCGGCGGCACGACGAAATTCGGCTGTGTCTTTTTTGCCCCGATGATATGACTTCGATTGAATTGCGACCGGCGCTGTTATTATATCACGCGGTCCGCGCGAATCCAGAGAGACCGATATCGTCCCGCTCCTCTCTATCTCCCCCTCTGTTCGTACGTATTGCCGTCCCGGCTTTTCTTTTTTTTGTCGCCTTTTTTTCCCCGTTGTCATGCGAACATCGTCGATCTCTGACCGCCGGTGCTCGATAACAGTCGCTGTACGTTCGCCGCCGTTTCGAAACGACCCATTTATGCCCGCGCCGCTGAAGCGCGGCCCGCTTGACGCCGAATAATCCAAAGCCGCAGCAAATAATCCCGGAATGCGCCGAGAATTATCTTCGCCGCAGCCTCGGATTAGCCGGCGTGAAACGAATTATTTGACGGTGTACCGAGCTATTTGACGTAAACCGCGATAATTCGGCTGGTTAGATTATCCGAGCCACGCGGCGCACGAACAGACGGATGCGCGTCGACCGGCGTCGCTTCGTTTATAATCGAACGGGAGGGAAACGCGGGCGAGAAGATTTTCCTTCTTTATTGGCCGATTCGATCGGCTAGATCCGACGGGCTTCGGTGTTGGTTCGTTAACGCGAATGGACGCCCATCGTTTCGGGGACGGACGATACTTTGGGAACGAAGTTAATGCATCGCATCGCGTCGATACGGCAAATCTTTCCTGGGCTGCGATCGACGAGGAAGCTCTCAATGAAACTGTTTCCTAATTCGTTTTTTTGTAACTTCGTTTATGGGGTTCGCTGTATTCGAATATGCTTTCAATATGAGCGAAAGTGGCACCGTTTCGATTCGTCGCTTGGCGAGCGACCTTTGAACCGATATCGCCGTATGTTGGACAGAAGTAATTGGTCGCGGTAATTGAGAATGGGTAATTCGTATGGGGTGGTCCGTCAAATGGAATGCGTCGATGTAAGATAGAGACGCGCGCGTTGATTGCTACGTCTTTCTACAGTCTCCTCTACAAGTAATAATAATACAATATTTTTAAACGTCCAATTGAATCCCCGGCTTTGTCGTTAATACAAATTCTTTCAATCTGTCGCATTGACGCATTAAATGGTCAATGAAAATAAAATCTCCAAGGGAACAAGATACACCGAATCAACCCTCTGGATCCGTCGAAACCACCCTCAATGGTATCAGTATCGAAAGTCCAATCGGTAACAATCGCATGCCCCCCTATTAAGCGTCCCTCCCCGTGTGCACCCCGAGCCAAAGGCACCGTGAACTCGCTAAGCCTATTTACCACGCTTGACCAATCCCCACCCCATTCTGCGCATTCTAAATGTCAAAGGTCTCGCCGAAAACAAATTGCAATATCGTTACCTTTCACCCCAATGTGGCCGTCGGGCTTCTTCTGGCCGGTCTGGAAGTTCGGCGGTGGTTGCAGATAGTTTATACCCACGATGGTAGCAGCTGGTTCATAGTGGATCACCCTTGGCCTGTCCTCCTCGGTGCTCACCTCTGTGCTCTGCCAATAAATGTCGTATATCGAGGCGCTGCATCGTATCTTCAGCTTGCCGCCGGCGAAATGGTCGTGCGTAACCAGAAACTGAAGGCCGATTTGGGATATCTGCCACTCGAACTCGTTCGTGTCCAGGGGACTGTACGTGCGGACGTGCGACTTCAACGGCTGTGACAATCGTAACGAAACTGTTAATACCTGGGGCACGTCTGTTAAAACACTCCGGGCCCCCGCGGGCCGATTCTCCGGTTAATTGATTGGTGCAGATAACGGTTGGGTTGAGGACGAATTTTGGACGACTGATCGAACCGAACGCTCGAACTCCTTGAACGTGTGAAGTGTTCTGGGTGATATGGTGCCTTAGGACGCTCGGGAATTCTTGATTGGACCCTTTGTGGTTTCGTGCGATTCCGGCAGGAAAGGATAGCGGTGAACGAACTTAATGAACTTAATGAACTTAATGAACAGGGTACATAGTGAAACTCCTAAGGATTGCTTGGGATTATTTAATGGGCGGTTCGGATTGGATTTTGGGAGTATATTTAAAACGTTGGGCTCGCGTTTCTAAGCGACGAATCATTGTACTTCGAGCGTATTCGTAGTTGTGGATTTTTCAAACAATTATTAACCTCGTCTACCTATTCGAAGCGATGGAATGCTTCGCTGCGCTTCCAGCGATAATAAGTAGAAACCGCTCTGATTGTTGAATACAGAGATGCATCGATCGACGCGTGGAGCGAAAGCCGCAGCCTCTACAAGTACTTGTTCTCCGTTGCAACTTAGGACACGTTGCTGGTGCGAAGGGGTAGCAACATTTATAGCCGACGTTTGTCCGAACTTCGATCTGCCTCGCGGGCATACTCGCTTCGCCGGGGATTAATAATCTCCTTGTTGCGTAACATCTTCCCCGACGAATTATCGGGGAAAAGCGTTATACAATATTACAGTAAGAACGTTGTACAAATAAAATATTCCTCCGTGCTTCCTAAGTACCCCTTTGAGGAAGTTAAACATTTCCCTTTAATAATAATCTGATTTCGAGGGAGTTCGGGAAGTTTGCCAACAACGGAAGGCAAACGGGGGGGGGGGGGGGCAGTTTCTTTAACGGCGAAACGCTGATAAAGGATATCGTGAAACGCGAAAATTCGCTTCCCCGTTCGTACCTCAACCTAGCAAAACAGTTTTATCCAAGCAACGAAATTGATTGACATCGTATTCGACGGGCCCGCGTTTTGATAACACCGGCATTACACGTTCAAGAGCCTTCGATCACTTTTCATTCCCCGCCGTTTCTTTTTTCTATTTTTGCGACCTGCACCACGTTGCGCCGCTTGGAAAAAGAGAAAAAGAACGGGACCACCATTCACGGCAGAAACAGACAGCGGGAAAACTCGTTCATAAGGTTCCGCTGTGTAACGTTCCGCTGGAAAATCAAATCCCCGCGTCTCGTCGGAATCAGAATATCCGTATTCATTTGGAGAACAGGTGTCTAGAAATCGGCCTCGTAAAATATTTTCACCGGAATGAAACAGTGCGTTCCCATCAGAATTTTTCATGGAAATGTCATTTGAATCGCATTTTCCTCCTCGCGAATCTTCCCGCGCTGCATCGAATAATTAACGATCGTCTACTACGTCGACCTCGTCAATACCTCGACAGCTCCCCCCCCCCCCCATCGTCGGTTTCGTGCCAGATAGAAATTCGACTGTATTAACAGGCAATATTTATGATGAAGGATGCGGGCCGTCGACCCTTGACCTACGAATTCACAGACGGATTCCTTCCGCGAGTTTTCAGACCCGTTCGAGGGCCGCCTCGAAATTCGACCGGCTGAATAAACTCGACCGTTCACCGTCGAGAAAAGAGAGAAGAGAAAAATCTAGCCGCCTAAAACGACACGGGCGAACGCGAACACCTGGATAAATTATGAGGCGAACATGAATAGCCCTTGAGCTGTCTCGCCATTCGTGACGCGTCCTACGCCCGCGATCGAACCGATTCAGCCGATTCTGTTATGTATACGGCCATAATTGGACCGCATCTCCCGCGGCCGACGTCTAATTCAGTTTCCCTCCGCATCGGAATAAAACGAGCCGGCCTGGGAAACGAGGCTACGCATTCGACATAATCAACATCCCTCTCGATCGAACATCGCGGTATCACCGCCGAAAAACGACGGAGAGCGTTCCGAGGCAGCGCATACCCCCGTCCGTTTCACCGCCGGGTCGAACGTTTATTTCAATTCCCTTACGCGAACCCGTTCCATTCGCGGGCAAAATAAAAGCGTCCGTGCGAGGCTGCGAATCGAACGCAATCAATAGCCAGCCGTGCTGAAGTATCGAGACGTAACCCGGTTCGTAAGTGCCCCTGTAGAACCGCGGTAAGCCATCGAGCTGCGCCGCTGCGGCGTTACCCGCAGCCCCGCGAAACAATTAACTCAATCTTCAAAATCTCAGACACGATTCCCTAATTGTTCCCCCAACAGTGTACATCCGACCTGTGCAGCCTTCGTTGCTCGCTCGAGAGCGTTCCTAACGGGCAAGGAGCCCGGCTACGTCTTCCGCGAGGCCGAGAAGTGGATGATGGAGTACACAGGACGAAACGGCGGGGATGGGGGGTTTAAGGTATTCGTAGCCGCTAATCAAGATCTCGTATACGAAACCGTACTTGTCGGTCGTTGATGTACCAGGTGAGATTGGCCGCGGGTTTACTCCGTCCGGATGTGCAGTTCAAACGTAGCATATCGTCGATCCGGTATTTCCTCCTTAATCCGTGTATCGACGGCCCTTGGGAGGGCAATTCTGCGGAACAAGAGACGTCAGGTATACACAGGGCCGGAAGTATGCGGGGCATGTTCGATATGCCGCTTTGACGTTCGACCGTTCCTACGGCACATACGTATGTACGTATAACACGAGCTCGCGAGACACGAGAGGAGGATATTCTTCGAGATTCCCGGTCGCATCGTGCAAGCGAACACGTGTTTGTGTGCGTCCCGTGTAGAACACGCGTCTACGCGACAGGCGTGTTGGGGCGGGGCACGAGCGCGTACACGCGCCGCTGCTGATGAAAAATTCTTCTTTTATGCCTGGCAATTCGCGCCCGCGTTTCGATATCGGAATAATGCATTCGCAACAGAGACAGCGTTGTCCCGATTCTCCTTGCCGGCTGCAGCGTGCCAAGTATTTCCCGGAAAAGTGTTTTCGAATCGTGCGTTTGATATTTTTCGTTTCGTACAAAGGGTGCGCACAGACGTGTACGCGCGCGTACGTTGCCGCGGCGAGGGGTTCGTTTCCGCGCGAATTTCGTTTTTCCTACACGGGATAGAGGTTTGTTTAAGCAACGGATTTCTCTGTTCATGCGTTCCCCGCCTCTTATCGTGCGCGATCCTTTGTTCCGTATCGTTTTCGTGATTCGCGAGAGCCGCTCCGGTAGTTATACCCTCTTCTTTTTATATTCCCCGTTTTACATTCCCTCCTTTCTCCATCGGTCGTTCCGTTCGACCGGGGAGAATTCGAGCGACTGGCGGGCGCTCGTCGCGAATCGTAACGCGGGTGGAGCGCAGGGAAACTTTCCGCGACCGCGGGATACACTCGCCGTGGCTGATAAAAAAAAGTTTCCTTTTACCGTGCACGTACACGCGGCCTTTTTATTATCGCTCACCCTCGAAATTTCGGACTTAGCGAAAGTTGAGAACGCAGGGAAAGAGCGGGTTGTAGGATTGCATCGTCGATGCAGAACGCTCCTAAGCCTTCTGCCTTCCTCCACCCCTCCGAGCTGCACGTTGTCCCCGCTAAGCTTTCCGAGACGCTGCAGGTTATTCCAGCGGAGTACACGCTTTTATTTCGTGCAAGACATTTCAGACATTTTATATTCCCGTTTCTCGGACGATACCGCCGCGCAATTATTTATACAACGCGCGTAAAGAAGAAAAAAAAGAAAGAATAGAGAGCACAAAGTTTATTTTATGCCCGAAACAGAAACGCCTTATGGTCGTTCATATCGTAATACTCTTTCGTTATTCTTCCCCGAGAAGTATGTCGAATATAGACATCGGGCGCGATGAAAGCGACGTTTCGTACGGGAAATTCCACGAACTTACTCGCCGCGATATTACTTTCCTCGAAAATATTTCCGTCCAACCCCAAGATCACCGGAAATAAAGAACGGCAGGGGAGGGGGGCTTTCGTCCCCGTATAGTAGAACGAGTTTCGATTCGTTTCAACCCGCCGCGTTCCGTCGTGTCGACGCGAAACACGATGAAAATACGAAAATTCGAAACGGTAGCTATTCTGGAGTGCTCGACGGTCATTCGCGTGTTTGCGATTCGGCCAACGTATCGTTTCTAACAAGACGTCTAATTCGATTCGCTGCGTTTATTCTCCAGCGTGAACGCGTCGCGCGAATTAATCAAATAAATCACCGGGCCAGCGGCGTCCCTCGCGAGTATTTCGGCGAGGAGAAATTCGCTGATCGACGGGCAAAGTGAGATTTAGATACGCGTAATGCGTGCACGGGATCGCGAATCTCGAGTCATCGGCATTCGGCTGTTAATTAATCAAGAACAGATTGCCTCTACGAAAATTCGATCTTTCCCGTACAGCGAAAGCATCTCGCGAAGTTCGAAGCTTTCGTTCCTTATTGAGCGCGAATTACGACGTTGCGCTTCGTTACCCTTGTTCCGCTTTGACCCGGCCGTCTTTCGGCTGCGCTACGATCTGCCGTGACGTTGTACCTCTCTGCCCCCGCGACGATCGGCGATTTAATCATATTTTTTGGTACGCAGCTGGCGCACTCTGCCGTTCCTTATAATTTGGAAACGACTGTACCGTTCCACGATTCACCGGTGAACGTCGACGAGAAATTTAACGACGCCGTAAAGCGCCCGTTAAAGGGTAATTCGGTCCGAGGAAACGGTAATTGGTTGTCTGTCTTTATTTCGCGCGGAAACGAAGCGGAAGAGCGAAGAAGAAATCTCGCATCCTTCGATAACCCGGCTGTCGCATAATTCGTATAAATTTGATTCGCGAAAGGAACACATTCGTTCTACGAAACCCCGTGTCGTTTCCCGGTCGCGCCGTTCAACAAGTTTCCCGGAAAGAACGTTAGCGAAACGATAGCCGCAATCGTCCTTCTGCTCCCTTCGATTCCATTCGAGACGCGGCGTCAAACGAAACGTCCTTAATTTCACCATTACCGTGCGCGCACAAAGGTACACTTCCGAACCACCCCCGTAGCAGAAACTTCGTTAGCCGACGCTCTTCAATTCGTCGCGCGCGGCGACCCGAGAAACGAAAAGGGAACACGAGAACCGGCCGCTGGGCGAAGGTAAAACAACCGC
Organism: Nomada goodeniana; assembly: GCA_963969485.1. NCBI lineage: Eukaryota > Metazoa > Arthropoda > Insecta > Hymenoptera > Apidae > Nomada > Nomada goodeniana. The sequence continues at coordinate 2,719,361 of OZ018303.1, read as the reverse complement.
GGGAATCTTGTTGAATTTCTTTTCGAAATGACCAATTTCGCAGCCGCTCGAAACGCAAGGGTGATAAGGCCGCGCAACGGAGAAGTAAAACCGAACCGCTGGTGGCTTCATTCCACCGGGTACCTAAGACACCTAATTCCCGTTCATTCCGCCGCGTATACCCGCAGCATTATCTACGGCTCGGTCCACAGCGATTCGCGTAAGCCCTTAAGTCCGCGTTGGCGGTGGCTGGCATTAATTCGCAGTTCGAAAGGAGCGCGTTAGCCGGCACGATCGAACGTCTGTATGCACGGCCGTACGTGCAACGATATTTCGCCACTCTGGGCTATTTGCGGTGCACGCGCATCGCCTTCGTCTTGGTCCGAGGGTTAATAGACATGTCCCCTTACCGACGATGTTCATGGTGGCGTAGACGATGGCCGTGTGAAAGGATGGGGCGTCCGCGGACACCTCGCAGCTGTACATCCCGGCCGCGTCCAACTCCAGATTCATGAGGACGACCTGGGTCGCGTTGCTCTCGCCTTTCTGCAACAGAATAGCGTCATTGGTTCAAGGAACTATATACTACAGGGGCTTCCCTTATCACGGCCGGAGTTTCTTGAATTTTATCTCCTAAGGGGTTTTTCGAGCTTTCGGTTTAGTGGCTGCATCCTTGCGGCGCCAGGGAAGGTACGAACGTGGCACCGTTGGTTTCTTTGTGTCGAAAAAGGTTTAACGGAGTTAGCGTAATTCTTCTTTTAAACTGATTTTTTCATCGTCGCTGTATCGGTTTAATTAATCTTTCAGCTTGAAGCCCCGCATTTTCTCCAATGTAACTTTTCGCCAGGATGTCCTGCAACGAAGCATTTGCTATGAATGGGGAATTCGGAATCCCCTCAAATAACTGGTTACGCGTCGGGCGCGAGCTAGGTAAAAATTGCTACTTCGTGGGAGAGTCGTTTCCATATTTAATCTATTTGGCGACTGATTTGCGCCGGTGCTATCCGCCGGCATATTCCGCGGCCGTACTACTTCCCGTGCCTTGTTTCCAGTTTTACGGAGGCGCCAATCCGAATGTCGCAATCGACTAATACGAGCGGAACAATCTTAATTTATCTTATTCTTTAGCGCGAATCCAGGGTTTCCGGATCGACCGATAGATTCGCAGGAATCGTGCAGCGAGACGAATGCGCGAGTACGACGAGACTTGCATGAAAGAAATAACAATTATTTGAATACTCGATGCGCACGAAACTGATAACAATGCAAGCTAGAAATCATTCGAAAAATCGACCGACTCTATTCTAGTACACCCGACGAATGAAAAAAAGGCGAGATCCATTCGATCGTCGCCGATTCTAATCTATCTACAATTTCCGCCCTCCTCGCGCACAAAAGAACCGCGCACGCTAGATTCTATTTATAAGCATTCATTGAATCAACCCGATACAAAGAACGTTCGTCGCGCACATCCAAGCGTCTTCGGTCACAATCAACGGCGGTCGACGGCCAACAATTTATGACTTCGCCGGTCTCCGTGCAACTGACCCTGGCCACCTATGAAAATACGAAAAACCGTCGAAAAACGAGGAAAGGAGGACGGAGAAAAGGGGAACGGCGAGGAACAACCGCGGATGAATCGATCAATCGGCCGGAAGGCAAAGGCCAGCGGTCGACTCGTCGCATTGTTTCGTCGCCCGGCAAATGACGAGTCGCGAGCGTGGTCCAACGCTGGAAGACGAGCCGACGGGTCAGAAACGCGCCTCCTCGCGATATCGATTTGCGATACGCTCGGTGTCACTCGTCGTGACGATGCTCGCGTACCGCACGCCGGCTTTTCGCGCAGTTCACGACCCGACATTACGACCCGTAACGACTCGCTTCGTCGAGGCGAATCTCGCGAATCGCGCCACGGCGATTTGTAACGCGCGTAGGCTCGTGCTCGCGGCGACGAAACCTCCTCGCGCTAAATAGCGCAGGGCTGGATAAAGGGGGGGAAAAAGGAAGCAACCGGCGGTTGATTCCTCGTTGTTCATGACCCGAGCGAAAATGTAGAATTTCGTGGAGGACACTTGTCGTGGAGTTCTCCGCAAGAGTTTCTGAAACGATTATGCGGGGTGTGGGGTGTTAGGTTGTTTGATTAGCGAAAGTGCCGTTGGTTTGCGAATAGCTGTACGCACGTGTTGCGAAATTGTAACCGGAGGGGGCTGAAACGATATTCGATTTAATGGTTCCGAATGACAAACTGTTTGTAGAGGGCTGACGGGTGGGAAGATTTAATTTCGCCGTGGTATTATTTAATTCCGGGGAATGTTACTTCGGTAATACTGTCTTGCCACGAGGTAAATAGATTAAATAAAGTTTGCGATATGATCCTGTTACTGCTCGGTGCCAACTGTATTATTCATATCGCCTCGCCGGTGAAATATTCAAAATGCTATCTTTCTTGGCCGCTGGAATAGCAGTTAATCAATTTCGTTGGATTAAATAGAGGTTGACATTTCCGTCTGATAAAAACCGCGGAAAATTGTATGAATTCCGGCAGATATAAGCACGATCGACGGTATTTCAGCAGTGTTTGACCAGTCGCGCGAATGCTCTGTCAATTCGTTAAATATTTAAAATATCGGAATTATCTGTCGCTTATTAATGCACGAGGTATCCACAATTTTTAATGATTCTGTTGTGAATCGATAGCTGTGTCGATCGCGGTACCCGCGTACACTTCTTTGTGGCAAACTTTATTTTCCGCTAATAACCGCTTGCGGGCTAATTAAAATCACCTGTACTCGGGCTCGCGAAAACACAGGTTCTCAGCTACGAATCCGTTGAAACAGAATTTTTAATATTTTTTAAAACACCAGCGGCCGCTGGTTCATCAGGAATTGAAAGGGTGATCAAAGCGACATTGAGGCTTAATTCGATCAATTTCGCAGGTAAAAACGTGTTTCCCAGGATCTCCGAAAAACCGAAATCCAATCGGTGTTTCGCAGATGGATCTGCCGCTGAATAAGGCGGCCAGAGACGTCGGAAGAGGGGGAAAAAAAAAATATAGCCCGACGGGATTAAAATTCGGCCGGTACGATTATGAGACCGCGGTCATTGCCATTAAACCATTATTCCCCTCGAAAGGAAGTTCCAGCACGCCGTTGCCGCCTAATACATTACCGTATAAAACACCCTCTTTATTGCCCAGCATCCTAAACTATTGAACCGACCAGCCAAGCGCTGACTAATCCCCGATTTACCAGCAATACTTTCACCAAATTAACAACTAGCAAGTATCACTTCCCACGTTTCGGTAATGGTATACGAATGCACGTTTCAGCAATTCCGCCGATACCATTACGCCTGTCGTCCCCAAAAATGACACCCCTCCTTAATAATATTCCTCCCCTAAGCATAAGAATTCTCGTTTCGCCCTACAAAATTAACGCACCGCCCATGTTCTACCGCCACAACGAGCAGACGCAACAATAATCGATTCTATGAAAGTCCACCTTCAGTGAAAAGAAAGTTTCAAACGCGTATATCTCCCAACGAATCGACGATGTTCCCTTACCGCAGTTCCCTCATTAAGAAGACCGACGACAGAGAAGTTTCCGCGAGAAGGGGCGACGTCTTCGAGTCGTATTTTAAAACGATTCGGTTATTGTTCCGATACGAGTACCCCCGGGCCGCGATAAATCCACGAATACTCGCGTCGTTCCACCTACCCGGCGGCGTTTGTTTGTTTTTTTTTTCTCCCTTTCGTTCTTCGTCTCGACGATCGTGAAAGGAGGGAGGTTCGGTTAGGGGGCGGCAGGGTTTCGATGCTCACCTTCACCGTCAAGTTCCCGATGGGGAAAGTCTTGACGACCGGGGTCTCGTTCGGGGCATAGCGATAAAACTCTCGACCCCCTTTGTACCACTTGACGGCGTATAAAGGATCTCCCTCGGTGTCGTACCAGCAGTTCAGTATCGCCGAGTCACCTTTCTTCACGGCCGTCGGTATCTGGATGCGCACCTCCCGCAAACCGGAGCAAATTCCTGCAACAGAACGTTGGACGGTGTATATATACGTGTCATTTGTGTTTGATATTTGTACGTGCACGGCGGACGACGCCGTGTCGTGCACTCTTTCGCGCGGGATCGATTCTAGAAGGTGTCGGCCGACCCTCCCTCAAGTAGGAATTAATGAGCTCGAGGCGGGTTCCGGTTGGGGTTGGCATTCTCGAAACTTTCTTCGACGAACGAAAAAGGAGGGGGACTGTGGCACTGGCTGCCGTTGGAAATTGGCAGCGGTAGAAACCGCGTTTGGGTACGAGTTTCATCATTGAATTACACCATTCAGGCGCGGCTAATTTATTTCCAAGCGGGCGCGGCTGTACGGGCACTTACCTTCTTCGTGCATCATTTGTACGGAGTGAGCCACGATTCTTGTGATTTTTCTACTTTCTTACAAGCCGGTCGTAACGTACATTCGCGGTTGATTTTTCCTTCTGTTTACCGCAATTGCAAGCACGCGCAATACCCGCGGTGTATCCTTGGAGAGTGGAATGTCAAGTGGTTACAACCGGCTAGCTTGAAACGTGGATTCGTAAAGAGAGGTCTTTTTTAATCAGATTACACGATAGAAGGGTTGCCGTTTGCGTTGCTCGCGTGGCCGCAATTATGTGAATGCACTCGTCCCGCATTCTTCGAGTCACTTTCGTTTCTCTGGGAATAATTGCGATTTCCGTGGCGATGCTTCTTAATAATGAGAATTCCGATGCGAGTATCTCATTTAGAAAAATGCCCGTCACGTTGCGGAGAGCCTGCGTTTTTTCAACGTCCCGTGGAACTACGCGCACTGGTCAACGGAAAGTTCGAGCTTTCCTCGCAGAGAACTTATCGAACACAAATATTCGCGAGCGTCGTAATCGGAGGAGGGAAAATTTAATTCGAACGTTACATCACACCGGCAATAAAGTTTTCGTTGGAAAGGCATGAAAAACGGTTTACCCGATAGACAATTTCTATTGCGCTGTTCTGCTTTCGCCTATTATGCCGAAGATAGGTCGGTAAATGCTGCAATAAAGGCCGGCATAACGATAATCGTGGTCCAGAGGATCATAGAGGAGCAAGAGCAGCGTTCCGTGTGCAACACTAAAGGAAGATCGATGTTTGCCATCAGTGGAAATAGCGAAAGGGTTTGAGGCACTTCAATCGACCTGTCCGGAACAGATTCACCACTTTGAATGCAGTTTAAAGCACAACAGAGAAATGCCGCATGAACCGAGCGAAATGAATTTCGCTGATTACGAACGACGAGGCTTAATATCGTCTAACGATTAGCTAGTTAGATGGAAACTTTGAACGAAATTTTCAGCTGTCGAAAAACTGCAATCTAAGATAATTCCCAAGTAATTCGCCCGATTGAATTTCTTTGTCGGCAATCTTCGATATTTCTGCTTTCTCTGTATTATCACACGAACGTAATACACTTCCAGCCGAACAAATTAACCGTGTCACAGTTTAATATGAAAGCTTTAATCGTGTCTCTGCACAATTATCCCGAACGAACGTAATATCGGCAGGACATATTTTTAAAGAACCGGTTAGTCACCTCGGCTGACTCTCGTATAATTTAACTGTCCCCCTATAAGAGGGTGTTTCCACTAAATCCAGCGGCAAGGAAACGTTATAGCCGCGGGGCCATCGATTTCAACTAAATTTTGTCTAGTATGTAGAATCTAGAGCGAAACTGGGCAAATCTAGACCGTGGCCATATCCATACGTCCGTATGAATATGCATTATTTACGAACACATCCGATATTAAAGTTTCGATAAACCAAGATTCAGCTTGATTGTCCAAGGATTCAATCAGAATTTCCCGTCTTACGTGTTCGACGAACTCGAATCAATATCACCGACGTCGCTTTTACCGTGCAACAATTATTTCTCGCTTCCCTGCAGCGATCGGACCGCTATTTCCTTCTCCGCGCCCGTTAAAATCAATTCGGCGGCACAAATATTGCCGTTTCAAAAAAAAGACGTACGTCTCGCGGCAAGAAGCATATCGAGACATGAAAAGAATAGCTCCATTAATCCAATCGAACGCAGCCCACAGGTGTCCGCGGACGTCCCAATTTGCCCTACAAAAGCGGTCGATTCTCGGCACGGTACGCTACAATAACAGCCCCGGTTACCGGCTCGTTCCAATTCCACCCTCGATTCAAGGAAATCAAAAGAAAGCTACGACGGTACTGGGGTAGGGGCGCGGCGAGGGTCGGCAAGGGGGCAGGAAGAATAGAAGAATAGAAAGAAGAATGAAAAACAGTTGAAGGAGTCGGAACGGGATCGAGGAGCGGAACATCGAATCGAGGTGAATGCGCGGGCCTCGGGAAAATTAGGTTGTTAAGATTTAATCGGACGCAGAGGCATTTCAAACGACCCGGTCGCGATAGCCGAGCGACGCCGCGCCGCGTCGCGGGGCGTCCAGATTTAAATTGCGCAAACTTCCCCCGGCCGCGATCCCGGTCGCCGTGGCACGCTGTCCGTACAAGATAGCGAGGATCGTTAAGATTTCCGCCGGATTCCGTATTCGCCGGAATTTCACTTGTGACTTCGTCCCGTCGTTTCGCCTTTGCCGCGGCCCCTTCCAGTAATTTAATCGTCGACGCGATTGCCCGCCCGGGTCTTGTTTAAAGAAAATTCTTAACGAACGCCTGAACCAGTTCCGCGAGCGCGAACGGGCCCGTTGACGTTTTCGGCGGAACGACGGCGAGGTATCCGGCGACGATTTTCGACGGAACTTTTCGGGTCGAATTTGGGGGGAGACGAAAGAGGCAGGCCGTTCGAGGTAATTGGATCACGTGTTTGAGGAAATGAGTTATATTGTTGGTATAACGGGGAATATTGCCGGGGCGTTTTTGGTGCACAAGGCTGTTCAACGTGGACGGTGAATTTGTTATTACGTCGGACGGTTTCGTACGGTGAACGGTTTAGTTAGAGGCTTCTAACGGGGAAATATTTCGTGCGAGCGACGGTAATAGTTAGTTGAGGGGTGAATTTTAATTTCGCGCGCGCAAACCCGTTTCGCAAATGGCATACTGTCCGCGGCATAATTAAGAACCGTCTCGTCGGATTTAGCGACGGGAACTTCCTTTCCTCTGTTACCCGCGGGCACCAGTAACCGAACAGAGACTTATTAGTTTCCAAGAATTAAGAGTGTAATTAAATTCGCCGTTCGCTTTGTCGCCTGTCGCGGCACGGAATGTATTCTTTATGAGCTACCGGTTGACGAAATTCGATCGTTCCTCCCTTAAATTGTACGCACGACAGAAGAAACGAAAATTGACTGCCACCCCATTTTGTCACGACACCGACACGTATGTGGATCTACGGACACGCGCGTTCAATTCAAACGCGACAATGAAAGCCAATCCGTTTACACCCGTTCGGATTGTAAACGAATAGCAAACCGAATTAACACTGTACACGTGTGACTAATGACGTACTAAATCGAGTCATCGGCTCCTGTCGTCTCGGTAAGAAGCACCCCATTCATCCGGGCAAAACCAGTCATTGATATCACTTTATCGCGCGGTATCCAAAGAACCGGACTCAAAGCGTTCGCCTTACCAAATGGAAACTTCTCCATTAGTCATGCCCGCCAGGAAATAGTCGCACTAAGAACGGGTATTTTTAAAACGAAACCGGACTTCAGCTGCGAACTGTAATGATTGCGAACGAATGCTCGTGCATTAACGACACGTGCACACGTTGATTCCATCGCGAACTAAGATCGAACGAAAACAAAGTTTTAAATCGTTTCACTCCGAACGCAATACCCATAATATATACTCACTAAAGCAACCCCTAGCAACCCCTAAGCTGTGCACCAGAGAGAATATCAAAGCTCGAAAAGGAAAGCCACGATTCTTCACTGAAGAAGATTCCTTCGCATCATCGATTCACCTTCACCTAGACGGTCGTAATTTAATCGCCGATGCAATTTGCGGCGCGGTGTCCCGGTCGTTTAAGAAAACCTAGGCGAATCCATTATCGGCACGGTGACGATTAAATCCCCAAGACCGACGGTGCCCGCGTGCTCGACGATAACATTTCCAGTCGAAACGCGCGGCGCTCTTGGTTGCGCCGCGACAAGATTTTCCCCACGGGGCTTCTCTGCCGATTGTCGGGATGATAAACGGCAAGGAAAATTAGCGGGATCACGCGGATCGTGTCGCGAGGATCACGTTCACGCCAGTCTGGCGTCTTAGCGACAACGACGACGAGTCGGGGACCGCGTCGCGGCAAATCCCGTCCGTTTTGTTAAACCCCGAACAAAACAGCTCGAATTCTAAAGGAATTAAACGCGACGACGCCCCGCGGCTTCTCCCGCGATCTAAACGGGCGCGTATCCGTTGGCTTTCCGTTTCCCTTCTCGCCGCGGCGGACAATATTTTCTTAGCCAACCGGACAGCTCGCCAAGTATCGTCGGTTGCGCAAGAAGCATCTCGCCGGACGAGTCTGAATAAATCGGGTCGCTTGCTCCACGGAAGAATTGCTCCCCGCGGTTCGCGACCGGCGAGCCATTCAGTTTGGACGGCTTGGCATCGCGACGCCGGGGACACCGCGTGAAAGATGACAATCGTCGTGACTCGTTAACCTCGGTTACGAAGGAGGGGGCTAAAAGAACATCGACGAGGAGAAAGAAACTGTATATGGCACGGTGGGAGAAGAGGAAGGGAGGATGGGCGCGGGGGTTGGGCGAGTAAGTAGAAAGAAAGGAACGTGCGTCAAGGGGGTAGGTTCGGGGCAAGAACAGAACCGCGGCGAATAAAGGGACATGTCGGGGACAAAGTTGTGACACGCTTCCGCGGCCCGAAGTTGCATTTTTCATGCGACCGCGTCGGTGCACGTGTATCGGGGGAGATTCTCTGAGATATGATTAAAAAGGAAAATTGCACAAGGACGAGGGGTAGGGGGGGCGGCGGAGAAAGACACAGCGCGAACAGGGAGCGGAAAGAGCGACCGGTGGAAAAAAAGGACCAAGGAGAACGACCCGAGCGGCGATGCGGCGGGTTTAGGGGATGAAAAACAACGAAGAACGAGGATGGAGAGAGTTGTACCGGTTGTCGATGGGATCGGTGCAACGGAATCGACGCCGCGGGATCGTATTTCACGTCCTCGATCGGCGAAGGGGATGCTCTCGCCGGCAGTAGATGCCCGACGCGCGGCGAGATTTCTCGTTCATGGACGCGGCTAGGACTCGTAAAGCCGACGGATACGGTTCGATTAGCCGTGGCGCCGATACGGTTTTTCCGCGTCGAGCTTCCTTCGACGGCGGGGGTGTTGAAACGACGTCCGGCGGGGTGAAACAGGCGGACGTGAAAAAAACGAGGAGCCCGATGAAGTGGCAATGAAATAAGCCGACGACGAACGAGGCGAGTGGTGGCCGATGGAGAACCAGGCCAAACGAATGCACAGGGTTTGCGATTTGTTGTAGCGTGTTGAAACGAGAGTGCGAGGGAGAGAGAGACGGAATGAGAATGACCGTAACGTTCAGCCTGGGACCGTTGATGTTCGTTCGGGCAGCGTTAACGCAATTATCCATTGACACAATTATTCGTCAAATTCATTAAATTTCTATCACGGGAACGGCTGTCCGGTCGTTTTGTCGGGGCAGTGACCCCTTCGAGAAACATCTCGCCGACACGAGCCACCCCTCGACGAGTTCAATGCACCGATGGATAAGAATCGTCTCTATTCCCGTTTTCTCGCATCTCGTTTCGCGTCCCCCATCTTCGTCTTCTCCGTTCGACGATCCGCCCCTTCCCTTCGAGCGTCTCTCGTCTGGTGTTCCTTGGCACTGTCCATCTCTGTTTTTTTCTCCCCCTTCGACCCCCTTCGCTGATTTTTCGATTCCCGTCCGCGCGCCAGTGCGATATCATTTTGCTCCGTGTCGGTCGATATCTTTGCTTGTCGACGGTACGTTCGCCGATTGAGCCGTTCGATTCGCGTTCGACGGGCAAATAGTTGCGAGAACAAATATTTTAAACCGCGCGGCGACGATTTCACCGCTGTCCCTCGCCTCTTTCGACTGTATCGTCAAAAACGATCGCGATATCTGACTTTTATCCGCAATTTCGCCTCCCTACTCGTTCTCCCCCGACAATTTCTTTCTCCTATGGAATCATCCCGTCCCGTGTATTGTCGCACGTATACAGATATAAGCGCGTGCCCGTTTTTTCGTGCACTATTTTTTTTTTTTTCGTTTCGTTCATGTGGCGATCTCTTTTTTTCTCTTTCCTTTTCCCCGAACAAAGGGATGATCGATATACATGGTCACGACACGTGAAGCGCGGTGCAATTACAAATTTTCACGGAAGCGTCGATACTCGATGAATCTCTCTCTCTCCCTCTCTCTCCCTCCCTTATTCTCTCGCTCTTTCTCTGTTTCTCCCTCGTGCTCGCGTCGCTGCAGCTTGATTTCATGCGCTCATTTTTAATTGAACCCCGTGGGGACCCGTTGGAATCCGATTCTCCACGGTCCCATCGAAATTTCAGGTACGCATCCTTCCCCGTTAGACACCGCGTAGGCCAGCCGTCCCCCTTGTCATCCAATACCAATGTATTCAAACGCGTCCGCGTGCACCGGAGAGAAGATCCCCGATATCGCTCCCGATGAAACGGCTGTCGCGACAACGGAAAGGGGCAGCGTGTTACGGGCCCCCTCAAAGAACCGGCCGCGCGTTGTTCGCCCCAAAACAACGTCGCGTCGGTGGTGCACGAAATCGTGCTCAAAATTCATGCCTCCGATCTCATCCGCGACGCCGTGTCCCGTCCAGCCTTCGTTGTGCATCGATATCGCCGGCCCATCAAAGCGGCGACCACCAACGAAACCGAGAAACCGTCGACAACGATTCACCCTTGTCAAGCGTGCTCGACGTCGACCCGTCCTGTCCCTCCGGATCGCACAGAAACGAACCACGCATTAAAGTTTCAATCCCCCTTGCTCCAAGAACCCACCAGCGTCTTGACGGCGAGCGCAAGGAGTCTAATCCATACAGGACGCGACACGTCGGGGCAACGGCCCGCGACAGAGGTCGAGGTACGCGAATCAGACGGCTGAGAACTGACCTGACCGTACCGGCGCGCAATTAACCAACGAATGCTCCTATCGAGCAAAGAAACGAAAAAACAAACAAACCATACCGCAATCTCGCGCGACACTCACCCACGACGTGAACCAGCAACAGGATTTTCAGTTCCATCGAAGCTCCTCCAGTCCGCACTTCGTTCGTCGAGTACACGCGTCCCTTACTCCTGCGACGATCCGTCGTTCCTGCGACAATCGCGTCGCGATTCTCTGTGATCGTAACGCGGCCGGCGCGACGCGTCTCTTCGCATGTTCGCCTTTCCAGCGCGTGTTCTCCTTCCTCTGCGTGTTGCCGTGCGTGTCCGCGCCGTCACCGTTTCTACCACTGTCGATTCGAGTGGTCGAGCCGCTACGCAACGACGGCAACAACGGCCAACAACGACGTCCGGCTACGGCGAGGACCCCTTACATAACAGCGACGTCCCACGACCGACGGTAAACGAGGACCGATCCGCGTAGTACCGGAGCGTGATGTGCACCGCGACGAGAACAACCCCCTGCGATGTGTGTGCCCGGTCTGCGGAGCCGGGATGTTCTGTCGGTGCTCCCCCGTAGCCTGGCGTTTCGCGCAGAATCAATTTCCTTGCAAAACGACGCCGAGTAGCGGCGCAAGCGCCCGTTGACCGATCTCGCGTCTCCTCCACCTTGTCGTCTTTCGCCGTGGCGGGGGCCCGCCGAGAGAGGATCGTTTGCGTGTGCCTGTAAGCCGGAGACTGTGTCAGTAAAATCTGGCCCACCGATAGATGCCAAGCAACCCCGAGCCGATAGGCCAATCCCCCACCCACGCTTTGACCAACCCCTCCTCCACGTCCGCTCTTCGTCCTCGTCCGTCCCGTGCCACCCCGTACACGCGACCTCCCCACCCCCCCGGAATCTCTTCGTCTGGCTGCTTGTTGGCGCGTAGTCGCACAGGACGAACGCGACCCTTGTATCGCGGAACGCTAAGCTCGTAGCCGGCGCGCTTCCTTCTTCTCGACACGGGGATGCATCCTTGCCCTTTGTGCACGCTTCTATTGTTCTCGGCAGCTACCACGGCCCACCGATGCCGGCAATTCCTTTGCCGGTGCCGCGGCACACATTGAGAGAGGGGCCAGGGGGATAGGGAAGATAGAGGAAGCTCGTCGAGGATTCTGTCAGCACGGATGCCTGACAATGCTTTCTCTGGCTCGCGGACGATTCGAAGTTGCGACTCGTCTCGGCACGGCCGAGTCCCTCGGATCGGGGACCGTCGATGATTATCCGGCCGGGTTCAACTTGCTTGTCCCGGTGAAGTAGCCGAAGGGGGATCGTTGTTCTTTAAATATAAATTTCGTTACGCAACACCTGTTGGCCGTCGGTCGGCCCTCGCGAACGAATCACCGTCTTCGTGGTCGGCAGGGTGACGCGACGGTGAACTTTTGCCAGAGACGGTGCCCGAAATACCTCGTTCCTCGGGGAAGAAGCTTGCGGGAAGTATGTAAAATTTTGCTGCAACGGCGTCGCGGAATATTGTTGCGAATTTTAATTTCGTTTCGTCCAGAGTTCGCGCAAGTGCCGCGAACGCTTCTCTCTTTCCATTATTCGGCGAAAGAGTCAATTACGCGACGTCGTTCGAGAACAGCATTGAGAAAATCGACGCGCCGATCGAGGGAGGAACTAAGCGAAGAATTGAAGCGCAATACCACAGTGCTTCACGCGGATCCCATTTCCTGTTAATACGTGGCTAGAAAATATACACCGAATGGATTTCCGTGATCCTCATTCTTTATCGCGGCGATGCCTCAGAATAATACTTTCGGCGAATTTGCCACCGGATACTGGTCCCGTCAACTTTCTGCCGGTGCTTCGTCACGGTTAAGTCGCGCGCGGATTCCGCATATTTCAATAACGTCCCCGTGAAATGATGGATTTGCTTAAGCAAGTGGCATAATGCGGTCCCCTCGGTCTCTTCGTTCCAAAACTCTCGCATTTTTGCCCGGCGATAGTCGAGCTCCGTTATTTCGCTCGCGTATGGAGATCGACGATGCACGCGATCCGCGACAACAGGTTTGGATGTCATTAAATAATGTTAAATGGCTTCAGAGTTGCTCGCGCGACGAGCAATATTTTCAACCGCTTTGTAGAGTACGTTCGAGCAGACACTTCGGCCGCCTGTATAATCTGAAACAACTGGAAAACCGTGGGGGAGGCCGTTTGTTTCACTCGTTTATCGGGCTGTTGCTGTCGCTGTTATTCGCGTCTTTCAAGTATGGAATTTCACCGCCGAGTTTCGGGTGGGAGGGGGGGGGGAGGATTTTAATTAACTAGTGCGCATTGCTCGGTCGAGGTATTATCCAACGATGGTACGTATTTACGGCGAAGGAAAAATATACGCGAATCAAGAGAAGTTCCATTCCACTTTGGACAATCCAAATAAGGATCTCTGAAGCTCGTTTCAATATTTTATTATTTTTTACACAACATTTAAACGCCACGAAAATATATTTCGGGAAGCTCTTCCCCGCACAATGTTAATCCAATATTCACTGAATTTTCCACCGTACCTTGCACAGTCTCGTCGACGTTCCGATCCACTCCGTCTTCCAACCGAACAAAACGGAATTCTAAGTCAAAAACGATGAACCGTTCCGCCGAGCCACTTCTTCCACCCCCGCGCGATCGTACACATTGTAAGACGTTCGAATTGAAAAGGGAAATTATTTTCGCGGAATCACCTTACACGCCCGACGTTTTGCCCTCTTTATCTCCTCCTCCATCTTCTACCTTTCCCCCATCCGAGGGGCCGCCAGTTTCTCCCGTTACACGTATTTATCAGCCGCACCATGAGCCAGCACGAATATTCCCCGGCGTTCCCCGGAAACCAATACCGTGGAAACTGCTCGCGTGCATACGCGAGTAAAATCTGGCCTACCGATACATTCCCGGCAACCCCTGCTCGGTCGACCCCTCCCCCGCGTTCCATGGGTACAAGCTACCCCTAACGCTGACGAGACGATAGCACCCCCTGCGTCGTGTCACGCAAAACTTTCACGCAGCCCGCTACACCCTTCCGCCCCATCCTCCGTTTTCTTTTCCGCGTTGTTGTCGCAAGGGCTCGCTCGAGGCCCTGTTTATCGTCGCGTTCCTTCGGTTTCCAGGGCACCATCTTGAAATTTCCGCGACATTTGCGAGCCGTCGAAAACGACGCCGTTCGCTCGAGCAGCGCGACTATAAAAGTTTCATCGTTATCGTCGACGCGGTTGCCGCGAGTTCCTGATCGGGAGCGTGGTCTCCAATTCGACCCTTCGTTCTCCCTTTCGCGCGTGTTTCCCGAGTGTAAGGACAAAAAAGAACAAAAAAATGGAAACGAAAGGAAGGATGAAAGCTCGGTATACTCCTGCGCGGCATAGAAACTCGTCGCCGGCACTTCCAATTTGCCGGGAAGCTGGCAACGTTTTTCAGAAGCTGCGTCAGGGCTTTTTTGAACCGATCACTTCCGGAGGGAGGAGTTCTGGAGTCTCGACGAATTCGTAGTTGCACGATTTTCTCGAGCTTCCGTGGACCCCGTATTTCCGCGTTACTGTACAGAGTTGACGGCACTTCGATTCCGAGCTCTCTTATCGATACCGTAGTAATCTACTGTTTAATAAGTATAATCGTTCTTATCTGCGAGTACCTGTTATCTGCCACGTTTTGCAACGTGTGCCCGTAACGTCACGCGAGGTACACTCCGATTGCACCGTTGCAAGGTTAAGACAGAAGCGGTGGAAGTTCTCGGCAAAATTTAGAATACTGTAAGACAGTACCCGTGCGCAAGATCGATGAATTTTCCGCACTTTTTCAAACACAGAGTGAGAGTTTCTGCGATCGTGTACTACGCCAGGTATCTGACGGCGGAACTCAATTCCACACGCCAAACAAAGATCCCAAAGTTCGCGGGAGAACGCTGAGTTCCGTTTCCCACGGCACCAACATCGTTGATTTTCCCCTCGTCACGGAAAAAGTTTTTTTTACAGTTCGAAGGAACTGTGTCAGGTTTTCCGCAACATCCACGAGCTTCGCGAAAGCTACGGCGACAAAACACGGTCCCACGGATTTCCGACTCCGTGCACGGTGCTCTCCTTTGAATCTCGCTGTGTAAAACGATATTTTACAATTTCTTAAATACTGCATTAGCCGCATTATGACACGCGTCGTGTTCCCGAGGATGCAGAAAAATTTGTTTTCGCGCGAAGGAAAGTGGTTTGAAAGAAAAATATTTCTTGGCGTCGAACTACCGTGGCACACGCGCCTAATAACGATAGCACCCGTTTATTTCGTTAAAAATGTCGTCGGTGGGTATTTACGATAATAACGGAACCCCTGGCATCGGTATAAAACTTGAGAACGATATTACGATATAATATTTCGGTAATAGGATCGACGATACTTTAATAAAATATTTGCGATAGCAAAATATGTTCGTTGGAATTATGGCGGCAAACCTGGCTTCCCGTTTTAAAATGAACTTTGATGCTCACATTAAAACGCGAAATTCTTTCATCATAATAATTTTATTGCAGAACGTTTCTCATAATTCCGTGAAACTGAGTCGGGTTTTATGTGACGAGGTCGCAATCTTTGCCAAAGGTAGTATAGCGGAACTCGTTTCCCATACGGAATGAACTTTGACTGTTATAACTATAACGGTGCGTGGCGTACCACGTTTACGGTATTTTTGTTGTTGCGAATTTTTAATATTCGCTAGTGACTATCACGGCATTTTTACGATAGATGAGCAACTTTGAAATCAACATAAGTCACGGAATAAACCTGACCCGCGGGGCGGGGATTTAACGTTTACGGTGGAACCGCAGCGTGGTTCGTTCTATTATACATAATAATTTTCCTCATAAGTTTTTCCAATACTTTGAAAGAATCGCGGCCGAAATTTTATGGCGGGGAAATATAAAACTTGCGGAATATATAAAACAAAACTTATTTGTCATACGAAATGGATGTCTATAATGGAACGCAATATTCTGCATTTATAATACCAGTATCGCGTCCATATTTCAGAGCTTTTAACGAATTTCATTCGTGAATTATCATTCATTCTATGACAGTAGTTTAATCAGTAAAAATATGGGGCAAACAATACTCTCGCGTCGCACATTAGATTTCAATATTTATGACACCTTTCGCTTATTTAAAAGAGTACGTTATTACTCCCGCGACAGCGCTATCCAAGCAACCACCGATAAAAATTCATTCGTTGCGTGGCAAAATTTTTCGTTGCTTTTCGTAGAGTGCTGAGTTCTCCTTTCAATGCATCCTTTATCTCTACCCTTCCGATTTGTCCCACAAATTGCGCAATGAGTTCCATATATTAATTCTATGGAACTCGCCAACAATATAATGGAAACATTTATTCCATACAAAAAAAACCACGTCATTCTCGACAATGTACAGCGTTCATTTCTTTACCTCGCCTATATACCCAAAAATCCTTAGCACGATGATATGAAAAAATCGTCCATGTTTGAAGGAATAAAATTCTTTCGCAATAAATAAAAAAAACAACAAAAGAACTCCAATATTCTAGCCGCTACGTGACTTTCCAATTTCAACGTACCATTCCGTCTATAAATTCTCGATCTATCCAACAAATGATATCACTGTTCCCCGTACTTGTCTTACCAGGCACGCGAAAGACGTAACTATAAAACTCGTTTGTCGCGCGAAATGAACAGTGACGTTCATGGTACGCACAGTACAGGACGATGATGTCGTCGCTGGCTTGGCCGTGTCTCTGAGAATTTTCTTCACTTTCAAGGAACTGTGCAGAGCTTTCCGCGACGTCTCCGTGCCCACGTCAATGAGACAGCAGCAGCAGCAGCAACAACAACAACAACAACAACTAAACTCGTTTCGGACGCGGAACGAAACCACTGACTTGCTGATAGCGGAGAACGTGGAACGAGAGTCGACGTCGCGAATAAGATTTCACCTGAAATTGCCACGTGCACGTGGAACTGCGTTCGTGCACCGTTGTTTCGAGGGGCGGTGATATTCGGAAAGGGGAGCTTCGATCGACAGTTTCCTTACGCGTAACCCTTTCCACGGGGCGTTACAAGGAATGTCAATGCTTGGACGGATTCGGGACGATTGTTATTCTCGTTACGCGGACGACGAAGCGAAAGAAGGAGCGAGGCTCGTAGAGGAAATTCGAACTAATTTGCGTGCAGGATTCTCTAGATTCGCAGGATTGCTAACTTGTATAAATGGTAAAGCAGTTTCTGTGCACGATGCACGCGTGTACGTGCACGAAGGTGACAAAAGTGCTTAAAGTTGCACAGTGCCGGGCGAGGCAGAATTTTCGAGAGTTGAAAAGAAGTGTCTTCGGCGTTGGAGTTTAAAAAGAACTCCCTAAGCACGGAAATTTCAGCGAAAAAAGCTGGTGAAAACTTTAAGGGAAACGTCTGCAGCATAACTGTATCAATTGCGTGTATATGTACGCTTCTTACTCGCAACGTCCTTTTTTTTTCCTTTCTTTTTCTTTTGATGCAATTTACTTCCTGTTCTACATGCAAAGATTGTATAGAGCGACTTGTAAGCTAGAATTTTAATTGTGCACGGAACAAACGATCAGAAGTCCCTGACACGCGAAAAAATTTCTCTCATTACGGTCGGAGGGGCCACGTCGAGCTTAATTAACAAACGCAGCAACAACTTGCGACTGCGTTTCATTTGTACTACTCGCGCGGATTAGGCGGCGATGGCTCTAAAGGAAGTGTTACTGCGCCCGTTTTAATTAGATTAGACGGCGCATATATCTCTCGTTCAAATAGAAAAACGTCCCAACGTTCGTGCGAGTCGTCCGGGGCGACGTTTTGTCTCAAAGAGAACAATAATAATTATCGTTCGGCGTTGAGCGTAATATATAGGACGCAGTCCGATTTCAGATCGCCGTCGCTTCGATTGAACGAAACTTTCGGTTACATTTCGAGCAGTTTTTTCCGGCTACGAAGTCGGAGCTCGATGCAAAACTTCCACGACTTCCAGGCTTTGTTGCTGCCGCCGCCCTTATCCTTTCCATCACCCATCGCCGCGCCGTATTCGCCGCTTTTTCCCTCTTTGCCAGTTTTTCCATTATCCGGTTTTATCTGTAACCCTGGTGCGCTTCTTCGGGCGGGCAGCTGAACCGCGTTAGAAACGAAACGACCGGTACGGGGGAACGGTTGCAGGGCTGAGATATTACCGGATCGACCACTTAGAAAGCGGTCAGATTTCAGTAGAGGAAATACTTGACGCGGCAACGGAGAATGGATAAGGTATACAAATACTTCTTGCGCCGAATGAGAAATATAAATATGAATGGAATAATCGCGAATACACCGAATGTCTAATACACTTCGAGTCGGGTTAAATAAAATCGAAGTTATCGCTTCGATCGCGATCGTCGACTTTGTGAAACGGAATCAGCGTTGATTAACGAGCAAGTTTCTATCTGTCGACGCGATAGGGCAAAAGTATAATTGGAATGACGAGTCCGTGCGCTTAACTGTCCTCTTCGGTGACGTTCAGGCATGGCCTCGAGCAACCCCACGTCTGTGTGTACCCTGTCTCGTCGCTGTCATCTAAACGGAAAAGGGGGGAAATAACGAGGGACGAGGGTCTTTGTTTGGGGCCTCGAAAATGTGATTGTTCAAGCCGCGGCGTCGGCTAATCCGGTATCGCAGTGCGGACGGGACGGCGCGCGTATTATTTAACTGAAGCGGATCCGAATTTATTCATTTAGGCCCTCGAGCAACTCGCCCGGCTGAAACGCTGATTCGGAATTGCTTCCTCGCGTCTAATGGATTTTACCAATTTTATAGAACATTATGGCACAGAGTGGGACTCGTTGTTCGCGATCGTTTTGTTCTCGTAAACTGTAGCCGTGCTGTTCGTCTAGAATAAATATTTGAGGAGCCGACGGAGGCATTTGTATTACAATATTTGTATTCTTACTGTATTGCTGTCGGAGTGCTCTCGTGCACGCGGCGAAATAATCCTACGATCTCGTTTAAAGGTCCGCCAAACATCCGGAGATACCGAAATATTTAAATGCGAGGGGAAGCTCGATATTTTTATAAACGGAGAACAGGGTAAAAGGTTTCCGTCACAAGACGGACTGCAGGAACGATCCTCGAACCCCGGAGAGGGAACCTCGGTGCAAGTCGCAACCATTGCCGTTATCCGCCACGTCCGCAATTCACAATTTCAACCGCGAATAGTATAAAAGTAAAGTCCAATTCCGCGGAACCGCCGCGGCTGTTGGATCGTGTCCGTTTATGCGAGGCACGTTGGCCCTTTACCCGATCAAAAAGTAAGATCCATCGTCGTGGTCGTGGCACAGGCAGGTAACGCGTCCGCCCTCGCCCCTCTCGTTTCTGTCTCTGCCGTTTTCTCACCCCCCCCCGCACCCACCCCGTTTATTAAATTGATCGCCGCCCGACGCGGAATAAAATTAACCGCGGTGCATCGTGATTAAAGTTGCCCCGGTAAATCAACGAACGTCCTGATCCGCGAAAGGAGTAGAAAGGAAAGGATCCCGGTGTTTCCCGGCCGGGGGAAGAGTATCGAGGTCCCGCGATTGTTTCGACGGGGGTCGAGCGTTGCGAATATAGGAAACTTCGGATGCATCGATGTCGTCTGTAATTTACGTGCAATGCGAAAACTTCTGCAGCCACCGTTATTTCCACCCTTCCTTCCACCACCGCAGTCACCCTCTATCTCGCAGCTTCTCCCTCTACCGTTCCATTTCCCCTGTGCTCTTATTCTCCGCTTGCCTGCTTTCAGCCTCTCCCGTTGCTCAGTTCCACGGGGAGAGAGTCAAAACGAGAGAGTAAGAGAGAGAAAGGGGGAGAAAGAGAGAAAGATAAAGAGAACGGCACGTCGAAGAGAGGCAGAGGGGCGAATGAAACGGGCGGATGACGTGTTTCTATATATTAAGATCTTGAAAATGTGATTGCTTAAACGGATCCCTTCTTCGTTTTCTCTGTCTCCCTTCCACCCCGTGGATCGCCACCCCGTGCACCGTCGATAAGTCGACGAAAAACGTTCAACCACTTATTGTGGTTTGCACGTCTCCCATACGATCCCGTGATCGTTGGCTGGCCAAAGATGTCCCCTTAATGAAATGAAGCCAGGAATGAAAGGGGCGCACTGCAGCGTGAATAAGCGCACTTGCGCCAGCCTCGGGAAGAATATTCGCGGTAATTGCGTTCCGGAAGCGACGGGGTGCAACCGCGATTCAGCCGATCCGCGTATTTAAAAACAGCTTTGCCTCGACTTCTGTAATTACGGGCGACCGTTTCACCGCGGCTTCCGCGGGAATTTTTCAGCCTGTTCCCAACGGGAAGAACGCGGTCCGGGAAAACTGACGTGACATTTCGTTCTCGATTTAAACCTGACCGTCGCGCGTCGACGTTCGTTCGTCCGTTCAACGTTGGTGCACAATTCTCGCGCGAAATCGAAGCAGTGTTTGGCGAACGGCGAGATTGTCACCACCTGGAACTGTCCTCGGGCGGGTACGAGTGCCTACGCGACGATAAATCGCGAAATCTTCCACCCTTCTGTAAGCTGGATTATTCGGGCGATCTTGTGTCAATGTTTAAGATCCGCCGTGCAACAAAGTGTTTACAGAGTCCGAAGGAATTTCGCTTCCCCGTCGATGGGCGAGCGAACCGGATTCGAGTGTTCCTTCAAGTCGTCCTCGATCGTGGCGCCTGCGTGAGAACAGCGTTGCACATGCACACGACGTATCGCAGCCAAGGGGTGCATTATGTTGTAAATTGTCGGGCAGACGTTACTTACTTCACGCGCGGCGAAATGTCAGCAATTTTTCACTGATTACAGGCTGTTCTTAGGGGGCCGGCCTCGTGGCAATGTGTCGTCCATCAAGGCCGATAGAACGATCAATTTAATTGACCTACGGTGTACACGTGGCGACGTTCCCTTTGTGCCAGCCGAGATTTATGCGTTTCGAGAATTGCGCGCGGTCGAGTGAATAATTCGCCCCGGTCCACTCATTACCCATGCCCTGTGCCGGAGATTTTTCGACGCACAGCCTCGTTCGATATGCTGCGAAAGTTTGCGATTATTCCGAATCGTTGCTGACGGAGCGAAAATGAATTGGACAAAATTTCATACACTTTCGTCGCCTTTCGTAGAAAGATCGAGGGGGAATTGTTTCGTCGCTCGAAACCACCGCACAAATCGGGCGCATTGACTCTTCCAGAAACAGCCGTTCTTTCTCTCGCTCGAACTTTCGCGGGCGCAACAATACCAATGCGGACGGATCAATCTCCGTCCCGCACGGAAGTCGAGGAACCCGTAATATCGCTATAGACTAGCCGTTAAAGGGGAGTGATGCCGAGGAAATAAAAAAAAAGAGAAAAAAAAAAAGAAGAGGCAGAGGCCTCGTTATCTCGACGTTGCTCGCGAAACGTTTTAAACTACACGATCCCTCAACCGTGTAACGTCGCTTTTACGTTTCAATCGTGCTCGATAAATTCGCGGGGCCACATCGATCCTTCCGCGTATTGTCCAACACGCGAGCCAGCCATTTTCGCGGAATAGAGCAATCCTCGAAAATATTTCCCGTCCGTTCTCCTTCGTTTTCCGCGCCTCTGAATACCGTCGTCGTCGTCGTCGTCACTCTTTATCCTACGCCTCGTTATCGCCATCGCCAAAGGGATCCCCGGCCAGCGTCTTCTTTCTGATCAAAGGGTGGCGATGTGTAGAATGCAGGAGGTCGCGTTACATCGAGTATTAAGGGAAACAAGCACCGCGAAACGCAGTCCTTTGAACTTGGAAATGGGAGCACGGCCTTCTCAGCTGTGATAAAACGGCGAAGAAAGAGGCGACGCGCAGTTTACGTCTTGATTAACGCCGCGCGACCGTGATCAAAGCGTGATCAACAGTGGGAAACGAAGGGAAATGTGGAAGGAAAAACGACCAGGAGGAAAACGGGGGCCTCTATTTATTTCGACCGCGAACTGTGTCTCGCTACTGAAGGGACACATTCGAGGAACGAATTTTTGAGGAGGCTTCGAACAAAGTGGTTTGGAACATTGGCAAATTTTTTGTTTTATTTTCGTTTTGCAGGAAATACTGGCAATATTGGAATAAAATATTTCGGAAGGAAGTGAGGGAATGCGAGGGACAGGATCTTTTTATTATTATTATTATTATTATTATTATTATTATATCTGCTGAAGGTGTATATAAAGTACCGTGTCATTTCGTTTAAAGAATAGCAATATTTTATTTGGAGGATTACATTTAATATGTAACAAGTATTTAAATAAATTCGATAAGGAAAGACGGGCAATACGCGGTAGGATCGATTAAAACGTACCACCTTGTACAACTGTCGCAATGCGTAGAAGAGGCATGTATTATAAAAAGAAACACTCCAAAATACATGATACCAGGTAATCGACAACGATTAATTATGAAAAACAAATAGGTAGCACAGAGTGGCGGTGGCTTTCGAGATCGACATTTCCCGATGAAAACTACTTCGAGAAGTGCATACATGCCGCACGAGAAATGGACCTCACAAAGTTCTGTCAACCTTTAGATTTACTGACTGTAAGTGCTGATGTAGAACTGTCGCCTCCCTCGCACACACACACACACTCTCTCTCTCTCTCTCTCTCTTTCTCTTTCAATGGCGTAGTCGACGGCGCCCCCTAAAAAATGACCCACAGAGCTGCCCGATGAGATTTAAAAGCTACAAAAACCAACGAGGGCTGCCCCACTCGCGCGGAATTTATTTCGACTCTTCACTACTGGGCAAACCCCTGCTGCGACGCGTCTGCTACGATATCAATGCGACAAGCGGCCGTAATAAAAAAAACTCGGTCCCCTAATAAATAACAATTTTCACTTCGTTATATTATCCAGTCCCGTCGACCATTTATATTCCAATCATAATAAAAAGGGTGAGCGAGAAGAATGTACAATATGATACATCGCGCTAGCGCTGCTTCTAAAGCACAGAAAGAGCCTCGAAAGGAATTGTTCGAATTTCTCGTCCCCTTTCATTAGCCGCAAAGAACAAAAGTCCTCCGTCAACAGCTTACACCGTAGAAGGAATCTTTTCGCCAATGAGACATCGTATCGATTTCCCAACTGCGAACAATCGGTATAATCACATTTGCGGGCCGCTTCGCGACCTCGCGCAAAAATTCCACGGCGAAAAGAGAAGAGGCGAGCGCGGTAGAAATTTTCTCTTTCATCTTCCGTCGTTTATTATCGCCGGGCCATGTGCGTATCGCTATTTCCCTTTAGCATGTTCGCGGTGAAAATCTGATGGCAAAATCGTGGGTTTCGTCGCGATGGAAGAGTCAGTCTCGCAGTGAAAAATCATAAGGTTCTCTAAACATGGGAGACGAGGTGTCGTGTGTCGCTTAGAGTGTCGGTCATTGATCAGCGTCACGGGGGTGAATCTCGATTTTAGATGCGTCACGGTACCGCGTGGTCAACGAGCCCGGTTCGATGCAGTTCTTGGTCATTAAAGTACCATTAGCCGTGCACTTGTCCGTCGTGAAAATTAATGTCGTAAATCCAGCACTTTGGAAGCGACGTCAACGCCCTCGATACCTTTCTTTGCACCTTCTGATCTCTAATTGCGTCTGTCACACGGATGTCGCGGTCAGTCAACTTCGCGGCTAATTGTAAATTAACTGCGAAACCCGGCGAAAGTTCTTAAGAAGCTCGTGATATCGATCCTTCATTTATATAAATTTTACATATTACTTACGTACGCTGAAAT
The DNA here is from genome assembly GCA_963969485.1 of Nomada goodeniana. NCBI lineage: Eukaryota > Metazoa > Arthropoda > Insecta > Hymenoptera > Apidae > Nomada > Nomada goodeniana. The sequence continues at coordinate 2,695,487 of OZ018303.1, read as the reverse complement.
ATAAATGGTACAGTTACCAATTCCGTGCTGAAATTCTAATTATTTTATGTCGCGCGAGTTAAATTATTACGTATAATAACAGATATCCCCGAATTGGAGCATTTTCGTTTTTAACGCGATTTCTATATTTCTGTTAAACCGCTGGAAAAATCCATATATCTTATATATATTTTGTTCCATTCTCTTTCGATTATTTATACAACAATTTTTACTTTAAATAGAGCACCGCACCCCTTTTGGTACCGTACAATACATCCCCCCGGAAATCTCCTATAAACTATGACGCTTCGATCCCCGAAAAACATCCAACTCCTCTGAAGCACACAAAACGTACTCCGCACCTGCCGTCACACAAAAAGACGAAGAACATCGATGCAAAACATGAAACAGCGATATCCGTATAACACGTACCGGAGCGGAATCACAATTTTCCGAGTACATTCGGCACAGCATCGTATATGTATAAGCTCGGTGATGCCGCCGTGTCATTACCGTCCCGGTCGCACAACACACAACACGTAACACTTTCCCTATTCTACGGATCCGATTTGCAATAGGAGACGTCCTCGGGCAGGTATCTTCGTAGGGACGCTTACGAATTCCGGTCTTGCATCACGTCGTCGAGAATTCGCGGTGAAACGTGTGGGAACGTCTGGGATCTGGAAAAATACGCGGGTGGCCTACAGTCAAGGCTGCACGTGGCTTAACGGGAAATCGATATTGGCCAGTGGAAACACGAACACATTTCCCACCTCGGACACCTTTATCGTTCTGTGCTCCGATTTGTCTGGGACCCGATAACGAGTATATAAGCGAGGACCGGCGTGCCGAACAATTCGTCATTCGTCGTTGAAAAATCTCTGACCAGAGTGGTTCGTTCGTCGACGACCTCCAGTTCTTTTTTCTTATCGCGAGGCGTCGCTTACAAGCCGGCTGTGGGTGGTCGGTATATCCCTGACCACACACACTGGGTGTCCTGATTTAATTCGACAAAGCATATCGCTGCGGTAGATTTGAGAAATTGGACAAGTGAAGATATTGTTATGTGAACATTAAGGTAAACCAGTTATAATACCTGCTGTATTTTTGATTCATAGCGCCAAAAGTGGTCGGCAATTTTCTGCACAAATGTATAATCAGACCTCTCAGATTTTTACAAATATTTTTGTGCGTTTAAAACAGTAACAGTAGAATGATCGTACGGGTTACGCATTGAGTAACCTTTGTCTCGTAGCAGTTGTCAATTTTAACGCTCTGTTAGTTCAATTTCAATCGCGATGCTACGAAATCTATATTCCTTGCATCGATTTCCGTGTTTCCCCCCTGCTAGAAAGCAGTGACGTAACATTTCCCGTGCGAAAATATAGCTGTGTCGAAATATCAATCGGTTTGTAATTGACGCAACGTGTCTGCAAGATGTCATCGAATTATTTTTACCCCCCCCCCCTGATCGATCGTTGCACTCGATGTTAACGTCGACTAGAGATGGAATAAAACGAGACGAATATAATATTAAATTACGAACGCGTCATTTTAACAAATTTCACAAGGAAATAAATTTGTCACGCACGGTCCTCCTCAAACATATACAAATGCGGAACCCGCGGCACGCCTCGCTGAATCTGATAACACATAGACACCATACACCACCTCAGCCTCCATTTTTCAAATTGTATCGGAGGCAGCGAGTATCTCTCCGCCGTGCACTACCTACAACAGTTTCTCTCGGCTTCCACACTGCGCATTATATCCCGTAGAGAAATGGTGCAGCGTATATTAGGCGTATAACACGCACCGCGTTCGCAACAAGAATAAATAGCCCAAAGGATAACTATCCGATCAATGAACAGTCTCGAGAGTTACCGAAAACCGTGCGGTATCCTCCCGTTCGAAACTCCGCGTGCCGATCTGTTAATACTTGTGCGCAGAAGTTTTATCTGTCGATTGGCGGTTTGCCGATTCGATCAAATTAAAAAGCTATTTTACGTAATAACGATTGATCGACGATGGTCCTTCGTGAAATCGCACTCGATACGGATTGCCGTCGGACACGGCCATATTTCATACAATCCAAACAGTCGTCGAGCGAATTGTCTCGTATTGGGAATTAAAAAGCATCTGCCCATAAGATTTATCGCCGTCGAGCGGCGAGAATTTATTTTTCATTTCCAAATCGATTATACTCGCGTCGACGATCAGGTACGAGCGTCAACTATCTAATGAGATTAAGTATATTATAGTTGTTATTATTATTGCACAAGACGAATCGAAGTTGGTCGAAAGTTACGCAGGTAACGCCACGGTTCTCGAGGCAAAAAGCTTTTGATAAGCGCGATCCTACGAACTTCTTGCTTCCGAAATAACCCTTATCAGTTTTGGCATGAATCATACGTCACGTAGCCTGTACTTTAGCAGGGGAAATTGTTTTACTTTGGTTTTGTGATGGACGGATTAAATAAACATGGCAGTAAATCATTGTAATTGGTACGTGTATAAATTCGTGCGGCCATCGTGAATTGTTTGATTAATATTAAAAATTGTGTGTCCGATAGTTTTGATGTTTCATTCAACTACGATTATCATTCCATTGTGTCTGTTTAGACATTATTCAATTCTACTGATATAGATATCTGTTTTACAGGTAACTTCACACAGCACAATAATATCGATAATGTCTTGTTCTCTATTTATTATTTGCCTGCGAAATAGCGGCAAGTAATAAATGGGACAAGTGAACAGTAGTAACAGAAAGCGCAAAGAATATTGCAAACAAAATTATAACGCACATTCTTATAAACAAAACCAACTTGCTGAAACCATGAATTTTCCCCTCTTGAAACGAGGATTCCAGTACTCAGATTTATTAAAAACAAAAACCCCCAGCCACTATTTGATCCTAAAATTATTGATACAATCAGTTCTAACTAATTCTCGCTAATCTAGCGAACGTTGCACACATCAATCGTCCAGGATAGTTGAAGAAGCTTATTTCGAAAAATCGCCAATTTAAGACCTCGCACCGTGCGTTCTCATCAAACATAAACAACTAAATCTCGTATTTTAAAGTTAACACGACGTCATTGCTTAGCTGCAACGAATTTTCCACGAGAGGCAAGGGGAAACGCTCCCTTATAACGGAGGGTGGTCGTTGCTTAAGCAACGCGGCTGCTCGCAAAAGCAGGATTATTTACGAGCAGGCGGAGCGGCTTCAAAATCGAAACGGTCTCGTTTACCGCGTATGCACCGTTTAAATTGCCGCCATCAATAGCTGCTTGCACGTACCTCACCTCTCGCCGTCCGATAAAGAAAAGCAGGAAGAAATCCCTCGTCCTACCCCTTGGCCGTGCAAGTCCCCTGTAAATAAAACGTGTCAACCGTGCTCTCGTAACAAGCCCGCGAACCGGTTCCCCGGCTGATAATAGATCCGCCGTGCAAACAGCCGGAATAAGCTCTTATCTGACGTTCTTCTCCGCGGAAACCGACTCAGTTCTTCGTTTCAATGATCCCCGACAGCGACCCCGAAATAACTATCTTGAATGGGGCGTAATAAAATTTGCGATCGAACATTACGCAATGCGTTACCAGTACACATTGATCGGTTCGTGTCGCCTGGTCGGAATTAGATTTCGTGCCACGCCGCTTGTCAATCAGCTTATTATCTGATGTCTCGCCGAAAGGCGTCCTTGATAACGTACAGTGATATTAAAAAAAAACTGTCGACCAGAGATTGATCGGATGAAGACATCGTGGTGATTGATATTTTTTTTTGATTGATTTAATTTTTTTAATTGCCCGTATTTCGTTTTATAGACATTGCGTTTTTGTTATAAAATAGAAATAAATGGACTCGAAATATATGTACTTGTAGTTGGGTGAAGAAAATTATGATAATTTATTCGAATGTATAGGAAGAGTTTGCCACACGTTGTATTTCTACCCTTGTTATTTAATAGGGAGTTATTTCGTAGCGAAGTGATTTATGTTTAATGGTTCACTCTGTAGCTTTGATGGACGAATTTATGCGAATTGAATTTTATGCCCACTGCATGCGATGGTCGTTAATATGTCTCTGTTTAAAGGACATTTGTAGTTTATGAAGGAATTACGAGGAAGATGCGTCGATAATAAAATTGATTGTGAATTTCTATATTGAAAACAATTTGTCGGAATATATACGTATATTTGCCCGACGTGTTTGAACAAAATTCAGGACGGTAGTATTTTTAAGATATCCGTCAACCGTATTTATTTTTTATATTAAAATTTCGGACGCGAAAAGCAGACAATGAATCGTCGCAAAAATCACTCAAACACTATATGCAATATCGAAATGCATATAATTCATATCGCGCAGTCATTTTCACCGTGGATCTATCTAAGACTACAATTTTTTCCAGAATTTCAAGAATAAAAACTCATTACGGCGCTTCTTTGACAAGCAAATGGATAATACGGGACTCGTTTAATATTCTCGGGACAAGGTATACCATTCCCATCCTTTTTCAAACAGGAACAAGAAAAAAGAAAAAAGTACGGAAAAGATTATTACCTCCTCTTGACGTGCACGTGAACGAAATCGATGCATGCTCGATAGCTAAATTATTCCATTCGCTATCCCGTCCGGGGTCCAATGAGAAATCAAAGGCTGTCAACGAAATGGGGTAACGTATTATCAGATGTTTCGCTCGTTGCGTAGAGGAATAATTGAAACGACAGCTTACATCGAATAATTACGGTGACGTTCGTTATCTCCGTTTCCCTATAAACGAAACTTCAGCGAAATAACGAAGCAGCTCCATTTTTGCTTTTATCAAACGAACATTGTTCTGAATAGCAACGTCCGTTTAATTATCGCCCTACCGTGAAGCGATACCAAAGTAAAGTTTGCAGCTATCCATTTATAATAACGTGAAAGAGTTGCGCGACTCTTTGTCGCGCGCCGTATCAAGTGGAATACGCCCGAACTGGTCAGCCGTCCATCTGCTGCCCGGCACGTGGATAAACGTAAGTAGGTTAGGACGGCGAGCGAGTAGGTCGTGGAATGTTATCAAAAAAGCTAACAAGTAGTGAACTCGATATCGGGGCGAACATTTTGCTAGCGAAATAGCGACAAGGTCAAGGGTAAAGGCTGTCGTCCACTTGAAAGCACAGCGAATATACGACGTCGGGCCAACGTCGACGTAGTCACGTTATTAAATGTGTTCGCTTATCCGCAACAGCGAATCATCGACTGCTTCTTTGTATCGCCTCGACGTGACATCGTCGCTAATTAGTCGACGGTCGACGCATACCAGTTATGCGCCAATACGTCGACCACGAAGCAATCTGGTAAAGTTGTACTGCTACGTTCACGCAGGATGGAGAATGAACAATTAACAAAATTGGTTCGCTGATATATATTTTCGTGTGTTCCAAGTCGTGGAAAATATTGCCGCGTTGAAACGAAAGAAAACGTTAGGAAATATCGGGAAAATTGCGACCGTAGGGTAACAAGAACGACCACAGTAGATTTCAACGTTTGCAAACAGCTTAGCGAACGTGCACACCGTGCAACGTTTTCATGCCACTCGGCCGTTCGCAATAATTACGGCAAATTTGTAGTTCAGAGGTACGAAAATTGTCGGCGTTAAATCGGGAATCTCCTGATTAAAGGAACGATAGAGGCAGAAATCTTGCTACTCGTGAAACGACTCGTGGAAACCTACGTGCATTTTCTCCTTTAAATGCTAAGGTCGCTTTCGATCGGATTCCGTGACGTCTATACGGCCCAGGTGACCTAGCCTACATACATTGCAGCCACAAAAATCCAGCATCCCCTGGCCCGTCCCGATCTAAACCAAAGCCCAAGGAAAATTCACCGTCTGACACGCGCCTCGACCGATACCAACTGCATCCCCAATCGCAAGCTTACTATCAACATCGTGCGAGCCGATCCGATGTCCCGTTTCGTTAACCGTCCATCCTAAATCATCCAATATCCCCGTCGCGCACAGCAGCCTGGCAATAATAATCCCTTTGCAAACGCATTATCCATCTGTATCCGAGACTCGGCACGAAAGCATCGGGACGCCCGATAACAAACCTATGCGTGCAAGCGCACCCAGCGACGTCGCGACACACTACATCGAAGCGTCGCGACGCCTGCGCGAGTTCCCGCAACGATCAGCTGGCTGGAGGGTTGCACGATGGCGTTGAACAGGCGGAGGGAAAAGGACGTCGATATCGTGCACGGCGGGGAGCGAGAGCGACGGACCGATAAGATGGAGAAAGAGAAGAAATATTGGTAGGGTGAAGGAAAAGAGAGAAGAGTCGTCGAAACCAGTCCGTCTGCTATCAGTAACGACGTCGAGGGTGTCCTCGCCGACAGTTGCACGCGTTTTCTGGCAGAATTCATCGCGCCCCTGTCCCCTGGTTTCGCTCGCGGCGATGGTGCCGATCGTGTGCACGACGTCTACGTCGACGTAGCTAGCAGGCCGGCGCGCGTGTCGAGGATTCCGTTCGCGCAGTGCTGCCGTGACGGTCGATCGAAGCGCAACGCTGAAACCCGGGAGTATCGCACAACTTCCATTTTAACCACTTCACGATGCATCAGCCCGGCTGCCACGTCTTCGTCCCTTTCACCGTGACTTCCTCGCCGGAGGTCCGCAATCACTACAGAAGTCCGGTGTATCGTCGAGTGCCAGCGTGAAGGTTTTTCTGGGCGCTGGGTGCGAGCCAGGAGCGAGCAGTCCGGACCAGTAACTCAGCTGTTCGGGTCTTGGGTACTGTCCGAGAAGTACATGGTGGGCTGTGACACCTTCCGGGAGATATAATCCTGGCGGAAAGATCGTCGAAGGTTCGTTCGCGACGAGTGAAAGGGGATTGGAAAAATGGGTTGACGGGACGGCAGAGGGTTGTTAGGAAACATTGACGCACTTTTCCGTTCAAATTGTTAAGTAGTGATCAAGTTAATCTGCGGTACGCGATCGATCGTAATCGCCAGACCATCTATGGTAGATAGAACACAAACATGACGTTCAAGTAGCCGAGGCTCAGTAAGAGGGGCTCGTGCGCTGGATTCTCCCCTGGTTTGAGTCTGTTGCAGCTGCGTACCAAGAAGATACCCACCGCTGTCGATAACCGGCCAATAAACGACTCGTGGTGGAGCACGCTCGCGAGGGAGTAGCATCGTCGAACGACGCCGGGGTAAGTACCAAAACAAATATGCCGCGCATTCTCGCATGCCACCTTCTCCGCTGCGAACGAAAATGGATCTCGAGATTCGACTCCTAGGTAACCCGTCACCGTCCTCGTTCTCCCCCGTTGGGGTTCGCTGACACGACGGCTGGAGACCTCCTTGCGGGCCAAAAAAGGCCTGTGGGAATACAAATATAGAAGCATCGTCGAGCGGGCGACATTTGGAGAAAGATCGACGGGGAAGATACGAGCATGGCTGTCTCAGCCTCGCCAGCCGGATCTCCGTCCCTGTGTTCGTGAATCGATACACGGATATTCCGGCCCAGTACTGACAGAATTCACCGCGACGATCGCAATGCACAGCAAGAGGGATTATCGTGCGAAAGGAGAATTATAGTTTGCCATCGCGAATATCAGAGCGACGGGGCGGAAAATCTATGCGCGACTGCCTGCCGTGAATGGAACGAACCGCGTCGACCTGTACCGAGAAAATTGCATACCACTTGTACAGAGATCTCTGTGCGTAAATTCGTGTGATACATCGTCTTCCACGTGTGATACAATACAAGGCGTGATCCTCGGTCCAGCAGGCCCGAGTATTTGTGGCGTGTAAAACTGGGAAGTAGAAACGTTCGTCGACGAAACACGACGAGGGTCGGGAACCCTTCGAACGGTAGGGGCCACGCAGGCCGCAGGTTCCTCGTAGCTGGAGCACCCTTCTGATGGTACTGAGGGTGACTCAGAACCGGTGGACGAGCGCGAACAAACAGCGCGGTCCCCGCGGGCAGCATCGGCATCGTGGTCGCCGAGTAACGTCATCATGGCTCCACGTGTCGCTTCCCCAACTATGATCGCGTTCCTGCTGATCCTTTTTATCGCCTGGTGGCCGTCACGTGGCCAGGCGGGTCTGGTGAAGTTCTTCGAATCGGTGCCGGACGGTTTGCAAACTGAGGAAAGGATCCCGGTCAAGGACTACGCGATGCACGGGCCGATCGTCGACGATCACGATTTTCCTGGCGACTTAAGGGAGCCTTATCCGGGCAAAAGTTTCGGTCCAATGGGTCCGATCGATGGATCGTTGCCGGACGACGTGTCCTTTCGTAGCCTGTCGTTTGGACAAGGCGAGGATGCTAACTCGGTGGAACACGGTGTGTCCCATGCCGTGGACGTGGGTCACGACGGCCCGAAACGTAAAAGACCGGAGTACAATATCATCTCCGTGGAGTTTCATCGCGTGGAGACACCGTTCGTCATTGGGATATGGATCTTCTTTGCCAGCATCGCGAAAATAGGTAGGAAGCGTCGATGTTGTAATCGGATAGATCTGTCGTCATCGTGTGGGAAAGCAGATTTGAACCCTCGTTCGGCGAATCGCTTGCGCGCTACAATTATTACCGTTGCTGGGATCGCCGTTGAATTAAACAATTTTCTCGTCGATATTGAAATTAGCGAACTGTTGTCGAAAGCGATTGCTCTGTTGAAAGCGCATGGATTATGCATCGCTGCGCGTTCGTTTTTCGTATTTGGAAAAGTTTGCCGAATTTTCAGTAAAACAAAGCCTGCTAAACGCGAATTTTGTTGCACATACGCAATTTGCAACTTCATCAAAAATCATTTGAGCATTTATTTTCTCTCTTGTCCGAAATATTAATGGACGTATAGAAAAAGTAACCACAGTCGATTAAAAAATATTTACGACCGGTATTACTGGTACGAAATTGTTCAATTGCATCGTCCTTTATTTCCATTCATTCAAGATTAATCCCTGAAAGTTACACAGTTACATAAGTTGCCATAATACCAGCTTTGCGTTAAACTGTATAAATAGTAGTACACTGTGTTACGTTGTACCATCATCGAGTTCGGGGTAGAATGTTTCCATTTCGAAAGGATACAACGGCGCGAATAATAGAGTGTTCAGGGAACGTAATGGGCTCAATGGAGGCTCGGATAATGGAAGTTCTACTTGTTTCTACGTAACATCGATCGCGTTCGCAATGTGCTCGTGGAATACTATATTCACGCCTTAAGACTTTTTATAGGCACTATATATTTTTGCATAAATAAACGATCGCCCCCCTTTTGTTGTACCAGGCAACACTTATAAAGTAAACGCAAGTCATTAAATCCCAATACCTATTAATACCCATTGATGCTGGTAATAGCAATTGAAATTATTCAATCATACCGAAGCTTCAATCGTACCGCGACATCGATACACCAAAAATACACCCAAGAATGAACTTATTAAAAACCGAACGGGAACACAAACAAATAAATGCCCTACACCAATCGTCTAATCGTTCAGAGCCCTTTACATTATCGGTGTCGTTGTTACTCAGAAGCGAAAAAATGCTTCGTCTCGAGGCGTCCTCGTTAATAATACCAGCGCCAAGCAAAGAAACCAATTTCACGGCTGCGTTGCAACAGGCGGTTTAAAAGTGGCCCGGCACAGCTTTCACCGAACGAGGTTTAATAATGGAACAATTGTTTGCATGCCGCCGAGGGTTCTCCGCGTTTCTTCCCCCCCGCTTCCCCCTTTCTGTTCCAACGGGGCGTATGGAAAACGGGGCCGTGTTAAATTTTAATTGTGTACGCGCAGGCTTCCACATGACACCGAGGCTCAGCAAGATCTTTCCGGAATCCTGTTTGCTGATCGTTGTCGGCGTCGTCGTTGGTGTCTTACTATTCCAGGCGAGCAGCGTCCACGTGTCGCCCCTTACGCCCGACACGTTCTTCCTCTACATGTTGCCGCCAATTATCCTGGACGCCGGCTACTTTATGCCGAACCGACTGTTCTTCGACCATCTGGGGACGATACTCTTGTTCGCCGTCGTTGGGACTATATTTAACACACTGTCGATAGGTTGGTACAGAGGCACGGCGTAATTTGCATCGCTCGACGTCCTCGTTTTGTATATATTTATTTCTCGCTTTTTCGGCAGCGAAAGGGAGAAGTGGTGCACAGCTTCTCCAGTTCGACTGAGTTAACAGGCCTCGCGTTCGTTTTTTCGTTTTAGTTTTGTTTAATGTTTCGTTGAAGCTGGAGTGTGATTACGAGGTAGGTGGGGGACATGAGAGAGAACGATGACGTGGTGTGCTTCTTAAATACAGGTGTTAGCAAATTAAGGAAAACGCTCGTCTTAAATGCGGCACTCGATTTCATTCGGGTGAATTCGAGGAAAGGGCGCGGGATAATATATAGACGAGCATTATTAACAGCGGAAACCTACGAAGTGATTTCGAAGTGGGCGAACAGGGTGTTCGAGAGATTATTGACGTGGAGCCGGAGAAATTTGTTTCTACGACAGAAGCAGCATTGACGGGATAAAATCGTGTAAGGGCACCTCTCGGAGCTAATTAGTCCTTGTGATGGAATAAAAGATTCGTTCTTGGTGAAACGACGGAACACTTCAAATAGGCATACTTTAAGTCTCGAGGAAGATCAATTGGAATTCTGAAATATATATTTCAAAAGTTCATTAAATGTGCAGAATTGCAACAGATGTTGCTATATTTCGAATATTGTTCCAATTGAATCGATTTCTGCGAAACATATTTCGAGTCACGAATTTTAGACAGTATTTTTAAATCCTTCTTATTTATTTGCAAGGGAGAGGGGTAATTTCTAATTCTGGTATTAATTTTGTCGTTAGAATTTTGAGTTTCGTTCGCACCTCCATCCAGTCCTTCGCAAGTTTTGGCCACCTGTTTCGCAAACACCCTTCAGAGAAACATGTAGTAATGCTTACGTATCGAGAGTGAACACGTGTGGATGTCGATCCGCCCACGTGATTTCTGTTTACGTCTCGACGTTTTCGCGAAACGTTTCCCCGCTGTTACGAAATCACAGAAATTTCCTCCGTGCGCACGAAACGAGGATGTCCATGATAATTAAGGGCGCGACTGGAAGTCGATGTTCGCGAAAGTATTGACCCGTTTCCGTTACTATTATTAACGACAAACATCGCTTACGTTAGTGGGCAACGTAAGATTATCACAGCAGAATCATTATATATCTGACGAGGTTGCTTATGCCGAATCTCTCAATTAACTTGCTGATTTATGGACGTACTTCAGACGAAAATGATAGATGTATCTGCACGATTGGGTAATGCAAGACGAAGGGTGATTCACGATGGCGGAGGAGGGTGATTGTTTGCATAAAAATAGATTCAGCTTGCGGTATAAAATTTTATCGCGGAAGGCATCACTTTTGGGCTTGATTAAAGATCATATAGGCCCCGTGGTTATTATTATACTTCGTATATTTCGATCTTTAAACGTTGCATTTTGATTAAGTTTATAAGTAAGGGGAGCAAATGGAAAACACTTTCCTCGGGTAATATAATATTTTTATTGATCACGTGACAAATAGATTTGATCAGTGTATAAACTATCGAAATTTACAGTACCATGGTTTCAACTGTTTGATAATTTAGAATTACCAAAATTCCACTTGCTTGTGTTTTAATCATTACTTACTGTATTGTAGGTACACTGAAAAGAGTTGCTATAATTTTGTATTGTTTTCAACTATTTATAGGCGCTTCGTTATGGGTGTTAGGTAAGAGTGGACTCTTCGGTTTCGAAACACCGCTACTGCAAATGTTCCTTTTCTCCGCGTTGATCAGCGCTGTCGATCCTGTCGCTGTGCTGGCCGTTTTCGAAGAGATCCACGTGAACGAGATCCTGTACATCGTAGTGTTCGGGGAAAGTTTGTTGAACGACGCTGTCACCGTTGTAAGTATCATTCCTGCATAACTGGACGAGCATAACGGGGTCCAATATTTCTCTATCTTTCTTTAAATCATTATTCTGCCAAAATCAGAAATGAGATATCGAAAGAATGTACAAATATTTCAACTGTCTTAATATATCACGCCATGCCCAGATCGTTCTTCCAAATGGTTAAAAATTCCCTTGAAAAAATATCTTCCTCGAGTGTTTCCTACTGTTTGCACCTCAATAATTATCCCCCACGAAACATCGATGCAGAACATTGATATTTAACCGTAGCAAATATCAAGAAGTTCCCAATCGTCCAATCTCGCCGCAGCAGTTGCACAATTAAAACTTCCCCGATTTACGAGTCGTATGCCCGACTCCGCTCTCGCAATCGGACTCGAAGGATCGTAATCCCCCCGTGGCGATGGCGTTATTCTCTTAATCCGAGAAACAGTTGAGTAAGTCGTGGTTGTTTAATGACACACAGGTGCTGTACCATATGTTTGAGGCGTACAGCGAGATAGGACCGACGAAAATACTTTACACGGACCTTCTGTCGGGCCTGGCGTCGTTCCTCGTCGTGGCGATCGGCGGCACGATAATTGGCGTGATATGGGGCTTCGCCACCGGTTTCGTTACAAGGTTCACCAATCAGGTTCGCGTGATCGAGCCTATCTTCATATTCGTCATGGCTTACCTGGCCTACCTGAACGCCGAGATTTTTCACATGTCCAGCATACTGGCGTAAGTAATTTTCTCCGTACGATAATTGCGCGACGATCTTGCGATTCAGACGTTAGTTAATCTTAGTTAATGTGAGAAGATAGCGAACGTGGAAGTATTTATTATACGCTACGAAGCACGGACGCTGATATCTCAATTTTATTTTCATTGTAAAAGAGTGATCGTTTTTGGAATATATATGCTCGCCTGCCTGTCTTCCCACTTTGGCATAAATCTCAATGTATATTAATTTAAATTCGATCAGCCCAGTATCCATGTAGATAGTTCATTAATATCGCAATTGTGTTCGTCGTAAATTCAATAGTACTCTAATCCCACGGTAATGGTGCACTGTTATAATGCTATGATCGTATTGTTATGCGTACGAATGTTCCGCCAAATAAATTCAAGCAAAACTATTGACATCGGGCTGCTGATAAACGTTATAACGTTCTACAAATTCAGTCCAGGCGAGCCAGCAATAGAACACATTCGAACTGCTGCACTATATCCCTCTTGTTTACAGTACTACAGAGCGAAATGCTCCGCACGTGGCTAGCACGACCTAGAAATTTGCAGCACGAGTTTAGTTCGCTTCTCGACACGCTCGGCGTGCAATAAATTCCAAAAAGGATATCCCAGTTCTCACGCGAACCATTGCATATATTTGTTCGAACGCGCGTGTTCCGGCCCCAAATGCGAAACAACGATTGATCGACGCGACTTTAATCAACCCTTGGGATAATGAGATAAAATCGCTGATTTTCCTTATCGATAAGAAACAATTCCTGTAACGCGTCGAGGAGAAAAACAAAATTTCGTTCCAAGAAATCGCTGCTCCTTTCGCAATTACCAATTCGCGCAACGATCAGCCGTTCAAGGGCATTCGATATGAAGAATATAATTGCTCGCCAATTGCAAACCTTACAATGGCAATACGATTCGCGTTATGTCCATTATTGACGAGTGCACGCTCCCCATTGAAGTCGGGAGCGACGATGATCGATCCCGATGTAAAGTATGCCCTACGTAATACCTGTGCAAATACGTTTAACCTGCAATCGCTGTTTCTTGCCCTCGACCCCCCCTACGATTTTTATTTATACGATTAAACAGAGCGTGCGCTATATTCGATTGACAAACAGACGGGTTTCGAATGCAATACCCGGTGGCCGTGTTTGTTCGAACCGTATTAAGATACAAGAATATCGAGGAACCGAAAATAATCAAGTTTAAAAACGATCACGTTTGTTCCGAAACCGTAAGCTCGCGTATAAATTATTTAAAAACAGGGCGTCCGGTATATCGGGCAGGATAATTCAAAGAAATTACTCCCAACTCGTATGACACGCTTATTCAAACCAATGATCGCCGAATGTTTCACTAAATACCAAATTCAATCGTTCCGCCCCCGTGCGCCGATCAGACTCGAAGATAACAAGCGTCCAAATCACCGAGCATCCATTAAAATTCAAAATCTCCCGTCGACGTGGCAGTTTCGAGTGAGTCACGAACGAAGTCTCCCAGATCTAGATCGTAAAGCAACTAAACGAACTCGGACAGGCGTACGCGTGAATTTGCAGCCCCTAGAACGGCGGCGATCACGTTCCTGCCGTAAATCCAATCGACGTCCTTATTCCATCCCCGTGGCCGTCGATTTCGCCCCGATCGTACGTTCGAATTAATTTCGACCGCATTTACGAAACAACCGGCGGACGATCGATACCTGAATTTCTCGGTCGCCAACGACATGATTATCAACCCCGTCCACCCCTCCCCCCGTCGGTCCATCCAGGACGATTAACCGTGACCTCTTCGTCGCAGGATCACATTCTGCGGGATCACCATGAAAAATTACGTGGAGGCCAATATATCGCACAAGTCGCATACAACGGTGAAGTACACGATGAAGATGCTGTCCAGCAGCTCGGAGACCATCATTTTCATGTTCCTTGGGGTGGCCACGGTGAACAACCATCACGACTGGAACACGTGGTTCGTCGTCATGACCATCGTCTTCTGCTCGGTCTATCGTATCGTGGGTGAGTAATTTTCAAACGAATCCTGTATAGGCCCGCGGACAAAGGGGGTGCCGTAATCGCGTCACGTGAATCAATGTATCGAGCCGGATCCCCGTACGAATCAGAACCGGATGAAGAAAGTTGCTAATGGCATCAAGAGATAAAGGAGTGTTAAGCTAAACCGATCACGGCTTGTCGCTGTCACTTGGCGGGCGGTTACACGACCGTGCCAAGAATATCGTTTCTTGCCTTTGGATGTATGTACGGCTTTCTTTTTGCTGGGTAATAAGGAAGCGTGAGGTATACGAAATTTGGCGGACGACAGTGCGACGCTGTGTTCCGTGCCGTTCGGTCCCATTTGCGTGCTCCCGACGGTGATTGGAAATTAGATGAATGAATATTCAGGACGAGAACGCTGTTTCTTGGGTATTCTCGCGGCTTCTTTTCATTTTAAGCGAGGAAGGACGAGATTTGCGAATATATTAAATTCCCCGCCCGGAAGTAATTAAATTCTGCGGAAAGATATCTCGCATGCCATGACTTTTCATACAACAGAGAACTTCGTCCTATTTCCTGTTATTCCGATAGCCAATATCGAAATGGCCATCCACAGTCGAGCGACGGAAGAGAATGCCCGCGGAGAAGGCCAGACATCTCTTGTCCATCCTCAAGTTACGAAATATCTCGAAAGGCTTTTAACAGGATTCGTCTCTCTCCTTCCGTAACCAGCAGTTTACATCACGGCTTACTGTCACGGAGTTACGGCTTCCCGTTCCATCGACAGTTTATCGCTAAATCGTCGACCAACGGCGACACTTAAAAAATTCATCGCCGCTTCAATACAACCGGCATTCCCTGGTTTCAGCCTTCTATAACTAGATTGTTTACTGGCGATTCTGTACAAGCTCTCTCCTTAGTCTTATTATTTTTATTCGGCGATGGTAAGCTGATTACAATGAACAGTTCACCAGCGAACAGATAGAACGGTATCTGCAATAAAGCATCGAAAAACAAGTTTTTGAAATAAGGGGGAATACATTTGTTTGTTTTTTTTTAATTGTGCGAACTGTTTGAGACAGACACATGCGATTAAGCTCGAGTCGTGTAAATTTATTGGGTGCTAAATTGCATGGAATTCCTTAACAACGATCGAAATGGGATTCCAGGCGTGATCCTCCTGACCGCCTTGGCCAATCAATTCCGGCTGCACAAGCTCGACAAGGTGGAGAAGTTCGTGATGTCTTACGGTGGCTTACGAGGCGCAGTGGCCTTTGCCCTGGTCCTCCTAATCGACCCGAAACACGTGTCGCTGCAACCGATGTTCGTCACTACCACGATCGCAGTCATCTACTTCACGGTGTTTATTCAGGTAAGGAAACGATAATAGAATCAATTAATGGGCGTCGATGCACGGTGCAACGACGTGAACGATCGGGAAAAATTAAATATTTCAATGGTATTTGACCATGCAACTGATGTCTCGAGTGTCATATTGAATTGTTCCCGTTGAATTTTCACCGGAACAAAAGGGGATGAATATTTGTACCGCAAGCTCTTTCCAGGCAATAATATATAGAACAGAAAAGTCGAAGTAAAAAGTAAAGAGCTGAACGAAATTTATTTGATTTTTTTTCATTCTGTTTACTGGCGTGTCCTTTTATTATAGTGACATACTGGTTCGAAGTTATTAGTATTGACTTAAAAAGAAAAATTCAATCCAGTGTAGGTGTAATTCAATATACGTCGATGCGTCTCTGTGTATTAAGCTACCTCCGGGTTGAAGGTAACTGTTATTGCAGTCACGAAATTAAATAGCAAGGACGACAACGGAGACTTCGAGTCCGAATGCATTCTTGTGCTCGGGGTGGTAGAATAACGCGAGGAACTTTCTCGTGATATTTGCCTTAAAGGAAGACATTTAAGTAAACAATAGAGATTTGTGCATTACGTTCTTTTTCGTCTCCGTTTTAAGCATTGTTGCGGCCAATTACCATCAAGAACTCGGCTCTCCGTTATACTGCTTTTCACGTCCGCCGTTATAACTTCACTTCCATTGCCCTTTTTTCCTCTTTCATTTGAATTATCTCGATGCGTTCGTGGATTGTCCCGTGGACAACGGTTGCCCAAGCCAATGGTTTCTGGTTCAACGTTTCCTTCGCGGCTACGTTGGCTACCGTGGTTTCGTAAAAGTTTAAATTAAACTTCACGGTAATAATGCGTGATGGGCTTGAATGTTTCCGTTGCATTCGTAGACACGCGGGGTGAAAGAAAACAATAAAAGCGCCGCTCGAATCAGAGAGCCACGATACGATGGCGAGAACAACCCCTTCCTCTAAATCAACGTTCATCTCCCCTGTAGCCTGTGGTTCCCGCGAGAGGTAAACTTTGAGAAATGTTGATTCTGCCTCGAGAACCATTCACTCGTCCGGCGAGGCCGATGGTATTCTTACAAATTTTCTCGACCCTCTCGATTCTAATACGCCGAGGTAACTCTAGGTAACTCTAATAAGTGGAATTCACGTGCCAGCAAACTTTCCTGAAAGTTGAATGATTTTCAGGGGCTCGGAAAGCACTTCGGCAGTAACGATTGATTGAAACGTACTTTGAAAAAAAAATCTAAAAAGACAAGGAACTCGAGAGGGTAACGCTGCAACGGTTGACTGGTTAATTTTCAATCGAGTTCATTCTGTTTTACAATGAAAAAATCATTTCGGACAGGCCGTCGCGCTGCCGCTGTCCGTGGTCCAGTTGCGAACTGTTCAAGTAGAAGCGGACGCGCGTGGTCAGACGGCGAGAAATAAACTCGGATAAAGTTGAAATTAATTGTCGCACCGCTCATGCCGCTTAAAAAAATCCTCTAAGGAAAATTGCAACGTTTCCGTGTTACTATTTAAACCAGTTCTAAACCAATACCTGAACATCAATTCCCTGAAAATAAGAGAAGAAAGAAATATACGATTTGTCGCATGCGAATATCCGATACGATCATTCCTCGTGGGAACAATCTAACGATATTTCACGAAAGGCCACCAAGGACGTAAGAAAATATGCCGCAACATGTTATCACAGTTTCCACCACAGTAATAGCGCAAGTTAGCCGGGAAATGCGAATGCTTACTACTATGCTCCGTCATTTTGTCATCATGGACAACTACTAACCAACTCGAGCGTCCCTCGACTCCTACGACTTTTTTGACGATCTAATACACCGCCTGGTGGCCGCAAACATGCTATACTATATTTCCCATCGTAATGCCAGGACTGCGTGGGCATGCCACGTGGAGTATCCCGTTCTCCCTTTATGCACGCCCGTTGTGCAATACGATCCGAAAAATGACATAGCGCACTCCCATTGCAATTGACGTGCAAATAATGAAGCATTTCAATTACGTCCCTCTTTCGGCGTAACTACCGTCTGGAATTCCTGCCAAAGGCACAATGCGATTTTCTATGAAATACCTTATAAATATACAGTGAACGATAACCTTTCTTTACGCTGGCGCTATCGATTCGCGGCTCTATTTTAAATGTGTAGTCGTAGCGCAGGCTGGCGAGCATCGCAGATAAAATAAAATCATCGGGGCCCTCTCTATTGTGAACGACGTGCATAATAAACCTTATTCACAGCGCGATAAATGTAGCGCGAAGGTTGCCGATACGCGAACGAATCATTGTTACGAGGTAATTGAACGGAAATAAATAGTGCGCATCGCCCGGCGATTAAACCGTCCAGCGACTCGAAGGAATAGTCATTCGCGATTTATCAACGTTCCCTGCATAATTGTACGCTTTAATTTCGCCCGGCTCGTCCGACTCGGAGTTGAATCGAATCTAAAAAAAGCGGATGGCAAACAGACTAAGAACGTAATTAGACTGCAAGAGGTTAAAGCGTTTGGAGCAAAACGAGGAGGGAATAAAAAAAAAAAAAAACATCCCCCTTTCATCCTGAAGGCGCGTCCTGTTTGCGATCGTCGTTGGACCGACTCTGGGGTTCCATTAATTCTAAAAACACCATTGACTTTGCCGCGCCAATCGATCGGAAACTCGATATCGACGGCCACGCTTCGTAACGATGCGATCGCCCGATTCTCCTGGACAACTCCATGCACGAGACGCACTTAAACGTTACTGCTGCAAGAAAACACTTTAGCATCGTGAAGTTTCTCATGAATCGGTGTAAACTTAAAGGGAGTAACTAAGCCACCCTTTTCGCAGCGAGAACTTTGATACATGTTGCGGTATCGTTTTCTTTTTGCTTTTATTAGAGGATTTATTATTACGATTATTATATCAATCCGTGCGTAACGCGGATAAATTGGCAGTACAATTAATTAGTATAGATTCGATTTATTCGTGTTGTATAACGTACGGTGACTTCGCGTACAGGTATAATGGCCTGTCGATAATTTATGACTCGAAAGTAATACTTTTGTTCAGCGGCCAGTAAGGTAATGGAAGTACCGAGTACACAGAGTTTCGCGAGGCTATATTGTATCGTATGCATTGAACGATTCGGAAAAGCAGCGGGGGCCATTTAGTCTCCACCCTTCCAGTCCCATTCTCAATATGCTGTTCTAGGCAGATGTGTTTAATCTAGAGTAACCTTTGACCAATAGTTAATTTCCTGACAGACTGGGGCGTGTGCTCGAATTTCGTGGCGCACTAAACACACGGTACAGTTCAATAAAAATGTGAACCGCAAATAACATGCGTCAACAGAGACTATAAAATCGTTCTGCGACGCCATAAGAAAATATCACCGCCCCCAACAAATTTCTGCCCAGTAATTTAATATCACAGCCCGGGAATCGTGTCTCCGAAATATAACGCGAACCGATCATAAGTGCCGTTGATAAGAGCAATCTGTTTTCCAGGGTATCACTATAAAGCCCCTCGTAAAGATCCTGAACGTGAAACGAGCTGAACGAAAGAAACCCACCATGAACGAAAGGATCCACGAAAGGGTAAGTAGTCCATTTTCTCTGTACAATTGAACACCTCCGGGCACGATTTGTTGCGACGAGCCGAGTACAAATACGCTTTACACGGGGAAATCGGTCGATTAATCAAACTGCGGGGTCAGAGGGAAAGGAAAAGTCGCGAACTCAGGCTAGAGAGAATCGTTCGTGCCATATAAATTATGGAGGGCGCGTGGTTATACGCCCTTATCATTGGTGCAAATATCGGAAAAGACTAGCGAGCCACGATACACGGGAAAATCAATGAAACGTTTACCGTCGCATGGGTGCGAGAAAATTGCATTGATCTTGCACCGCGAGCCACCATCGCTTTTCGCGAATGAACGTGTCGAGGAAAGACCAATGGAGCGAGATTAAAAAAAAGAAAGAATGTCGTCCCGCGGTTTCAAGCATTTTCGTCTGGCCGATGTCTATGCAGTTGCACCCGTATATTTCTTATTAACGGAGTGTCATCGTGAATCTGGCGTAGTAAAGGAAAATCGCGACTCCGTTTCATTACAGATAATGGACCACGTGATGGCTGGAGTCGAAGACATTTTGGGCAAGCACGGCAATTACCACGTTCGAGACAAGTATGCGTGCATTGTGAATATAATTAATACGGGGAATACTTGTAACTGGACTTCCATACGTCTCGTTGGTGCAGGATAGTCGTATTGTTGAGGCGACACAAGGAATATATGGCATTTATTGATTCTTTCTGCCCCTAACGGGATGACTCATGGGGTGTCGGAGATCTTGCTGTAGAATTCAAATCAACCTGGTCGTAACACTCTTTTTTACTATCTTGCATCGAAAGACAATTTAACCGTAAGAATGTTGTATCAGTTTTGTTGGGTCGGAATTTTTATGCCCCATCGATCGTAACGGCACAGGATTTTTCCTCATTAAAATTTTTAACGCGATATTTTTAAAATTTTATCATCAAACTTCTTCAGATTTGCCCTTCTGCATCTTGCCGTCTAGGTTCAAACGATTCGATTACAAGTTTATTCGGCCGTATTTGGTGAGGAATCACTACGGCGCCGAGCCGAAAATACTTGAAACGTATTCGAAGCTCGCCATGAAAGACGCTATGGATTACATTAGGAGGAACGCGTCCACCATCGGCAATATCAGCGGTACTGAAAGCATGTCCGCGATATTCCGCAACTATAGCAACACGGGACAATTCAACGGAAGGTACGATTTCGTTCTACTCCATCCCGTCTTTCGACTTCTCCGTTTCTTTATCCGTTACCCGCCGATCCGTGGCGCGCTGAATTATCTCATTCGTACTTGACCTGCGTATCTGGACGATAAGGGCCGCGAGAGAATGCTTCTTTGATCGTAACGACGGCACAGCATCCCCTCGACGAGCCAGCGAAAATATATATATATATACTAATTGGCGAAGAATGTTACCCCGTCGGGAAGCAAAAAAAAAATCGCAGCGAACTGGAATCGTTTCGAATTCTATATTCGTGAACCTGTTTTCCTTCCCCGTGGAAACGAAAAAATATTCGGCCCCCGTTCCGATAACGGTGTTAAAGTATACGAGGTGAAAATATTGTTAAAAGAGTATAAAATATCCCCCGGATCGTAAATATTTTATAACGAAATACATCAAATACCGTTTACGACCTGTATCATACAGTTTACGAATCCTACGTGTTCCCCCTATCGCGTCTAATTTATTTTTATTCGATTTCGCGACGCCGCTCATTCCGCGATATTCTTGATGCCGATAAATTGTGACGAAAAGAGAAAAAGAGTGCGTTCCGGTTTCCATTAAAAGGATAAATAAATGGATTGGAAAACAGCAACTGCGCGCCTCTAAAAATAACGTCGCCGAGAAAATCGAAATGATAGCAAATAGAATATAGCGATAGAAAGGATAGAAAATAGAATAGGAAGTAGCTTCCGTCCGGTACAATCTCCCGCAACGTTCACGGTGTATAAGGCACCGTAGGGCGTCGAAGCTCTGACTCACCCCGTATACATATTGTCCAAAGGAGCATAGCGGAGGATAAGTCTGCATTGTATTACGATTGAACGGCGAACCCTCCTCGAAACACGGTATCGATCTTGAAGTGGCAGCCCGTCATAAAATGCAGTCTCATTCTTTCTCCTTCCAGTCCAAGTTGCAGCCAGCTCGAAGCGGGTTGGAATATTGATCTCCAAGAACTGGAGTACAACCCTTCCAAGAAGGACCTGACGGACGCCAGGATCCACCACCTATTGGCCGAGGAACTTTGCAAGCCTTACAAGAGGGTAAGAGACTCCCTCCTGCTGAGTAAAAGATTTTCCTGCATATTGTGTATGCACGGCTCTAGGGAGCTCGCTGACGAGGATTGTTTTGCGAAAGACATTTATCCTTGAGGCATAGCAAAAATGGCAGCAGGCGAACAGTCAAGGTTTCGAAAATAAATGATAACCGTGAATGGTGACGAAGCGGGACCGTTTAAATTTGATCGTAACATTTAGTACCGAGTAAAAAGTACATTGTTGCAATCAATTAATTTGTTTTATATGCATTTCCGTTTCGATCGTATATTTAAGAGTAACCGGGCGCACGTGTAACACGAAAGATACATTCCTGTTGCAGCATCGTCGCTTAAGTTACAGCCGACACGCGGTGAACGATCGCGATTTATCGACCCAAGTCAATTACAGGATGCACATGAACATCCGACGGATGATGGGAGAGCACAAGCATCGTCACAAGCGCAGTAAAAAATTGCTCAAAGTAAGTAGACCGACGAGACGCGGATTGACTCGTGGAATCGGATCGTTCGGTTCGCAATTAAAATGTCGTTCTCTCCCCTGTAAATTTCGCAGGACGGCAAGCAGAATCACGTGAGTTTCCCGGAGTTCCAACAGAACGGCTCGACGAAGTTGTTCACCCAAGGTAAAATTGGCAAAAGAATGTCGTATGCCCGGCCCCTGTGAAAAGGTTCTCGTTTGAATACGTGAATTTTCGTTGCCCTCAGATTACATCAATGGCGCCCTGTACGAGCTGGAGAACGGGGACACTTCAAAGCCTTCCAGCAAAGAGGACTGGGACTCCGCGATAACTTTTACAGCTCGCACTTCCGGTACGAAGATGATTTTATCCTTTTCTTGTTTTTCTATTTTTCCTTCTTCGTTAATTCCACGAAAACTTCGGTCGACGTCGTTAGAACTCAAAGTTTCGAACGAAATTATCGCTCGCCGTTCGCATTCTTTTGAGAAATTAGTTCCACTGGCGATAACTCGGAGCCCTCGTCGAAGCGTTTCGTGAATATAAGATGGGAGGAGGAGAGCGGAGCCGGTTAATTCTTGCCCCGATTCATGATTATAATTTCTTGTCGCCCGATTTCCATAGACTTGTCGAACGTGAATGCGGACAACCACCACGGAGCCACGACCACTACCTCAATGGACACCATAAATACGGACGATCCGGAGTTGAGATTCGGACGAGACGGTGAGTTCCGTAAGTTTTGAGGGACGTCGATGGTATCTGTAGTAGATTGTTTCTATTCAGATGGAAATTTCATTCATTGGTGTTTCCCTGACGAGTACTTTACTCGATTTAATAATCTCGGAAATTCATTCCGATGGTAAATAGAATTTCAAACGAGGCTCTCGGTATTGAAACGGAGCTGTTCGGCTGTAAATATATCCCATTAGATCGTTAAACGTGATAATGTTGATTTAAGTATATCTCTCTCTCTCTCTCCCCTTTTAGCTTAAGAGAATTTTAAGTTTTTTTTCTCTAAATTATAGAATGCTACAGAGTGACCACGCCTACAGCCACGGAGACCATGCTACCGTGGAAGAGGGAAGACGATTACGCTTCGGAGCATCCAATTAAACAGAACGAATTTCCTGCTTGGTGTTCCAATAAAGAATACCTGGCTTACAGTTCGCCTTCTGCTACGTTCTTAGGTACGGCCGAGCGGCATAATTGCCTTTGGCATCACGAATGTTTCATTTCACAATGCTAATTGGTAACAGATCGATTTCATTGGCTGACTATTTGTGCAGCAGTCGAACAACACTTTCGTACACCAAGCACGCAACACTGTAAGACTGTAACACTTTAAACATCCGTGGAGTATGAGGAAATATGCTTGCGGAATTTACGAAATGCTTAAAACTATTCACGTTCGAGTATTTGAATTGCCGACCAAATCTTTTTTTAATATCAAAAATATATCTAACTCAGATATACGACTTTCTTTCCATGGATCTCGGGTAACCCCGTTCGTACTAGGGAAAAAACAGTAACTCCTCTGAGCAATCATTTGCAGTATATTTTTTTTTGTTTAATTTCACGCGCTGTTTTACGTGTACCCTGCCGTATTGCAGATCTTCCCATCGGTGCAAGATCGGTTCAATGTTTAATCAACGTCTTCACAATAAACACTCTCACATTATTTACACGCATATCATATATACCCGATGATCTTCGATTAAATATACCCCACTCTCTTCTTCTTGCAACTCTGCCCCCTTTGAAAGGGAAAATTGGAAAATAAATGTGCTTATGTTTAATTCGGTAAACAGATAAGGATGCATGCGCATACATACGTAAAAATGTTTGAAAAACGCTGCTTTACAGGAGAGCCGTATTTGTGAGGCCAAGCCAGCTTAACGAGCTCGGAGGATACTAACGTCGGACTTCCGGCTGGAGAAAATGTAAATGTTACGCATCAAGTCGTACGAAATTGTGTGTCGCTCTGTTCTTTCTCGGCGTACAAGCGAATGCGTTTTATCTCCAATTTCTTTGGGTTATCCAGTCCCCTTGAAGCTCGCAAAGAAACATATTCATACACGTCTACACGCATACAACAGATCACACTACCCACGATTGATTGTCCATCACACAGAGTGAAGAAAACAGCAAAACAAAACACGTGCATTTATCGAACATATCGAATGTTTCGTGCATAACATCAGAACGTCGACCGTTCGTTTGTGAACACTATTGCATTGTCGATCTCTTCCACGAGCACTTGTGCTTCACACCTTTCTCTGCAATGTACTTGGTGTTTCGGTTACTCTGACCACCCGAAACATCGATGTTTGCTATTAGATTTAGCCGAAGAACCTTGAGAATCATACGCCATTGGTATTTCCGACGATCTTCCAAAAAATGTTCGACCGAAAGATAGCGTTTCATTACTGTGTTCCATTACGTTGAAGACGGTTGATACTTGATCGGCGGGCTTTCTTATGTGCCAAGCATAAATGGTTAATGATAGAGACATTTCATTACCGAGAAAGCCCATAAAGTTTTATCCACTTGCTTAGTTGTGCTTTCAAGGAATAATACAGTAATGAAACGGGCTATAGATTCGAGCTGAACTCGGAACAATTTAGAGAAACAGTCATCCTCGTTTCGGACGTAGCACGGCTCAAAAAAATTGTACCAATTCGAAACGAATGACTTGTTCCTTACGTTTCTGTGCCTGGTTACTAAACGCAACAGAGATATTCGAGGTGGTCAAACGGGAGTACTTGGCGAAACTTTGTAAACCTCATTAGTGACACACCCTTTTAATTAAAGGTGGGATCGAGCCGCCGAAGTTCCAGTCAGTAATTGGTTTGTTCCGTCGCGAGAGCGTGTGCACCACGGACGGTATCGATTGCCAGGAAACCGTTGACGAGCGTGACGAGTACACGTTAACGGGAACGGAGCAGACGGAGGACTCGCCCACGAAAACCTCCAGTGAACACGAGCAAGGTACAACGAAAGAAAAGTTGTTTTAAATATATTAATGCAATTATTTCGGGGGTAATGCTAAGTAAAATATAAATGAGTATAAAATAAGGTATCTGTAAATAATACAAACAAGAAGAACCGACCATGACACAATTTAATAAATAAAATTCTTGAATTAGGTACATCCTAGTCGTCACATAAATTGCATACGATCCTCCAAACAAATAAGCGGAAAGCAAACCGTTGAAGCAAGTCCAAGCACAAAAAGTTAACATGCTGAGTGTTCCCCGAGATTCGACCTGTTAAAAAAAAGGAACCGTAAAATCAATTAAATTCACCCCAATCCACTACGTATACCGAGAACCACGAAATTCCAGATATCTGGAATTAACGGACAACTGCGAACGAACGTTTGCCCCGCGGCATTCAGCATGTTAACGCCGTACAGTGGTACACGAGCAGAGAAAAAAAACCAATTAAAATAAATAGACGACGAACGTTGCAGACGAGAAGAAGGGTCCGACCAGGCGAGTATCCATGATGGAACTCGGCTCCATGGAGAGGATCCGGTCAGACAAAAGCACGGCCGACGGTTCCCATTCTCTGCCAGAACGTTGGAATCCTCATCAACGTCTTCGTATGAGCTCGTTCCCTTACTCGGCCCAAGTACCAAGCCTCTCGACCGCCCTGATCACCTCGTCGGAGGAATCGTCGGAGGAGATCGACGAGGAGGAAGAGAAAGCTTGACCCTTGGGGATCGCCGAGGGGCAGACGTCATCGTACGCGGACGTCGATCGCCGTCTGCGTCGCCCGTGGCGACGACAACCCCGACGCTCGTTACTTTCGTCTCTCCTACGACGCCCTAGCGCTCCAGTCTGAACAACGGAGCCCGACTTACCCCGTTATCCGAGAGGAGTCGCCCGAAATTTCTCACGTAACACCGTTCCCCGTGGACCCTTCTGTTAATCGCGCCGCGGTGCTCCCCTTCGAGGACGGACATTCTTAAGCGAAAAGAAAGGGGAACGAGGCGCGACCGATTCATCGAAATTTCATTTCGTGGACCCATGTACAACCCCTCTCGTTCACAGGACCACGATGGCGGAAAGTATCACGGTTTTCATTGCCGATGCTTTCACCGGCACGCAGAAACGTGTGCCTCGGGCGTTGTTGTAGGTAGTTTCGATAGAGGGAAGAGTGGGAGGATTATTTGTCTCGTGTGTCGATCGTTGACGAATGATTGACGTGGCCATTTCCTTTCGATGTGGCGCGGGGCTGCGTTCCGTTTTGATACTCGGTGATCGCGCGAATCCTTTTCGAACGGTTCGACCAGAGCGAAACGGGGAATGATAGAGAAGTAGAGAAAAAACGAGAGAGAGAGAGAGAGAGAGAGAGAGAGAGAGAGAGAGAGTGAAAATGTGAGAGAAGGAGAAAGATATTTTTTTAAACGGACACATTGTTTCCTCCGACAAACGACTGATGGCGAAGTATTGTTACTGATAGACCGAAGGAACGTTCGTTCGTAGTTGACTTTTCAGATGCTTCCTTTAAGAAACCGCTGATAATCGTCCATAGTGGTTGTTTTCGATTTAGAAAATAGGTGGGGATCGGGACAGCCCGTCCATCCCCGTCGTTGAGTTGCTTTCTGCGTGCTGAGAAAGATCGAGATAAAGGGGACGGATGTGAGTCGCTTTTCCTAGACGTCATACCGTGTTTCCCTTGGCGACGATTCGTTTTATGATCGCTCATTAACTTGGTATCGTGGCCTTAAGATTCCTTAAGTATCCTAGCCGCAACTCTGGACCTTTTGGTGTATTGTAAAAAGAAATAGGAAGAGAGAGAGAGAGAGAGAGACAGAGGAGGGAGAGTGAGTGGCAAATTAGAGGTAGAAAAGAAGGAGGCTGACTTACGAGGAGGAGAAAGAACGAAACCCGAGAAGCTGACCCGCGAATGTGTTACGAATTAATTAACTGAACGTTCGTCTTTTGTTCCTTTTCCTTTCTTCCCTTTATTTGTTCTTTGGCAACACGATGCGTGATAGTCTTTCGAGAATATATCTATAAATATATATACGTATATAATAATACTGTTTGGTACTTAATGCGCGACGCTGAGATCGTCTCGTCGTTTCGATTCGCATTCGAAGTTGGTACACGCGAGTCTACGATTTAGACGTGCCACGTGGCGTAGCGTTTACACGCTTGCAAGATAAAACGGGGACGATTATTATTCCCGTTGGGGTTCAAGGATACGGAAGTCTTGTTGAGGAGAAAAATGACATAATTTCGAGTTACTCTTTCCAATCGACCACGGGATAACCATTACGCGGATCGGAGTTGAATATGTTGTCTTATCGGTTATCGGTATAGAAATAGATATAATAGTTATCCATCACTGTTTGGAAAATTTGCTATGCACTTTTTTCTGCCAGTTATATATGCCCTCGTTAAAAATAATCCTTGGAAAAATATCCTTTCCACACTGTATCGCAAATCGTTAAATTTCATTCAAGAAGACTACCATGCCTTTAAAGACAGCGGTGTCCCCTTTTAAATTACTCACTCTATCCATACACTAATAAGTTTCAGCAGTGATTCCTGAGAATTCAGCCGTGTAACAGCAGGAAGTTATTCGACACACGTTAGATTAAATATTATTATTATAAAGTAACAGTTGCAGTTAATCAACTTCACGTTTTACCTGAAATAATCTGTTGCCCGTTTCTTCCCCGTTGTAAAGAAAAATCCTTTGCAGGATTCGCAGGAGTCACTGCGGTGAACGCATTGAAATACGGCCGCGTTATTCAACGACCATCGTCTTGTAATCATCCGAATCATCCACCAGGTGTATCTCTCAAAATGGAACAAGAACAATAGCGACAAAGTGAAAGTTGCTTGAACGAAACGCTCCTCTCCTTAACAATGGCCTTAAATGACAGAGATACAAAATAATAATGACTAAACAAATAAGTAACTAAATAAGAGTCTAAAGTAGAAAATACTGCTGCGAAAGTTTCGCTGTTCAGTACCTAACGCGATGAGTGCCACCGTATGTACAGGGCATGTCACGACTATCACCCATCGGTTCCACACCTTTGCTTTGATAGAAGCTGAAGTAAGAAAGGTGTCGCAAAATTGTTGTATAACAACCGAAACGAACATTAACAAATTTTTGTCATCCTGTGTATACCACTCGACGATTAGGTCAAATTTGTGACATGCAACTTTTTTACACCCTGTACATGACGGGAGAAAAACGAAACCGATGTGAAAACAAACTTTTCTTAGCAAAATAACGTAGCAAGTTTACCGCGATGACTATTATTAAAATCATTTATCGGGGCGCGAAATTGAGCAGGAGAACTTTGTGTCGTGTCGAACTGTGCAACTATAAAGGGGAACTGCCAGGGGAAACTCTAGAATTCCGGTTTTTATGAGAATTGAAACGATCGTAGCGGAATTGTAATGGCATTTACGTTCGTTATGGAATTGAACGTAACGCTGATTAATTATTCTCTGATCGTTTAGTATTATCAAAGGTACATTGATTGTACTGGTCGAAAATACACTGACCAGGAACGATTTAAAAAATTGAAAAATTTCGTGTACGATGTAAATTTCTTTGAATATTATTGTGAAGAGTAGTTAAAATAAAAAATTTGAGGAGGTAGGTAATATATTGTATATTTCAAGATTTTATGATGCAATGAAAGCACTTTCTTCACAAGCAGTAAATACAATTTTCAATGTTTCAATCTTTCAAACACTGCGCTTTAAATTACGTTTCACGGAGTACATAACACGGGATGGATTGGCAAATATTTTGAAACATTATTTCTAAATAGAAATAAGTGCGGGATATATTTTCGACCAGAAATTGAATTAACCCGAAATTACAGACCTCTCGTCAATTAGGGAAGTTTATTCGTTAGGTTTTCCTTTAGACTCGTTGTTTAGAGGATATTTTTTCCACGCGTATCGCTTAAACAATATTTGCTTGAAACCTTAAAACCAGTGATTCAATTTTCGTAAAAATCGCGACGAGTTCGAAATTTCCCTTTAGGCAATATATTCCTGGCGGCCGCTAGTTATCTAGATCAGACGGAACGTCAGACTAGTTTGTAGGCGCTAGTCTTTACGCTGTTGATTTGTTAAAATAAATGTTTATTTCGTAAAAAAAGATAATAGAAAATTTATATGTAGTATTACCTTCAAACAGTTTCCTTTTTCCTCTCGAAAATTCCCCACATCTTTTCTCTGTTTCTTCTTCTCGCGTCAGTCATTAAATGAAGAAATCACTGAAGTAATGCAATACCTCGGATGGCACGCTGAAACAATTTTACAATGATTTTCAAACGTATTTAATAGTCTATAATAGGAGTATTCAGAATTGAGGAAATATTCAGTGGGCAAAAATAATTCTTATTGAGTAAAACCTTTGCAAATATTTATAGAGCATATGGACGCCTTAAAAATAAATAAGAAAAACAGAAAAAATGAATTGGAACACTTAGGAAACACATCGAGGACGAACGAGCTTCGGCTGTCGCGATATTAAAGCCGTGCTAATTAAAAACGAATTAGCAAATCGTTAATGAAATTGATGCTTGACCATTCGCTTCGAAATCGAACGCACGAAGTAGATGGAAAGGTACATCGCGAAAGTGTAACACGGATTCAACAATTGTACCGTCGCAGGAATTGCAATGCCTGGCGGTGTCGTATTTTTAGTTTGCGTACCCACATTCAACTACGAGCACGAGTTAATTTTTGGCATGCCCCTGAAACGAACGAAGAAGAACGAGAAACCGGAAAAATCGGCGGTTGGACCAAAAGTCGATTTACGACTCAAGGAGACTCGGACGAAGACTCAGTTATTAACTTTGGACGATGATCACGAGGTGCATGATTCGGATATCGAGGATGATTTGACTGGAAGAAGATACATACATGGCAGAGGCATTTCCGGTCAACGAGGAAGAAGTCCAGTTTTCGTATCGATGGAGAAGGTAATATATTTACGAAGGACAAATAATATTCTTACCTTGGGGAAAAAGTTTTTCGGAAAATTTTAATACTACGATTTATCTCCATTTCTATTCTCGATTACTTGCGCAATAATTAATTGCAACTTCAGTGTATCCCTTATCGTACCTTTAACTATTTAATGAATTACAAGCTTATCGGAATTGTAGAAAAAGAGGCAAGGAAAGTAGAATTCCACCCCCTGTTCGAATAAATTACAAAGCGTTTAACATATATAATTCCTCTTCTTTTTATCTATTGCCACCATTACCGAAGGTCTTAGAGGAGTTACTAAAGAAACTCAAAGTGGAGCACGTTGTCTGGTGCAAAGACAAGGAGAACATGTATTACGAGGTAAGAAGTTAACGCTAATTGTCTCCACTTCTCGTTACTCTCTCCCTTATCCCTCTGGAAAGGTAATATTTCCGGTACCAGCTGGGGAGCCGTGCGAAAATTGCCTGCATTGCCTCACGGAAATGGGAATCGGTGTAAAAATGAACTCTATAGTAAGGTGAATTAACGTTTATGTATTTCTTTACCGGGACGGCCGTTCCATATGTCTTTATTTGCCTTTAAATAATTTTCAGCGTGATTCCTACTCAGTGCACGTACAGCGGGGTCGGCAGCATTGCTTCTGCGGCCATCAAGGACGATATAGCACGAAGGTTCGCATTAAAGAGAAATTTCCTTAATCCAAGAAGTGGACGGATAACGTAGATTTTGCAATTGTTTTCGTTAGACGAAAGGAAACGGAGGATAGGAAAAATGCATGGAAGGCGTTCGTGGAATCGATACGATCGAAATTGACGGTGAAGCAGGTCGTTGACGGTGTACGTAGCGGTGGCGATCTCACATTCGATTACGTGTTATTGGTTCTAACAGCAGAGTAAGAATTCATTCTCCAACGTTTAACGGCAAATCGTTTTTTCTCGGTTTGGTGAGACAGGGAATTTTAATCAAAACGCAAACGCTCACGCAACTTTTATTAAGTTCACTTTATTAATTCACTTTTACAGCTGCCTGGCAGCACTCGGCCTCATCGAAAACAGTGCAACAAATGTCGTGGCGGCGATGCTGGTGTCTCCTTTGATGGTAAGATCCGCTGTCGTTCTCTGCAACTCTCGCTTTCCTTTTAATGCGGTCGCTCTTATAAATCAAGGGGCCCGTGATGTCGCTAACTTTTGGTACCATCATTGCGGACAAGAATCTGATCGTTATTGGTCTAAAAAGTTTGCTACTCGGTATATTCCTCTCGATACTCTTCGGCTTCGTCTTCGGTCTCATTCTCGGCACCACAGAGATGCCATGGGGTTACAACGATTGGCCAACCGATGAAATGAAAGGCAGGTACGTCTTCGCGTCGAATGCAAATACATATACATCCAGAACAATATTCCCGTAAATCTAATCGCTTTCTCCGCAGAGGTAATTATAGATCCCTTTGGATGGGTGTGCTGTGGGCCCTGCCTTCGGGCACAGGTGTAGCCGTGGCTTTATTGCAAGGGAGCAATGGTCCCTTGATCGGAGTTGCCATATCAGCCTCTTTGCTACCCCCTGTAGTGAATTGCGTGAGTAACTAACAATGAATTAATTTCGCGAAATCATAAATGCGGCTGGCAAACGTATGAAAGAAAAAGAGATCGAAACTTGACGATTTTCACCCGTCGCTGGTTTATTCGCGACGGAGATCGAAGTGCAATACATTTTCGCAAAACATCGTAATTGCAAGGCTATCGATACGTACGGACGGAATAATTCACAGGAGAAGATAGTTATGGGGGAGCTATCTGCATTACAGCGGTGTTCTCATTCCGTCGGGGTTGATTAATGTGAGCCAGTTAATCTGACTGTGGCAATCGATGAAATTTATTCCCGTAGGGTTTATTCTGGGCACTCGGATGTATATGGCTAATTTATCGACCGATTAAAATGCCACACGTGAAAGGCGAGCCCTACAACGACTACAACACATCGTACGTTTACGTGTACACCGATTACCTGCCGGTCGAGTTCTTCTGCAATGGCATAATCAGCGCATGCCTGACCTTTATTAACGTAATGTGCATCTTTATCACGGCCATCATCGTGTTGAAGGTGAGCAAAGTCACGAGCTCGTAGACTAAAGAAGTTACAAGGATCACAGGAGAGATGTGTTAATTATTTGGGGAGAAATGACAAAAATAGAGCAACGTCATTTTATTTTTATTTTTATTAAGGAAATATATGTATGTATATATTTTCGTACTAACTAGTGATACATGATTACACGATTATACGAAATATAGGACGAAGAAGTTGGCAATATCCGGTAAGATTAAACAACGCGGTTTCCATTTAGATCAAAGAAGTCGCTGCACCGTACACGTCGACGCCGGAGGTACGCCGTTTCTGGGAGCACGACATCCGCCTGGTTCGAGATAAGAATATTTCACGGGATAACAGCTCCCTTGACTCGAGGTGATTGAAGAAAACGAAAAATACGACCTTTTGTCAAAATCGTCCGACTGTAAAATACGAGAAATTTTTCGCAGCTTCTACGACGGATTAAGCAAAACGAAGCAACGGGCCCTGGAGGAGACGCTCAACGAGGCAGTGCGCGAAGCCATAGACGACGAAACATTCCGAAACGTGCAACGACTGAGTTACGGTCCACATGGTCCAGATGAGGTATTTTAGATTCGACGAAAATCTTGCGATAAATACATTTCTTGCGTAGATAAATAAAATATCTGAATACAAATATTTACAACCGATTATCATCATGTACAATAGTTCACGCCGAAACTTGGTCTTCATACTACCACCGGAGCGGGCAACGTTACAAGTGCCGAATACAAGAAGGGCACCGTATCCGATGGATTCAATCCACCAGAGGCTCTAAGCAATTCTGGCAACGCAAACGAAGATTTGGCTGCACTTGATCGATTAATTACGTGCCTTTTGGGACAACCGAATAACGCCAGCTCTGGCCAGTTAGATTCTTGGCGCCGTTCCCGTCGAGCTAGCGCACGCGGTTACAGACAGATTGGCTCGAACGTCGATACGACGCCACTCTAATTGCGTAATTAAATAAACTAAAATCGTCAATCAACGCGCGGGCGCAGGCTTGTACAAGTATAGGTAATTATCCGTCAGTCTGAATGTTGCATACATTAGGAAGTGTAACACAAATTTTATTAAAGATATATGAGATTACTGTATTCGAATTGTAACAGATTAAATAACTGCATAGGCTAGACACTGAGATCCTCGCAACCTGCGTCAATCTTCGATGGTAGATGGCTCGGTTCCAAAGTATCGGTCACCGAAATTACCTATACCGGGTAGCACGTAGAACTTCTCGTTTACGACTGGATCCAAGGCGGACGTGACAATTTTCACGCGTGGAAACGCGTAAGCAACTGAGTGTACGCCAGATTCTGCCATGAGGAGGGACACGAGTAGCACGTTCTCCTCGGCAACATCGTGATCCAACAGAACCCTGATGGCCATAATGGCCGCGGCGCCAGTTGCTACTGTCGCGTCCATCAGTATCACTTTATAGTCTTTGATATCCTTTGGTAATCGGAGGTAGTAAAGCTGTAAGCCATGTTTAAGGGAAGTTTAGCAAGTCTAGTCGGTTCGCATTGAAGAAGAAAGGATTATAGAGGAGTATTTACCTCTGGTTCTCCAGTCTGTTGATTAGTTTGTATAAGTATTTTTCCTATCCTAATGTCTTTGCACACATCTCGAACAGCTTGTTCCATGGTTTCGCCTGCGCGTAAAATCGAAACACCACATATTTTGTCCGTGGCAGCACGCTTACCGTGATACAATACACCTTGAGGCGTTTCCACTGTTACATCCTTTAAAAGCATAATGACGAATAGAAGAAACGATCATGAAAACTTGTGCTACCTTTCGCAGTAGTCGTATTAATATTCACCTCGAAAGGTAAAAGGGACAGCGCGTATTCGATTACCAAACGTATCAAACGTTTAGAATAAAATATAAACTCGTCTCTATACGTTTCCTTGTTCCTTATGAATGTATGGAGGCCCTTAATCTGCGGCGTATCGGGAAGTAGATAGAGAGAAGATGGCAATGGCTGACCAATATAGGAGTGAGCTAACTTTTCTCTCACCTTGAAACCCCTCTAAAATAAGAAACGATAATAATTAATACATAGTAAGAAAGAAAGGGTGACTCTCGAAAAGCCATTACTTGTCTTACCAATTGAAGTTGAGTATGAACGTGCTGTACAATAAGTTCTATCGCCACTTCGTTCTCTCCACCTCGTGGCACGATAATATCAGCGTGAACCATTAGTGGAGCAATATAATAATAAAACGCAGGTTGCACCATAGTACTGTACTGCTTGAGCACACCCTCCAAGTCTCTGCCTCTCTGCGAAATATCCCTACGCAATCTCCGCGCAAGCCTCACATCAGCGTCAGTATCCACAAAGACCTTCATGTCACACATCTTGACCAACCGAAGAAACCAGATCAGTGGTGATTTGTTTTTTGCTTTTGTACCTTATCGCGTTCGTCGAACCTAATCATCCGCTTCCGTGACAGTACGTCGGCTTACCTTCAAGACGTCGACATTGTAGAAAGTCAGTATTCCCTCGAATATAATCACGTTGGCACCGTACATTGTTTTCTTTGAAAGGGAAACGAACGTGATATGCAATTGTACGTATAATGCTCATGAATTAATTATCCCACTGACAACTTACGGTTCTACTTTCTCTCCTATGTGTTACAAAATTGTAAATAGGAACTTCCACCATTCTACCCTCTTTCAAACGCTGCAGCGTCGTTTTCAGTAACTCGAAATCAAACGCGTCCGGATGATCGAAATTGTACTCGTTGCGGGCAGCCATTTCGTGCTGCTTTTCGTTTAATACCTAGGCCAAAACGTTCAATGCAATTACTATTATCTTAAGTTGTACTGTTAATTCAGAGCATTCAGACGAGTCATATCAAATTTTACTGACTTTATAAAACGAGTCCATACTAAGAAGCGTAACCCAAGGTACATCTAAGGATTCTATAATTTTTGTGGCAACTGTAGTTTTACCAGACGCGCTGCCACCACAAATACCTAAAACAATATAGCGTTCACAATATCGTATACTCATTTCCTTTCAAGGGGTATATAAATGTGCTTCGTATCCCTATTACCCACCAATCACGAAAGGTTCTACCTGCTGTCCAGCTGAATTGTACCACGGTGGCCTACCAGCTGTGTATATAGTTCTTGTCTTACTTCTAAGGATAGACTCTGCGGAGGTCTTTTTACTAGATTGCGATAAGCTGGTAGTTCTTTGTCTTCTTGACCTAGGTGATCTCTGAGAACCTATTGTATCATGAAACATACGTTTCTCCAATTTACAAGAAAATTGTAAGAATGAATATGATTGCGTTACATAAAACTAATAGCAAGGTACATAAATAGGAAAAATTCATAAAAATTCAAAGGATATAACTTCTGGACTAGGAAGTAAAGGATAAAGGTACTTTTCGGATTTCTAGCCATTTTCTTCAATTTATATAAACTTTCTACTTCTGTTAACCGAGTACATCTTGCTTGCCAAATACAAGTGCTCCAAATCATTGACTCTGTAAATAATTAATACACCATCTACAGAATCGTCAAGAGAATTAACACATGGATACTAAACAATGTGTTGCGGAGGAATAAACACGACGGATACAATCACATCGACGAGAAATGAAGTTTATACATTACCAAATTCATTTCTATATTTTTATCTCACCCGTGGAAGGTGGCCTCGGCGATTGCGGCGTGGGTGTCCCGATATCGGAACGCCTGTAATGTTCGGCATCCTCGCACAGCTCTTCCGCAAGAAAAATTTCCCTATCGTCCAAACAGACTTCGCCGTCTTCGCTGTGTAAATTAGGAAAGTATTCAGAGTATACGTCTGTATACAATTTGTCGGGCGAAACTAACGTCAGGGTAAAAATTGAATAATAGAAACAACACGTTGCAGCCTACCTCTCGGAACTAGCTGAGCTCGGTGGATCGAAATGCTGCATCTTAGCAGCCATATTAATAGTCGCGTGTGTCTGAAAATTCAACGCGACCCACGCGAGTTCGGCTAACGTTGTACAAAATGTTTTAACGTAGATCCTCCTGTGCCTGCGTACCGAGAGAAACTATAAATGGCAAAGTCAAATGACGGTAACAGGCGCTTCATGGCATAAACAAAATGTAGAATAGACCAATCACCTCATGAACTTTTGTCACAGACGAGATATAGGAATAGACAAGACATCTTATAGACTTTCGTGGTCCAACGTGACTGACATACCGACTCCGAAAAACGACGCCGATTCGAGCGTCCTCTGCACAGGACAGTGATCACTTGAAGAACTATTATTTACTGAAGAAGTGTTGAGGACAGGATTCATGCGATTCAATTGTTTAATTGTTTATCACAAATGAACCGCAAGTGGAATAATGTTCCATATCGCAGCTTTCATTTAAGACAAGTCCAGTTAAGAAATACGCAGTAGAAGCCGAGAAAAACGCAGTTGTTTAAATTAACGATGTAATCCGGGACTTCGGTTTTAATATCGTTACCGACAAAATATTTAAAAATTATTATCTCGCGTTCTACTGGGCTGATTTTAATCAACCAGGTCTCAAAAGGAAGGGAAACGAATAAGCTATCCGATAAAAAATACCCCGTTGCTGGACCTATATGGACTTGGCCGTAATAACAATTTTAATTGTTTAATTGTTTATAACAAATGAAACGCACGTGGAATAATATTCACACCTGTTGGAGATGTTAGGGAATCCTCCTAGCTTTACTTTATGTCATCTGGTCATTCATGTAGGTAGCCTGCAAGACGAAATAATGGCATTTGTTTATAACTTCTTCAAACAGAATCAATTATCTCGGCTTCTGCTGGGCCGATTGTAATCTACGACATCTTAAATTAAAGACATCGATTCGAGGAACGATTTGTTTCTATTTTAGAACCACCCTCCACCCCTCATGCCACTCTTTTTCTTCTTGTTTGGCCCTCCCTTCCTTCTTTTTCATCTGTATATCCCTTAAGAATCTTTCTCTCTTCTGTTACATACTGACTAATATATTTTTTGTGTGTACAGGTTTCGCTGGCAAAGTGACGAAGGATATTGACCGGCACTTCTCATTGCGCATAACAGCAAGAAAGAAGATAGAAGAAATTTGTCAACATATTTTAGTTATTCTTTAATTATAGAGAAGTGCTTTATAAATGTAGTTCGTAACTAGTAGCGCATGAGATTAATATAGAGCAATTGTGTATTTAATTGTAATATATATCTATTATATATTTTATTTTATATTCAGATCTTTCGGTAGATCCTATATAATTCTTAGTATTACTTGTATTACTACTACAAGTTCTACTAAATGCAATAAATGTAAAATAAGTTGCACAATTGCTGTAATTTATTCTTATAAGCTTTCAACGTATTTCAACGTACAAACGAATAATTGCACTATTTAGTTATATAGTATTGTTTATATTTACATTAATGTTAGTTCAGAATTGATAAAATTTAGTTGTAAGATGTATTCTAAATAGATTAAAAAGAATAGTTCATAAGTATTAGCTTTTAAGATTAAAGTGCAACACGTTTGTAACTTGTATCTTCATTAATTAATTTAAATAAATCTTCAATGAAAGGAATAACACTGCATTTTTTATTTTCAAACCTTACCAGTGCTTGAAAAACGTAATTCCCCTTCCTTAAACAAGTCCTACCGTGCAAGAACGTTAAATGCAAGTTCACAAGCGGAGTACTTGTAAAAATAGACCTAATCACTATAAAATTCGCTCTGTAAGACACACTCTAAACGGAAATCCACTGGTGACTGAACACGCTGAACGTAAAAATAAACCTCATCATTACTAAACATATTGCAACCAGGTATGCATAAAGAGCATCACCAAAATTCAACCAGGTTGCAAATAACGCTTCAAAAAACGCAACAATGTTGCAAACGACGCCTAGCGAAAACGCAAGAAAGTTGCAAACGACGCCTCGCGAAAACGTAACAAACTTGCAAACGACGCCTCGCGAAAACGTAACAAACTTGCAAACGTCGCCTCGCGAAAGCGCAACAAAGTTGCAAATCTGGTTCTAAGAGAATGCAACAAAGTTGCAAATCGAGTTCTAAGAATGCAACAAAGTTGCAGTCGAGTTCTAAGAAAATGCAACAAAGTTGCAAAACGAGTTCTAAGAGAATGCAACAAAGTTGCAAAACGCGTCTAGAGAATGCAACAAAGTTGCAAATCGCGTCTAGAGAACGCAACAAAGTTGCAATCAAATTCTAGAGAATGCAACAAAGTTGCAATAACGCCTCGCGAACGCAACAAAGTTGCAATCCATGATTTTGCAACAATGTGCGCCAAAATTTGCAACAAAGTTGCGAATACGGAGAATGTTGCGTTTTCGCGAGCGACGTTTGCAACTTTGTTGCGTTTTCGCTAGGCGCCGTTTGCAACATTGTTGCGTTTTCTTAGGGCTCACTTTACAACTTTGCTTTCGCGATGTCTTGTTTGCAATTTAATTGCATTTTTATGAGGAGCTGTTCGCAACTTTGTTGCCTTTTTTAGGCGTTATTTGCAACTTAATAGCATTTTTATGAGGAGTTGTTCTCAACTTTGTTGGATTTTTTAGGCAATATTTGCAATTACCTTATATTTTTCCGAGGCGTTGGTTACAACTTTGTTGCGTTTCACGAGGTGTTATTTGCAACCGCATTTCATTTTCGCTAGGTATTTCTTTGCAACCTGGTTGAATTTGGGTGAGGCGGTTTATGTATACCTGGTTGCAATATGTTTAGTAATGTTGAGGACTATTTTTACAAGTTCTCCGCTTGTGAACTTTGTTTTTAAAGTTCCAGCCGGGTAGTACTTGTTTAAGGAATTGGAATTAGGTCTGGTCAAGGATAGTTAAAATAATGAGAGGCGTAGAATTCTTTTCATTTAAGATTTATTCAAATTAATGACTGAAAATACAAGTTACAAAAATGCGGAAATTCAAATTTACAAACTAACACTTATGAACTATTCTTTAAAGTTAATTTACAATATATTTTACAGATAAAACTTATACTAAAATTTCCGTACTTTATTTGATGAAGCGTATTTTAAATTACAACAATTGTGTAACTTGCGCATATGCAAAGCCCAAAGTATTTATTGTATCTGGTATTTTATATTTAGCGCATTCAGTAGAACTTGTAGTAACAGTAATATTAAAGTTTATACAAGATCTACTTAATAAGGAAAATATAAAATAAAACGTATACTAGCTATACATAACAGTTAACTACACAATTGTTCTAAATTAACCTTATGCACTAATAGTTACAAACTATTCATAGAAACTAATTTACTATAACTAAAGTATGTGGCAAGCATTATTCTTTCTTCTTTCTTGCTTTATGCCCAATGAGAAATGTCGGTCAAGCTCCTTACTCTTTGCCTGCGAAACCTGCACACACAAGCAATATATTAGTAAGTATATGTAGCCGGAGAGATAAAGATTGTTAAGCGATATTTAAAGGAAAAAGAAACAAGGGAAGACCAAATGAGAAGCGTAAAAGAAAGAGAGGATTATTTACCAAGGAATGGAGCAAGTCTCATAAGAATAAATTTGATAAGAGCAGAAGTAAAGGAATCGACGGAGAGCCTTAAAAGAAGAGACTAGGAAATGGAACAGCTGGAATGAGACAGAAAAATATAAGATGCTAAATATAATGAATCGTTTAAATATATTAGAACAGCAACACTACTAAACTACTTAAATAGGAATGAAAGATGACACAATCAGCAATTAATAATACAGGTGACAGATGCGAAAGCATGAAAGGATCAAGAAATATTAGGAGAAGGAGAAGAATAAAAGACGTGACCCGTGCAGACAAAAATTTGAAACGATAGAAAACCTGTTAGCAGAATGTATGGAAATAAAGATAATAGGTTATACAAATGACTTAAGAACTTGGAATAAAACAGAAAGGAAATGAAAAGATGTATAATAGATATGCGATAAAGAGACAACAAAGAGTGTGATGCATAAGGTAAAGAAAGTATGAAAAGGAAGAGCGGAACAGAAGATGAGAGTGTAAGAGTTAAGATAGTACTGTAAAGATAGGTTATATGTTCGCTAAGCCCAACATTCAGTGCTGCGAGCCCGAAATAAAGAATAATACTATTATTAGTACGTATTTATTACATGGTGGTAAATGTCTCTAAAGGGGAAAATATTCACGAATGTATTTACCTTGGCAAAAGAGCTTGATTGTGTAGAATAAAATCCACTCGTATCCTGGTCTTACCTACACGCAAAGTGATCATTAGTTTCGCCATCTATACAGATGTGAATGAAACTACCCGAGCCTCTGCTATATCAACACTTAAGGTAAGTAAGAGACACGAGTAGTTTCAAAGCGTCCTGTATAGATGGCAATACCGTCGCGGGCGCGAGTAGTTTCAAGGAGTTCTGTTTAGATGGCGATACCATAGCAGGCACTGTAGATATTGCAGAGACCCGCATAGTGTCAAGCATATGTGACCTTAATTATATATTTTATTTCCGGCCCCTGGTGGTTATTTATGATGTACGAGTTGTCAAATGAAAGGGAAATAAATAAGAAAGAAAAGAATTTAAATAATAACTACAGGCAACTGGATAGTCATGTAACACAGGGAGTGTAATGGAGCAAAAAGGATGCAAGGGAACGAAACTGAATGCAGAGGAGCAACTTAATTCCCAAGCTGCAGTCTTAGATAATTTATTATACTAAGCAGAATAACAAAAATGTAGCTATATGATTTTCATGCTGTATTAACTTGATTTCATAAATAAAAATGCAAATAAACCAATTTTTTAAGCCAGACGTAAAAGTTATTACGTAAAGGTAATAGTACCACGAATGAATCTTTTTTTCAAAATCGTTTTCTTTATTTTGTAGAAAACTGCGTGATAAGTACACCAATAATCTTGCAATGTCGAAATGTTGCCGATTCATACAGGGGGCACGAAGGGGACTGTCCGGAGCAAGTTCTTTCGATTGAATTACGCTCATTATTAATCAACAGTCTTTTTGCTTTTTACTTTTTTCGTACCTCTCCTGGTCCGAACAGCCTCCAGGAGGCCCGGTTAATTGTGTTTTGCTGTTTCTAGCAAGCCAGAGCAGTGAACAACGAACATCATTTTTTCCATCCCTATGTGGTACAATTAGTTCAACTCTACTGTATAAAAGAAACCG
This sequence comes from Nomada goodeniana, assembly GCA_963969485.1. NCBI lineage: Eukaryota > Metazoa > Arthropoda > Insecta > Hymenoptera > Apidae > Nomada > Nomada goodeniana. Next base: position 2,653,860 of record OZ018303.1, on the reverse strand, counting down.
TTCAGTTTACCCACAAGTCGTAGACGCGCTGGAAAATGGACGCAAGATGTACTCGATCGAGCAAAAGGGCCAAACGAAAAAGGGGTAGTACATGAAAACAGAACAGACCAGGAGGTCCAGGAGCATTAAAAAGATTCTCCAACGCGCTTTCTTTTCTTCACAATTTCGCGCCACTTTCCAGCGTGTCCCTCATGCGGGCGGCGACGCGACTTTCAATTTACGTGAATCATTTTCTTCTCATTTTATCCCACGAGATGACATGTTTTATTTTACTTTATTTATTTATTTTTTTTTTGGTAGAAGCGGTCTACTACTTTAAATGACACTGTTCCTACAACATCGATTGATTACCTTGAAAAAAGTTTTTCCCCAATTTCTCGCTCACATTTTTCTTTTTCACTCTCGCCTGTGCTCGCACATCACGACGCGACAAGGAAACGACGATTAAATTCGACTCGAATGACATACGTTGGCTAGTGGTTCTTTCTCACGTTACATGTTTTTCACCTCTGTTCTTTTTCCTTTGCCTCTTCTCTTTAATCTCTTTTAGTCGCACGTTTTTCCATTCTCTCCCTCCACGCACACACGCACGCACGTATCCTCTGCCTATTTTCTTTTGGTACCCGTCACCCTCGTTCCAAGATATTCCCGTTTCGTTCACGCCCCCAATATAATAAGATCAGTACCAGAAGACTATACGATTAAGACACTGCAACGCCGAGAAACCACGAGACGGTCTAAAATTTTGATTCTCAGATTTGCATCCGTATCAGTCTGCGGGTCTGTGCATTGATTCGTTTTCAATTCCCCGTGTAGCTCGATCTTTACCAGTTGCCTAACAACGTAAACAAATGAAAGAACGTAATTTATATTCCAAGGCGTGCAGGTATCCATGGACAACGAATGGCACTCCCGTTACGCCTTACTAAACGCAATTAAGTTACGTCGATGATTTCAAATGGAGCAACGAGACGCCCTTAACCCTTTAACCGATGTACGACGAGTTAACTCGTCGTGGAACTTTAAGGACTACCAATTTACTGCTAGCGTAGTTTTCTTACTGCTAGCGCGACGAGTTAACTCGTCGACCCGTGTTAAAAGGTCAATTCACGATGGACACCCACCGCCATGGTCGACTAGACACACCAATCTTATCAACAATACGGCGATAATTATTAACTTCATGCGAAACTCGATAGTAAAGTCGAATTTCGTATATTTCGCGTAGAAAACGACGGACAACCGACGGTCCGTGAATTTTGGAACACCTCGTTAAATCACAATCGCGCGTTATAAAACTGGATCCCGAATTCTGGGATCGCGTCAACGAGAATTGATGAAACGATCGATCAATTTCATTCATCGACAGAACGCACGGCTCAGCATGACTAGATGGACCGGAAGCGGCCAGGTTTTGACGAAGAATCATCTTTTAATCACCGGAACTAATCGAATCGCCTTTGCTGGAACGACGTAACGAAGATCGTTGGAACGACGATCGAAGTATGGACGCCGTGACACGCTTTTATGAAGTCGCGCGATTAGCGCGTGGATAAAACAATGCGAGCTTTCAGTTGCTCTCGACGTTCAAAGCAGTCCCCCGTTTCTCACTTTTTTTTTACCATTATTTTCTAGAAAACAAGAGAATTTAATCTAACGACAGATAAAAAAGCACCCCTCTCGCCAAACCTAAATTATTCTAATTGATTTTGGCGAGACGATATGGGGCCACGTATTAACCCTTTCCCTGCGGAAGACGTACATATGTATCTATGCATATATGCGCTCGGATATTCAGCAATTGTACGTCTAACATAGATACGAATGTTCCCTACAACAATGGGTCATTGTTGAAATTATTTACACAAATTATACCTTAGTCAATTAAACAGAGTATCTAAGCGTTTATACGTACATATTGCTCTTCGATATTAATAAAAACTGTATAATACTGTTCAGCGTATCGAGGACATTTTTCCTTTTGAAGGTACCCCAGGCGACAGGATTAAATGTTCGATAAGATCGTGATAAGGTCCGATATGGATTAATAAATAATCGATATACTGCTTTGAACGTCGACGTACTGATCGTCGATCCAACGAGTTAAGCGGTTCGTCTGAGCCAGTCGATTGACTCATCGAAATTGCGCTACGAAATCGCGGATCTCCGTGCTGTGAAAATATCGATACCAGCCCGTCATTGTTCCAAACAGCTCGATTGCCGGTGATACTCAAGCGAAAGGCCACAGTGATCGATCTCGTCGCTCTCAGCTGGATCGTCGCAACGAATCGTTATAAAATAAACAGAAAAAAAAATCTGATCGCCACGATATGATTCGCGAATATACTTATTAAGAGTCGTACTCGCTAAAAATTCATTAATCGCTCCGCCATTTTACCGACGGTACTTAAAATCACAATATCGCGCGAACGTTTCGTCTTCCGTTTCTTTCCGCTTAGAATACTATCCGCATCGGCGACGGTCTTTTAAAAAATTCAATCTAATTCGATATAACAGTAGCTTTCAATTTTCTCTTTAAATTTAACCGAGGCTTGCACAAGACCCATTTCTATTTTTTTTCGTTTTCTTTTTTTTGGATTTAGTCACACTTCCATTTCGTATCTTTGCTCTCCCCTCTTCACCCCCGTTTCGAATACACGTGCTCATGCACACACACATACCATTCACGCGCAGAAAAACACGTATACACACGTACATACACACATGCACGCATACGATCTCTCTCTGTCGAGTTTTCTCGTCGATTGCTCTCTCGTTCAATCGCGAGGGACCGTATTCTTGTTAGTCCGTTATTGTTCGGTTCTTTCGCGTCTCTTGTATCCCTCGTTCTGCTTCACGTTCCTTTCATTTTTCTTACTTTTCTCGCTTCCTTTTATAACGTTTTCCTTTCTGTACATAGAGAAATACGATTAATCTTCATCACCTAATATTGCATGCGCGTGAACACATTTTTCTTTTTGTTTAACAATGGAAAGAGCCTGCGTTCTCAACGCGATGTACGGATCGCGATCGAGTGTCGTATGTAGAACTGCCCGGACATTATGTATATTTCTCGTAAACAACCTCCGCATTTACGCAATTTACGTCGGCATTGGTTACATTTTCTCCCGTTTCTCTGTTACTTTTTCTTTTTACGCGTATTTAATTCGACGCCAAAAAACGTGCCTCTTTCGACGGTGCTTCATATTCTCGATTCGAGCGTCGCGTGAAAATGTCAGGCCGATCATCATTCTCAATTAGCAATCGCGACAGAATGTTTGCAAGCGATTTATTTATTTATTTTTCTGTTTTTTTTTGGTAAACGAACGGATAAATTCTGTCGACTGAGATTGTTGTCTTTGTTTCTTTTACAATTCCTAATTTCCGACGGGTCGGCCATGGCGATCTCCAGCGAGAATATACGCGCGCGCAACGAATCGAGAGTGAAAGCCGTCGGTAATTTGTTTGCAATGTTACCCCTTCGTCGTACGGTTTTATGGATTACAATAAATTGGTGACTTCTCATAAGATACTTCAGTAGTTTCGTTCTGTCCCGTGGTCGAGAACCGAAGTCGATGCCGCCATTCAGCTTGGTCTACGCGCGCAAAAAATCCCGTGTTTCCTACATTCATTTATAAATACACGCTTTCGAGAATCGATTAATATTACATCTTGGACCGAAATGAGATAGTAGAACTAGTTTTCAGCGTTTACGATATAGTGTTTCTGTCTGATTGCCGTGGACCTTCTGTATTTTTGTATTTGGTAAGATTTGTTGTTCCCTTGGCTTGTGAGCACGACGGATAGGGGGATCTATGGATTAACGAAAAATTCAATTGACCGCTCCTGCAGAGTGATAGACGTAAAATCGAAGCAAAAGAACAGCGTATATAACAGCTCCATATCGAATGTGGCTACGTCCTCTGTTTTATAAATTATATATCACAACTATTCTCTACGGAAGTGCAATTCTATTTTTCATAGTTCCCGGAGGCAAAGCCGGCAAATAAATGATAATTTAACAGGCATTCCGCTATGCGTTTTGCTAACAGAACCGAGGGCACAACAGATTGTACTTTGTCGAGGTGTCGAAGGCCTTTCTGGTGATCGCATTTTAGTAGAGAAATTAGCGCAGCTGACGCATACGATATCAATAAAAATACTATTTTCTTTTCATACCTTTATGTATTCCTCTGTCTCCGTTGCTTTTTCAAGAAAAATATGAAAGTTCCCAAAAATTACGCTTGAATTCCATTCAATTAGAGGGAAACACTAATTTCCCCGCCCCCATACAAGAAGCTCACGTTCCCGTTCGCACGCGAAAATACGAACGGACTATCCTTAAATTAACAATGTCATGGCTATCGTGTAAAAAATCTGAAGCATTCGATGCTGGGCTCGAATCGATAGAATCTATTTGGTACACATTGTTCACGTACAGAGATACCAGCCTTAGAAAATAATTTTCCCTTCATCAAACTTTCCATCTTTTTACGAGAAACAATCTCTCAGGAACACTGTCAATGGCATACCGGAACGGTACACCCAATTAATAATACGTTCTAACGATATACCTAACGCGATAGGTATATCTAAATCTAAAAACGTTAGCGTAAATTCTAACTTTCGTGAGGAAGTCCGCGGCAATCATGAGCGAAAAACGATAGTTCCGTGGTTGCTTTCGGTGAAGTCAACGAAAATAGGAAAAGAAAAGAAGAAAAAAAAAAGAGAAGAAAAATGGGGAAACGAAGCCGGTGGTCGACTGTCGGTTCGTCGTCAAGGCAGATCTCGTTCTATTTTTTTTTTTTTTGCTTTTTCTTCGTCAGAAAACTGAAGCCTTATCTATCTGAATAATAATAAAGTAGCGTTACATCAGACATCGTGCGAGCCATTCGAAACACGGCGAGACGCGCCAGCCGATCGAGCGTCGCGGCGCCTTCGATCGATCGATCGATCGATCGATCTTCCAACCTTTCGTCTCCTTTTTCTTTTCATTCCTCCCCTTCGTTCGTCGCTCAGTCGTCCCTCTTGCGCGGCTCGTTCTTCGACTCGTTACCAATCACTAAAACGTGAATACCGATACTATATTCTCGCGTATAAAAGCGACGATCGTCCGTTCTTCTTCCCTCCCGATAAGAGAAAGGAAAAGGAAAAGAGAGAAGAGGGGCGGTGAAACAACGGAGTCGACGGACGCGGATGGTACATACTGCATCGTTCGTCGCAAATCGAACAAATCGACGGATCCCGCTCGCGAAGCCCGAAACGATTATTTTTCCGTTCATCTTCTTTTTTCATCTAAATCCTTCTCACCGTGGCCCACGTCGATAAAACAAAGCGTAACGCGTGTCCCAGGGCGATTTCGCACGGCCCGTCCAACTCGTGTTTTAATGCGTGGTGTAAGGTTTATTACTTTTTAATCAAGTATATAGAGCATATCATTTTTAGTCGTAATAATTATATTGATATTGAACTACCTAACCTAATATTTACAGAGTTTTCTTCATCTTCCTCTTGTGTTTTTTTTTTTTTTTTAAACGCTCTTGGCACTACTTTTCTCCTGTCGCTCTATCCCTTTCATTTTCACTCTGTCTCTTTCTTACTCTTGCACACCGCACGGAACCTTGGCAAAACAGTCTTCCAAAAAAAAAAAACAAGAAAAAATCTTCTCACCCTTGCGTGTCACATTGATTGCTCTCTTCCTCCCCCTCTCCCTACCTCCCTCTCTTTCTCTCTTTCTCTCTTTTTCAAAGATATTTCCTCCAGCTTTTTACAATCGTCTCCAACCCCTTCGTTTCGCGTTCTCTATCCTTTTCATCGGTCCCGGTTCGAAGCATCTATCCTCAGCATTCACGCAATCCACACACGCAAACGTGAAGTACCTATCATTCGTACACGGACGCATTCATTTATTCTAGCGCGTGTCGCGTTCTTCGCGCTCCACGTTTCCGCTTTTTGTCGCGCGTCTAACCGCGGACCCGGTTTCTCGCTCGTCGCATTTTAATTAAACACCCCGGCCCCCACCCAACCCCCAACCCCCAAAAAACCCCGAATAGAGCGCGGTCCGCGGGATCGTCGCCAATAAATAATTTACTAAGTCTTTTTCGCAGCGAACAAACTTCCAAAACGATATACATATACATATACATATATACTCGATGATCAGAATCGTCCTGTCGGCGTGGTCGCGATTGTCGGTCGGCAGCAGAACGGGTCGTAGCACACTGTGTCAGCTTTACTTCTCGTCACACCGTGTACAATTTATTTCCCCCGGCGATGCTCTCTCTCTCTCTCTCTCTCTCTCAATGTTCAACGTGCACGTGTCAACCCTCGCTTGGTAACATCGAGACAGGGCCACCCGTGTACTCCTACTCTTTTAATTTTTCTCGCAATCGGAGGATAATACGTCTCTAGTTTCGGCTGCTACGTGAATCGACACCCTCGTCAGTCCTTTCTTTCTCTCGTTTATGTATATCGTAGGCCTCTCTTCAGTCTCCCCCTCCAACCCCCCGCCGCCCAGCCGTTCCTCCGGTTCTTTCGTTTCTTCTTAACATGTTCCTATTTACGATTCCTCCCGTCCGGCCGTACACGTAAATTCTCTCCCCATACAATAATCTCCCGAATTAATATTACTCGATACGGCCAACCGTATACTATCCAGTTCCTCGCATCACTCACCACCCCGTAGGTACATGCATACGTTACAATACGTTAACCACCTCTCGTCGACGGTGCTTTGGAATTGTCTGAGATCTAGGCTAGAGACTGGCCTCGTACCATTGCCATTGCGCGACGAGTAAATCGAGCAGCACCAGAAGCACCGAATGGGACCGACCCACAAACGCGGTCCACCGCGTCGATTCCTATTCCTCGCCGCGTGTCCGCTTCGCAAACTCGACGAACTCGAAGCCCGCGGGACGAGGACGCTCCTCGTCCGGAACCAGCTGGAGGGCCATCGTCCGCCCCATGGTCCAAAGGAGATGCAACAGCAGCAGGAAGGAGGAGTCGGAGCATTCCGACGAATTCCATCCCGGTGTCTCCTGTCTCCGTGTCTCGGTTTGTACACGACGACCCGAACCAACGCGTCGTCGTCGGCCGGCCGAACCCGTACGAAGTTTCTCCTGTCGAGTCAGCCTTGAGGGATCCTCGACAGCTCGAGGATTCTCGTGGCGGGCGGAACAAGCGCGACTACCTCGCCGTCCCCGGTGGCAGCGTCCTTCTGCCCGTCGTCGACCCGTTCCTTCGTCTTTTCACGTTGCTCCGCCTCCAACGGGACGCCTCGTCGCCGCTTGCGCGAGATCCTTGGCCGTCCGTCGACCTCGAGGAACTCGCTGCTCGACGGGATCGTCGTGGCCTCGAGTGCTCTCCTTCTCGGCCACGCCTCGGATCAGACGTGCTGCTGTTGATGCTGGTGCGACTGCTGGTGCGGCTGTTGATGATGATGATGATGGTGATGATGATGCTGGTGCTGTTGACTCTCGTCGGTTTCGCAGGGCACCACCGTCAAACTGGACAGGTTGCTCAGGTTGCTACTGGACTCGGAATAACTGGAGAGGGTCGGTCTTCTGGGCGGCACAACGACGGCTGGCGTCGAGCTACCTGGGCTGGGGAACTTCCGGAACACCCTTAACAGGGAACTACCCGCACTGTGGCACCGGACTATCCGTTCTGGTGCGTCGAGTAACGCGGACTGACTTCTGTATGGCGGCGGGCTCTCGCTGTCGAACACCGTCCGGTTTGGCGGCGGTCGTACGCACTTCTGGTATATCTCGCTCTCCTGAAATTGTGAAACGACGGTGTTAGTCGGAATCGAATCGACAGGCACCGCGGGATATCGGTCTCTAGGTATTAGCCAGGTTCGTTGACTAAGATGCACGGGAGAGGGGGATTATTTGATTGCAACGCGCGTCCGAATATTTACGAACCGAACGAAAAATCATAACCGACGAGAAGAATCGGATGTGTTCCGATTTTATGAACGACCTGTTTATTCGGGACTACTTCGGGTCGACTGCAATATTACACTTGTACTGTCGTACAGAGGAAAGAAAGATTGAACTCGGTTGCACAATCGATGGGGTTAAAAGATAGTCGATATTTCCTCGTGATGAAACACCCACGCAGAAGGGCAAATACACCGCCACGCTCCGGAACATCGACGGCTAAAAAATCCATATTCAGTTTCCGCGGAAGTGGTTGCACTACACGGCGAGCGGAGCATCGCAAAACGATCCTTCAACGTCGAGCATCACCAGAGGCGGCGTCCTCGTCCAGATAAACGTTCGTGGCCGCGTTACGTCGTGTTCATTTCGCGACGGTTCACAGGAAAAATCGAAAATCAATTCTATCGACCAACTCTCGTCGCACTGTTCGTAATCGCAGGCGTCGGCCGGCCGGGCGTATGCAATATCTTTTGTCCCAAACGTTCTCTAAATATTCACGAACAGCTCGTGCACTTGGGTATGCAATGTCGAGCGGGACTCGAAAATTCGCAGACGAAATTCAAGGAAACCAATACAGCATATATATATGTATTTTCTTTTTGCGTTCAGGAAGTGAGTTCGACAATGGGCGGACCAACAATGTCCGTCATACCTTGCGACATAGGTATATACACGTGTAGTGGCGTAGAATTACTGAAATTCTAACCCGTGGCCTTCGAGCAGTCCCAAAGTACGCGCGTGTTTCAGCTTGATGCCGGCATCCAGAAGCCTCGAGGAGGGTAAAACTCGATCCGTCGTGGCCGTCTTCTTCGTGGCACGGTCGAAACGCCGGGTCGTCTCATCGACCTTCGACGAAAATGGCACGAGACCAGTGGTCACTCGATCGTCTGCGAGCCTTTTGGAACAGAGATACTTCCGGTGTCTGGGCTAGGTAGGTATATATTTGGGCGATACGGTAATGAACGATCGGTCCCGCGAACTTGCGTTTTCTAATTCGGGAAAGGGAGGAGCGCAGCGTCCTGGGAAATCGACACCGCTTTATTTTTCCGTCGCGTTCCGATTTCGTTTCGAATGCACGGGAGAATAAGGGGTTGCAGGCGGCTGCGTAGTATCGATAATAACGAGGCTCGCGTAGCTCACGCGAAATACATTGTAATTATAATAGAACAGAAGCGGTTCGCAATATTATACACGAATGCATAACTTTGGATTGGAACACTTAGAAATTATATGAGCCAGGGCTAATTGGTTAAGACTAGCCGGGCGATCGAGGTGATAAGAGTATTATAATAAAAAACACTGGAGTATGCTGCTATATATTATAGTAACTCGAATAACTATGATAATCCTAGGACGAGTTATGCATTAAAAAATATTTTATCACGCAGATCCTGTACCAGCGTCCTTTTTATGCATGTTTCCCTATTACAATGCAAATTGGACACGTTTCCTCTAGCCGGCTACAAATATGTAATAATATGCATTATCGGAAGGGAAACCTGTTTTCCCACTCGCCGATGCGAACTCACGCAGCTCCGAAAATCATCCGATCGTCCTCTCGCGTGTCGAAGGAAAAGAAAAGAGGACGAATCTGCGCGAGAGAAATACGAAATCAGCTACGCCCAAGCGGCAACAATTTGTCCGAAACAGAAAATCCTCTTAACGAGCAACTTTATGACCATTCGCGTTCCATCCACGCGTCGTTAATAATTTTTAATCATCGTAATGAACGAGGCTAATTACCGTACAAGCTTCAACAACACCGGCCACGATATTAAGCAACGAAGCGACCCCGACAGATAAATGAACGAGTCCGCGAGAGGCTTGTACTCGACACCTGTGAATCGTTCGACCCCCTTCCAACGACTACCTGGAGCGACGAGTAACACCAGGCGACAATTCGGCAACGCGCACACGGCGAGCCGTGATTCAATCTGAAGACACGAGGCGTGGAAAATTTATCCGTTTTTACACGCGTTATTACCCGCGGTTCGCGCTACTCGAAAATGTGCTTATTAGCGGCTGGCTAATCGAGTCGCGTAATCGATAAACGGAAACGAGATTGGGAATCACGCGGGGTTCGTAGCCAGTCGGTTAATTGGATGAAATTGTGCCCGCGTTTCTTTAACGACATTAATATGCGGACATTAATGCTATCGGGACTCGTGAAAAGGCGGCGTTATATTACACGAATTACCCCATTGCTTCGCGAAAATGTTGGCTCGCTCGTTAATTGAAATTAAACTCGCTAGAATCTACGATACTCGTCTCACTCCAGAAACGGCGAAATTCCGCTTTCTCCCGTGGCGCAAAACGTGTATGTATACGTATTCGCAGAGCGGAAGGCTCACCTGCTCGGGGTCGCGCAGGTGAAGGGTGGTGTGCGCTCCGTACGGTCGTTCCTCGCCATCCGGAAGCTGCAGTCGAGGGGGTAGGTCGAGGGCGAGGTCCTGCCGGACACTTCCGGCTCGAATCGCCCGGTCTCTAGCCGCGGCGACCATCGCTTCCTGCATCCCATCCGTGGCTCCTTCGCCACCACCGCCGACTCCAACACCGCCACCACCCATCACGGCACCACCACCGCTCGGATCACCCTCTAGTCCACCACCGAGGCCGCCGTGACCACCGCTGCCTACCTCCATTCCTGGGCTCACCGACAGCATCTACGGAATAAATCAAGAAATTCAGTAAATGAAGTCGATCCGAATAATTGTATGAATAAAGTGCTTCAAGTTGAACCACTCTCTCTAGTACCAACTTTGTTGCTTTTATTCCCACAAGAATACCTTTCCACTGTTCCCTCACCGACGTTTCCACCCGGATTTTATATTAGTCCATAAAATCTGCCGAACCCTTAATTCATCAACCACTTGTGCCACCCCGCTCGATATGCATGCGCATCGCCTAACAGAAATAACCAGCGGGACACGTTCAACAGAATTCACGAGGATGTAAAATTTCGACAGCTACTAAATATCGCCGTTTCAACGTACGAAGAAGTCGCGTGAACACTTCGTGAAACTTCGCTCCTAAAACGCACACACCAAGGATCCGCGCGCAGTGAGACATTAAGCCGAGCAACGTCTTCCGGCGTCGTTTTACGATCGCGCCGATCGTATCCGCAGAATAAGAAGCGATACGAACGCAATCCGGATCAGACGTTCCGTCGGATGATCGGGTGTGCTTGTCGCGCATAAAATTTTCAGGGAACTGGGCCAGTTTATGGCCGGGATTGAAAATTTCGGGGACACCGGTCGTAAAACGGACACGCGCCACCCTGACACGATCGGGTACGATGAAAGGCGGCAGGTTATTCGGTCCTGGAGCGAAAGTTTGGATTTGAGGGGGCGGTGTTTCGTTGACGATTCCGCTTTATGGAAACCTGCATCGCGGGAAGCCGAATTGTATTCCGGAATTGTTATTTGTATCGAGAATTTTCGTGCGACGGAATTGTATTATTTTCGGTGGCGAAATTTCATTCGAGGGGAAACGGTTAGCTACGTTTAAAGGTCCGTCTTTTATTTCTCTTTTTTCCGTCCTCCTCGAAGATCACACGTTTGGATAAATATTCTTCTATTGAATGTCGGTTTAAGGAACGACCGGGTGAATTATAAAGTTGTTCGGAAGTTGCGGTGAAACAATTTTCACTGTACGTCGCCAAGAGAAACGCGAGCTTACAGCGTTTTGAACAAGCTTTGGAGGAACTGCGGCGGAAGAAATCAATACTTATACGACCAAGACGGCTATATATACTGGGACATAAAATTTAAATAAACAGGCGTGAAACGTGGAAGTCGGTGACATTTTGCAGCCAAACGAAGATAAATTTTAATCCAACCGTGCCGAAGACATTGCTCTCACTTGCGATCATTTCTACTCGGATCTTTCGTAAAAAGCATTCGCGTCTAAATATTTTGAATCCCTCAAGAATTATACAAAATTAATGTTGAATGAAAACTAGTATCTGGCGCATTTTCGTTACGAACGAGAGCCACGCGTGTCCGCGTTGCAGCTCAACTTTCCATCTGTTCTCCATGATGATCGCTAAATCGAGTTTGCTCGGTTCGGTCGTGCGTTTCGAACGCTTCGTTTTTTAAATGACGGGGCGCATTAATTTGTCCCGCGTGGTTTTCAGTGTGCCGTTTATTAATTTAATCACCTGCGAATCGTTATGAACGGCGGTTGTTAGAGCAACGGCGCGGCGAAAAAATAAAACAGGCCGGGTAAGAAGCATCGCGTTTTCCCCCATACCGAAACCACGATTAATCCTTTTCCGTGTCGACCATGTCGAATTCGACGGGCTCGTTATCGATGTTCGATATTCAGCGGCAGGTTGAGTAATCTCGTCGGCAAAATCGCGTTCGAAGAATACCGCCCCATATTTCCACGTAGAATGGATCGGAATGATCTACGTAATCAAGATTTGGTTTTTCGTTGAAAAGAATTGCAACGGTGCAGGAATTTCTGCAGGCATTTTATATGGGTATCATACCCTATAATAGATGTTCCTCGTTTCTTATTCTTGTTCCTCGTTTCATGGCGAAATAGTATTTCTCGTTTCTGTGACAATGATTCATTGATGCTAAGAGACGAGTACGGAAAAAGAATTTCCTGTTTGGTATTTCTTGATATTTATAATTAAATTGAAACGAAGGCTGTAATTTGAGAATTCCTTTAATCGTTGCGATATAATACCGACAAGTATAATATTTCATTGGCGACAGCAAACATTCAAACCGAGCTTCGATCGAATGCATACGTGTTCAAACGAACCTGAGAGGATTGCTTCGAAAATGGAAATTCTATGCGAAACGAAGTGAAACTATGGATTTTACTTTCTTTCCTCTTCTTTCTGGCAATACAAAAAGAATACTTCACTGTTTATTTACGTTCTCTGTCTTGAATTAACCGAGATTCGAAATTCCTTCGAAAGTTCAAGTTAAAATCCGTGCAATCGTGTGAACAGATTTTCACGTTCTCGAAAGCTATGTTTAGAGCAAAATATATTCTAAAAGTTGTTCTCCCATAAATAAACATTCGTCGACCAGACTATCCTTTACCTTGAACTTCAGCCCACTTTGTGTGCCAAAGCTTACCTAACCCGAGCCAAAAATTCTGCGGCATCGCGCAAGCAAATGATCAAATCTAAAAAAGTCGCATTGACCATTACGTATGTATTCTGCACACCGTCCTATGCATTCTAATTCACCCTGCGCGACAGAATATTACTACAGCAATAAAAGTCCGACGCATTCAAGGGTCTAAATTTAAACCGATTCTAATATCTAACAAAATGTACTTGTTTCCAAAATTATCTCAAGCATCACAATTTCATTATAATCGAACCATTAATCTCAAATTACTCTGGCAACGAAATTCCCAAAGCTTAATTAATCGCTCGCGTTACAATTAAAACTCCAATTCGAATAATTCCGTTCACGAATCTCCTATTCCCAATTTTCTACACCCCGAAAAGTTTCACGCAATCGCTTTCCGATACCTACCCGCGAATACTCTTTCTAATCAATTTCACAATCAGCAGCCAGCCACGTACATAACAATCGTTAACAAACCCAAGACATAGAATCGCACGCTGATCAATCGAGTTCCCACAATACTCAACAAAAAAAAAAAAGAAAGAAAAATAGAAAACCTCCGCACGCCAAAAACCTCGCAGCCCTTCGATGGCGCCTCGATCGTCCACAAAACGAGAAGCTGTCTAACGCGATGCCGTTTCACGTACGCCGCGTTCTTATTGCCAATGCAACGACATCGCAAACCGCTGACTAGAGGTATCTACACGATAATAACGCGCAACGCCAGACACGACATGCGGCTAGCTGTCGCCAGTTCGTCTCGACCACGGGATCCAGTCGTCATCGGCAATGTTGTTCCCTCCCGGGTGCCCAGCGTGTTTTGGCGTCCACGGTATCGCAGACATTATTCTGGTTTGCGACGAGCAGTGCAACTGCCCGTGACTCGGCCGACGTATAAATTCCTCGTGTCCGTCATTTCGTGCCCGTTCCCTCGTCTCCGCGCCGCTACTTACGTGATCTATTTGCCGCTAAACGACAGGAAACGTTCCAAGCACCGAATATCGCTCGCGCGCCTTGCGGCGTGTCTGCGCGCGATTGTCCTAATCCCCTGCCGCACGGGATTACGGCCGAGGGAACGGGGTTAACGGGAGCTTGGATTTCGTTTCCGACATGGAAGTCGCGTTACCTTCCCTCATTCGTCGTTAAACCGACGACGTTTCGTCGCGCCTATGGCGGAGTATGTTCCGACTTTTCTTTGCTGTATGCCGCGGCCGCGTTCACAAGACACAATGGAGCTCGTTCCTGAATCGAGACCAGCCGGAGGATCCCCGCGTCGACCGTACAGAAATCCATAGTTCGCGAGCGGTAATTTCGCTCGCAATCGTCGGGAAACTCTTTGTTAAACGAATCGCGAGACTACCGGCGACTATCGTGTCGTTCCTATCGAACGCTTGAGCGACGACTATCCGCGCAAATCGAGGCGACGCGTGTTGTGCGCGCGGAAATACGAGGATACGCTACGGTCGTACGTGAAACGTGGGACCGTAAGCAAAATGATCGTGGCTCGGTAACGCTACCTTTCAATGCATCACGATAAACTGGAAGACGGGACGAGATTACGTGGCACCGTTCGCCAACCGGCGCGATGAATTTATCGTCAACGTGCTCGTTAGTGCGCGCTTGTCGTTCGTCGGATTGCCTTCGATATTTTCTTCTCTTTTTTTTCTTCCTTCGTTTCCATAGACGGGACGAATACGGCAAACCGTGCGACTCGGAATCGAACGAGGACGGGAATAAATGAAACATTTCTTCGACGTTAAAAATATAAATCACTGTCGATGATTTTCTGTTATTAATTGAAATGAACAGTTATCGATCGCGAAGGATTACTGTTTCAGGTCAAATTCTAGACTTTTTGGTTCGTGGATTATCTGGTAAACTTAACTCGATTTCCTGGAGCAGGTGCTACTGTATGTATATCGGTGTGCCGGTAAAAGTACGACGGAGAAGAGGCATCTCTTCTTTGGAATAAATACTGTAATTGCGTTAACTTATTCGTGAGACGAGTTTATCGATCGTCGCGTTTTTAAACGCCGAGTGGCGAAAGTTTAAGCTACCGCGCGACGTATAATTCCATCGCTCGTTTTGAGAAACTCAGTTTAACGCGAGCAATTGACGCACTCGTCTACGTTAGGTAACCAATCATATACGGCGAACAGCATTAATTATCCGTTTTCGTGCGCAACCCTGAGGGCAATAATATAGCAGCTAAATTTTCCGGCCGATTAAAACATCAACAGCACGCGTGCAACGCGTCCAGTCTAGCCCAAGATATTGTTATCGATACCAATATGACAACTGTTATGATAATAATTTCATTGAATGAATTATTAGGTTCAGCTGTTAATAATAATACAGCATCGCATCAATCACTGACGTTACCAATACACAATTCCTTCATCGACAAGGGAAACGTAAAAATGTCCGACAGAAATAAAAAGAAATTACTCAGAGATAGTGGCAACATTTTCCCAAGATTATAATAATAATCACCAAGAAAAACAAATACGTTTTACCTGGTAGCATTCGACGGGTTCATCGATTTTAGGTAGCAAACTGGTACATTTAAGGTCACCGCGAAGCATAATTCACAAAGCCAATGGAACGTATGCAATCAACTGCACGACGACACATAGACCTCCCCCACGTGTTCGCTAATTATCGACCTAAATTCTGTACGCCAGTAAGCAGGTGTTCCCATTTTATCCCATGCCCTTTAAAGAGTTCCGATGCGCGGACAGCAGGTTAATTGGCCGATTTCCACGGGCGAGTTTCATCGAATTTCCATTAGATCGAGGGACGACGATGCGTGCATGGTCCCCGTACACAAGCCTCGTAGATCAGACGCGTGACCGCAAGTAAAACCGCTGCTGGCTGCGATAGTTGTTGCGTTTCAACGCATCCTCGAGTGAACAGGGAAAGTGGTACGAGTGCAGACTGTCGACGAACGATTTCCTTTTCGTTCGGTGTGGATTCTTCTAACGGGCGACTTCGCAGAGGAGTGATCAAACGATTCGAATTGAACATTCTGAGAACTTCAAAACTATGGAGATTTGCTATGGAGATATTTGTATATAAATATCATATGTAATGAAATATCTGTCGCAGCAATAAATCATTGTCCGTGCACCGTTTTTATATTAATTCAAACACGGCCCACGTTATTCGCCGCTCCATAAGCAGAGACTCCAGTCGAATCTTGTACACTTAAAACGTGGGGACGAAATTAGTGAAAGATCAAGGCATCGGAGTTTCGATAACGATCCCAGCCACGCTCGTACAATCCAAATAGGTCAATAGCGATCTTGCGCTAGATGCAGCCCGCGTGTAGCCCGAGAGATCGCGAGAACTAGATCGACGAGCAAAGTCTCGTGTACGCGATTCCCCAGTACACTGTTACACGTGTCGATCCACGGTGATCCATGAAGCGTCACACGTTCCAGAAACACCGACTCGATGCGCCCCCAGGAAGCAATTACAGCAGGCACGGGCAGGTTCATTATACGCCGCCGTACTCTGAATCACTTGTGCTCCTCTGTCAAAAATAACATTCGCCCAGGGACGATCGTCGACCCGATACCGATACAGACATCTATCGGCAATTGCACGGCCGTGCCGTATCAAAACTGCACCGTATCGCCCAGCACGAATTATTCCCTGACACGGCGGAATTAATCGCGGCCCGATAACGCGGCTCGATAACGTTGCCGCACGGTCCGGGAAGGAAAATGTTGTCGCGCGTCGATCGGTACTGGGGATTACGGGAAACGACAGAAAAAAAAAATGAAGAAAGAGAGACGAGAAAGGAAATAACGGCGAGAGAGGAAGGCTGGTTTTGAGGAGAGGTTCAGGTTTAGGTGTTCTTGGTCGACAACAGTCCCGAGGTTCTCGTCCCACCAGCCTTGTCCCCTCGACTACCTTGGGACTACTGCCGATACGATTCCCAATCATTTCGGCGGCCAATAACACGGGGGCGTGTCGCGGTTTTGTCGTAGATTAAGCGCCGCGACCTATTGCTCCATAGACTGGTTCGTCGTGGATCTTAAGGTGGTGAAACGCGGCGGGTTAGTCGCGGACGTTGCGTCTTAATTAGATGATAAGAGACAGCGGGGGAAAAAGTTTGCTCAGGTGGGTTCGAATTATTTTGTAACGTGTCGTTCAAGAGTCGCGTAGTCGGTAGTGGGGGGAAAGGTGGAGCGGAGAGTGAGCGAAGAATTGGAATGCAATCGAAAAAAGGGAAAAGAAAAAAGAAACAGACGCACGTGTTCGGGAAGGTAAAAGAAAATGGTGGGAGGTAGGTTTCTTATCGGCCTGTTTCTCCTCTCGGCGATCGAAGATTCGATGACTCGATCGGACTGGATAATTGCAAGATTAGTTATTTCCGCGAACACGCCGAGAACGAAGTTTATTGTTTAATAAGTAATCGTTCTCCGATCCCATTGGATTTATTCATAGGCGCGGGTCGTCGTGCGATGGATTAGAAAATTAGAAAAAAAAGAATTGAAAGATCTTTTTATGTAATAAATCGACGGGGCAGTGTCGTGGAGAGGAGAAATGGACGGATGGAGGACTTGTTTAAGAGGATGAAAGAATTCTCTGGGGGCGGCGAGATAAAATGGCGCAGATATGAAAGGTATAAATATGGAATGGTGAGGGCGATTGATCGGGAAGATCAAACCTTGATCTGTAATGGCGAAGGTGTGTTATAAAGTGCATCTTACGGTGGTTGAACAGGGGCTGCTTAAAATTTTACGAACCGGGGAGCCTCGAACTTATACGATTCTCCAGGGTGCATAACAGGAGGAACGTTCCACTTTGCCGTACACTCTTCGAACTGCCAAACGACGTATTAAACCGGAATTTATTCCTCATACTTGCTACCTCAATGACGCTTCAGTCAGTGATCTACAAATTTACCGATCTGCATTTAAATAAAATTACGATACCAAACGAATCAAATTTTTAATAATGCCAATCTATTCGAGGTGGCGAAATTCTGTCGTAGAATGGACCCTATCCGAGAATTTAATCAGAAATACTACACGAACCATCAAGATCGCTACCACGAATTAATCCGAACGTTTCGAATCCACGTCAAAAATATCGCCATTGATCCCCAGCCTCATCTGCCTAACGTCTTCGCCCCTAAGGAAGCTTCCTCGGGGGGAACAAAATGCGACGGAGCTCGGGTTGAAGCTTTAAAAAGGTTCCTCGTTTCTACGGAGCCAGTCGAAAGGGAAAGCTGCGACCGTCGTAATAGCAGCAGGGACGATAACAAGCACCAGGGGACGCCGATGGCTCATGGTACCCTGTTCGTACCACTTGTATTGATCGCACACAATGGCTTCGCGTAACAAAGACGCGCACAATGTCCACGGGATAGGTCGCGAGATCGAACTCCGGAGAGAAGTTCGGAACGGGGTTACTCGAAAATTGCCAGATTCATTTAGAATTGGGAACTGAGTAACTTTGCGTTCGCACACCGGCGATCTATTTCCGTAGAATTTTACTGATTAAATCCCAGTTAATTCTACTAATTATGTATTAGAATTGATTATAGGCATTTAAGTAGAGTGCACCACCGTTTAGTCAGACCGTGTAAATCGTTTCACGTATTATATTCCTTATGTATGGAAATAAATATGAAGAATCCAGTGGTGGCAATACCAAGATAATTTCCACTGTTCAACGCGAAGAATGTTGAACTCGATATTAATTATACAATTTTATCATTTCAACTACAATCCATTTAGAATACAATACGATCGACTTAAGAGAGGCATCGCAGAAACTGAAGCTCTCTGGCTTCGCAGACTACTTTATAATTATCTCGACGCTGAAAGTGAAGAATAGACGCGTACTCCAGATTAAGGGGAATTAGGGAACGGTACAAAGTACGAGGAATAGTAGCGTCTGTCTCACGTTGATTAGTCGAAATCGTCATCGAGATGTCTCGCGATCGAATCGTCGAATCTTCAACGAATTGACCAGCGTGACACCCTTTCGTTTTCTTAGAACGTCCTAAGAATTTTACCGACACGATATTTCAACATTTTCGAAATACGTATTACTTTAGGATCTCTCCCACCCAAGAATAAGAATAGATCAAGAAGGATTCGTCGTGTTTGGTGTATTATTCATCATCGCTGTGAGATTCAATTCGGAAACCGAACCTTTTTTCAAATAAAATATCCATTCCAAGAAGTCACGAACATCCTGAATGCATAATAACGTATCTCTCGACATTATAAATCGCGCAGAAATTTATTAGATATTCCTTTAGGAATTACGTTCCGACTTTCCGACAGGAACTGAGATTAAGAAGACAAGTAACGAGACGCTGAAAGGATCGCCGTGAACAGCAGCTAGTATTTGGCTTCGTCCAGGTCGATCAGGACGTGCCGATGCCTTCATCAACGTCGCGGCTCAAGTTCTTCACAAACAGGGGAGTTCGGATACATCAACGTCGACGAGTCGTTCGGTGCTTGCCGATTGAACGGCAGATTTCGAACGTTCTGACTTTCTGGCATGAATCCGCTCGGCGCGATAACGCCGTGCATAGTGGGAAACGGCGAGCATCAATTGTCTCCGGGAATGGTTACGGTTAAACTTTGAAGCGTCGAAGAAGAACTATATTTACTTTCGTGTAAGCTTTGGCAAGTCTCTATATTATTTCCGGAACCTGGTCGTAATTAAACGAAGGGGGAAAAAAGAAGAGAGAGAAAAAAAAAAATGGGAAGTTTCCTTTTTAATAACGAGGCGATATTCCTGGCTCGCGGATAATGTTTCTGGAGCGTGCAAAGTCTGTCGTACGCAGCGCATGCCTTACAGTGAAAGGGTTAATGTCCTTGGTAATTGGATACTTTTAAAGTTCAAGTATCGTAAGAATGTCTTTGCTGTCTTCGGCGCGATTAAATTATAATTTTGTCACGACGTGCCAGGGAAACGATTTGCGAGGAGTATAAAATTCAGCGAATGCCTTTTCCCCGTTTTCATCAGAGACAGAAGAAACACTAATCGCGAGATAGGCATGCCCGCGTTAAATCTGAGCATCGGGCGAACGAGAAAAAGGACAATCGTACGACGAAGGAGGGTTTGCTGTTCGTCAAAATAAAATTCTCCGCAACTTAAGACACCATTTTATAGCACCACGGCCGTATAACATCGAGAATTTCCGAGCTGTGGGGAACGATTCGAGCTGTGGTCGAGGCAAATCGATCGAGGAGCATATTCGCGTCACGAGGGCAATGCACCGACGATACGATGCACCAGTTGCACCGACCTCGGTAACTAGGATAACCCTCTGTATAGAAATGGCATCGTAGAAAAACGCAAAAAATTCCGTGAAGTAGAACAGTGTCGTAAAATCGCAACGCGGTCTAGCGTCAGTATTCTTGGTGGATGAAACAGTGCTGCTGCATCCTGAACCTTTCATCGATTATAAATCAAATATTGAATACAATAAGATCTCTATAAAGCGGCGAAACTCATTTAATTGAATATTTCTTTGCGCCTACAAGGGTCGTTACAAACGAATAGTTGAATCCGCGAAACGTAAAGGCGCAGCGTCACGAATTTTGTCCGTCAGCAAAAAAGCAAGGGTCAACGAAAAACCCCGGGAACTGAAAATTGCCAAACGAAATCCCCCTTTCAATGCGACCCGGGCATCGACATGCGATGAAATTCAAGACAACGGACGCGCGGCACGTCAAATACATTCGATCGAAGCGTTCCCGATCCCGATGAGATTGCGAGAAACCACGAGACGCTCTCTCTGTTCAAGGAGATTAAGATCGACAGGCATCAGACCGGGTTTATGACACTGGAGAGCGAGCAGTCACGAGAGCCGACTGGCTAGGGTCGACGCTCTTTCGCGCTACGTGATCGTGTCGGGGCATGCGAAAGAAACGTCTTGCGCAACCGAAAAGTCGATTATCGCCGGTTGTTCTAGGCCTTCCAAGGCCTCCCGTAAAAAAGGAACACCGTTAGAGAAGCGGAACACAGATTGTGCAGCCGTGAACCAACGGCGAGAAAACGAAAGTGAATCCTCGCGGACCGTTTTACACCGTTAGCCATCGCCGCCGTCACGTACAATTCTGAATCCTTGATCTCGTTCGAGCGGAAGCGCGGCCGAGCAAAATGAAATCATTACGCCCGGCTCGGTTACGAGCATCGATCCTTGCCGCGGTTATAAATAACCGCGCCGTACGGTACAAGATTATAGTTTGCGATCGTTTTATTTTCTCACTCCAGGGGTGGAGGGAGTGTAGAATAAGGAGCGGGCAGGATACGGATTGTTCGTCATTATCGGCGATGCTACTTTATGCTAATTTTTGCGGGGTCGTGTGAGCACGATGTGCGTGCTACTTCTTGGGAATACCTCTTTCCATTGCGGTAGCTGAAACGCGTTCGAACAGACAATCATTGAGTGCACGCGTTCTCATTCGACTTTTCCTACAAATCACATTTATATCACTTCTTCGTTATCGCAATCCTTCGATCCTAATGATACTCCCGGCAAGCAGACGAAAAATAGAACCTCTTCGAACATCATCTGATAAGCAACCCACCAGAAAAACGCATTATGCACTGCTCGAACTACTTCCTCGTACGCACAGCGTCACGTCTCTCCCTATTAATACACACTACTGCCCTCTCATTACCCTTCTGCGTCGCCCTAATTCCCCTAATCAGGCCGACCAACAGTATCGCTTCACTCCACCGTCCGCCAAAATACATTCCAGCGAAACGATAACCCTTCAGCCGTCCATCGTCGATCCCAAAAACGAACCCCGCCAGATCAGCCGCCTATTCCCCATTGTCCCCGACGATCGCCTCCCGCGAATCGTCCACAATCGGGCCAACACTCCCCTGTGTCCGTCTCGGAGGACCACCAACGTGGCCTGACACGAACGAACGCATGCTGGAACCGATGATGGAAATAGCCCCATTAATCTCGATTGGTCCAAGTGTCCGCGATCTAGCGCGACGTGCCGGCTAGACAAGCCGCGTATTCAGTCCGGTCGTCGCGTAATCGGCCCCTGCCAATTATCGTTATCGTCCAAGGCCAGCAGACAGACGATCGGTTCCGCTCTGATGTCACGCGCGCGCGTTTCGTGTCGACGGCGACGCGACGCCAGCAATAGTCCCTCTGATCGGACTGGCTCTATTCGCGGCGGCGGTCGAGAAAACTGGGCCGGTTGACAGGACGATTAGGTGGGCACATAGTATCATACGTGCATAGTCGGACGGTCTGCACGAGGAACAAGGGGAACTGGAACGGTTAAGTGGAACGTGTTGTCCGTTTCGCGTGCTGACGTAAGCGACTCGTTATCGGAGCGACCTTAAGGCCAAAGAAACGAGATTCCACGCTCCAGACCGGGCCCGTCCACTTCCGGACGTCGGTGTGCAGCGAGGGTGGTTGATCGTGGTTCGAACTGATCGGATGAGGCGACGCCCGGGGTGGAATTTATTCTGTTCGAGCGAATGAAATGTGGCGAAGGCGTGAAATATTTTGTGAAAGGAATGGGAAAATTGTCGACACAGAGATTGCAGTCGATTTTTTTCGTTGCATATATTAGGTAATTGCGTTGGACATGACGAAAGACTGTTGCTCTGATAAATGTATTGCGGTTTTGAAGAATCTTTCAGTAATTTTGATTAAATCGCCTTGTGGCTCAAGAGCGGCGGTATACGTCGCAGGTAGGATACCTGGCGAGGGATGAAACGGGCTCCGGTAATTGAAGGTGTATTGGGACTGACTTGAATGGGTATAGAAAATTCAAGGTTTTTATGTTAGTTGGCTGTGTTAATAGATATGGAGGTTGCACGTGGGAAAGAATATATCTCTGATGAATGGTGAATTCTTGTATGAGCAGTATTGTTGCTGATAATTTGGTATCTTTCCGCGTTGCCTGCGAACGTTATTCGGAACAATAGTCAATGCACCCTTGCCATCTCCACCGATGAATCAAAATATTCGATTCCTGACCACGCGGATGGCGGACTCGTTTCACTTTAATGACATTAAATCATGCTGATATTGAAGCTTAAAATAAACGCTGACGTTTCACCTTTAAATAAGTTTCAAATGCCATATTACTGGGCAATCGATCATGGAAATCTAAAGCAACACAATTTTCGCTAATACAGACTGGCAATTATTGGCAAGGTCTGCAAAAATGGTTAGAAATTATCGCACAACTTAATATATACAGCTGCAATGTTATGACTATTTGGTGATACGGATTCCAAGTAATTCGCTTGATCAACACACGCGGACGACTCTTGAAAGTAATTATCGATAGACTTCATCGCTCCAACTGACGACAGCCAATAATTATGATTTTCGATTATAGGAGGCCCTGCGACAATAATCACGTATGCAAATTATCAACTGCCGCAGTCAGTTACCATTTCCGGATTCTCATTTAGTGAAGATCGACGATTACACGTAATAACCGTGGCAATTATTCAACGGGGGTCCCGTATTATACCGATATCTCGAGAAGCTTTGCTCTTTACGTGGTCATAGACTTAAGGCATACGGATTAGCGATTATTTATGAGCTCTAAAAAAAAAAAAAGTCACTTTGACAATGATTGCGGATGGTCCGATTTTATGCGTTATCTGATGTCAAGTGTCTATAAAAATTATACAATAAACGTCATCCGAAATCCATGGACTGCGATCGTCTCTTCTCGTCCTGTGTAGAACACTGTTGTGTTCTACTTTATGGGGGGTCATTAAAGTTACTTTTAAATGGGTACACATTTTACACGAGAAGAAACGAAAAACGAAAGGAACGTTTGGCATTTTTTCATCGGCTCTTTTCGCCACGATCCGTGGTACTCGAACGGTTAATCTCGTTAAAGACCAAGAGCCCACCGGAATCGCCAATAAAATCTTTTATTGGCCTGGATAGGTTGAATGGCGTAGATTTGTGGTCGATGCTGCGAATTCTTTACCGGAATTTTTGTAACCGTTTTCCGCGACGTGATTTCAACAAACGATGATTTCTAATTACCTGCTGCACGCGGGATTTTAATCTATGCTACTTAGGAAGCGCTAGGAATACTCTTGCTTATATCTGTTTAATGAAACACGGTATTATGAATTTTCACCGGCGATGTTCAACAGAATTTGAGAATGTAACAAATTGATAAGAATGTAACAAAAGTTCAATCGAAATAATAAAAAAGATCCTCCAAATTCATTCACACTCCGCACAGCCTTATTATTTAAATTTGTGCTTCATTATACTTGCATCTCAGTGTTCCTAGAAGACATTAATATTAAAAAGGTTTATATAATATTATATAACTCCTCAAAAATAAAAGAATACACAGCACAGTCTATAATAAGATATTTATATTTAAACGCAAATTATTTCTAGCACGCCGCTCGAGATATTAATAATCATTCTCGTCTCTGGGCCGAATTGTTAATCATCGTTTCTCTACTCGCGTGAAAGTCAGTGCCGGCAATGTCGATGAATAAATCGCGAAAGTGTCTAGACCCGATAGCGATCGTAAAGTTGCGTGACGCCGACGTGATCGCACCGGATGAATCGCGTTTCCGCATTTATATTTCACGCGACATATTTACAGTTTTACATTCGGCTAACACGATAGTAATAACCGCGATAGGCAGGTGGGCCCACGTGGACGGGAAACGATTTTGTAACCGGAAAGTTGCGCGCACTAATTTCAATACACTCCGAGAAATGAATTGGTACTGTGTGTTCCCCCAGTAAATTTAAATGGCGAACACCATTTGATGGCTTTCCAATTGATTGGGCACAGTTCTATTTAGCTGGAGTAGAACCGTTTGTGTTCCAAGACGTCTTTAACCGAGTGCATTGGTAGAAATTCAGTATCCGTTCCGTTCAAAGTTTCGAATGAATAGTCATGCGACTGGAATGATTAATTGCAGTAGCGACACAGAATTTTCTACCAATAACGCTACTCTGATATTCAAATTTTACTGTAATTATTTCAATCGTTCTTCGATGTCAAATAGTCTATCGAATATTACAATTTTCTATCAAACCAAATTCGCTTCCAATTCCTCGGTCTGTGCCGATGTTATTAAATGGGATGAAAGTGAATGCAATAAACTTTGCCACGGATGTATTTGCAACGTTCTAATAATTTTTCTATCGCGATATTCTCCTACTATACCCGGGCAAATCTAGGCCGACGCATTCGATCTGGCGACCCCATGAAAGCAACCGAAAGAAACCACCGGCGATAACATCGTATCTCAGTGCAGGCTGCCCCCAATCTGCAAATAATAGCCGAGGACGAAACGATAAGACTTCAATTGTTCCGAACGCACTAACCACGTCTTGTATATAGTTAAGAAAAGAGCGCAGAAAAGTTTCCCCATGGTGAAACGTTCAAAAATCATTGGCGAAACAATGCCGGCAACACCAAGACTAATTTTATGGTTACTGTGAAAACTGGTGACGATAATAATAAACTTGTTTATAGTCCGCGCTATCCAATTTGTTGGCAGTCAAATTGATAACGGCTTGTCATCATTTGTCGCGGACGTCAACGGCGATAATGCAGCGCTGCGTTTTCAAGAATTTGTCGTTTGACCGCAAAAAAAAAAAAAAAAGAGAGAAAAGTCGGGCAACGTTAATCGCGTCGGGTCACTAGTCGAGACATTATGCGACCGAAGTGAGCAAAAAAGAAAACGTACGCAGATAGACGTTAAACTCTCAGCAGAATCGATTACATGCGTGGCGGGTAAATCAAAGCCTCGCAAAATTCTCGATTGTAGTCGGAAAATTAATCGCCGAGATATATGAACCTCCCCCTTGCTCAATAATTTTATCAACAAAAATCACAGAAATGCCCCGAAGAAAAGTATACGTTCATATAATCCTCTACAATACGCCGCGGCTTGAAAAATCGTGCCCCTCAATGATCTCACCCTTCCGGTTCCACTTTCACGCCGCCACGAAACGAAGATCAAAGCTGTTCCAAGAAAATCTGTGCCGCAGAGACAGAGACGATTGTCTCGCAGAAAAGGAATCTCCTCCGCAATGTCTGGCAAGTGTTCGACATTGTTAATCGTCGGTGTGGATACAGCGAATGATTTCTCGTAACGCCTGGACGAGGCTTCAGCTGCCACGTGAAAGAGTACGCGACGAGGCTGAAAGCGCGCGAGTGCGGCCGCGTTGTTCCAAAGGACTTCTTGTAATTAACTGTCTAGACTGCCGACGTTATTATCTGGGCCTCGTTAGCGTTATCTCCAGCAAACGGGAAGCGTCTGCTGAAAATTACGCGAGCGTGTGCACGCGGCTGCTCGTGATGTCCGACTCGTGTGTGCTCGCTCGAAAATTGCCACGTGCCTCTCGTTTCCATTTTTTTTCTCTCTTTTTTTTTTTCGTTTCGCGTGCGTAGGTGTAGTACGTACCCCACGTTTCGAGCGCGACACAACGTCGACGCGACATTGACACCGTGTAATCGATTAATTAATTGCATTCAACCCCTTCCGGCTCGACGAGCCACGCCGTTTTCGTAACGATTTCCAAGTTTGTTTTTTTTTTCGAGGGCGCCGCCGCTCAGCGCCGGTTGGACATGTTAATAACCCGGCTCGTTGCTCGGTAATTGTGGCGACGTGCGCACGGGTACGGCTCGAAAACGTTCGACGGTCGCCGTCACTTCGATCACGTTTGAATTGTTGCTGGCGGTACGCGTTCGCCGAGTATCTTTTGTATTAGCAGAATTGCACGTCACCGGTTATACGGGAGAATTACCCACTCTCGACTCGGGCATTGTTGCAAAGGGAGATAAACGTGACATCGTTCGAAAAGATTCGCGTATCTTGATAAGGCCTTGCGTTGCACGGCGAATAGAACCGGGCAACGAGCGACGGAGAAAGTGGCGACGCGGCGTTAAATGTTGGGAAACTTTCGACGCTGGTTGTTGTTGCTAATTAACGAATTTTGTAAACGCCGATGTATTCTGCTGCGCGAACGAATTCTACAGCGAACACCGCACGTGCGTGCATCTAATTGGAATATGACTAGAGTCGCAAAAGAGTTTATCGTCCGCGAAATGCGTGGGAGGTGTTCGAAAATTACGTGTTTCTAATTGTGAGTTCTAGACGGAGGAATCGTTCACCCGGTTCGCGTGGCGTTTCACGAAAAGTTTCAGCCCCGTTCTTTTTCTCCCGGCGATTCATCACTCTCGGGCGACAATCTTCCGGGGCCATGCGATATCTCAGTTATTTCCGCGAGGGAGGGAAAACTAACGCGCGATTACACGCGGGCGTATGCAAACCGTGGCGAAAGGGTTGCGTGTCGACGGTGTGTTCGTGTCGGTGTCGGCGTAACGCCGAGATAGCATTGGGTCGACAACCACGTTCCAGAAAACGACAGCATTCGTCGAGCAAGCTGGAACGAACGAGACTGGAGAACGCGATCGTTCTTTTGTTGTTGTTTAATATAATAGAGCGAGTGAAATCCGACAGCTCAGAAATTGTCATCTGGACGAACGCTGACAAGATTAAGCGACCAGAGAAATATCTATGGTAATCAGCATTCGTTTAATAATAATTATTTCTGGGATTCGCGTGGACCTCGAAATCTACACAAGCGATTCAAACAAAATTTATTTAATAATGAAGCAAGACACCGACGTGCATCTTGCGACACAAATACAATGCAATTGTTATATATTCCCGTTGCAGGCCACGTTGTACGTATATTCAACAAGATTTATCCAAATCTATATACTAAACAAAAATCGGATCACTCGTGATCTGCTTCTGATGAATACCTTCAAGCTCATTTTCGTACAATTACGAATCATTATTTCCCAACATCTATTACAACATAACACTGTTGCAATAAAAATTCTTCAATTCATTTTAAACGGCCGAATACTTTCGCGAGCAACTGCGGCACATTAATTTCATGTCTCATTAAGGAAGCAATTAACTATTCACCGTTCGCGTATAAACTGTTCCCTTAAACCGGGCAACGATTCCATATTCCAGAAACCGAGCGATAAATTAACACCTCGAGCCAAGTACCCCGACAATAAGTGTACGCGCTAACAGCAAGTAACCGCGTCCAGCGATTATGTTATTATTAACGGGCGATTGCTGGCACAACCGATCGACACGACGTGACCGTAATTTCCCGTCGATTTCCTGCTCCTCCATCACGGCCCGCTAAGTTGCCTTCGGATCGCGAAATTAAAGCTATTGTCGCCCGTAGTAACAAGGCTCGGGCGCACGGTGCACCGTGAATACGTCCTAGTAAATTGCAACTCGATCACAATGGGGTCGTGAGCGGCAATGATGCGTGACATATTCTATCTTACAGGTGCGTGAATCGGGGACCGCGAACGAGCATCGTGTAACGACAGAACTTCCGTTCGTCGAGTGTACATGCAGCGAGAGAAAGAGAGAGAGAGAGAGAGAGAGAGCGAGAGAGGGAGGGACCAGTAATTACGATATATAACGTGGTCACGAAATTTTCGAGGGTTGGCCAGAGCTATGGGGAGGATCGTGTAACGACAAATATTGAATTTGGTGCTCGCACGATATTTGAAGGCCAGAGCGCGAAAATTAAATACCCGGGGACGAGACGAGTTAGCACGCGGTGATACCGCGGTTTGATAATGAGAATCTTCTCGATGTATGGCCATGAGATAGGGAGTTTCAATGCGGTCTGTGCGCGCCGATGGGTGTGCCAGAAATGTTAGGGAACAGGATTATTATACAATATAATGCTCGAACGTAACTTTCGGTGAATTGTTTTCCGATTTATCGTGTACTAACTGATTGAATCATTCAAAAACATCGATGCATAATTCTAATCGATCTGATTTAGAATCTAAAATGCTGCAACATACAAATTGAATGGGATTACGCAAACCTTCGAGCAACAAATTTCGGTGTAATTTAAAGTACAGCTGAATCAGACGTTCCTAAAAGAAACTATCGAGTTCCACGTGGACGAAAATGAAATCTGTTACTTCCAGTCGATTTTAAAACAACGCTACCGACAGGCAAACACCCGAATCCACCCCAAAAGATCGCTACCCCCGACAAATCCCCGTTAACCCAAACAAAAATGAACTACCACCGGCGACAACCCGCAGCCTGGTCGCGTTTCGAAAAGTGCACGGATCCTATATGCGCAGGATTACAACAATTCGGATTCCGGTCCCGCGTTTCAATTCTCGTCATCCCCGAACGCTACCGTCGCGTCCGCAAATCCGCACGCTCCACACGGGGGGGGGGGGGGGGGTGGAAAACAAACGAGCACCGTGCATCCACGGTACCACAATATGTAAATCGCGAGCAGATCTGTAAAAAATCTGCAGGTCGGCAGAGCCGCTTGGAAATCACGGCGCAATCTTCCGGATCGAGCAAGTGGAACGTGAAAAGCGTTCGTCGACACGGTCGATCGACACGGTCGGCGGCTGCTGGAACGGAGTAGCTTCCGACGCGTTTCCCACGGGCTCGTCCCGCCGGGACAAAAAGAAAGGGTCGAGAGAGAGAGAGAGAGAGAGAGAGAGAGAGGGAGGCGAGGAAAGGAGATAAAAAGAGAGGAAAAAGAAAAAAAAAGGGCAACGGAAAACGAGCGAGATGACCTTAATTTCGTCGCGGAAAAGCACCCGTCCCGACGGTCGGGAAAAACGCGCACACGCGTGGGTTGTGCAGTTCTGCATGCGAGATAACTTTGAAATGTATCGCCCGCGGCCTTCGATGCTGATGACCCAGATTAGATAAACCGTTAGATCCCGCGATGAGATATAAATCGGCGTACGTATATGCTGCATCGTATGCGAGATTGTGCAAGAGCATCGTTGACGAGCACCGCTGCGTCCTGGATTCTCGCTTTAACGAGATTCATCGTTTATCGACGAAGACATTGACTCCACGGGGTGCAGCGCGGCTGTACATGTCCCGTTAAGAATTAAACAACCGAGCCTCTTTTTATGTTTCTAACGACTTTCGTGTTAGGCAAGCTGCTCGCGTCGAATACGTTCCTAGAAAGGTATTCTTCTTCTTGGGAAGCGAATACACGCGTGGTTTCATTGAATATCGAAAGGTGACGGGTGCGGTTGGATCTTCTGGGCGAGTTATGGGTCGCTAGACGGCCGCCTTCGCGGCGATACCGTGCGAGACGGTTCCAGGAGACGGTATTTCAGAATTTAAATGGGCGATGTTGTAACGTCCGAGTTGGCAATGCGCGCACGAGGAGGATTAAAAGGGTTACGGTGGACGACAAAAAGGAATTGAAGTTTCGTGGCGGTTAACGAGCGTGAGGCACGTGTTCTTGGATTAATTTGTTAAACGAACTATGACGCAGTCGGTTAGACTCGTTTTGGTCCTTGGCGTACAGAAAAGTCTCGCCGAGGGACACACGCGTGTGAGAAAGCTCGGGGTTTACGATTTGCCATGGAATCGTAAAAAAAACTCGTTCAGCCGGCCGTCGTAAACCTAAATGTTAATTACGGGCGAAATTTAAGCCCCGGATCATGGTATCATTCCACTGTCGATTTATTTAGCATTTGTCCCGGCGAATTGACGATCGGGTAACATTTCTCTTTCCTTTCTTCGTCTTGTTGTTGCCCGTAAGCTTCCGTCGAACTGTCCGATCCTAATCTTCCGTTTCTACGGGAGAAATAAATTCTAATCCCCGGTTCTGCTTGACGACGACGCCTGACTCATAACCCGTCGTTCCTTCTCGCGTCTGAAGCCCGATTGCAGAAAGTACACGCGATCCACAGGCATAGGATAGGAATCGTTTCCCGTAGGGAATTCATACGAGAGGAGTAACTGAAAATATCGAAGACCGGCAGCACAATGGTCTGGATGTTCGTCAGCGATGGAGAAGGGGCTGCGCTCGAATTCTAGCAGAATAGACCCGAGCATCCCCATTTTCTCTCATGCGGGAAAAAAGAAACGGAAAACGGACAAATCGAACCCAAGCTGCGCGATGGATCGGCGCGAGGGGAAAGAAAAAGCAGGAGAAAGGGACCTCGATGCGACGACGGTTGATTGAACTGAAAAATAGCCGCGGGCAGCTGGAAAATCGATGCAGGTAAAGAAAGTACGATGTACAAGTCGGTGTTCGAGTTTCAACGAAACCGCCACGACAGACTACTTTTCGCGAATCACGCGTAAATGATCTTTCATCGACGCGCACCAAACCCCCTTCATTAATTTCCGAGCTTCGTATAGGTCTAAATTGGAATCGCGTCGAGCGACCGCGCGTTTCAAAACATTTCTCAGCGTCCCGTCCGTGGATAACCAATCGATGCTCTCAAACCAATTTCTCCTCTCAAAAAATATGCAACCCCTCGGGGGTCGGTGCTAAAAATGTTCGATCTTGAATACCTCATCTACAGGCTGTCACTCGCTTCACCGAGGGAACATCTGCCACAACCTAGACCATAAAAAAAAAAAAAAAAAAAAAAAATCGAGCAACTTCAAAGCGCGCCCCGACTGTAATAACCCGCGATCACCCATTTTTACACCTCTTTCGTGGTTAATGGGACACGTCGAGGCCAGGCATTTTAGGCACACCCTGTATAAGGAGTCGTCGAGGCCGACCTCACGATCGGGCTGATGACATTTAAAAGTGCGACGGGAAGGTATCGACCGACAGAAAAGGGCGAGAGGCGGACAGAGCAAGAAAGAGAGACGAGACTTGCGAGGGAGAGAATGTAACGAGGCGACGGGGGGGACAGAGATGCAAGACGGACAGACAGGCGGACAGAGAAAGAGGAAAAGGGGAATCGTAATGGGAGCGAGGGAGAACGATCGTCGACCCAGACGAGAAAACTGTAGTGAAAGCCCGACTCGCATTCTGGGCCAGACGGAAGAAACACGAGGCAGACGGTGTAACGGCCTCTCTCTCTCTTTCTCCCTTCTATCGATCGCTCTGTCTCGATTCGTCTCACGGCTGGCCGCGTCCACGCCGCGCGCCGGCACGCTCGTTTTTCCTATTTTTCTTCTCCCGAGTCGCGTAGTATCGTCGACTTTCGCGCTCTCGACCGTCTGTCGAGGGCGAGGGCGGAATGTTTGATTATGCAAACGACGTGGGCTCCGATTCGGCCAATGATTGGAAAACCTTCGGGAGTGGTCTGTACCGCGGGTTGGTTGGGGGGATAGAAGCTGGGTCGAATGAATTTAGTGGTACAGGTCTGCGACTATTATCTTCTATTCGAGTGAAGGGTGAAAGTGTAAAGAGTTGTGCACGGTAATTCGTTTGCTTTGTCTTTCTTATCGAAGAAGGGTTGAATGACTGCCGCGGAGAATTTCAGGGAAAGTCGTTCGATTTATCTCGAACCTAGAAAGAGCGTGCGGTTCGCGAAACGTGACGTGGATTGAATTAAGAAATTCGACCAAATCATCCCTAAAGGAATACGGATCGGTAAGCGTTAGAAAATAATCGACGCTCGGCGAACGTCGATTACGCCTCGCGGAAATTATGCACGGCTCAATTATAACGATCAATCTTATCGAAATACGGTTGCCGCGGGCTGAAGTGAACCGATTCCGTGGACGGTAAACGGGAACCGTAGATAAGCACGGAACAGAAACAGCAGAGAAGCACGAGATAACGCGCGAGCCGGCCGATTAAACGATTAAAAATCGACGTCTGCCGGATATCAAGCGTGCCCTATTTTCTGTCGAGCGTCCGCTGACGTCGCGCCCGAAGTTCCGCCTAATTAACCAAGTTATCGACGTCCTGATTACTTCACGCGCCGCTAATAGATTTTCCCTCGGATCGATGTTTAACTTAACACCGGCGGGCCGGCCCGATGGAAATTAACGGGTGAAATTTTTAACAGAAATGTTTCCGTAATGAGATGCTGATTTTAAAGGTACCGTCGTAGGACGATATAGAAATGGGGCATGGAATATTGATGCGCGAAATGCATTTCGGGGCACGACAAAATCCCGTACACCATCCGATCTAATAATGTCAAGGTGGTGATCGAATTACGAGAATGAAAATCTTATTGACTGACGTCGATTGAATTTTTCAAGTATCGCCCAAACTGAGGTTAGACTGGGAAGCCAATCGGATTATCTGAGGACACGCATATGAATTATACGTGCATGTAATAATTCGTTCAGAACGAAATCCCTCGGTACGAAAACGACGCGCCGCTAAGAAATTAACCCTTTCGATATTGGAGGTGACTATAGTCGCTCAACGTTGAAGGGTCGCTGAACGTTGAAGGGTGTACTAAAGTTGGGTCCAATCACCTGTACAAACGTGACTACAAACACTTGTGCACAGCAATGATTGATACCGCCAAAGTAACTAATGCAATTTCGTAAAAGTCTTTCGTGCAATAACCGTGACACCTGCGCGAATAACTTAAAATGCAAAGGGCACGTTTCCCTGGTGTATAATGATAATACACTGGCGGCTAACCCCGTCGTAGGGGAAGGGTTAAGATTCTACAACGTCGAGATGTATCTGAATGCAATTCAGAGTACGCGCTATTAAACTATTCTGTTCTCTAAATAAGGAGCTTAAACTGATGAACGAAATAATCACTGTGCAAGAATGTAATCAAATTCTAAACGCACCCCAATAATTCGCAAGGCTATATTGCTAGTAAACCCGAAAATATACAGTCTGTCTGACAGTCGCGCGTTTGTACCAGCATCGACGTCAATAAAAAGTGGTCGAATAGGAATGAAACAGATTCAATGAACATACCACAAGGGCCATGTCGCGTGGCTTCGAACCCTGAACGTGAAGGATTCGTGCGCCCAGCTCAAGCAGCTTTCTCCTCAACTGTTTCACGGAGACGCCGAGCGTCTGCATGCAGCGACGCCTCAGCTTCATTTGAACCGTGCCGCCAGGTTGTCGACGTGCTGGAAACCACTGGCCGTCAGCTGTCAAGCTGGCATAAACACACCCGGACTCCCGGCGTCCCGTTGCTATTCCACCAAACCTTCTCCGTTCCTCGAATTTCTCGTCACTGTTCACTTTTTCTTCCTTCACCCCGTCCGCCTTCACGTTCGACAGACAGAAGTTTCATACGAGTTCCTCTTCAGTTACGAACTTCCTCCACCCGTGTCTCCCGTCGTTCCCCCCCGTCGTCTCAGAATGTTACGCACGAGCGTGCGAACGCGTCAATGTATCGTCGCGAGTTCAGGTGTTCCTTGGACGGGTCCGACAATGTTTCCATCGAACCACAAGGAGATCGATTCGACCTCCGTTGAAAGGCAACGAACTGGCCTCCGATCAATCCGATCGTGCTGTTCCACACTCCTGACTCCACTTAACCACCGCGGGTCTTATTCTTGTATTCGAAGAGTTCTGTAACCATCACGCACGTCTATACGTTAGCCACGAACACGTCTCGGTATAATCGAGCGAAGAAGGAATCCTCGCGGCGTGCACAGGTGAGGCGTTGAACGGATGCACCGGTACACGCGTTGTTCCCTGACAAGCACGACCTTGACTTTCGAACGGCAGACCCCGCGGTTCTCGTGCTTCGTCGTGCTCGCCGCCGAATTTCTCCTATTAAGCCGCCAGTGGTCCGCGCAAATATATCCGTGCGCAGCGTTCACGGAGCGTTTAAATGTCCATCCTCAAAGCCTCCGATCCTTCTCTATCGTCGATACGAGGCTGACAGTCGGCCTGTCGCCGTTTTCCCAGCCACCCTTCCCCGGGGACGATCATTCGTTCACGAGGCACACCAGACAGGAGGGGGGCCACGGTGTAGAAAAAGATACACTGTTGGCCGACTTCCCGTCGCTGGCCCGGCTAGAAATGTCAGTGACGTTGTTACGAAAGTCCCGATTGCTTTCGATAACGCCGACCTCGTGTCACTTGGACATCACGGACGGACGAGCCCTACAACCGCGTACGCATCTAACGCGAAAGCAAAATCGCACACTGCCCGAGGGAATCAGCGTAGTCTCCGCTTTTCTTTCTCTTCTTCTTCCTTGTCACCGTCGTGGCCGCTAATCGACGATTACGTTCCCCCGTGTTTCCGTCTCCTCTAGGCACTCCTGTCACCGTGCGCGGCAAGGTAAAACAACGGAAAGGATGGTCCGCGATAGAAAAACCTGGACTAAACTCTCGACACATACGACACGCTCCAAGTCCAGCGGCAGACTGAATTCGTCCGGTGGCTGTCAGGCTGCAGCACCGTCGACGACGAGCGCTTCTCCCACCTCTGTTACGACCCTTTCCACGAGACTTCCCACCACCGCTCGTCGCCGGCGCAGCGGTCGCATTTACCTTCTCCTCTAACCCCTTCGCCACCCAACCCTTATAGCACGCTGGAGAGACTCCCGATCTATCGCTCTCTTTTTCTGTCTGGTACACACGGGCAGACGTCGCGTCGGGGCCGCGTATATATACGCGTGCGAATCGCCCGCGTCGCGTCTGTGCACACCGTGCAGCGGGTGTCCCTGGGTGCCGTGGTGCGACGAGTTATATGCACGTATCGACGCAGGATGACTGCATACGAGACACGTATGTAGACGATCGAGGAGGCACACGTGTGCACCTAGAAACAGCGGCCGGTTAAGTTGGCATGTATGCCGGTGGTTGGTTCGACGGAAAAATCAGCCGCGTGGCTGATACCGCTGATACCACCGATGCCGTTCGGACAGGGGGCGCGGTGTTGTCCTGACGAAAGAAGGGGGTCGCGTAGGTGGGCGACGAGGACGAGACCGCGGCCCCGCGTCGGGAA
The DNA here is from genome assembly GCA_963969485.1 of Nomada goodeniana. Taxonomy (NCBI): domain Eukaryota; kingdom Metazoa; phylum Arthropoda; class Insecta; order Hymenoptera; family Apidae; genus Nomada; species Nomada goodeniana. The sequence continues at coordinate 2,618,112 of OZ018303.1, read as the reverse complement.
GCGCTCGATTAATCGCCGGCACTCAATTAATCGAACCGTCTCGAGCGGATGAATCTCGAGAGGAATATGTATCTTAAGCAGCCGCGTTACGCGGTATCGAAGGGAGCGCGGCTGGATATCGGAGAACGTTTTATATCCTTTTATTGTGCACGCGACGGTCCCCTTTCTACACGATACGAAGGAAAACGAGAGTTCCCGGAGGGTCGTAAAATTTTCACCGTGAAACACACGCGGTCGTGGTATCGCCGCGTGGAAAGTAATTACCTCTCGCCGGAAGGTAAAACCCCGGAATTTCGAGTGTCGAAATCTCCGAAAGGGAGGAGGGAGAGAGGTGTATATACGTGCATATATATACGCATATCGTGCTAAAGGGTGGGGGGGGGGGGGGGTGGCGAAACGAACGAACGAACGTACGAACGAAGAAGCAAGCGAGCTAGCGGGTGGGCGCGAGCACGCACGCGTGCTTGCAGTTACGCGTATACATTCACTCGCGCGAATTATTCTCGTCGACGGTGCTCCAGCCGGTTCCATTAATTCGAGTGCGCCACTTTACCCTGTAGAGGGTGAAATTACCCTTGAAATTATAACAGGTTGATACTTCAACCGCACCGGCATCGACCGTCGGGTCGCTCCGACCGATCGATACCACTTGTTCGATGCGATATGGGGACCGGTAGACCGCGTTCCCGCTTAGACAATAGTTTTCAATTAAGCACGGCAGGAATCGCAGCGACAAAATAAGCTGGCCCGCCCGTTCAATCGTTCGAACGAGCCTCGTCTCGAAACCGGATAATCGTCGTCGCCAATTAAGCCTCGCCGAGCGAGACCACTCCGAGAGAGCGACGCGACGATGACGTTCGTGCCCGATTTTTAATCCGTTTCGCAATTCCATTGAACGTGTGGCCAACGTCAACCTCGATCCATCAACGGTGGGAAGGGGAGGACAACCGCGGCGCGATTCTCCCGATCGTCCTCTCGACCGTGGCAAAGGACGTTCCGTCCCCTTTCCTGGAGGAAGGAGTACGTCCTTTGCCGTGGCCCGCGACGAAGACGGCGTTCCTGATCACGGATAAACGACGCAGCCGGAGCAGCGATGCTCGCCGCACAGACGGCCACGCATACATCCAACTATGTACTTTCCACGGTGGTAACAGACGCCGGTGATCCCCACTGCGCTCACACCAAGAGAGGCCAAAGTTTCACAGACGAATTCTCACACCCGCGCTCTGCCAAAAGCGAGCTAGAGTATGAAAGAGGAAGAGAGGAACAGAGGAACGGAACGGGAGGCAGGGATACGGATAGACAGAGAGAGAGAGAGAGAGAGAGAGAGAGAGAGAAATGAGGATCGTGAAAGTGTAAGTCGAATGGAGCACGGGGATAGGCAAGAAGATAGGGCCTCCCGCGATAGTTGTTCACAGTGTATAGGGGGTTTCGCGACGAGATGTCGTCGGTACAGGCGCGCCTTAAAGGAACTCCGACGCGTGACCTTACATCGGCCAAGGTCGTGCCACGATGAACCGTCTGCCGTCTCTAATGTCGTTTTGACTGACTGCGATCCGTGTTTTGACGAGCGTCGGACCGTGCGTATGCCTCACTTGTGTGCCCGGTCGTCGCGAGTCGCATACACGGACGTGGCTACGGACGTGGCTACGTACGTCGACGTCGGGGCGCGTACACGCGTACACCAGGGGTCTGGCGCAGCTTTATTTCCACCGGAGCCGGCACACACGGCCCGTTTCGCCGACCGAGACCGAACTTTTCCATTAGACCGGCTCCTGGTGGCCCTTAACGACCCACCTCTTATATTAAATTCCGGTTCGTGGTAAAAGTATTTCGATACGGGACCGACGCGCCGCTCCCGGTCGCTCCCAAGGGGTGGTGGCCGACGAGAGGCATCCCTGCAAGCCTCTAAGACGTAAACGCAATTGCATAATTAAGTTTTCGAGCATCCGCGAAACGGCCGCGACGACTCGCGTACGGAGTAGCGGCTCCGAAATTCGTGCCACCCTAATAAGCGCGTACGCGTATACTTTAAATCCCACCGACCTGGCGAACTTTTCACCCTTGGCGATCGCGCGGACGCGAGACTGGCCGCGCAGCTGAAAACATTTTCGCGGCACGTTTAACTTTCCCTTTTCGCAGCCGCTGGAATATTTACCGAGGGAGCGGAGCGGATTCGCGATTCAAACGAAATCACGAGCAACGCGGACGATCAATCTCTCTCTTGCGCTCTTGTTCCCTGTGTATCAGAATACGTATCGTATCGTCTGTGTCGATAGCGGAGCCTGTCTGGCCCCGGTTGATGCACCATTACGACGTCGCGGATAACGACGAGCGACGGCAGCCGTGGACTTTATCGCTCGCCCGTACGCTCGCTCGTGCACTCGCGAACGCGTGTCTGGTTTCGTGCGTGTGGACGCGGCTTAATACACACCGCGGGCAAGACAGAGACGGCCCGTCGAATGGGCAAGTGAAACGACAACGACGAGGGACGGAGAGAGGAGAGCGTGGTCGGAAGGAGAAGGAGAGTCGCACGAGGTAGTTCAGCGCGCGAGCGTACGTCTGTGTGCGACGGTTGCCGCGAGTGTGTGCGCGCCGTCTAGACAGGAGGTTGTTGGGGCCGAACGAGGGTCGGCGGAGAGAGGCGAAAGACGACTCTGGGTTGGAGGGATTCGTACAGAGAGAGAGAAGGTGGGGTTGATACGGGTACGAGTAAAAGCTGGCGGGACAGGAGGCAGCGGAGGCAGCAGGGAGGGCAGCAAAACGAGATAGTGGGGAGGGTATGATAACCGGCTATCATATCTCAGGGCCGCTGCTACGAGTCTTCCGTTTCTCCTTTCTTCCCCGGCGATCCTTCTCCTCCTTCGCTCTGTCTGCGATCAGCGGGTATCCTCTTCCTCTTCGTCCTCCGGTTCCTCGTCGGGTTGCCGCACCGACCGGTGCAGAGCAACCTCCACCTCCGCCGACAGCTTCTGCTTGTTCTTGTTCTTCTTTCCTCCTCCGCCGCGTCTTCTTCGCTTCTCCCGTTCACCACCTCTGCTCATTGTTTCTTCTCTTCCTTTTCTTCCTCCGCCGCGCTTTTTACCTTCCTCTTCCTCTACTTTGCCGCCCCACGCCGTGCCCCACACCCCACCCGCCCCCTTCCTACCCTTACAAATCGACTTCGCCGCGACGTGGCCCAGACGGAACGCGATAACTCTGTCCGCGTGCTCCTTTTTTTCCCCTTTTCTTTTTCAACCTTGCCCTTTTCTTCTCTTTCGATTACGCTCGCCACCCTTTTATTTGCCCTCCGCGAGACACATCGCGCCGTCTTATCGCTGGGGGATGGGGTTGCGCCGCGCCTGCTGCACAGCGCTTCCAATCACGCTTCCTCGGAACCGGGCAGGTACGCGTCATTCCGTGGGTATCGCGAGCTTCGGGACGCAAAAACGACTGCTCCTCGCAGCGTGTACTCGATAGTCCCGCGTCTGTTCTCCATGGAAATGTTGCGGCACGCCGTTTGTTACGCAACGTCTAGCGTCTAGGGAAACGTCGCGTCGCTCGGCCCCGGTACCGATTTTCCCCGTGATCGTTCGAGGAGAAATGGAACGGACGTCTCGAAGGCATTCGAGAAGATTCGTTCCGTAGCTATTGCTACATAGTCGAGCGGCTTGGCAAACGTTTCGATTAGATAGTGGCACGCGTATCTATGGATTTTGAAGCGCAGTGTGCGAGCGGGGGACCGGCGCGGATCTGTTTCTTTCGAAACTATTCTAACCGTGAGAATGAAAACTCTTCTACGAGACTCGGATTAAATCGTTTCGGGACTCCTTTCGTGTTTAACATCGGGTTCAAGCATTTCCGAGACCGTTCAGCTAGGAGAATTCGCGACCCGACGAGATTTATTGCAAATTATTCCAGCTTATTCTTGACAGACTCCATAGAATCGCGCGTGGGGAAATGCTTCGTTTACCGTTTACCAAAAGAACAATCGAGAAGGGAAACGAATAAAATTAAAAAAGGAACACCGGTCCGGATTTACCGGATCGTCGAAACAAACACTTTTTTCCCTCCCCGAGCGTGGTATCCCAAAGTGTCCGCTGCCTGCGCAAACAGCTTGTTATGCCCCGTATTATTTGGTTACGAGGAAACCCGCGAATGGTATCATTTGCGTGGGTGGATGGGCAAACTTAATACGATCGTATCAATGGAGCGGCAATTTGCCGCTAGAGGTTTCGGAACGGTGGAACAGAATTAACGGGGCCCCTCACAATGTACGATAAATCTTAACGAGTTAACGCGTGACTACGCGACGCCGCGTTTCGATCAATTCAATTTCGTTCACGGGCAAACGTGGCTATTTAGCGGATTCAAAGATGAATAGTTTACATAACCTGCGGCTGAACGGTCCTCCTCCGCGAGGGGAACTCGAACGCGAACGAATTGTGTCCTGCAATGCTCAACGCGTGAACGTGAAAAGCACACCGCGCGAATGGAGGCTCGAGCAGGAAATATTCTCAATAAAATCCCCGCCGAATCGTGGCCCCCTCGAAATTCGCCTCGCGACGATCGAAGCGCTGAACCAAAAAATCTCTCAAATCCGCGAAACGATCGATGGTGCACGCGCCATTCGTTCCTAGCGATTACATCACTGTCCCCGTCACGTTATCCCGTGCAAGACCTCGACCGAGTAACGAGGTGCAACACATCGCAGTCCAGTTTGATCGATGTCACGAGCAAACGTGCACGGAGAAATGTGCGAATTCGCCGGCAACTATCCCGATCCTGTCCCGCTTACTGTCGCGTCCAGGAGGTCCAGCTACGCGGATGGATATCGAGGTTCGTTTCGTGCCTTCTTCCCTTCCTTTTTTTCCACATTCGCCCGGCTCGATTGAGCGTCGCCTGCCAGGTCCAGCACACCCGGGGGACCAATATCGGCCCACGTCCATTTCCCGCGGCAGATTATTTCGAATGTCATTAGGAAGGAGGAAGAGAGAGAGAGAGAGAGAGAGACTGTGCGTGTCGTGGAACCAGACAAGCGTATCGAAGCCTCCCGTAGGTCAGGTGTCCCGAGGTGCACAGATCTCTCTGGACCGGTGCGAGCGTCCTCCTCCTTTTTCGTTTCATCGTCGGTATTCCTTCGCGCGGCGGGCAGACTATCGATTTCATCAGACAACTTCGCGATACCGTGGCCGTCAAAAAGCAGCTTGCACTTTTTCGTTCGCGTCCTCGAGAACGCGTCGCCGGATTCCATCGCGAAATCTCGTAAAACGTTTTACACTCGCGCGGGCCCGATGTAACGACAGCGGCAAAGGTGGCGGGATATTTCGACAGAGAGGACGTTTGCGCGCCGATATCTGCGCTATAAATTTTAATCCCGGCGATGGGCGTCTGCGTTCCCCGACGCCCTGTTCCGCGCGCCTCTTCGCCCTGTCTCTGACCAGCGACGGCGTGCTTGATAAGAAGCCAGTATCGTGGCGAGGATTTTCGAGATTAGGGTAAGGTGACGATAATTCGCGCGCATTGTAACGACCAAGGCCGCGGATATTATCGATCGTCGCTGATAACGCGCTTTCTTGCGAGTTCCCCGAAGGCGAACTTGAAACTGATAAGGCTAAATGTATGCACGAGGCGAGTTTCTTCGGTTTCGTGTTTTCTATGACTTTTCGGGGGAAATCGTTTCGTGCGGCGAAACGCCACTGGCAAACGTGCAATACCGATTTTTTAATGATAGCCAAGTAATTGCCAGCGAAATGAAGTACAATTTCCTACTGAAATGTAAAGAGAAGAACGAATCTAGGTTCTACTGATACCGAAATAGTATCACGGGGGAAGCAATTGTATAATATAAGTAAGCATTAATCGCGAATTTATCCAGCCTCGACAGGAACGCGTGCTTCGTACAGCGAGCCGAATCATTAGTCTGATGGCTCGGAATTTCATTTTACGACGAACTTTAATGCGCAGGGAATATGATTAAACTCCGGCGCAACTATTCCTTATTGCTTGCACGTTGGAAGTTTGTCATACGTTGAACTATCTTGCTTAATTCTGTTGTTCTTGGATCTGCTGTTCCGTAATCATGCTGCACCGAATAATTACAGCCGGGGTCTCCGTACCGAATTAATTGGGAATGTCTAGAATATTTTAATTATATTAGTCAGCTTACTTCCACTACAGATTTTAATATAAATTAAGAGAAAAACTGCTATTCTTTCTCAAATTAGCTTTTAAACGTGCAATCGCGAAGCCTGAACAGTGCTCATTTTTTAAACGAAACCGTAACGAAAATCGAACTTTTCGATTCTAGACAGACCTTTACGACAAGCGTCAGGTGCGCGTGATTCCATTCTTCGAGCGATTTGTATCCCTATCAGTATCAGATTAATCGCGCAGCCTTTTAAGAACTGCGGCCTCCTGCGATATCTAGAGGCGCGTTTGTCTACGATATAATTCCTAACATTCTTGTATGTCTCACTTTTGTCTGCCCTAGTTTGCCTCAAGTATCTCGATACTGTCTGCCGCTGATCAAACAGAAAGAACAAACTTAATGACTAACGTGGAAATAACCTTCGATCCCCTTATCAAATCAACGCCAGACTGCTCAAACTATTACAACTGAAACACTGAAAGACTGAAGTGTACAATAAAATAGTAGCCCACATACTGCGGCGGAAATACGTGCCCCGCGACACCGCCGCGTGGTTGCAGAAATCGAAAACCCCATCGCACCGAATAAATCCCAAAGGGCGAACTTCGAAAAAGCTCACGAAGCTCTGGATCGAACCATCGTTTTCCTATACGCACGCGCGCGAGCATATTCCTGCTTAAAAATCGCCACGCTCCAGCATTCGTGGAACGGTTCGTGTTCATCGGTCGGCCGGGAATAAATTATGGAATTTATTTGCCCGCGTCGATATTTGTCGGCCGAGCGAAACGAAAAAACGCCCGATTAATTTATGCCCGTCGTCGCCGGTACTTGTAGATATCCACACGTGCGCGTATCCGCTCACGCGAATTAAAATACAGCCGTTCGTTGGTGGGAGTGGGGGGCAAATTTTATCGACGAGTTTAAGGGTGAAAGGCAACGCGGATCGAATTAATTCGATTGGCGGTAGATGATCGGTACTTCGGGCCGCGATTATTTCGAATGAAATTCCCTTCGAATGAGAAAACACGAACGGGAAAAAAAACGAGCTGGTAGATGGGGGGGGGGGGGCGATTGGGAAAACCCTAAGGGTCGACGACACCGGCTCCGTTGTTGAACGGTGCTCTGTCGAAGGGGTGAATTGTCTTCGACCGGTGAAAGTGAAAGTTGCGACGTGGCGGGTCGATAAACGGACTAATGAGCGGGAAAAAGAGGGAACCGTTTGATTTTAATACAATGCAGTTCACCGCTGTTTCGATGGAATGATGTTAGTAATAGGGGAATTAATAAGAGGGACGTGGTTTTCAGTTGGAACAGCCGAGTGGAATAATTGCCGCGTGCACACGGATAATCTGATAGTGAATCCTTCGTTTGGTCTTCTTTACTGATAATTTCGTGACCTATTTTCGTTAATTAGATTGATACGTTTGCCTGTAGTTTCAGTTATAGGTGATTTTCAACAGGTATTGCTCCGAGGTGCGAGATTCGAGCAATTTTTGCGCTGGAAAATTGTGGGGTGATATTATTAAAACGTTACGAATACGCAGTGTACAGTAAACGTTAACGTTGATCCAGCAATACGTAGCAAGAAATTGCACAATCGCGAATAGCCCGTTACCACTACAAAGTGCCCGCGGTGCCTTGTCAGTTCTTTCGAAAAAATTTTTCCACGGTATTTCGAAATTCGACGTGCTCAGCGTTTATGTCCGTTTCGTAATCATCGTGACGATTATACGATTCACGCGAATCTAGTACACCTGATACATGTTATTAGATATAATTCATTGACCTGTACTTATTATTAATTGCCGTTAAAACAGAATACAAAGGAAGGGGCAAAGTAAGATAATGGCAACAAAGACGGGGAGGCCTTTGATCGTTCCATTAATAAAAAGAATAATCTCGACGAAAATTACGGAAACGATCAGCACCTTTTGACGTCTTCTAGACGGCTGACGATATCGAATCACGCGCTATCGTGACGTTTATCCGTAGCCGTGTGATTTCGATCGGGTCGATGATTCACCTGGTCGATCCGTCGCGATATCGCGCCTCGTGCGGGAATCTTCCGACGTTCGTACGTGAATAAATATAAACGCACGTGAAGCGAATGGGACGGGGTTGCCACGAGCATTCGTTTGCGTGGATCCGTACACGTAGACGAAATTTTTTCTTCTTTATCTTAATCCACATCGATATCGCGATACTTTAGGCTGGAAACGAACCTGAGATCGAGTGGGTGCAGTTTCTGTAGAAATAATTCCCGACTTTTTTTTCAGCGAGTTACATCGATCGATTTTTCACACCGCTGACAAAATGCAAGACACTTGATTCTTGACAAAATTTGATAAGAACTTAAGCAACAACAACAACAAAAAATGGAAAAAAAATGTTGAACTGCAGTTGAGAAAGCGATTGTACGTACAAAATCACCAATTAATTTCATTAAATTGAAATTTCGCATTGATGTATCGAAACTGCAGGTCCACGGACGTCACATCTTTTCATACTTCGATAAACTTGTATCGATACGTCGGGAATCGACCGCAAAAAAGTTGCCCGGACGCGGTAGACATTGGCAGTTTCCTAATCAGAAGATTTTGTCTCGTCGTCCGGCAAGGGCTGTTGATAATCGTTTATAATTAGACGAGACAGGACGGATTGATTGTAGCAATGCTCCAAAGCTATACGTACTCGACTGTCCAATATTTCCGGGGTTGTGCAAAGTGTGCGGAATATTATCGCTATTTCATAAATGGCTGTTATTTTGGGATCTCGTCGACTCCCCGATAGCGGCGAATATATTACAATTTTGTCAGTAAAAGAAACGTAAACAAATTTTATCGGCAAGCTATTAACCACCCGAAGCACGAGATTCCGGTTCTTCCCGAAGTATCCCGTGTTTATTGCGAATGCATTCAGGATTTCTGATAATTCAGAGTATCTGCATTCTTAAAAATCGGGAGGCGTTCGGTTAGATAGGATCTTGAGTCACGCAGCAAATGAATAATTTTGATCGGAATATACATTATATTATAAACGAAATACTTCGTGTTATCATTACGCCCAAATGAACCGCGGATACGTGTAATCCAATTCATATACGTAGAATTTCGATTAAAAATTACCTGTGCTATGCGAAGGCGAGGAATCGCGAGAGGCGCACCGATAGTCATTCAATAATGATTCTCAGTGCAGAAAGTTTTAGAAGGGAAGGTGTTCTAAGTGGTGAAAATGAGAATAATAATTCCTTGACCGAGGTTCCCGCGTATCGTTCGACCGGGGTCCGCAATCTGCCGCGACGTGAACCCTCGGGCAACGATTCATTACTAGTGTGATAACTTCATGATACGCAGGGGCCACGAATAATTATTGTAATTCCGGGAATTACGGCGTTTCGCTCTTTTCTACATTTTTATTTCTTTCCTGTCGTCGCGGTGAACCGTCGATTTTACAGACACCGCCACGTGCCTCGTCAGCGAGCGAAATCATTTCTGCGGCGCGCAAAAGTGAACAGCGAGAATTTCGTTCGTTTCACGCGGTGACATAAAATACACGTGTTTACAATATTTCTGTTTAGAAACCAGTCCGCAGCAGGACGATTGCAGGTATACGAAAAGAGCAAAGGAAAGCGCTAGGAACGGAGTAAACATTGCCCAACCTGCGGACCACCTCGGTTAACCCATTTAAAACACGAACGATAATGAATAAAACATTAAAAACACTTTTCTACGTGCACAAAATTTCTTTTCCTGCATTCCACAGTTTTATCAGATCAAAACACCCCGAGTCACCCATTATCCGCCTCCTCTTATTTGCACAATCGCCAAAAGTCGCCGGACCAACGTCATCGTCCTTCGACCAAGCGATTCTTTCGACTATATACTTTCCAAAACGAGTTTCATTCCTTTTGCTCCACAGCCGTCAAACAACATGATCTCATCCTAATACTTTTCGTTCTATTTTACCGAATCTTTCCGCCAATGACGACACACTTCCATCCGTGTCTCGTTTCTTCCCTCGCAACCACCGCCACCTCCAACGCAACCCCTCCTTCGAACCCTCTCCGTCGTCCCGTCTGTCTTTTTCTCCCTCTTACGCGCGCCCACGCGATCGAATGAAATTACGATCGCGTCCGACCGTCCGTCGAAACGGAAAAGGAGGCAACGATCGACGGACTCGCGTCGATCAGATAGCCCGTGTAGTATTTCACGTCGCTGTCGATCGATCAGAAGCCGACTAGACGCGTCCGACCGCGCCGCGTTTCGCAAGCAATCTCGCGCGAGAACGCGTTTCGTCGGACCGGTATTCCTGGAGGACAGGTGCCCGTCGAGATCGTGGCACGGATTACGCGGTCGACCAGATGCGGACCAACGAGTCCACGTGGAATTTCGCGGCTCGGCTGCGACACCAATCGATCGGCGTGACCACGTGAATGCAGCGGTGAACGCGTCCGAAACGTTTGGTATTGCAAGAGAGAAAGAGGGATCTCTCTCTGTTTGAGAGAGAGAGGGAGGCAGAGACTTATCGATTGTATTGGTAGATTTACAGATTGTAGAAATTATCAGGATTGCTGATATAACCCTGCAAGAAGATCTGGACAATTGTTGAAAAGAATTCTACAGAGTTTTGTACGCACGTACAGACCTATGTATTTTATCGCGCATGAGATAGAGGCGGTGGAATCTTGTGGGCCTAAGCGTGGGTTTGCATTCGGAGAATTTAGATATACGCGTATTCAGATTTGACAGAGTTTCTTCTATAATCTTGGATTGAACGATAAAAAGAATTTGTTGGACGAGAGCTAAGTGGTGCCGAATTAGATTGGCGAAATGATGTAGTGAAACGGCGATGTAATTTATCGCGAGATTATTGCGCGCGTAGCTAGACATTATAATCATTCGGCGAGAATTTGCGGATTTCTGGCACGGTACCGGCGGATTCGAGTAGTTCATGTATCGACTGAATTTTCTGAGAGGACTTTGAAACTATTTACCAGCATTTGCTATCGTTGCTTGTACCCGTATCGAAAAAATAGCAATTACCGTCCGCACAGCCGTGGACAAACATCGGGCGACTTTTTTGACGACGACGCGTCTGTACTGCTCGTAATCTCTCATCTTTTAATAGACAGTCTTATGCAATGACCCTTCGCCTCCATGCTCTCGCATCGCCGTTCCTCTATTCACTTTTGACAAAAAATTTATTAATAAACCGTCTTATCTGTTCCAGACAATTTCGACGCTTATTCCTATTCATTCGTATTTTCCTCGCTCAATACCAAACATTCCGCTTCGAACGTTTTCACAATTGAACGACGCTTCACCGTGGATAAGATTACCCTGCTCGCTAATTAAACTCGGACTACGTACGTTCTCAATGTCCGCGATCACTTTATCGAGCAAACCCCCATAGGCTCGCAATGTGCACATGTATAAATATGTTCGCATCGAATCGTTCCGATAAAAGTCTACAATTTAGTCGAGCGAATTCAGCGTGCAAAACCGCGACTGCGATAAATTTCGCTGGGATCTTGACAATTTGCGCCGTCACGCGTCTAACAGAGGGCCGGGAACCAGCACGTACACGTCACGTACTTGTTATACTTGTCGTATGCAGTCGTCCGGAATCGGCACGATGTTCGTCACGTTACGAAACACGTCGTGTCCGATCGACACCTCGTAATTTATTAACGAGATGACCAGTCGATAGTCGGGAAAGGATTAAGCGTTCGTAGAGAACAGTAGCCGTAGGGCTTGCCAAAGTCCATTAAGCGGATCGACGAACAGCTGGGCGGCTTCTTTGTCTCCCGTTCAGCCCACTGCGATAACCAGTCATCGAGTTATCGCCCGTAATAAATTCGATTCTAAATAGAAACGATAGCGATCCGGGGTGACGGTGAAACGTTTCTGTCACTGTTCTAGAACCTCCACGTAGGTCTCAAACGACGTTCCTTCTGACACTTTTCTCGCCCGGAGTCCCTTCCACGTTTCTTAAATTAAATTTTCGTCCGAATGCGGCTGTCGAAAGCTTCCGAATTTCAATATATTTTTTAAATGAGAATTAATATGATTTCTTTAAAAGCTTGACAAGTGGCAGTTTATAGTTTGCTTTTTTAGAAACAGCGATCATTATCATTCCTTCAAATAATCCCCAAAAAATATAACGTATTGAATAGTAAGACTGACTAAGGTACACTAGGCGAGACTGTGCTCCGGCAAACGAGGCCATGATAATGGTGCGCCCATGAAACTACTCTGCCCGAGGGGTGTACAACGACCGCGGTCAGGAATTGCACCGCATCGCGAATAATTTTCACGAAGAGGCACGGCCGGGAATCAGAGGTTCTAGGAGAAACGATCGTCCCTACGCAGAAGACACGTGAAAGAAGAGACGCAGTTGACTGCAGACGCAGCAACTGGACGCGATTGGTCAGTCTCTTTCTTCCTTTCCTCTTCTTCCTCCGCATCTTCCTCGTCCTTCTCTGATGCTTCTGCTGCTGTTGCTGCTGCTGCTGCTGCTGCTGCTGCCGCCTCGTCTTCTTCTCCTGCCGATGTTCTCCAGGGTGACCGACCTCGGCGTCGCGCCAGCCAGGCTGCGAGAAACGGATCGTAGTATCTGCCGGTTTTTGCAGGGCTGGCGCGGCCACGCCAGCCGAGTCGAATTGTTGATACCCGTTCGCTGTAAGCCGGATTAAAAACCGACGGAGATTACGCCGGCGCAAATTTATTCGAAGCGTGGCCAGGAATAAATGGGCAGCATACTTCGACGGGAGTAGCGGAGGAATACATCTTTTTTCTTTCCTTTCTGCCCTCCTTCGAAAGGTAGACATTTTTGAGGACGGCGATCGCGGTCGGGGAGTTCGAGTAGTACTTCGATCTGGCGCTATTGTAGGTACACGCGTTTCAGTAATTCGCGCGATTATGTTCGTTCGAGAATTGACTGTGTTAGGGGTAGATAACGGCTGGGACGCTGCGTTATAAACGAGATAAATCGTGTTGGATATTAGCGGAGTAATTGTTATGGTATTGCGGTTGAATAAATATTATTAGACTTCGGTGCTGCGAGATTGTAGCATTATTCGAGATTAACTTCGGTGCGAACGTAATGGATCTGTCCGGCACCGCGAGGGGCAGCGTGATTTTAAAGAAGCCTGCCGTTTCACTGTAAAATGCGAAACAGTTTAATTGAATGTATCATGTACGCGGGAATTGTTTGTTCCCATTTTTTGAGACGATAGGAATATAACAGACTGATGAAACGATTCCTCTTAATCTGTTCCGAGGTGAATAATGTATTGGCAAAGTTTCATTTTAATTTACAAGTTGTTTCACCAGCTGACGATAGAGGCTGCCTGCGTTCATCACTAAATCCCGCGATTTTTCACCTTAACCGAAGGAATGCATTAATATGTAAATTAAAACCGATTACGTTGTACTGGTCCAACCGGCAGTATTTCATCGGCGAAAGCTTGGTCGTGTATTATATATTGCTGGTTCCGTATTTTTTCCATTGTATCATGCTTAGTATCGCGCGTGATACATACCTAACAGATAGAGACATTCCCCGAGAACAAGTAAAAAACGTGTACTAATCTTTCTTTTTTTTTCGGGAACGCTGTTCCGTTCTTTTGCGGGGAAATTAAAAACGTCTTTCACTGTCAGTCGACGTGCCATCTGCACACTCCTCAATAACGTCAACGGGACCTTTTTCTGTTTCTACGAATCGAGAATAATTTTACATCGAATGATTTCCGTGTCTTTCCGGATTTTAATAACTTTCCGAAATGCCATTCGACAAATCCTAACGAATCGTCCTAGAGCTGAAAACGGCTTAATCCCTTTTTTATTTAGTCGAAGAAGCAGGCGGCGTCAGAGATATATAAAGTTTTCATGGGAGAGTTTAAACTAATCCCGATATTCTTTCGAGTCGTCGTCTTCTTCCTCGGTCAGGTAGCCGTGGTTTCTTACAACGTTATCCGGTCGGACATTTTAAATTCGGTAGCACTTTAAACGTCATTCTGCGAGGCTTAAGGGAGTATAAGAAAATAACGTCGGACTATCGGTAGCACCTAAATGACTTTTATAATGACAGGAACGATAGTATATCTCATTCCTTTTTTACACTTCGACATTCGAATTCCAGTAGCGGTCGAAGCATCATCTTTTGTTATTTTCTTTCGCGCAACTTGGCGTCAACGCAGCGGCAAGAAAATTGTGAAACAATTGCTTCACTTTGCGAGAACAAACAGAATAATATTCGATGTTTCCCTCCTATCGCATTCAAAGGGCATCTCAATCATCGTATCCGCGAACGCAACGAATTATTTTCAACAGCGCGATAATTAATTTTCCATAACCCCTGCGAATATCCAGCGACACCCGTGACACGCAACATGGACCAAAATTACACGAAAAATAAAATCAGAACGGGTACGGTATCGAAATCTATCTGAACAAGAATCACTCGAAAAGCAGGCCACCGCGGCGCGATCAGCGGAACAACAACACGAAACAAAGCGAAAAGGAACGGCGGACCGCCGGTGGCAAGACCGAAAGAACGAGCTGGCCAGAACGAAGGAGGCCGACGCAAGAATCCGCGGAGCGTTCGACGTCGATCCAAATGACTGAGACTAATAAAAGGCAAAATAAGAGGAACGCGCTGACGTCTGGCTAGTGTCTGGGGGGGCCTCTTTCTACTGACCGCGCGGGCGCGACAGAGTCGGCCAGAAAAGGAGAAAAGGTGAGCGTGCATGCGAGTCCCAGAGTCAGCGAGACTGAGTCATTAGGCATAATAAGCGAGAAGTCGCGTAGCCGTGCGTGTACTCGACAGACTTTGATTCACTCCGCGTCTTTTGCTCGGCTGGTATCCGCCCCCACCCCCGTTTCCCTGGACTTCTTTCAATGTCCGACCCCCGTCGCGGTCTCCTCACTCGAGACTTTTAGTCACGATGACTAGCCACGAGATTACAAGTGGATAAGTGAGACATTAAATCGGCCCACGATTTCCTCCACCGACTCCTCGGTTGTTTTCTTGTTGTTGTTCCTTTTCCTCCTCCTTTACGTTCGCGTCACGGGGAGGGAAAATTGCGATCGCGGCATTGATTTTCAAAGATATCTGAGGCGGAGGCCGGGTAATAGGGCCGGGCTATTGATCAAATCGGCGAACGATACGGGGTGCATAATAAAACAGTTCCTCGGTGCTCTGTAATTTCAATTGCATCGCGCCGCTCTACTTAACAAAAAAAAAAAAGAAAACAAGAGCTGCCGGAGCGAGGATAAAGTTTACCCGACTGTACAGCGGCGTCGTTTACGTAAATGAAAAGCAATGAAATTCTCGCGCTACGGAAAATAACGCGAGGCAAAAAATAATCGCGCCAACTGATAACGATCGAGGTCTCGAGGCAACAACGAAAGGGGTTCACTAGTAACATCGTTAGATCCACGAGGTCGACCGCGGTGATCTCACAGGCTCGCGATACAACAAGGGGATCCCCCAAAGAGAGACGAGGAGGACAATGAACTCCACCGGAATGTACGTGTGTGCGCGTACGCGCCAGCTTCACGGGGATAATGGGTAAACAATAATGAGGGAGAAAAAGCAAGGTGGAACGAGGTAGAAAAGGAGCCGGCGGAGGAGCGGTGGCGTTAACGAGCTAGAAAACTAGCGGAAATTTACGCTCTGACAGATCACGGTCGCCGTCCTCCGAACGATATAATAATAACTATAATAATGGTATCCGTCGATCTTGCTTAAAGACGCGGTTCCCGTTCAGGAACGCCGGCGTTCTGCGGGCAACTTTATCGGCCTTAGTGAAACGAAGGTGCAAAAGCGCGATCTGATGCGCTCTGTCGAGCGTGCGCGGTGGCTGCTATAATGACAGTGTCCTGGCGTTAACCACCGAGCACCGGTGTGCTCTTTATTATTACCACGGAACATCGCCGAGGCGAACGGGCTGAAAGTGAAAAATCGCCGATCGTAATCGGGATCGAGATGGAAGCGATCCGGGAGTGAAAGCGATAGGTGACTGGGAGATCGCGTTGACTTCTCGCGGATCCGTTGCCGAATGGTGAAATTTTAAGGGGGGGAAACAGTTCATCGGTTCACGTTCCCGACGCTATTATTCGCGGCACGGCAAAGTCTGTACATCTGCGGCGCTATAGTTGTCAATTCAGTTGGTACTCGGCGTTACGCCACGGCAACCTGGACCATATACTTCAACAGCAGAGCTTCGACTGACTTTGAAAGGCGGACCTCTGTCTATTCCCTTCGTCTGTTTCTGAAATCTTGGAAACTACCTCAACGCGGCCCTAAACAAAAGCACAATTCTGCACCGCTGACGTCTTAACGATCCCACCACCGCGACGGTATATGCGTTTTGCGTCACTTGCTAATTTTATCGCAATATACCTTATTAATTGCTGCATACGAAGTACGAGTGCCCATTGCCCCGGAGTTCCGCGATTAAAGTAATTCATGAATCCTTGCCTCGTTCGTTCCCATCAGAATAAAATTGTCCTGAAACTCGAACGACGTTTTCCTAGAGACAATTCTTCGCCACCAAGTCGCAAGGATTTCTCCAACTCCGACGATCAGCGGCCGGGGATTGTCTCAAGCTCATGTACGGAGGAACCTACCAAAGATGGAAGGCAGGACGATGAGAAAGAGGCATGTCTCTTCGTCGTTCACCAGGCGAGAGGCAGAGGCAGGATGAGTACCTGAAGCCTCTCATCTAAACGGAGGGGGAGCGTCAATCAATGCCTTTTCAGGGAATTGCGTAATCGTCTAGACTAGCCGACCTCTTTATCGCTCTTATCGGCTCACCAAGGTTGATTCATAGTCGACGACGCCGATGACGGGAAGAATAAGGTATTATTACCCAGCAGCCGGCTCGCGAAGGTAATTATCGAGCCGCGTTTCCTATCAGCCGACAACGATCACGTTTCGCTGCTCCTTGTTCAGCCCCCTGATTTTCGAAACGCTGTCTCGCCGTGGATTTTTAATCAGACGATATCTGTCCTGCTCTATTTTCAGTACGTCGATTTCAGGTTCGCGAACAGGCCTGCGTTGCGCCACGGAATATTCCTGTCTGCCCTACTCGTGCCACCCCTTGTTATCCACCGGTGGGCTGGCTTAAAATAAAGAAAAAAAAGAACGATATTGCGTAACACGGGGGAAATCACGGCCAGCTTCTCACGAATGTATGGAATTTTTCATCTTCGCCCGAGCAACCGACGCTTCCACTCTTCCTTGGACCACCGAAGCGCCCCGTAGGTGGTAGTGAGGCTTCACCCTACCTAAGATTTTTATAAATGCTCGAAACTCCTGGCGAGCCTCGCAGGCATATTCTTCGACATTCCTTCGTCTCGTTGTTTGGTGCGGCAATTTTTTTTAGGACAGCGTTTCGTTGAGTTAAGCGAGATTAATCTTGGAGAGATTGTAGAGAGCCGTGGATCTACCTTTGGTGGAGTTAATGCTGGTACCACGGTGGATGTTTGCATAGCTTGGAGCGAAGTGTTTGGTGATACATAGGGAACAATTTTAAAGAATTTGTTGGAGCAGAAGGAACACGAGCAGAGAATTACAAAATTGGACAAAATTGGACTTCCTTTCAAGAATACGAGTCCCGGCGAAAAAGGTTCACCCCATTAAACGCGATGCCTGCGATAACCGCTGCACTCAATCAAGGAAGATGCATAGTGAAAACAGTACCGACGAACCTACCACAATTACCAACGCGTAACATTCCACCGTGCCGAACCAGTTCCAGCACCATCCAACACCACTCATCGTTCCCTTCATTCGCGTTCCCCAATCGTCGTAAAGCAAGCCACTAAAGGGACCATCCTCGGTGTCCAACGTCTCGTATGTACGCGAGGGTCAATGTAAAAACAAGCCACGCGAGCCTTTTTTTCCTTCATGAAGCAACGAAAGCACTAGGGAGCAGTCTCTCAGCGGCGACAGGTCGTCCTACGGGCCTTCTGGCTCGTATGCAAATGCCCGCGTCTCGTCTTGTCCGTCTTGTTTGCGGTGGACCCGCCGACGTGATCGCGTCGTCTCCTCGAAAAGGCCATTGTGGGGACAGCAACCGCGGAGGAGGTCGAGGTTAAGACCCGGTTACAAGCTCGTTGCGGGTCGCGTCCTCGCCGGGGACTGGGTCGAGGTTGCCGGGGCCTCTGGGCTCTCGTAAAAGAGAAAAAGAACCGGCACGCCTGTTGTACGCGCGTGAAAGCTTCGCGAAAAGTGTCGTCGCGAAGTTTTTCGACCGGTTCGGGGTCCCTCGTCCCACCTTCGTTTTAGGGAGAAAGGCCAGCAGACGACCCTCCAGAGGTCGAACCAGTTCCCGATTATTGCAACCAGACATTTCTGCCGCTCGTGACGGCCAATTTCACGGGCACGGACGCATCGGCCTTCGCACCTCGACACACTCATCGCGTCTGGGGGCTTTTGTGTCTGTATTTGGTCGGGCCGTGTACCGATTCGAGTTGGTTTATGGCTTTGAGGTGGTTCTGGGTGCAAACAGTCGACGGAAGGGGGACCCTGCGGTCTTTTATGATTTAATTTTCGGCGCTTCGCTGCGGCCGTTGGCTAATATTTGAGCCCGGCGTAGTTAAATGGAAAGATGCGGGGAAGATGGTCGTAGGCCCGCTTGGAGAGCGTTGCGATTAATGATTTGACGTCGGGCACGTTGCACCGGCCGACGGGTAGCAGCGCGTGTTCATTGAAAAACCGTTCGGCGCGATGCCGTTAATTGGCCACGCCGGTTTGGTCGTTCCATTTGCGAACTGTCGACTTCGCATTGTGTTCCTTGATTACACGCTGGAATCCACGAACGAGAGGTTCCGTCGAGACGGGAGACGCGAACGGATCCGTCTGTTTTATTATTAAACGAGACATCGATTTTCCGCGACTCCGTCCGCCAATTATTTATCCACCTTTATCCCTTCTTGGAAGTTACTTTGGCGTGTACAGAAACGACGATCTCGCCTTAACGATCCTAATAACTCCTTCGACCTTCTCGTTCCGCGAAAAAAAAAAAAAAAAAAAAGAAGCATTCCCGCCGATCTGTCGCTGGTTACCCTTCGTCGTGCACCGTCCACGTGGCGCGTAGGTGGCGTTAAATCGTCGGCAAGGGGTGCGCGATAAAGAAGCCGGAAAGGTGGAGCGGCTGGATCGTATATATACGTCCGTGGACGTGCCTGGCAGGCCCAAGTCGGCTCGATTTCTCGGGAAATCGCGGGGCAATTTGGAAAGCGAGCGCGCGCCGCGCGTTTTACGCGTGCCGGACACGTACGAGGCGGCTCCGCGGCTGCACAACGTCCTCGTCTTGCTGGTGAAACATGCCCGAGTGGCCGGTTACTTACGAGGAAACCGACCATCGACGACCGTCCATCCGAAGATTGTCGCAATGCAGCCGCGATTGCGCCGCGAGTAAATACGTCTAGACAACCGACTTTCACCTCTGTCGCGAGCGACTGTTGCAACCGGCCTTAGCTGCCGTCGCGAGCAGAAGAGACGAAGGACGTCGCGGTGTCGATCGTCGCTGTGCTCCCGACGGTCGATCGTCGCGATCGTCTGCCAAGCATCGACCGGGGGAGGCTCGTCGGAAGTGTGTTAATTGAACTGACTAAGAATTTCCACGTGTTTTTATTCTCGCGGGCGGCACGTGACCCGATTTCTCGTCGCGACGCGCGATAGGTACGCACGAGGTATCGTTCATTTGCAGGCTGTCCGCGTGGAGGGAATCGTCGGGCTGGAGTGGCCGAGAGATGAGTTGTGAGGATACTCTGTTCGCCGTGTTGGTCAATATTTGAAGTGTCACGACGCCTTGTGCATACCTCGGGTGAAAATTGACTGACAAGCCTCCGTGACTGCGATTCGTTTCGCCTACTTTGTATGCTGTCGAACCGTGGCGGGGCTTCGATCCTCCGGCTCGAATGTTAATCGGCGAAACACCGTGTACCGGTCGTGCGATTAGAGTGTACCCGGTTTGAGAAATTGAGGTAAAAATTCTGGGATATCGTGACGCATCGATTGTACTGGTCGAATGGTTTACAGCAGATACGATTTTCATTGCATCGGTGTCACAGTATAGGTATAGGTTCAGTATAGGTTCGCGATTCACGAATCTCCAGACATGCTCCAATTTCCCGTCGAATTCATTGACAAGCATTCGACGTGCGATTGCTCTGCATATTGCACCGCGGATCATTCTGCTCGCGGACAGCGAACGATGCCAATCGGTCCGCGAGCGTAAATGGAGCGGTGCCACGCGCCGAATGTTTTCCGCGCGTTCCATATACAGACACCTATTTTTAGACGAAACCGGTGCAACACCTACGTCAATCATGCGGCGTCGATGCCGCTGTGACAGGAATGAAGTCGCGGCGAACGGTGCTCGTCGTTCTAGAAATAAATACGTCCAGCTGTCCAACTTTCACTCGGCCGTCATCGACGGGACAATTTTTACCACCGCCACCGATCTTAAACAACGCGTTACAATTATAATTGTGCTCCCGCGGAAGTAACGGATTCAACGAAATTGATCAAATTCGATGATTGATCAATTAACAATCGGGCTGACAGGTTACATTGTTCGAATAGCGCGCGGCGGATGCAAGGGAGCAAGCGGCGCGATCGAAATTGCGAGACGTTGATGTTGAAACGGAAGACGATCGAGTGGTGGTTTTTTGCGGTCAAGGGCTTAATTCATCGCCCGGATGCCGCGACCGGGGACGATCGATAATCGCGCCCGTGGCAGGAAAGTCCGAAAAGTAGCGGAACGACAGGCGGAAAGACCGCAGACGCGGTCTGCGGTTCGCTTCGACCGCGTCGGTCTTCTCACGGCTGTGCAACCGCTCGGCCGACCGGCGAGTATCCTGACCGCGCGAAAATTCGAGTTAATTTTCCGCTCGCCCTCGACTTAACCGCTCGTACGAGACTTATGTACTCCCGGGGTATTCGTATATTATCCTTTGGAATTTCTTTATTCCCCTGATCACTGTGCGCGAAAATGTCGTAGTATAGATTGCTCGATTGTCAACAATTTCGTTCGAAATTCGAGGAGCAACCTGTTTGAAATAAAGCAGACTGTCCTATATGCGCGTCGGTTCATATTTCTATTTTCCTTCTAAATGCAACACAGATCTCGTAGGCGCTACTTGGAATCTCGATTGGTAGACGGAGGAGTATGAATAATGTTTGAATTGGCAGGGAGCTACAAATGGGGACGATAATTGACCTGCCTTGGTAAATGTACTGTTAGCTTTTCAATGTACATATTAATATCGTAAAGCCTATTTGGTGAGAATACGTGCCGGTATGATGATTTTGGACGTGATACAAAGCTGCGCCGCGACGAATATTAAAATGGTTCATCCATCCATTAACTGATTAATTGGCCGTGCGCGTGTCAAAGATATCGGCGTATCTGTTTTGTCATTTTTTCCCGTTGTATAACCGTTCAGGAAATCCACACGCCTGCGCGTACAATCCTTCACCGTGGAAAACGTTCTCTCTTTAATTTTCGACTGTTCTTACGTCTTTGCGGTGCAAATAAATATTATCGTGTGCGAGCGCATCCCGTATCACGGTACAGAAATCGGTACGGCGTAAGTAGATTACCGTGGACTATGAATATGCGTGTTACATTATGCGGCAAGAAGGATGTTATTTTTCAACTCTACGTGCACCTCGCGCGCCGACGTTTCCCTCTAATCTAGCCAGACACGTATTCCGTTTAATTTTACTGACAAAAGGAACGGTGACTCATTTACCCGCCTCGAGTGTTTCCGGTCGTTTTGTCAGGAACTGAAAAGAATCGCCGCGCCGCGCGGACAAGGCGCGCGCATTGTGTGCAAACAAATTTTATTTCAAGGGATTCATTGCCGCATAAATATTGATAATTGCTCCGCAGGACGATGCTGTAATTACGGCCGCGTCAAACGAATGTTCCGTATCAAATAATTCCGTCCGATCTTCGCGAAGATGGCAAATAAAATTGATCCAAACGAGGAAGACTCGAAAAATAGGACGGAATGGAGAAGGCTGGCATTCCCGCGGGGGGGAAAAAATGATGCAGCAAAGAGACGAAACGCAACGCCGTTGCAGTTAAAAAAAAAAAAAAAGAAGAACTACACAGAGACCGGAGCCGCCGGGGCGACGGCCCTGCACGAGGAGTCCAAGGATTCGCGCGAAAAATCGATAATGTCTGGCCGATAATTCCGAGGTGAGATGGAACCGTGGCGGCGCGGAGATTAAATAAACCTTTCACGAGATCGCGAAAGGTTGCTCAGCGCCGGCCTAGACTGATACGGTTGAATTCTTAACGCGCGTAATCTCCGCGCCCGTCTCCTCCTATCGCTTATCGTGGCTTTTAGGCCCGGGACTGGAACGTAAATTTCCGTCGGACAAGGCCCGACGAATCGCGAACTTGTCTGGCCGAGTTCCGGTACGCCAACCACGCCCGTGTTAGACACGAGCCTCGCCGCTCGTTCTCCGTGGCCTCCACGAATCTTTTATGGGGCTGAAAAATTCACCGGTTCGCCCAGCGATTACGAGGGTCAATCCTGTTCCCTTGCCCCACCGCGTTTCGCCCCTGCGGCCGAATAACCTAATTTCTGCCACCCTCCGTGATCGATCATCGCGGTTCGTCCGTCGTGTTTCAACGAGTACGATGTACAGTACACGTATAACAGGATGTATGCACGTAGCTAGACGCACGAGGGATTTCGGCGCGGCGAGTTTCACGAATTATTCGTTTTTTTTCGTTGGCAAATATTTTAGGGAAGAGTGGTGATGATCGCAGCGTTCTTGTTAGAAAGGGTTGGATATAATTGAATTTCTTATCGTCGTTGGTGATCAATGGTGGTCGATTAATCGTTGGGGTTCAACGCGGAGAATGGGATGTACTTGTCGATTTAACGTATCGTCCGATTTGGATTGATATTTGGATGAAACATTTTTGTAGGTAATAGAATACTTGTAGGATGTCCGAATGCGACAGGGAATACAAAGTCGAATTCAATTGATTATTTAATAAAAAATTTGCAAGATGGAAAAAAAATCAGAAAAATAAGAGTCGCCTCCAGATTCCGCGAAGGAATTGCAAAGTCGCCGAAAACTTGATGGACTGAAAGTCAGTGGGTTTGAACGGGACAGGTTCAATTTATTTTTCGCTCGACGCAGGGAAAGAAACCGTGGAACGACGGACGTCGTGTCGTACATAAGGCCGAGCTTTGACAAACACATCCACGTAATTTGCTATCTAATCAGAGCTAGCCATTTATGCAAACTAGTTTCCACAGTACGGCACGTTCTTGCGTGTCCATCGTCCGTCGCGACATGACAGTTTCGTTTCGTTCTGCTTTATTCCCCTGCTGATGTTAGAACACACGGCGCGATCGATAACGACGACAAGATTTATAGAGCAGCAGTGGCCCGGTGTTAATTAGTTCATGATGTAATGATAGTCTGGAGTATTCGAGGATCTCGAGGATCAAGGTCGTTCGATCGCGACTCCTTCGACTCGTCGATCAATCTTCGTCTTCGTCTCCTTTTGCGTGCGTCGTGCTTCCGGTCGTTGTGCGGTTTTTATTTTTAAACTCACAAGACTCGTCGTGCAAACTTCGTCAGAACATAATCGTCCGTGACGCGGCGTGTATATCGCGCGACGTGGCCGCCGAATTCTGCGCGCATATTCGTGATAAATATTCGGCGCGTTCTCGCGAACGATTTTTCGTTCGAACAGAAAAGCATCCACGAAAAATCCACGGCGATGCCAGCAAGATACTCAGTCGAGAGTTCTTCGACCGTCTCATAATGACGCACAGCGCGTCCCATAATGATCCACAAAAAGACCAACCCGGGCTGGCAAAGTAACCCCGGTCCAGCCTTATTATAAGCACCCCACTTAAATGCGTTTCACCGATGCGCGCAGAAGAAAAAAAAGCAGTCGCGACAATCGATTCCAGAAAACCCGTCTCAGTCGCAGGGTGGCTAGTCGACCCGGATTAAGACGCGTCCACCGGTGCGCGGTGCTGTGTGGCGTTCCCTCGAAAGAAACCCGTAGCCGCATGAATTCCAGGAAGATCCCCAAGAAATCCTTCGTCTATCCTTAGAAAAGGGGGAGAGAATTCGACGGGTGCTGACAAAGGGACGTCGTCGTCGTCGTCGTCGCCGACGTCGTCGTTGGGATCGTCTTATCGGACGCTCGTTACCCAGACGTATATACGAGAACGAAAAGTCTCGGATGGAAGAAATCCGAAGGGAAACCTTTCGAAGAGGATCGAGTTCTTCTGCTTGGCTCTTTACGCGACACGACAGCGCCGGGGATAATCGTTGACACGTGTAGACTGGCCGAGTGTTAGGCTGGATCGGAAGTTCCGCTCGTTTGCTTCTTAATGCGAGGACGATAAGCTCACGGGCGGTTCTTAACGAGGGTGAACAACCCCGGAACTGTCGATGAACGGGGGGGGGAACGGCAGGGTGGTGAAGCGAAGTACGGGGATAAATTTTTTAGTAATCGTATGTTCGCCGAACTTTATGGTTGACACGTGAAGATTAGCTGGGTGTAAAATGATAGGCGAAATATGTATGTATGGAAATGGTGGGCGTTCGAGTTTTGATATACCGCGATAGTTAACAGTGGCCGATTATTTTCATTGTTCTCTGCATCACGGGACTAAATTAACGTTTCGTGCAGTAAGAATTTCTAAGCTCGATGTATCTAAACGAAAAGCACAGAAATTATTTGGATAACCAATACTCTTAAACATCGCTGACCAAAAAATACATGGCTCGCGGGTAATCTCCGTGCATCGAACAATTCAAATATTAGCGCAATACTATCCCAACCAATAAAAATTCCGATCGTCGTGCAACAAACGCACGCTGCAATAACACGCCAGTGCTACGCGCTTAAACGTTGCGATACCAGACGGACTACGAGCGTGAAGGGAAACAGAGAGATCGTGTGACGAGCGAGGGGTACGCGTCTGTCGTTGGGTCAGGGTCGGGCGAGAAAATCGAGAGGGAAATCTGGCCGCTGCCAGTCGATACATCCGACGTTCGCCCTACCCCATATTGCACGCGACGAGGGATGTTCGGCGCGTCCCATTCACGAGCGATTATGAAATATTCCGCAACGGCTAATATGAACCCCGCAACGCGTGACCAGACAGGCGTACAAAAAAGTTTCCTTCGTGCCAGAGATTCCGGCCCTCGTAAACCAGCGAGATCGTCGCCTGGATCTTGTTAAGGGGGAGCACGAAATTTTATATACCCCGGCGGGGGCGTTCTCGGCTTATCAAATTCCTGGATTCCTTTGAGGAAACACGACCGTGTCTACGGACACGTCTGGCGGCGACGAAACGACGAGGACCTCGAGGAATCGTTCGAGAAATCTCGGGGAGAAGGTAGACGACGTTACCTATTAAATAATCCACATTCTGCGTTACAAGTGGATTAATTTGAATACTTCAGAAAATTCGCCGAGAGACGCGAAAATATCATTTCGATATTCCCCAGTGGCATTATTCCATTATTAAATGTCTAGAGCATCCAGGAAGGATCCGGTTAGACCGAAATCGATATTGAACCGAACGATTCGCGACGCAACCGCAACCCACCCCAAAACGATTCTGGAAGGAAAAAGATCCGAGTGCTATCTTCCAGAGTAAGAACCCCGGGTACATCGGCGCGTCAGTTTCACCGGTAGGTGCGCGTCTAGCCGCGCAGCGGCTGTCAAAACCACCCCTAAGCACAGCACTCTCGCACCCCGCAACGTCGGCGAGACTAAAGCGGGACGGTTTCGAGGTTCGATTGCACGGCACACCCGCAATCGGTCCGCTTATAACCAGAGACCTTCGACAATAGCTCTGCCAGCGGATGCAATCGGCGCCGCCAACCCCAACGTCAGACATTTTATCCACTGGCCGGTCCGAAGAGCCGCGACGCAATCGAATCCACGCGGATTTATCTCGCACCTGGAAAATATCCCCGCACTTCTCGTCACCGACGTGAAATTTCGTCGAGCGCTCCCAGCTTGGCCAACTCAAGGAACCTTCCCAAGGTATACATTTTTTTTTCCACCGTCGATAAGAGACAGGAGACAGTGTCGCAAGATCGTCGACGGAAGCGGCAGCTGGAAATGGGGTGTGCCGTTCGTGGTAAAATTCTCTCGTCCGGTTTGCCTTACTCTGCTGCAACTGGCAGCGGATAAAATCGACCTGTGTCCGTTCGCTCGTGGAATCACGGAACCACGCGACAAGGGCGGAAGAGCTGGAAGAAAACCTCTGTCCCTCCTTTCGCCGTGACGTTTCCGTTTTAAGTGCGACCCTGACAACGGGTGGCTCTGAAAAAGCACCCTCGGCGCTGTCGCATCCTTACAATCGTTGTTCAGTGACGAGTGTTTGGTCCTGGATGCTTGAATACGGGCGCAGGAAGGAGGAGGTGGCGGAAAGGAAAAGAAAAGAGAGAAAAAGAAAGGAGGATAGACGTGGAAGGTGGAAAAGGGTGGTGGGCGAGCCGAGGGAGGCGGAGGAAGGCACCGCCTCGGGGGCAGTTTTATTTAAATCGGACTCCGGAAGAAAATGTGGCCCCGGGAGAGCCGAGACGCAGCTGAACACCGTGCTAAGTTGGCTCGTATATTTTTACGAATTATTCCGTGGGACGGCACCGTAAAACTGTCCTGCGGCGTTTGTGGCTCGGTGGAAACGAGGCGATGGAGATGGCGAGTGCTGATTTCCCCTGGTTTCTCGTGCTTTTCCATCCGCCCTCGAAGAAGATTAATTCCGTGCGGTATTTTTTGCTCGGACAGAGTGCATCGTAGGCATCGATGATGCGCCCGTTCCAGGCCCTTCGGACCTTCAAACGATGGTACAGTTGACGAGGCGAAACAGGTTTCAGTTACAAATACTGGTTGCCCGAGTTGATTGCTGTTATTACATTGTTTCGGAATACATCAACCGCCGTAATTCATGCTCGGACGTGAAAACGACTTGGTCTAACAGAGAAACAAAAAATAAAACCGACGATTTATGAATGCGCGTTTGTCGTGTCCGTTAATCAAACGCGCATCTACCTCCCCTGCGTAAACTCGCTCCGAGGACACGGACTTCTTGTCCAGTCGTAGCCCAATTTACCGAAGGATCTTATCGATCCTCCCTATCGCGTCGTTCCGAGTGATCGACTCGGCGTTCTTGCAGCCAGCAGCACCGGCGAAACGGAGTTAGCGAAGAAAGACGCAACGGCCTCTTCGTCCCCGGATCCCCATCAACCCGTTCGGTAACAAGGTTTCACTTCCACGATACACTCGGTCCCGCGGGGGAAATCCCGTTGATACATCGACGAATAATTTACGAGCGATTCGCGGGGACTTGGGACGTTTTAAATCAGGATTATCCGGGAAATCCGGCCGCTTTTTAGCAGCGCCGGGCTTTGACGATCGACGAAAGGGTGGAGGAACAGCGGCGAGGCGGAAAATGCTGATACCTCGCCCACCGGCTGGAATTTCGGTATCGATTCCAGCCCTGGCTGGCGAGTTCGGCCGGAACACGCAAGCGGAACTCGATTACAGAGCGTTGCAGCTCCACGCTTTTGCGGCGGTCCGAGTCGTCTTTCTGCGGGCCAACGATCGCTTTAACTTCCAGCAACCGTGCCGCGCGTTGCAGGGGCAAGTACTTTTACTGCGGTCCACGAGCCGGATACCGCTACGCTTCTGAGCAAATAGTTCCTGGGATTTTGCGTCTGCGATTTCCGCCCCACGCCTTCCCTCCTCCGGCGCCCGGACCGGGAGGATTTCAAAGATACCACCGGGATCCCTCGCCGGGGATTTATTGGAAGAATCTGCTTTGGTGGTGGCGGGCAAAGGTACGTTCGATTATGGGCGGCGAACGAACGAGAGGCATTTTGTGAGACAGAGTTGAATGAACCGCGAGGGATCGTTAGCCTAGAAAACTTGGATCTTGCCAAGTGGGAGACTGGGTTTATTGCGCGCGGAAGTAGCGACTAGAATGTATCTATGTCGTTGCTAGAATCGAGATTCTACGTTTGGAAATTTTTAAGCGGCATGTCTGCGAGTTAGTGGTATAGATAGTAACCCATTTCTTTTCCTCGGTCTTTTTTTTTCCTCTTTTTCTTATTATTTTTTCCTTTGTATTCTATAACCCCACGCCATCCTGCTATTTTGCTGTATTAATTACAGATTAAAGTTTTCACTTTAATCGTATTCGTTCATACCTGCAGTAGAATCTTTCTCCCGGACAGTCGGAAATTCTCCATCTATCTCGAGCCCGTCGTAGTTTCCACTTTGGTGTCTAACAATTTTTACCCACCCGTCGTACGTAATATCTCACCCCGTGCAATTCCGCATAAAACTTTAAACAGAGAGCGCCTAAATATTTCCTGCCGGATTCCCGGGGCAACGGTGGAAGCTGCAATTTCACCCGTGACCGCGAGACCGAGCGCGGAGAATTACAATATAACGTCGGAGAATCCCATCGTGGGGCTCACCTTAGCGTCTCGGCTAGATGATTCACAGAGACGTGCACGAAACTCCGTCTAGACGGAGTATATTTCCGGAAAAAGCAATAAAGGCGGCCGCAGGAGGCCCCGGTGAACAGGAGACATTTGCGTCAACCTGGGGACGTCCCCATGACGTCACCGGCGTCTCGAAGCTGGATGACTTGGTCTCGCTGTATACGTCCATGACGTAAGATATGGTGGTATCAAGCGACGGTGTATGGTTTCTAAACGACGGCCAGGTGAACGGCCAGGTAAATCATATCTCGTCGGTGACCTGAATATCAAGACGATCGCGAGACGATTTTCTTCTCGCTATTATTGTAACATCCTCTGTTGTTACGGTACACGCGGTTACTGTTAGTTATCGTTCCCTGCACATCGATTATTCATCAGAATGTAGGATACATTTATTATTTGCCTGGTTCGAGAATTTTGTGCATTTTAAATTCTGCTCGTTTCCCACACGGAATATTGTGAACTTTGTACCGTGGTAATCTTCCTCTATCCAGTCCTCCTCGAGTTTTGTCTGCCACTGTTTGCCATCCGACATTACATTTCGCGAATCACGGAGTCACTGGAATTTCGATCCTCCTGATTTAAATATGTACTGTAATCCGAATCCTGGCAGGACGACCCGAAACGCCCAACCTTCTGATACTTTTCATCAGATTGAAGTAGCGATCGATGTGGCAATAATGCATTAGTCTGATCGATTACGGAAAGAGGATCTATCAATCATAGCGTGAACCACCGAGGGACATCTAATACGCAGCACACACGCAGGTTCTCCCGAGGCGCAAGATATTTTTATCCGGGATTATAGCTGTAAAGCTTCCTTGTAAGTAGAGTGATAACAACCGCGAGATATCCTATAATTCCGTGAACTGTTGATTCCTCGCCTGAAGAAACAGAAGCTTTCGGCAATCAACCAATTATGCAACAGCACATTCGACGTTACGAATCCCCATGGAAATGTTCCTTTTTAAATAACGCAACCTGCCTACGATTCATATTCGACTTCACCACTTCATCGCGCGTCCCCCCGAAGTTTCACCTTAATTCTGATCAAACGGATTCCTGAATGCGTAACCGCACCCATACATCCCCTTCGCCCCGAAAGGATTAAAAACCTTCTCGTGCCTCGTCCGTCGCTCCCTCGCCCCTTCGCGTAGCCACGCGACCCCAGCAAACTTCCGGTGCGCCATATTCGAAAAAGCAGAGGGAAGCGCGCCCGTTCCACGTCCGCTGTGTCCCGGTGACGCGCGAAAGAATTCGAGGAACGAACGGCGCGGCGAACGAACAGAGATCTCGTCCTTGGCGTTTCTCTCGTTTCATTTTTCTTTCTCCTTTTTCGCGGTGCTATACGTACGATCTTTTTCTCTTTCCCCGTTCGATACGACGGCTGCTGGGTACCGGCCCGTTTGCATTTGGCAGCCGGGGCAACGTCGATGCACCGTCGCACTTGGACGTCACCCAAACGTAATAAATTTCAAATCAGGTCATTGCTTCTCGCTGCACTTAGCGTGATGCACCGCGACGCGACGCGTCGAAGTCGAAGGATGAACGCCGCGAACAACGAACCGAAAAGACCGTTCGCATTACCAACGAGCGCTGCACCGTCGCCGACGAGTTCTCGTCACATCGAATCATAGAGTACAATACGTTCAATTTCGTACGGTACAATAATTCCAGAAAAGAATCTAATATCATTAAACTATAATGCAACTTCAATCATTCGCGTCGCGTAACGAAAATTTATTTAATAGAGTGCCCTATGATTTTTGCGTTCGTCCCCGGGTACATCGTCGCGTCGTATTGCTCGTTGCATATCCTGGTCAGGGAAGGAGAGACGGGGAGAGGGTGAGTGAGTTTATCGGTCGCTTCCACCGGCAAGATTATCGTCCAAGGGACGATTGGCGGAACTGACGTGAGAAATGAAACGACGCGGCTCGATTTGAGCGTCACGATTGGCTAGACGGCGAATTGATTTGTTACGCAGAGACAGTGTTAATGATCCGCGTTGCGCGAGCTTATATCGCATCGCGTGAGAATGGACACAGCGAGAAATATCATTGAAGGGTGGAGAACATCGCGACAGTGGTCGAGGCAATAATTTTCGCTCGCGAGATACGCACCGTGGACGCGTCGAGAACGGATCTGAGACACGATTTGGAAAAACAATGGCAGCGGTGCTTGATACTATGGGACATTCTTTAAGCCTGAGATATTGCATTCCGCGTTTATAAATGGACTTTCGATGGAAAATATTTGTGCCGTGCATTAACGCTTTGCGCTTAAACCTGGCAGCGATACATTCATCCGGGCAATTAATCTATATGCAACAATTATCGCCTGTTGCGCCGAGGATCGACGAGTGACAGTGTCTTAGCGATTCTTCGTATTAAAAACTGAACGATGGAGCGGGCCACGCGGATCGATATTAATTTATACAGAGGCATGCGCTACGGTTTACGCCTCTGGCCGAGTAACCGGGAGTACTTTTTCATGCAACAATAGACGAACGAAAGGAGTTGAATCTCCGTTGAAAAAATTCGGTACTTTCCGACGCTAAAATAAACCCCCGCGACGTCGTTTTGGTGTTCTACGAGGAACGTCTATTAATATTGAACGGAGTCCGAAATAAAGAGCGGCGCATAAATATGTCCGAAGGCGAGCAGAGACAGGCATTTGCTGCGACCGCGATTCACCGACGATCTTTTTTCCCACGAAGCGTCGTCCCTCTGTTTCCCCAGATGAAAATTTGTCTGGTTCCTCCGCCGGCTGACTCAGAGATTTATTTATGAACGATTTAAAAAAGCAGCCGCGCTTCTGTAATAACAAAAACATTGACACACCGTCTCCGAGATAATTCTTGCCCGTTTACGACGTCGAATAGTCGGCGCACCGCGGTGGAAAACGACGTCCCGATGCCGGTTAAACAAGCAATTTCCGCGAACCGAGGCGACAGGTGCGCGATCGAAAACATTTCGTGCCGTGGGATAACGTCGGTGTGGTCTGCTAGTTTTGCCGGGTGCGAATTAACTGGCACACGGCCGGATTCGGGATACTAATTGGTAGACAAATTCTCGTAAATGTGACTGGGTTTGGAGAACACGAGGTGTCGCCGGTTAATTACGGCGAACACGATTTGGAATTATTAGTAATCAAAGGTGAATGTTGTATGTGTATAAATTCCGTTCGTACGCGGTGCGAATAAGCGGCTGGAAAATATTGCATTAATAGTTCAACATAATACATATTCACAATAATGTTATCGTAGAAAAGAAAATTTACCATCGCCGCAGATATACGCACAACTCCAAGCGTTCTCAGTGAACAATACCGAGCATATTATTTCCCAAACCAACGGAGAACTACCATTCTCGCTATTAAAGAAAGCCCAGTGACGCAGGCAAATCCGTCTTTTCAATAAGCAGATTTCAAGAACCACACTCGAGCCCCGTCGTTTCGCCGTACGAAATAATATCGGAACTACCCCTGCCGCAGGATTTCCAGGGTTCAACGATTTTTCGCCGTCGTGAAACGGGACAGAAATTGTGGCACACAGCGTGAATCCGCCCTTGCAGCCTCCGCGGACAGCGCAAGCTCGTTCGAGGCCGAGTATTTCGCGAATGGATCCGAGGGCCATTGAAAAGGACAGGGCGGAAAAACTCCATAAGAAAATCTTATCGCTGAATGGC
This sequence comes from Nomada goodeniana, assembly GCA_963969485.1. Taxonomy (NCBI): domain Eukaryota; kingdom Metazoa; phylum Arthropoda; class Insecta; order Hymenoptera; family Apidae; genus Nomada; species Nomada goodeniana. Next base: position 2,585,760 of record OZ018303.1, on the reverse strand, counting down.
CCGGGACAATGGGGCGGAGAGGCTCCCAGGGGCGTAGAGAAAAGGGACGAAGGAGCTGCGGGTGCTCCAGGGTGCGTCCACGCGGAAGAAAATCGGGAGCATCGCGGAAGGGAGGAGGATCCGGAGAAACGTGGCACAGGAGGCGGTGTAAGAACGTGTTCGCTAGACGACGCCACGTAGCCGCCGCGGCGAGGAAATTTTTCACGAAGGTGAGACAAGAACCGCGTGGCTACGTGACCCTCTCTCTGACGTGTTCCGGTATTATTATTCCAAAGAACACCAGGACTGCGACGCGCAGGAGAAAACAAAATTGCAGTCGGAACGAGAACTTCCTTCGTTTCTAACGCACCTCGTTGGAAGCATGATCGACGGTCTGCGAGGCGAAACGCCCGGCCACCGTAAAACGAGAAAAATCTGCGAGAGAGCAAGAGAGAGAGAGAGAGAGAGAGAGAAGGAGGAATCGTAAACAGACTGGCTGTCAGGCGTCTGGCCGAAAGTGTGCGACCGGGGTTTAAACGAAAGCGTGGGATAGTGGTAGCTGTGGATTTAGCGTGATTTAGAGAGTACTTCTGAATGGGGTATTTGAAATTTTTTGGTAAATTGCGTGCTACTGCTGATATATTTAATGACTTTCGAGTAAATGAGATTGGGACGACCGTAGTGGATTTTCTGGATTAGAGTATTGCCCCCCGATGCGACTCTCTTTCCTCCTCTCTTTCTTCTCAAACAATGGAACGCCAAGCTGGCGTTGTTGTCGTTCAAACGTGTTCGATATCTTCTTATCGAGGTTTGCTAATTTCGCTGTCGCTCATCGAAATTACATTCCGAGGGCAGGAAGTGGCGGGTTTCTTTTTAAAATCGCGGGCGAAACGATCGATAGATCGATGAATCGGTAATCAGAGTTTCGTGCCCGTCAATGGCGATTGTTTCGCGACTCCGGACGAGAAGAAAGGCAGGTAGAGGGAAAACAATCGTAGTTTGCCGTAACCAGAGACTCCCGCTATAGCGCTAGACATAATATTTACTTCTGCCCACCTGCCCCTCGGGCAGCCACCACCGCCGCGACGGCCATCTTGAATTGGGAAGGTCGGCTGGAAGGACTGAGGTGTATACGACGCATACCTGAATTCTCGCGAAGGATTGTCGTTAATCATATTGTCAATTAACTTATCGAAAAGAAGACGAAGTGAAAGGGTAAACCGAATCGCTGAACTTAATTGCGCGTCGAACTGTTTCCTCGCGGATAAATGTAGCATTGAAAAATTTACTATCCTATACAATTACGCGAACACGAATAATATCAAGTTCCTTTTAATCATTCCGCCAATAATAGTTACGACATTCACCTCTTTCATCCAATTTACGACTCCGTTTTTCAAATTGAACCGACGCACCACGAAACTCGGGAAACAAATTATTCTCTCGTACAACGGAGAAAAATTTCATTCGCCCACGTCCGGCCGAATCGTTTTACGCTCGACGAGTGTGAGCCGATAATTCGCGCTATCTAATCCAATCGACGAAACGAATTGAGTCGGACGATCATGAAGCGTGCGTCGATGTACTCCACACCCCGCCACCCGCACTCTTTTCATTCTTTCTCGAATCCCACATCCCCGTTCCCAGACGGCGTGCAAAGTGAACCAGACGGCGATTTCCTCCCGAGGTCGACGATTTATCAGCGCTTTCGGCGGTACACCGGTGGCTTAGCGAAAGTTTCACGCTGAAACTAGTCCACGGTGCTCCATCAGGGCCGTGTAAAACCAGTCCTACGAGTCCCCGGGCAAGGGCACGCATAGATTACGAGTTGAAATGGTCTTAGGGTAAGGGCATCGCGACGCGGCCACGTCCAAAAGGAACGAGGCGACGGGACGCGACGCCGACGGACTCGTCGCCAGAAAAATCCGCCCGGCGGTCATTACTCGTCGCGACACACCTTCTCCTCTTCTTTTTTTTTCTTTCTTTCTTTTTCCGCTTTTTATATCGGCGATATCGTTACGCGACGGATAATTGGAAGCCATTTCAAGTTCTCCGCTTCCCTGCCACTTCGCTCCCGCCTCCCGTTTCTCTCACTCTTTTACCCCCGTGCACCGGCTGAATGTACCAGTCGTCTCGTTTCGGTCGTGCGTAGGCATACACGCGCACCGGCAACGTGAAATTAAATCGGGTCAATTAAGAACGCATATTAATTTTGCTCATTAATCATCGGCGTCGCTGATACATCGATTATTTATTCGTATATCAAATTTAATTAGCGACCGTGCAACCCCGGCCGTATTCACCCGACCGTGTAAATCAATGATTTTCCAAAGCACGAAGAGCAACCAGCGGAGGAGGCCGTGAGTTCGCAGAGGATGGCTCCGGGAAACGAGGAGACACGGGCTCGCGGGACGTTTCATTGGGCGTGGGCAAAGAACGCGATGCTTGAATCGCATTGGAATAATAGAATAATGATAATAATGCTGTCCGCGTTGTACGAAAAAAGTTGCAATTACGGTGCGATCGCAGCTAAAGAGAATAATGCACAGGGGGAATGGGTAGGGGTGTATGCGAAACGAGGAGAGTTTGGTGTTAGTGTTTCGGAACACACCCACGACAATAATTCCGATAACCTATAGGATTAAATATATTGACAAACACTTCGCGCACAATCGTGAACCGCAGATACTAAAGTTGATCAGCGAATCGCTAAAGAGTCTACTTAAAACACGAAGTTTCCTCTTAATTCCAAAGTATCGCGCCGTTCGCAATTCCTAACAATTCCTAACAATTCCTGCCAAACGGGAGGGAAGCGCCGCGAAGGAAATCTGGGTACACTTCGAAATCACTTCGCCGCCAGGTGAGAAGAAAAATAGACGAAAGGCCGTATATATTCTCTTTCCCGACGGAAAATCAAGGGAAAAAGGAGCACGAAGATGGCGATTCCGGATTTCTTCGGAGGACGCTGAGCCTCCAACGAAATCCGACCTTTCACTTCTACGCGGCGAGCATCGTCTCGCGAGAGGGAACAAGCCTGCTTGCGGATTCGGGTCACGCGCGAGACGAACACTCGGAAAATTCCATTTTCCGCGTACAGGAGAGCGATATCCATGCCGTCTACGCGCGTGCGGAGCGAGCCCTTAAGCCACGATGGCCCTCGCGGATCCGTGGATACGAGCAGCGGGCAAAGAAATAAAGTCGTCGGATCGATGCGTTCCCGTCCCTGTCGAACGATATCGATTACGCTCGCTTTCTCCCGGACGAACGGTATTACTCGCGGAACACGTAGGAAAAGTCTTGCTATTCGTCTTCGCGGCGAGACGGCCGGCATGTGTCTGGCCCCTTTCGTCGCGCGAAAGCAAAAGTGAACGTGTCCACGCATCGACGGATATAATAGTTTGGGGAACCATAGTTTGCTAACGGAATAACAGATACGCTATGGAGTACTTCGTATCGGTTGTGAGCACTTTGTTGGTCGTGTTTTTAGAGAACGGCCGGCCGAATTTATTGTCGCGTACCGCGGTATGATATATATATAATAATTTTGTCACGGTAATATAAATCAACAATATAGCGGCAATATCATAAATAATAACGTGATTTTATAACGATAAAGCGCAGTGCATGACTAAAATATATTAGTGAAATGCAACAGGCAATGCTGTGTAAAGAAATTACCTGTTCCGTGTTTTTCCCAATGTCAACCGTATACAAAGAACTAAAAATCTCGTAAAATTTCCAATCGCGCGTGCTTAAATCCTCCGCGCAATTTTCGAAATAACCACCAGTCCGCGTCCCCGCGGAACTGTTTTACATATTTCCGGTAGAATTTTACGCCGAGGCCAGCGGAATCTCATCCTGAAGGATCAAAACCGAAACCCTTCGACCCAACGGAGGCCGGTAACGTGGCCGAGGAACCCGACGGTTGTGGGTTCTGTCGCCTCGTCGAAGCCACCGGGTCCACCCTCCAGTTTCACGACCATTGTTATTCTAGATTGCATTGCAAATTAGATCACGAACTAGCGTCACCCTTCTGCTCCCCCCTCCCCTCTACCTTGTCGACGGCCTGCTCAAGTTGCAACATCGTTGCCCGGCTGGTTCCAGCTAAGAGACCCCACCCCGCAAACCGCCTTCCACCCCTTTCAGCTTGTATTTCCGCCACTCAACCCCCTTTCCACCGTGGATCTTACAGAACCGTGTCGCGAAACCGTGTACACGCTCGCGGCACGGCGCGGAAACACGAGAACGAAGGCAAATTGTTTTTCCTCGGGAACGAATTCACCCTGGACCCTTGTTTTTCCTCGCATCTTCCGGAATAATTGCCGGAGCTGTCGCCGCGGTTCTTTTGGTAAACGTGAGACGAGTTGTAGCCGTCTAAGCGACCGGTCTCGACGTACTTCGTCGGCGGGTGGCGTAGCGTCAAATTTTTGTGAAGTGCGTTCTCTAATGCTAAATGCTCGCATGCTAAATGCTATTGGTACGTTGAAAGATCCGAAATTAGAACCGTCCAGTATTCGGTCCGATTCATAGGCAAACTCCGTATTCCGTGGAAACGAAAATACAACCTGCCGACGACTAAACATTCCCACGGAAATTTCCTCCCGCGAGGAACCTCGAAACGAAGTCAGGCGCGTATCCCTAAACGCGGTGATTTAAACGCCTGACGCGCCTCCGCGATTCGCTAGATCGATCGAAGCCCGGAAGACCACCGCGTGTTGCGGTGGCCATTTGCCTGTCGGCCGCGCGGCCGAAAATTTATCGACTAATTTCTATTTGTGCGGGTTCGCGACGCAAGCAGGCCTGGCGAACAAATCGATAACGTCTAGCGGCGGTGGCGGCGGCGACGACGACGGCGTCCTCGGAGGCAAACAATACGTCCCGTGTTCCGGAAGTCCGACGTCAGGGCCATAAGCACGTCGTAGCGCGAGACAAATCGAATCTGGGCTGTTCCGTCTCTATCCGTTCGCCTTTCCGTTTCTCTCTCCGTTCCGTGTTTCCGACGCTGATGTTATCAGCTCTTGTCGCGTCTGCTGGAAATAAATCTTTTGTGGAGGCGACGAGAAGGACCGTCCTCTCCTCTGCCGCGCAGAAGGAGGACCGCGCGCCTGGAGAAAACAAGAGAAGGAAAATCCCGTCGACCTGGTTGAAAAGGAGGAACAAAAGCGTGGCGAACGGGGGAGCAAAAAAGGACAGGAGCGAAGTAAAACGAGAAGGAGAAAATAAAAAGAGGGCGATGAAAAGGCGAACGGCGATAAGAGGTATGTATATGATGCTTTCAAGGTTCGATCTTAACATCGCTTGGGTGATTGGGATATAGAAAATTCAAGTAAACATTCAGAGTTCTGTTCATTCATTCTGCGGTATTCCTCTTCTCAGACAATTTTCTACACTTTCCAGTTAACAACGAAAACGGCAAAACGTACTCCAAAAGGGGGAACAAAAAGAAAAGACGATAGATATCGAATATCTATCGCATGACACTGTCGTATTTCATCGTACCACGCACAGTTCGCATTCTTAGAAATCATTAGCCAATTCCCGTCGAACGAAAATCAATTGCCAAGCCGCGGGGAGATAAATTCCTCTCGCTGAAACGGCGAGACGTCATCCGTGGAGGAACGTCTACGGAGGAAAACCTTGAAGGCGGAAAGTCATGTCTAACGATGAACAAAAGGGAAAAAGAGCGAAGCTGCGATAAAAAAAAAAAAAATAAAAAAATAAACTACGACGGAGGGAGGAAAAAAATGAGACGGAAGAGGAGAATGATGGAATGTGGCCACGAGAGAGATCTGGTCTGGTTTTCCAGACGGCTACCGAGAGGAAAACATGTGGGTTAGATAGGCGCAGCTGCGCTACCATCCCGACCGAGATTAGATATCAGCAGCTTTTTTCCCAGACAGCCTTCGACGTTCCACGAATCGCGTAATAATCTCGCCGAAGGTCGACGACGTCGCCCGCAAGCATCTCCGTCAGATGGGAATCCGCACTTCCTTCTGATTTTACGTCGCATGTCCCTATCGTCGTTCGAAAGATCAGAGGAACGCGTACGTTATCGGGGAATCGAGAATGCGATCAAATGCCTGACCATGTATCGCGGGAACAGCATAGAGGCGAGAATTCTTCTTCGATTCGACGTTTAGTTCGCGTCGATAAATAGGACAGGTTTTGTTGCGATTTTTGTTGCGATTCTTGCGGGTGAATCGGTGGAAATATTGTATTGGCAATTGGCAATAGAATGGATTACGATTTTTCGTCATTGTATTGGTGTTCGGGTCTCACGCTAGCGTAGACCTTTTTATTTCAAAGTATTTTAGTTTAAACTGAATATGGCAGGACGGTATTCGCGTTGAATTTGTTCAAAATGTATTAGAATTAAATTTAAACGTTTTCGATAAATAATACTTTGGGAGACAACGTTTCTCCGACACTCCAAAACTGCTTTAGTCTTACATATAAATAAAATATAGCTGTCAACGTTCGAATCGTCGACAAGACGAAAGAAATAATAACGAATCACTCACCGGTGTGCCAGGATGCCGATGGTGGTCCTGCAGCAGGAGACGTCGTTGGTGCGACGCAGGCAGTTCCTCGCGATGATGATGATGATGATGGCGGTGATGATGATGCCGATGGTGATGTAAAATCGAGGCAGAGGCAGGCTCGTGCAGTAGCAGCCGACGATGATGAAGATGATGCGACACCGTCGCCAGGACACCCACCAGTGCTCCGACTATCAGGACGAGCACCACTGACACTATGTAGCTACTCGCGCTCACTACGAACAGAAAATTCGAAATTGTCACACTATCGTAGCGTACTGTGACTGAACACTAGTAATCCAATAAAATAAAAGCAAAAATGCGCGATCGAAATATTACAAAGTACGATTCATTGTGGACGCTGTGGGCGTCAATTGAAAAAAAGTTGTTGCCTTTGGGAGTAAGGCGAGGAGATCAATAAAATATCTAACATAAACGTGGAATTGAAGAACGATGGGTTACTGTCAGAAATTTCGATCAACCGGGGCTTATTCGAATATTTTCCAACGGTAAGCGAAAAATGTTAACAAGTTTCCCTTTCTTTCGTAATTATTAAACAGCTTCTCCATTTTATTTTACCGTGAATTCTGATCGGCGACTATGCAGCGAGTTATACTAGCGCGACTGAGGAACGAATACCCCACGTCGTAATCTGTACGGTAGTGATAAGTGATAGGCGATTTTTTTCCTTTCCTTTTTTGCTGGCACGTTCCTTCCCAGATCGTTTCCTGCGGGATCTAGACGTTGTTAAGTGAAATATCGCTGGAGATAAGTGAAACTCTGGGAAATGATATCGGTGTACATTGAAAGAACGAACTAGACCAAACGAGAGATACACTCGTACATATATTTCTGCTGAACTTATCATCGTTTCCCCATTTCCATTTGCCCTATACATTGTCATTTTTCTATTCCCTTATCAATCGATATAGAACGCGCGTTAATAAACGTATGTACTACCACTTTCATGCGTTATCAGTCAGCCGCATTCCAAAACGTAATTAAAAATTACTATCATGCGATCTGATCGATTATCCTCTTCGATGAGCGAATTGTCGTTTGCAATAAATTATTCGCTTGCTCCCTATTTCGTAAATATCGTAAAACGGTTTCAAATTGGGAGGGGCAATCCACGGAGGCCAAGTTCCATAGGCCTATACTACTGAGGACAGCATACAATAACTTGACATATACTACTAGAAATTGCGTCACAGTTCGGCGAGGCTGGCCTATAGGTAGGCGGCCTAAATCCCCTTCGAGGAATAATTCGAACTGGCGCACAGCGGCACCGTCGACGCTTTTCAGAGGCGTCGTTCGCGCGGCGATGTACTCGAGGTATCGACTAACTTCCCGCTTCCAGTCAATTTCGTACGTGATGCGTGAAAAAGACTCGGTGGCTCGAAGTTCGAACGCGTGTTCCCATCCTTCGGGGCGGGCACCTTCCCTGCTCCCATTCTCAAAGTGTACAGGACTGGAAAATTTCTTATAGTCACGCTCCGCGTCCCGCGTCCAACATCTCAAGTAGCAAGCATCGCCTCCGCTTCGAAATTTCGCGAAATTACACGGGGTGTCTCGGCTAACTTCCCCGTCGAACGTCGTTCCGCTTACCTTTGAGGGCGGTCGCGGGAGAAAGTTCGCCCCGGAAAATTTCGCGCTTGACAGAAATAGTTATTTCGTTCGTCGTGGTTATATTTTAATGGAATCGCGATTAAATTGAATACCAGGCGATAATGTTTTACCGTGCGAAATGCAGCCCGGATTTGAATAAAATAGGGAAGGTTCCAACTTTTCAAAGTTACGCGGCGAAGAACATAAACGTTTGTGCGACCGATCTACGAATTTCCCAGTCGCAGGAACAGTCACGTATATCGTCGACGAATCTCACCGAATCGCTGACGAAACTTCCTCCTTTCTCCCTTTGCTTCGCTAAACAAACGCGTTTCTCAGTTTCCTTATCGAGCCGACGAATTTAACCCCATTTCCTACCGTTGTTTTCCACCGGCTTGGTCTCGCCGCGAGCTGGTTCGCGACGCGAGACTGGGCAAGGTGCAGCGCGGAAAAAGGAGGAAGCGGAAAAAAGGGGGCGAACGGCGCCGTCCGCTCATAACTCGCCCGGTGCCCAAAGAGGTAAGCGAGAAAGACTTTGTACGTGCACGAGAACGTGGCGAGCGCGATTGACGGGACAGGATGAGACACGGCCATAAAACCTTATCAACGTTCATCATCGCCGGTTCAACGGTTTGAACCGCTCGTCACCCAGCGCTCGTTAAACGCTCTACGAGTCGCGACAGTGCACCCTGTGGCCCCGTGGTCACGCCGAGACGCTAACAGCGGCAGCGAAAAAAACCAGGCAGGAAAGGGCGAAAAGAGGTCCCTGACCCTGGCTGAAACTTCGTCGGAACGGTCGCGCACCGGTCGCTACACCGTGGACAAAGGATCGCGAACCGACGCGACTCGCGGAACTTGTTCCTACGAACACATCTTTTTCTGGAATTATTGTAAAATTCATGGGTGCAGATGATTCTGTAACAGCTGAAAATGTGTCGAACTATTTACAGAGGAGAAGTTTCGTGCAATTTGTGTTACGATAAAGTGTCTTTAGGTTCAAGTAAAGTTCTAGAATAGTCATGTTGTTGAGTCCTGGGTTAAAAACATGAATTCCCATATGTCTGTGTATCAAGGACGGTCGTCTAAGCATATCTGAATATACTTAACAATATAAAAATAGACAGCAAAGAAGAATATCGAAAGAGAGCCTACTCCGACCAGTGTCCTGTGTCGAACATCATTAGAACGGAGATCAATGAAAATCGAACCCCCGTTATCGATCCTGCGCGAGGTACCTCACGAAACGATATTAAATTCGAGCACCTTTAAAGAAATTACAATTCCAATCTTCCGCTCGAAATTACTCCCTGCTGTTCTCGAGACAGGGCCTAATCTTTATTACCCGCCGCACCCCCGAATCCTGGCATGTTTGAACGCGACGATCCTCTTTCGTCGCACAATTCCAAGGGAAGGTGAGGTCGTCGCGTCCTGGCCAAGGTTGCCTGCAGCGCGGATCACCAAACGTTTCGCGTGTCAATATTTGACGAAGCGTTTAGGATGTCTGGCGTCTGGACGCGCAGATAGCCCGACAGGACGAAGGTCCTTGCACCTTCGCCGTCCCCCGCCCGCGAACTTGATTCGCCGGGACACGGGGGCGTCCAAGAAGCAGAGCAGAGGAACGTCGCGTTGCGAAGTCGATAATTTGCGGAGGGGTCGTTCACTTCCGCCTCTCGAGGAAGAACGCACGGAATTCCGGTCGAGCGCGATCAAAGGCGAGACCGGACCTTTTTTTCACCCCTAGCGGGGGCCAGAGGTATCCCTGAAGAGATTTTGAGAGACGGCCTCCGTGACTACGCGTGAGCCAACTGTTGACGTATACGCCGACCACGAGTCCGAAGCTTCAACGGAGGAGAAGGGTCCACGATGCTGGATACACGGTGCGCACAAAAAGCTCATCGGCTTACACACCGAACTGCGAATATTTCAGCTGGGAACTTTCGTTTTTACGCTGTTTTTCGATATACACACTGCCCCCTTGGGAACCTTCTGTCGGAGTGCTCTTGCGTAAGCCAGCTAGTTCTGTTTCAATGGCTCGAAAGCGCGCACCCATGTCCCTTCCCTCCCCTGTTAACAATCGTCGATTTGGAGAATAAGAAATCGACGAGCATGACGGATGCGCGGGGTCTACGACCCGACGCAATGGTAAAAAGAGAAACCGAGGAACCGAATTACAATTGCCGACGAATGAATAGGAGCATTATCGTGGAGCACGGCCGAATCCCTCGACTGTTACAGTTCTTCACTAATGCACCGGCTACTGATTTATTATCTTCAGCGGGTTGCATTTTCGCAGAAACGCAATAGCTCACGAGCGACACGCCGGGACCAAGGTGAAACCGGGAGAATTTATGCGACGGACCGCGTACGAACGTTCAGGTCGATTTGTAATCTTTCTGTTTTAATTTATGAAAATCCAGCCGGATAGCATCTTACGCGTAGTATACGACAAAATTGCAGCGTGTCAACTCGTTCCTCCAAGCGGCGTCCCTCTTTATTTTATTTTCCGTTTGCTCGCCCCTTCTAGCGTCCAACGGGAAATGCGCCGTCGAGAATCGAGGTTCTTGGACTCGGTGTTCCTTCCTCCTCTGCGTCCAGCCCCGCGGCGCGACGACAGTCCCGATCGTGTCACGCTGATCCTTCTCGGCCGTTGACGATTTATGCATTTACCGTCGGACGCTCGAGACGGAATAAAAATGATATCTTCGCTCGACAGGCTACTCCCAGTCGTGGAGTTTCGGAATAGAAAAGCGATGAAACAGAGTTCGACCTGGCGAATTACCTGCGCGGGTCCCCGACCCGGGTCGCGGATGGGCCAACGATGGATTAAATAGCGACGATGCGTTTTTGCCGAACGGAGGTACAATACGGATCGCGAGGCAGCGATATTCCAGGCACACTGACTGAATCTTTTATCGCGAACGATCGCCCTTGCAAAAACGGCATCGATCAGGTATTCCGGCATCGGACAGCGGTATAAAACGGCGAGGAATAAAAATCCCCGCTCGCGTTGTACATTTTAATAAGCGGCGAGGTGCGCGTGTCTCGCAGGGATCTGCCGAAATATTTGCGACAACGATCTGGTAAGCTTTCGTTCCACTGAACGGCAGAGGAAGCAGTTTATATTTTTGTCGAGCAGCTTGGAAAAATCGCGAACTTAACCTGGTTAAAATAGTCAGTGCTTGAAAGCACACCTTTGTAAATGGTGGTAGCGAGAGCCACCTTAATAAGGTATTTTACGAGAAATAGGAAAATCGTGCCTCTACATCAGAAGCCCTCGCGGCGAAGTCGTTCGAAATAATCCGGGCCCTTGCTCGGCCGGGCCAATGCACGCATTATCCAATCAGCCGGTGAAAATGTACCGATCGGCGCGACAGAAGAATCGTCGCCGGGGCCAATCCGCGGGGGTCAATTCCGTGTTCGTTCGCCGGCTGCCAAAAATTACAGCGTCGCCCCGTAACCGTTCCCAATCGATGTCGGCCGTCGCGACAGAAAATCCATTCGGATCGCCCGTCGAATCTGCCGCACGTATCGCACGAACCGTGGAACGTCGACGATAGCGCGTCGGGATGAATCAGGTCTGATTCATCGGCGTGGCGCGTCGTAACAAGGGAGCGCAGAGATTGAAGTCTAATGAGGGCAGACGTATACACGAGTGAAAGGCAGACAAAAATTTCCGTCTAAGTGAAATATCTTCTACATATTGTGATTTTACCGTTACAAATTATGCAGTACCGGTTAAACGAAGAAGGCAAACGGTGCCAGATACGCGAAACCGTGTTACGGTGTAAGGCGAGACATCGGAGGAGCGTGAAGACGCGGGGGCAGCAGAGATCAGCGTGGAGGAGGTCGCAGCGAGGGTTGGCGGATAGAGGTCCAGTGAAACGGTTCAAGAAAGGTGGAAGGGGCCAAGGGGGTGAACGGAAGGAAGAAGAGGGAGGGAAATAAACCTAATGGCAGGAAACCAGAGGGACAAGAAGCGGAGACGAACGGGTAGTCCGATAGATCTTTAACAGCACCTACGATCGAATCACCGTCCAGGGAAATCATCGCTTTTACCCCGTGTCGACCCTCGTAACCGTTGCAACGCTATGTCCCGGGGTATACGGCACCGAATTCCCGGACGCAGGACTCGTCCGAACGACACAACCGTCGCGACGGCACGGCAGGTGCATCGTGATCCAGGCGGCTGCACGACGATCATAACCGCGGAGCACGGCAAACGTGTAGAAACGGAGTCGCCGTCCTCCTGGAGGTAGCGTGCGGTCACACACTCGACAACGACCCGTCTGCATGTACACCAGACGTCTCGGTGCGTTCGTGTGCCCGCACTTAGGTCGCCGCGCCGGTACAGTGGACGCGGCGCGGCGCGGCGCGGCGCGGCGCGGCGCATTGTGGAGTAGCGAACGACCGAAAGGGGTGAGAGAGGAAAGAAAGCTGGACGAGTCGGCGGCGACGATGGCGGTGGAGGAGGATGGCGATGCGGTGCATGCAGTGCAGCAGACAAAAAACGATGAGCAACGGTGGGGGCCAGACGGGGGGCAAAAACACGCGACGGGCCCCAAACCCAGGCCCCTCCTGTGCCGCAACCGACTCCTTTGCTACGTACACGCGACGTACGTGCATCGCGGGCGCACGTGTGTGCGTGGATGCACTTTAAGCGCGATGCATGGCCGCCCAGGCTCGTGCATGCGGCCGCGATAGAAGCTGTTTCACGGGGGTGTCGAATATTTTGGCCCACCGTGGACGCAGGATCTGAAGACGGTCGAACGTTTCGGAGTAGGGTTTCGTGGCGGCCGCTTCGAAGAAATGTACGGCGACTTGTCGTGTACTTTTATGTTACGAAAGTAATGGCTCTAGCCTTGTTTCTTGGTCGCTTTGGTCGCGAGCGCCGGTGAAACGGTAAGAGGGCCTGGCGAAACGGAGTCGCCGCGTGTCGCGTAAATAAATAATATCGAACGTATTTCCCGGTCGTTTCTTCGTGCGAGGGGTGGCATCGAATGTTACAATTTAATGGCACCGTTGCGGGGACAGATGCAATTAACCGGGACCCGTTAAACATTTAACGCGACCCAATATTGCAGACAAGTCCATCCATTGTTCGCTCTTGTTATCAATGAACACTGTTCTTCAACCGGACTCAATGATATCAAGCAAGCGCATTTAACGCAGTATCCTCAGCCATCGTTCTACGCCCGTCCTTGGATCTCCAATTGATCCTCCAAAAAAAGACAGCATTGTCTTCCACTCGCGTCTCGTTATCGTTTCGTCGAGCATTATTCCTTGACGTTCGGCCCCGTCGTGTCGCGCTCGCGAAACCGCGGGCAAAGTTGTCGATTCGAATGGAAATGCAAGGAGTAGCTGGCGATCGATAATTCATCGTTGCTCCATTACGCAATCCTTTATTACGGATGTCCAATATTGCGCAGGTGGACAACGCGATGTCGTAATCGAGACGGGCGTGCAGGTGCGACCTTTGATACTCTTTTTCTGCCTCCCCCTTCCCCCGAGACCCCCGTACACCTATTAGACGCGACGGTCAATGTACAAAACGCCACGTTTCGCAGACAGAAAATATATGGCAATTAGCCGGTGTTGTAATCCGTAAATACACGGTCTGACCGGACTCGATGGCCGCGCCGACGATAAATGACGAGGACTTCCGCGATTTTTGCATTTCAACCGTGACGAATGTCACGCGGCTAGACTGCAAATACGCGTCGACCAGCGGCGAACCCGACACGACCATCGAAGCCGCGCGTGTAATCGTTGATCGAATCGGTTCGATGCTGATCTCGTTTGGGGGCGCGTGCAAAAAATCGCGTGGATTTGGCCCATGATTTTTTACGAATGAATTCGCAATCGACAGAATTTTTCGTTTCGAGCGGTCGCGGCATTACAAATCAGCCATGCGGTTAGTGCCGCTAATGGGAAAAAAATTGCTGAGAGTTGTAGAGTAACGTGAAAATAATTGGTCGATTGATTACAGAGGACCAGTCATCCGTCTAGTAGACATTTCCTGCTTCTTTTTTCTTTGTAATCGAGATTAATATTTGTAGTGTAATATTTTTGTAATGCAAGCGACATAGTTAATCTTCGCCACTGTACGATTGTATGTCCGGAATACGCGAAGATCGGCGTCGTGAATTTTCGCAGCAAGGAATTGTATTGAAAAATCAATTTGCAAAACTTTTCCGCGGCGCAAGACGAAACTTTCGCCGCGTTTCCTCGGGACTGGTTAAAGGACCAATTGAAATGCAAATGTATGTGTAACAAGTTCGGTGGGACGTTCAGCGTTTTGTTCACGAACGGAGACGGCTATCAAACTCTGACCTCGTAAATCATAGCCAAACCCCCGCGCAATAATTTGTTATATTCCTCGCCAGCCGGATTTTATTTGCTTCAGCAGCGAGAAACTTCCGATCGGGCGCGGTTCGCCAAAGAAATTAACAGTCACCATTAATTTCCCATAATGCGGTGTATAATGGGGCAACGATGTTCGACAGCGCGGCGGCCTTCGCGCACGCGAACTTTCCACGGTACAGAAATTAATTTTCCCCGGGACCCCGGCCGCAGCATCTTTATAAATTATTAAAACTTTCGCGCCGGTCTTCGCGGACGGAATACATCCACCTTTGCCGGTAAATCTCTCATGAATATGTACCCGAGCCTTGTAACCGGGTGTCGGCAGTTTTTCTTTACGAACGGACGCCAACTTCGTTAATCTGTCATCCGGGAAGCGTTTTGAAACGCGACGGGTAAAAGAGATACACGCTTGCTTCTTGTCGTCGCCGGAGACAAAGAAGGGAGAACAAAATTGAAGAATAAACTGACAACTTGGTTCTTAAACCGTCAAGCGTTTTACACGTCGCAGATCAAACGGTGTTCCCGTTGGTTCAAGGAAGAATTGTATTTGTTAATTCCGCGCGTTATCGATTTAAATCCGTCGGTATTGCTACTATCTGTAATATATACGTGAATAAGAAGAAAGCAGTTACACGGTAGTTTTAGTATCTCGTCCGGCGATAGGCTGACATACGTCGCGAATCTCCCATTATCTACGACGTAAGACTAGATGTCACAAAAAGGAAACTCGTGTCTATGTGGGACACTGATATCGCGAGCAGATGGCCCCGCATATACGGGTCGTAAGAAGACATCGAAATATTTTCGCCCACGGTTGCGCAATATCGATCGCGAAATATTTCAGTCGCGCAAACATCGCCGTGGAAATCTCATACATTCTCGACGCCGCTGGAAAAAGGGCGGAACGGGGCGAGCATTTGAAAAAAAAATTGCAAATCCACGCGGAACGACGCATTAACCTCGTGAAACCATTTAACGTTGGCAGGAATTTTTGATGGATGGTTCTTGGTCCATTACTGCGTTGTCAACGTTTGTGCGCAGCTATGGCAGCTCGTGAAACGTATTCGCAGAGTTCACGGGGGAAAAGTTTTTTTGCCTCGAGCCGAGGAGGAAAGACGCGAAAGTTGCATTCCTCTTATTGTTCGACTCGAACGAGGTTATTGTACTTTTTTTCATTTTTTTCATACTGTTTTTTTCGTGCATGGCAGTACGGCAGAAGCTCCTCTCAACCTAGTTGCTATAAATAGCCACGAAATAATTATTGAAATCACATTCTACATAATTAATACGCAGCGCGATTTGTATCCTTCTGTCGACAGTGCAGAACGAAGATCGGATTAATAAACTTCGGTTCGTGGCAAATTATGCACCCGGGAAAATACTTACCGCGGATAATTATTCGAGCGCAAATAATATTATAAAGTATCGAGAACGAAGTCTACGCCGGACGTTCTGCAGACGGCAGACAGGTAAAGAATATTACGCGTCCACAGAGGGTCGAGGCCAGTTCAAAGGGTCGAATCCGGAACGGAATACCGGTGGCGCGCGTCTTTCCGACATTTCTCTTCGATTTTTCCCGACGGAATCGGCAACAAGGGTCCACGGACGGATCGAGCGGCGAGTCGAGGCGAAATCCGGTTTCCATTTCAACTCGATTCGCCTTCTGCCCTTCTCGTTCGCCCGGCCAACATCGGCCGGGTCAAACACGTGTCTAACCCGCTCATAGGCGTGGAAACTTCGCGTGCCTTTCGGGTGCGCGTACTTGCGTTTGCGCTGCACTCGCGCCCCCGAGGGAATCGGCGAAAACGGGATGCCAGATAGACCGCAGGCTTTCCAGGATTCGCCTTTCCCCGATCGGGAAAGACGCCGCGGACGACGGACGAGGAGAGAACGAAACGTGAAAAGAAAGAAGCGGCTTTATGACGCGTTGGCGACGATGCTAATTAAAGTCGCCACGTCGCGTCAGGCAGACGATGCTATCGCTCAAAAGCTGTACTGCTTTCTAAGCCGACCTGGAAAGGAGGTCGAACGAGCCGTGCACCCGCATGCGTACGTCTTGTGCCTTTTTCATTAGCGACGACGATGAAGATTTATTGAACTTTTTATTACGCGTGTCCTCGGATTAGTTGTTTGTTCCTCTTTTTTGTTTCGCAATGGAGGAGGAAATAGAAATGGGACGGATAATTACCCAACAGTTTGAACGTTATTACCATAGATCGAGGCTGATTTATTAGACAGAGAGTATTATTGTTCTTTCAAAGGTAAACTTTATACGGCGCAACATCAATCGAATTTATCGTGCAACGCGTGCAGTAAAAGTGTGCAAGTTCAGGTGCTCGGAACGTAAGCAGAAGTTATCGACTATGCCGGACATTAATGGGAGAACCTGTTCTCTAGTGCACTCTATTTGCACAGGTATTCGCGCGAAAGTAAACGGGAGGAAAGGACGCTTCGAAAATTAAATTTCCAATGAAAAATACCATGAGACAATTTTCGCAAATTCCACCCCGTCAACGAAGTCCCGTCCTAATCGCCCGTCAGCGACGCTACCAATTACTCCGATACCATTAACAATTACAGTAAAAGATTATTCCTCTGGAACCAAACGAAGCCCAGGTACAATGCCGTTTCACCGACCTCTGCATAATCTCCCTTCTGAGCCAAGCTCGTCGGAGCTTCATTTGCGAGATCAGAGAGGAGTGCAGCCGCGTTTTCAACGTGCGCGTGTCCGCGTATGCATGCACGCATTCATTTGGCTACGCGACGACGCAGACGACGAGCGGAGAAAGAAGAAGACTCGCGGTTCTTATCTTCGCGTTTCTCGCGCCTCGCTATCCGCGACGGTTTTTCTATCTGGGTCACAGGACAAAGAGCACGCCTGAAGCTAGCTGCCTAGACGCCGTAGAAGAGCGGATCGTGCTGCAGGCCGAGAGACTCTAAGGGGAGAAAGAAATAAGAGAGGAGTACCGGCTCGAGTACCGGGAAAGAAAGACACGATTCTTGGTAGAGGAGCACGATCCTCCTTGCGACTTTCGCTCCAGCTTTTTCCTCGCACGCCACTCGACGTTCCTGCTCGGCAAAAACGTGCCCGCGCCTCGAGGAAATTAACGCGGCTATTTATGGGGATAGGATTGAAATATGTAATAGCCGGTGGCGCACAGAATGGTTCGTTGTTAATTCTACGAGCGCCTCGCGGCAGATCCCGTACGGCGAGGACGGTGTTGCATTATTGAAATGGAAATTAAAACCGAGCGGGGGCGTGGATCGGTTGATTTCTGGGAAAATTTTTATCTCGCGTGGATCGGGACAATTTGTTGCGTCGACGCGTCACGGCTACACTTAATACGTTCTTGTATTCCAACTGTACTCGAACTCGGATTGGAAACACCGCCGCCAAACTGCCCGCGACTCAACCGCAGAAACGTCAACGAAAGTCTGCCGCGGTTGAACACGATGCTCCATCCGGCCGCCGACAATCGGGAACGTGTCATCTTTACCGCGGGGTACCGACCATCCTCGAGAATCTTCACGTTCACGAGATAGCCGAGCACGGCAGATACACCGCGACAGATGTATCCGTTGGAACGCGAGGTTCGACCGAAATACCGGCGTGCATCCTGTCGTGGCCCGTAAACGCGAACAATGCGCGCGTGCACTTAGCCTCCTATCGCCACTTGTTCGTCCAGGTGCTCGCTGCGCTGACAAAGGAGGGACGGAATTACGATCGACGCTTGAAACGCGGATCAACCGGGCCCGCAGTAAAGATGACAGGCTCCGGATAACGGGGGACACGACGCGAAACGTTTCACGGGCCGAGGCATTAACCTCCCGTTTACGTTTCGCAACTGGAACGGGCGTGAGCGATGTTTTTTCGTTTATTTTTTCGCGAGCCTCCGCGGGCGTTTTCGCGGGCAGAGGCCGATGGCGATCCCGATTACGCGGCGCGGCGAACATAACCCGCCTGCGGTTTTTCCTGTGCGCGCACGATTTCGCGACGCGAACGAACGCGCGGCTATCTGCGCCGCGGTATCGCCGAGACATCGGGTTAATTAATCCGCTCGGCGATCTCGAGCGTGGGCAAAAACGATCTACGCGCAACCGAAGCTGCGTACGACGTTCGGCGCTTCTGCATCCGGAATGACGGATTTCGAGGAACGCGTTCGGAACGGGGCGACGCGGAATTGAAAGCTGGGGGGCGCGGGGGTAAGATAGAACGGCGGTGTTACCTCGGGGTGTGGTACGCTTCGTATGGCTCGCGCTCGCGGAGGGTTTATCGCGGCGTGGAAATTGTCTTGATGAGATAACGCGGTGAAAAATACGGCGCCGGATAATTGGACGGGCCGTTTTCTCTTGCACGGTTGCTCGTGCTGTTTCGCAATTCGCGGAACGAGTACGAATTACCGTGCCCCCCCCCCCCCCCCACACCGTGAATTGTGCCTCTGCACAGAATTGGAACTGCAATACCGGGCAAAAATTCGTGTCCACTTTGAACGCTTGTTAATCTCGGCAACGGCAAAAATCGTGGCCGAAAGGATCGACTGATTGTTAATTCCGCCACCCCCTCGATCGACCCCCAATCGAACTCGAAAGCTGATCGGAATAATGAAGGTGAACGATTTCGCCCGTATTGGAAAGGTCCAAGGCAACCGGACAAGGAAGTGTTGGCCGACCTCGCGGTTTACTGCAAGCGGATTCGCGCGTGTAATTGATGATTCGGTCCCGTTAAACGGCGGTCATAAGGAACGCGCCAGAGAGGAAAGGACTTGGAAAGCGGAGAAAATAGAAGGCGAAGAACGGGGCGCTGCACGCGTCGTTGATTTCGAGGCTAACCTTTCGGCCCACGGACAGGCTCGCGGATACGCGCGGCTGGTGCACGAAACCTAACGGACCAAGGACGACTTTCCGTCTCGGCTGCTACCGATGGAATTTGTGGATTTCGGAGGCGCGTGGGCTGGCGAGGTGCGGCGGCCACGTAGGCACACAGAACCGACGTTGTCCCGCGAGAAACTCGCAGGTACGCTTCCAGTTCGTCGCTCGCAATCGTTCGCACCAGGCGCGAGTAGATCTCTTTTCGGGGACGCAATCAGGTTAATTATTGTTAATTCCCTTCTCCGTATAACCCCGCCATAAATTGAACATTCCGATCTAACGATTTCGCCCAATTACGTAGAGAATGAAATGAACTCGAAACCATTTCGCCAGCTTCCCACCGTTGATCGTACCCTTCGTTCCGACCCGAAGGACCTCTCAGAATCTGTCATCAGCGTACAGAGAAAGAAAAATCATCACCGGGCAACAATCGCAATCGTGACACGGTGTTTCTGTTCTAGGAAGGAATCGTGTGGCTCTTCCGTCGCGTCGTTTCCTCGTTAATACGATCCCAACGGGGGACGTCGCGTCGCGTCGAAGAAACGGGAGAACGGGAGACACACACACACACACACAGAGAGAGAGGGAGAGAGAGAGAGAGAGAGAGAGAGAGGGAGGAAACGCGGCCAGAGGTAGCTAAGATGAAAACCCTGGTAGTTGTGTGCCGTTTGCACGATCCAAGGGGCAGGCGTAGCACACGTCGCATAGAGAGGCTGGACGAGCCGCGCATTTGCGCCTCTCTCGCTCTTCCCTTTACTCTATTGTCCCGGTTGCACAGAGCTCCTCGTTAGGGGATCCTTAACGATCGCTCTTCAACAGGACGGGCTCGTGGTTGTCGTCGAAATCGTCGTATCGTCGATCTTAACGAGACTCCTAGTTTATCTGGCAGCAGAAGACCGAGGAACGAGCTTAGCAGCACCTCGTTTTATCGGCGTCGCTCGAGATGGAACCTGCGACGCTCGTTGCCACGATGGAGCGTGCCTCCTTCCGTCCAGCGACGTAGCACGACACGTCGTTTCGACCGTCGATAATAAATGCGCCAAGTCCCGGTACGATTGATACGCCCGTGTCGAATAACGAGGGAATATTCTGCGACGCGTTGGAACGCTGCCGAACCTGAGACCGTTTTTGCACGCCCGCCTTCAAGCGACGCGGAGATAACCCGACCTGGCACGCTTCTCGCTGGAACCGTGCACTCGTTTGCATTGGACATCCCAGGACATACACACTCCGGGGTGAGAATGGTTTTTCGCGCTGGGCTTTATTGCCCGCGATACGCGCCAGGTAATAGGGACGGGGACTTGATAAGCCTAGGCGTATCCGATACCCCTTGGGCTGGAAGGAATGCTGCAGGTGTGAGAAACGCGAAGACCGATCCTGGGGGCTTGGCGTGCTTGGGGAAATTTGTGGAACGCGTACCGTACGACTAATCGAGGGCCAGTGCACGCGGAGACTGCGGCGGCGGAGTCGTTCGATGTCGCAGAAATATTTTGTTAGAACGGAGCGGGCCGTTGCTCGTCGACGGGACGATCGAAACTGGAATTTCAGCGAACGCCTTCGAGATCGACGATTGCGAAAAGGGACTGAAAGATCGTCGAGCGGTCGACAATAGGAGTCGGCAAGGGGTGTTCGAGAAACGGAGAGGAGCGATTCACGTTTTAAAAATAGGTTCACGGACAATGCGAGCCGCGTTCTGCAACGCAATTATCTATTTATTAAGTGCGTCACCGGTGTTCGACGGGGCGCGGAGAACAAAGAGAAGGAAACGAGACGGAGTAACAATGGGTCGATAAGCATCTCGGTGCAACCGAGCGTGCAGAATGCATCGTGGATCACCGCGTGACCCATCGTCGGTGGTTGCTGTCATTTCGTCGACGGACCTCATCCGCGTGCTCCGCGGCGAACGTCGTGCGTCCCGACGCCTATCGTCGCAAGGGATCGTCGCGACCGCGATCGATGAACGTGCAAGATCGCCTCGATCGAGATACGTGTAGAGCGGCCATCGACGGAACATCTTCCGCTGCTAGATATGTCCTTTGTACGCCACTCGACGGAACGACGAGCCCGCTTGCTCGTTTTGTACAGCAATTTTTCTCAATCGAAGGCGGAGTGATATTTTTCGTCCGAAACAAATCTCTCGTTCGCCTATTCACTGAAGCGGCACCGCGATCGTCAACTCCGTTGATCCTCGAAGGAGAACGTATTCCAGAAAGAGTAACAACGATGCGTGATTCACGGAGGATCACGAGGGACGCGAGATCGCGGGGGAAGACCGTCGGAACGGGGGGGTTGCGAAACGTCCACGGGGAAGGTGAACAGGGGCGGCTCCATCGGCAGAGGACGAGCCGCAAGAAAAATTCGACGCCCACACGGACGTTCTGGCGCGTGTGGGTGATCGCGCTGTGCGTGCAGCGAACGCCAGCGGGGGCAAAAAAAAATAAAAAAAAGATAGATCGTCCACGAGAGACGAGCGGCGTAGCCGTGCCCGGGAGTGGTGCGGGACAGATGAAGAGGAACTGGGAGGTAAAGGAAGAAGGTGGAGGAAAAAGAGAAGGAGAAGAAGGTGGTACCACCAGGTTGCGAGGATCGAGGCTGGCCAAGGCCAGAACGTCGTGGAACCGAGCCGGATTATTTTTAGCGCTTCCTACTATTGTGCAAAGCTCAAGTCTGTCAAGTGTCTAGGCGGCCGCCTCGACGAAACGTTCCCCCGTTCTACACCTCTACCCTGAGTCTCCCCGTTGTCTGCTCCGAACGCTAATTTCCACTACTTTATACCCGCTGCGATGCGGCGCGCGTGCACTCGCCTTGGCCCATTCCTGTGTGCGCGCAAACAGCGAATGCGAGGTGCAACGCGATTGCGCGATCGAGTACGTTTTTCTTTCGCGAGATTTCAATCGCCAGGTTTGAAACGCTGGCGCGTAGGAAACTGTGAAAATTCCGAGGAACGAGTCAAACACCCGTCGAAGTATTTAAAACGAAGCGAACGAATAGGAGCAGTGGTTGGTATTCGTTTAGTACGAAAACGTACTCCGACGTCGATTGAACTTTTATGCAGCGTATAATTTATGCCATTCGTGTGCCATTATTTCCCAATGGTACCGTCATTGCTGTAGCACAATTTACTGGATTGTGCAACGCGGACGGTAGGATCAATCGTGCGAATTAATGGCCGAACAAAATCGACTGGCCGGAATCCCCACAAATTTCCCTTGCTAAACGCTCGGATCCCCGAGAACCCACAAAACGCTCCAAAGCGTCTTACGATCGTCTGTGCCCGGAATCCGCTAACTGCTCACCGATTCCCGATGCTCTTAACGGTGTAAGAAGCGGGCTTCGTCATCGCGAGCAGTCGCGATGTAGAAATTCTGCCGTACACGGCACCGCCGTGCTGCGATTAGTCGATTTACTCGAAACCCCTCTGTCTCTTTCGCATCGACGAACGACCTTTCCCGCAACTAAGCTAAGGCCATACGTCGCCGATGCGTTCTGGAATCCGGCTTATCTTTAGAAAAGACGGCCTTCTTCTTCTATACACGTGCACGCCGGTTTGTGCCATTTAACGGGCTCTCTCTCCATCGTGTTTCAATCGACTGGCATCGCGAGCTCGCGGCCTTACCAATCGGCCGCTCGATTAACTTCACGTGCCTATCAAGAGTTTCTCTAAGCGAAGCAGACGAGCTCACAGCCAGCGAGGCACACTTTTGCATATTTATGAGCCTCGGTCTCGATCGAATCTGTGTAATTGGCAGACACTTCCTGACGCAACAATCGGGAATTGCACGTAGAGCCTTGATTACGTCTAGCTGATTGGATATTTCTGGCTTCGTTGTCTCGGCGGCTCCGCTCTTATTCGATACGAAAATACGAAGGCTGCCTTCTCGCGTTCCCCGACGAATCCATCCGATATTGTTTTCCCTTCGTTTCGCGTTTTTTGTTTTACCGCAAACAAATTTCATTGACAGAACGATTTACCGCGAGTCCTCGCGGCAATGCAATTCGCACGTTTCAATTCACAGGGCATATAAAAAATATCCGCGAGAGGCGACCAGTCGGGATACACATTTCGCGCGGAATCATCTTCCGCTTGTATTATTCTATCGCAGCCGTCCCCTCCGCTTTCAACAAGCCACGCGAGAAAAAACAAAAATTCACTCGTCTGCTCGCGTCACCTACTTACAGAAGGAAACCACCGGGCATGAAATCGCGGAACACGGGCCTATTCTACTGGACGCGCGGCGCGCACGCGGAAGCTGCGCCGCGGATCCGTTTGAAGGACAATGCGATCTTAATTGAAGGTACTTCCTCTAATGAGAGGCGGATTCAAAAGTGCATCGTCGGGCAACGCTGACGCGCCAGCGCCAAGTGGCGGTTGTCTAGGTGCATCAGCACCAGCGCGTGCAATTGCGGGCAACGTTGTTACAACGAGGTCGCGTAAGGAGAACGGCCACGAGGGATAGGGAGGAGGGCAGACAGGGAGGGAAAAAGCGGAGCCAGACATGGAGACGCGTGTTGTTACGAGCTCCTTCGTGCCAAGAGGAACGAGCGAGTCGTCGTCGTCGCGACAGACGGCGGTGTTCGCGGTCGTTTCTGTATGCAAATGGTGGAATCGAAATTTACGTAATAGCGACGGGCCGTCACGACAAAAGCGTAACAACGGAACGACAGAGTGGGGCCCAATGACCCGATTCCAATCGCCGGCTTGAAAGCACACGACGTGCCCTCGCCGCCATTCAATTTCCAAAATCAATAGGGGAGACGCACGAGTGCGGACAGCGGTGGCTCCGATGCATCGCGAACGAAAACAACGGGGGCCTCGTGGCAGAGAGGAAACGGTCGGATGACGTACGTATGTACTTGCATCGTCGAGCAACGCGTTGCGGTGTTCGAACGTTGTGTCGACGAGCTCGTAAAAACCGGCAACGAAGAGCTGCGATGATTAAAGTTGATTCGGGGGAGGGTGGCGCGTCGTCGCGGTACGGTGGTCGAAGGTATGAAAAATTCGCGGGCACACCGGAGGCAGGAAAAAGTTTAGGGAAAAAGGAATACCTGAAACGGAGCTAGATACCCGATCTACGTGCGCTTTTCGCGTCTGCCGCGGATATTCTTGTTCTTCTTTTTATACACATTTGTGTATCGTTGGCCTCGACGTTGATGTCCGGGTAATCCGTTGAGCGGCCGCGTCGCGTATCCGCGTCTGGGCTAGCGTTAATGCAAAGCGGGGACATATTCGGAATTACGACAACCGGACTAACAATCACCAGTGCCAAACGACGAACAATGCGATGGAAGAAGCGGAGACGTAACAATACGTATAGAAATTCGTGGTCCACCGGAATCGCTGTTGGTACCAGAAAATCGGTCGCAATTTCCTGGAACGTCTCACGTTTCGCCGCCACGAGACGCGTCAAGGAAACGAGGACGGAACGACGCGACGCGACGTCGGGGCCCACGCGTGCCGTAGCGTAGCCGCGTGTAACGTTATCGTGCTAAGTGTTACGTGTTAACCCGCTGTTAAGGAGCGCGTCCTTGGTCGAGCGACGGAACGTGCTCGGATATACATGTACTGTTATATAGAGCGGTTTTACATAAGGCAATTATGGGGCTACCGTTCCACGGCACGTCGTCGACGGAGCCGCGGAGATGCAGCGGGCTGAGTCATCGCCGGGGGCGATTGCTCGTCGATCATTCGATCATGCGGTCGGACCGTTTCTTGAACGAGGTACACTCGGGAATGTTCGAAGTTTATGGTGCCGGTGTAATTCGGCGTGGACGCGGGCTAATCGCGGACGAAAATTTGGAAAGCTTACTTCGTTTCCTTGGCTCGAGTGTAGATCGATCATTAAGGAGACGCGGCGAATATTTTCTTTCTTTCCTTCTTTGTGAGGAGATGTAAGAAGAATGTTGGGCATCGCGAATACTTTGTAACCATGGGAAATATATCGAGATGGTAGTGCCCGTTCGGAAGGGACACGAGATCGAAGACCCCGTGCACGATTTCGTCCTGCACCGGTGCAGTGTCTGTGCAATATGCATCGAATCATCCGCGAGTACGTTCACCTCGCAAGGCCAATTGCATTGCATTACATCGGCGATGCCTCCCTCGGCCCCTTTTAAGTTCTCCGCAGGCATTCAATTCTAAACGCCTCGTGAATAATATCGTGTACCCGTGAATGGCCGTCACGAAACGGCCACGTGGTGGGCCAAACAATGTAGAAACGCCAGAACGATTTCGGACAATCATGCTAGTGCACGTGCCCCTTGGAAATGGCGACTGTATTACCATTTAACGTCGTGGAATCGTTAAATAATGACGAGAACAAAGCAAGGAAAAATAAAATTTAAAAGCGATCAAAGAATTAGTATCGGGTTTATTGTCAATCTTCGAACACCGGAGTTACAATTGCGATAAATAAGAAAAATTTGACTAACTAATTAATGGTAGGGTAGCCGTAACAGTAAAAAAAAAAACCTGCACGCGTTGCAACGCATGCAATAACAATTTGCAAATGAATTTCATCGAAGCCTCGTCGTTCGTAGGTATGCATATATGTACGCAGTCGTTCATCGTGAATTCTAGCATAACTGTATTCGCGTGTGTCTAGACAGAATCTTTTGCAACCGTCTCTAAGGCCGCGTCCTAAGCTATTCAATCCGTGATTTCAACATCAACTTTGAAATAGGAAATACTGCGAGTATCAGATAGTAAATTACTACTTTCCGCGGCAATACATTTTACCGACACTTGATGCACACTCGCATAACTTCCGTGAGATCAGAGTTATTCCCGCGAGCTAGCTACATCGCGAAGCGAAGAAAAAGGAAAAGAAAAATTCGTAAGTAATTACTCGCAGACAGTATCAGTTTTAATCAGGCTGCGGTGTACTATACCTACGAGAATAAAAATTGTCTGCGTTTAATAACATATACCGATTGGCTAAATCGTTTCGATCCGATATCAACTCGCGTACCTATTTACCCCGGAGTCATAAAACGAAGGCAGACGCGCACAATGCAGCTAACGATGCGTATTGTCTAGATGGAAGGATGCTGATAATTTGAAGGGTTCACGGAACACTCTACGAAGCTATGATTATTGTATTGCTGCATGCCGAACAAATCAGACGTACATATTGTACTCCCCAATAGCCTACTTTGACGGCATTAAGGTAATCGACTAGCCCTGGCGAACTACACGACGGACCGTCCGATAACGAGTTATTAAACACCGTGGATAATTACGAACAATATGATAATTACGGTAGAACAGACCTCGCCTTCTATTGAGTAATTGATTTAATTCATTTCATTAATATACCGCAACGGATCGTTCCACCCACGGGGAGGGGAGGGGGGTGGAGGAGTTTCTCCTTTCGCAATTCAATCCTCCCCGATTTTATCGCCACTTAACTCCTACATGTCCTCTTTATTGCAACTCGAGCGTCCAGTGCCGCGGAGGAATGTTAACCAACATCCACCGAGAGAATTTCGCCTCGCACAGAAGTTGCGCGAACGTTCAACAATTTTCTGATTCGACCCGTATTCGCGTCCATGGGAAATCCATCGATTCCCCCGTCGAATCCGCGTAAACGTCGCGCACCGTGGTAATCTACTCCCCCCCCCCCCCGGAAACCAACAGATCCGTACACCGTTCGAAGAACCACGCTCACAAGTGATAAATAATAAAAAGACACGACCGTCCCACGCATCGTATCTTTACGTTCCCCTGTCAGGCCGTGTTACTTTCTTACTGCCCTCACTGCGCGCGCGCGCGCGCGTACGCTCACAGACACCTGCGCTACGTACGCAGAGCGCATTGGGACGCGAGGCGTCCGCACGGCGGAACGTGGTTAGCCGTAAATTATTTCAATACACCCAGAGCGTCGAATATACCGGGGAGTATTATTTACGACGCCGGGCTCTCTAGGTGCAGCCTAGGCCAGCCTCGTACAGGCTGGGATACGATTACATCACGGCATAAACAGTCGGCAATAGTGGCTCAAGGTCTACTATGCGCATATGCGTCTAGACGCTGCCGACGCCCGCACCGTCGACGCCGCCACCATTCCGTAACCCGTTCGAACCGCCGTTTCCTCCCTTCTTCGTGCCCCTTTCCGCGGGCAGATCGCCCCACGTGCGTGCACCCGCGTGCAAACACCTCTACGCGCTTGCCGGCGTAAACCGCGCAGCAAAGCGGTTGACGGTGGCCCGTTTCATTTTTATCGCTTGCACTTTTCGGCAAGCGTTCGCGCGCTTCGATTAAACCCGGGGAAGATCGAAATCGTCGAACGCCAGGTCGCAAGGAACGTTGCGGAACTATCGCGACGCCAACTCGAAGTCCATTTGAACGTCCGATGGTTCGCGACGATCCCTTATCCTCGAGGCCGCTGGCTTCATTCGAATGCACGGCGCAACGCTGCAGACGGTCGTCTTCGCGCTCATTGGATAGCGATAACGCTACCTAACGCTGATTAATACGTCATTGACAGTGGTCCTCGGCTACCGTCCATGTAACGAGGTCACAGATCAACTCGCTCCAAATGGGAGCGACGTGAACGGGCCACGTACTTCCCTTGCTCCAGCCACGATCGTGGAAAAATTCCGAAACTCATCGCCCCGTCGGTTTGATCGCCGCAAAACCCCGCGGCCCTGCGCGAATTCCCTTGGCCCCGAGGTGTTTCTGCATTTTCTCCTCCAACCGGCTCCGCCCGATAATATACGCGACCAGAAGCGTAATCGAGCTGAACGCCGGGCGGTGCGACGTCCTCTTTGCGGCAACGCGCATTATTAATAGCCGCCGCGCAGCCACGAAGATTACAACTAATGGTCGATGTTGGATATTGAACCGGCCTCGCCTAGAATCGTAGAAAAATCGGCGAAACGAGTTTTCACGGGCTCGACTAGCCTCCTGTCTACCGTCCTAGACGTTCGAACCCTCTCCTCTCTTCCTCTCTATCTCCCTCTTTTCTCGTAGCTCCATTCCTGCATAATCGTTCGGCATTCGTCCGACCGCTCGGCGACGTGCGTTCGCCATGCATCACAGACTCTCCTTATCTCGCTTGTTCCTGCTGCTCGTTTTTCCACGACTGTGAAAACCCTCGACCGAGGAAAAACCACGCTCATCGCGGAGAATCTTGAACAGCTAGACGATTGTTTCTTATTTCGCCGCGGTTAACAATGCTGTTCGACAATCGGGCGGATCGACTACAGACGGAAATAAATTCGCCGGTGATGATTTTCAACAATTACGCGGAGGAGTGGAAAAGTTCGGGGAAAATAATTGTTGCGGAATCGTGGTATGCATCCGCAGGACTCGTCGGGAAGCGCCGCAAATTCGGGACGACGCATTGCACAGATACGACACGACCAGAACTGCCGATCCATAAAACGGTCGCGTCGCCCGGCGAAATAAAATCCAGCCACGGGGTGTTCGATGTAACTCGCGGATCGTTCGCCAGCAGCTCCCAAGGAAGACGAGTGCGACCTGGTGACGTCCATGGCCAAGTGGGCAGCTGCGCGCGAAGCTTCTTATTTTCGAATCGACAGCCATTAAGGTACGGGCGCAAGGTGTCCCGGCCGACTGTGCCCATTTACGTGTGCAGGACCGCGGAGTCGCGTCGACTCGTTAAAACGTCGCGAGGCCGACGTGGCACGAGATTTTTCGGATGAAAGATCGACGAATCGCGGCTACCGTGACACGGCACACGGCCGTATAAACGGGGATTGTCCGTCGCGTCGGGCGACCCGCTGAGAGGATCGCGCGAGCCTAACAGAGTCGTGAAAAGTAGCTGCACGCTGTGACAGCCGTGTATAAATTATTCGCAACCGGTCGACCACATATCGAGATATCGCACGTGCGTGCCCTGCACGCAACACTCGCGCACGCACGCTCACGTTTGCCTCGATACGTGAAATATTGTGCAACGAGATAAGTGATATGGGTCCGCGGTGATTCATACTTTTACGCGTTTCCCTTCTTTTCGCGTGCGAATTGCACTGTCGGTCCTCGGGTATCATGGTGCCAATCGGGGATCTCGGAATTATCGTCCGTTCACTGGCGCAGTTCGTTAGAAAAGTTGTACAGACCGACCTCTCTGAAAGATATTTTTTGATACAGTCCTGGAGGCGTGCGGGGAAACCCGACGACAAATCTAAACAGTCCGCAGAAATATATTCGGAAAAATCCATAAAACGTCGCGCAACCACGTAGCTCGATGAATGCGAAAACTAATCGCGCTTTTTACAGCTAGCAACGAAAGTGCGCGACCGCGGCAAAAAGAAACGGAAAAAGTGCAGCGTTACTTTACGAGCCCTCTCATTATGCAATCGCATAAAATCTTTACGTCCGCCCATGAAAACGAAACGAAAAACGAGATAGACACGGAAAAAGAGGAATCGTTCCGACTTCGATCCCGAACCGTGCGCGTGCACGTTAAATCACGTTTCCCGGCAAACACGGGCAATTAAAAGCAGAGGCAGACGCCGCTGCCTGACAGTGGCGCACCACTCAGGTAATACAGAATCGCGGACGAGGATAATTGGCACGCGGTCGAAGAGCTTACGATCCGGGACAAGTTTCGTCCTTTCTCGCCGACCCTCCGAACGATTCTGTCGGTGTGTCGAGCAGCCGGGGTATATTATAACGATTATGCATGCGTACCCCCCCCCCCTGGCGTGTACAAAAGAAAAGTGGACGCAAGAATGTGGCGGGGCAGCTTGAAATGCGGGGTCGCGTTACTTCGACTGGATTTATATGTCGCTGGTTGTACTCGTAATCGATGAAAAGGTACGGGGGGGAGATCTCCGTTGCACGGACGGCATTATTAACACCGAACCGAACCAGACCTATCGATCATCAATATCGTTACGCTCGTAAACTTGAATAAACGCGTTTCCCAATTTGAACCAGGCTTGTTTAATATGCAATCGAATCGCAGACGGAGACAGAGACAAAGTACGTAAGGTACGATTAATCTAGAAAAATCGTAACAGCGAATCGTGTACTCCGAATTAGCACCGCAGCACATTCTTTTCATTCTGTAATGTACAGACTTACTCATTATTCCTGCAATTTCCCTCTGTCGATGCGTGTCGAATATTTTTATCTAGACACGCGTCTGTTTCGTTCTATAAATCGTTCAAAAATTCCCCAGAAATATCTGCACCGCCCCCATCCCTACTATCTACGGGAACCCGATCTTACCTCGCAAATGCCGTTGGAGAAATCGCGGGCCCCGGGCCCTGGTATCGATCCAGCAGCGATCCTCGGATCTCGATCGTGATTCGCGTCGCGAGGGCACGCGGTTCGCGGCGGACGGCGAACGGTGGTATCGTCGGGAACGGAACACGCGTGCAACGGGATCGAAAGCGTTCCTTCCGCGGTTCGCGATCAAACGAACGGTCCCAGAGCGTGCCGGAGCGGAGCGGCGCCGCTCGTTTATATCGGTCGTTGCTCCGATAGCTCGAATAATGCGCGATTTTCATTCGACGCGGGCCACGCGTGCAATTTCCGCGGCTCGCAGACGACCTTCTGACGCAACCGTGGCGCGCTCCGAACTTAGAAATTCGCGTCGACCGCGTGCGCCACGTCGACGTCCAACGACGATGTTACGCGAGCGTCGACGCCGCGTTCCTCGAATTGCAACAGCGTGTCCCAACGCGACCCGGTTAACATCGGAACCGGCTGCCACCGAACCGTGGGGTGGAACAGGGATGACTGGCGGCGGATGAATGGCTAGTTTCGCGGTGCACGCGGCACAGGAGGGACTGAGAGGGATCCAGGAAAAAAGATTAAACGGAAGAAAAAAAAGAATGGGGAAGGGAGGAGGAGATGGAAGGAGGACAGGGACACGTGAACACCTTGACGGTATTATCGTTGCAACGTGACGCGCCGAGGAGTAGAATTTTTCTGTCTAGCCGCTGTCTGCCGGTGACTGCGAGCACTTATCGACCAAGAGACACGCTATTAGTGTCGGTCGGTGCTATCTGCGCCGCATCGTTATAGCACACACGGTCGTATATTTTATTCATTCGTCATCGTCTGCGACGTTTTTATCCCCCCCTCCCTCGCTTGTGTGGCCGAGACAACGGAGTGCAACGTTTGAAATGTGTATCTTCCTGTCGTTCGGATCACTTCTTTTATCATTTCTGTTTCTTTGCACGGCGACTGGAGTAGACGCAGCGCGGACAACGCGTGGCAAGCCGGGCCTGAACGGAGGTTTTGCGGAGGCAGGTTGTGCGCGAGCTATTTTATCAACGAGGCACTCGTGCTTCTTTCTCTTTTTCAATCGAAATCAATGTTTCAGATTCCACGTTTTCATTGACTACCTGTTAGAATGGGCAAAAGCTAGCGTATACCTAAAATATTTGACAAAAATCGCCTAGATGGTTTAATCGATTAATCTGCCCAGGCGGTTCACGAAAATTCCATTCCGTCGAGAAACTTCGAACGGGTCGGAAGATCGACGTGCCAGAATTCAGAATAGACCGACGTCTAAACAGTCTCCAACTTCAATTACCAAAACGCCCCCGTTGTTCGTGTATTGTGAATTGAAAGGGTGCGAGTGTCGCCGATTCGAGGCATCGACGGGTCGCCGCGATGCCAGACGAGAGACGCGTACGATGGCTCGCGCGGGGCCGGCAGCATTCGAATTCCATTTCGTGGCAGGGAAGATCGTCTCTGCTGCCCGCTTGTTTATCCGTTTGTGCGCCCTTTTAAAAATAGGCGTTCATTCAAGGATCCCGGCCAGACGCTGGCCAGACATTCGACGCATTGTATACAGACGGGCATTTTGCCGGGTGCATTCTAGCCACGCGTGTCTTTATCGCACGCCAGTGTACACAAACGTCTTTGGAAAGGAAACAGACGTGGCGAGAAACGCGCGACGAATTGACGTCAGTGTTGGACAAGTGCATGTCGAAATGAGGATCAGCCGAGTGAGAACGCGATTGCGAAATGCGATTTCGTTCGTTGATTTGGAACCGAAACTGTCCCTCGTCCGCGACGTTTAATTGGAGAATGATTAGCGAAATTTATTTCTGTTTCGTGGGTCCGGTGTGTCGGTGCCAATATACACGCGAAACGGATACTGCTTGTCGGTCTAGTGAAACACTAGTCGGAGAACATATTTAGTATCAATTTCATTGCAGGCGTATCGAAATTGTCATTCATAATTTTGGCTAAATTAAGCTTTTCGGCCAACGAAAGTAACGATCTCATCGATCTTCAACGAAATCCGGAATCGCTCGTCCCGGAGCGACATTAACAAACACGGTGTCACGAAAGAGCACGCGTATTGGCCACGTGTTCCATTTTTTCCGTAATTTCAGTAACACCGTCGTTCCTCGTAATTGCTCAACTTCTGCCGCGTGTCCTTCCATTCCCAAAGCGGCCATCGAAATTGGACCCCTTAACTAATTTAGCCAGCGTTACATTTTCCACATTCCCCCGGCGATCGTTTCGCCGTGGCGACGTGCTCGTGACAGTGGCTGATAGCTCGACCCCAGAGCCCAGCCAAGAATTCGATTGCACCTTCGTTGGTTGATCCGCGCACGTCCAACAAATCACCCAACGATCTAATTGCATGTAACAATAGGGACGGGCGCGTACGAAGTCGTGGCAGAAAATTCAATTACCGGCGTGCTTGTCCACGGACCGGGTGGCGTCTTAATAGAAATGTGCGAATTAGGTGTCGTCGTTCGGGCATTCGTCTACATCCGCGGCCGTTCTAAAAGCAACGTATTCGACTCGAAATCCTTTGACCCGACGAGATAAGTATTTTCAAGAGGGCCCCGGTGCTTAAATCCAGCTGCTTTTTAACGATCGCTTGAATTTATGGCCAGCTTTACGCATACAAATCTCTTCCGGCGATTTATACAATACAGTTCGCAACTTTTAGACACGATCGTTAAACTTCCTAATGTTGAGACATTTATTCGCCACATTTTTTCGGATACAATCTCTGAACGATGTATATTTTCAAATCTTGGCAGACGGGGAATTATACGGCCGAGCCACCGATCGAAAATAAGGGATCCGAATCGGGGGTGGAAACGGGTACGACGATCGAGAAGTCCACTATTTTCCTCGTGGAAGATGATGTCTAGTGTGTGGATGAAATTACGTAACGTCTGAAATTTCTTTGACAAAACGTTGAGTTCGCCCGTTTCGCTCGTAACACCTCGCATGGGAGAAGGGTGCGAAACGAGTCACGCGATTCGTTAACGCATTACGAAACGATCGTGGTTCTAACCGCGGCAACGTTCACTGACCATGCATTAACTTTCTTCGTACCAGAAATATACTTATGTCACTCTCTTTTCTCGGTGGCAGCCACCGTGGCAACGTGCACGCCGCGAGAAGTTATTTTTGTTTAGTCTGCCGCTTCCCTTCTAAACGCCTGCGATTGCGTCCGACTTATAGGTATACGTACGTACACGTTGCAGTGCGCATTGAATTATTTCGACACTGTCGAATGGCCACGTGCGATCAATTTTTCTGGGCGCTCTCGCCCGGTTAAGGCTCGGGAAATAATTACAATAATTGCAATGGAATAATATAATACGGTGTAAGAAAAAAAAAACTTGGAAAGTTCGAAATAGTATGCACGTGCATTAATTGTCGAAGACGTTTTCGACAAGATGCGCGTAATTATTATCTGCCACGGAGTGAAAAGTTCACGATCGACCACGGTTGACAAGTGTGCTCGATTTAATGGATCAACACGTGAATCCTCCAAGTAATTCCATGGAAACCGCGGGAACGTCGACGGGGTGCAACGTGAGAGAGGGACGCGAACGCGAAAACAAGGGGGTGAACCCGCGACGAGATGGCGTTTGATTACCGTGTCGTTCTTTTCACGGTGACCAGGGGGAGAGAATACGGGCGTGCACGCGATTCGAGTACAAAGAGCTCGGCGAATGATCGTGATTACGGGATCGAATGACAGGTACGAGAGCACCGCGAACGATTTAGGAGCGCTCATTAGGGGGCATTGATTTAATTCGCGATAACGGCTTCGTCGTATGAAACGCAGTTTCGGGGTTTCGATGATTGCAGGTTCGAAGAATTTCGTGCGCTCGAAGGGAGCGGCGATCGCAGAAGGACGATCGATCGACGCTCGTGTCCGATTCGGGCAAATTTAATTTCCCCCTGAGAAAAGTAGCGACGAACAAAGTAATGGGAGTTTTCGAATACTTGTTGCGACGCTCATCTTCAATACCGTGAGAAAAATACTACGAATTGCTCGTGGATTCTCTCGAATGGAATTCAGCGTGTCTGTAATTCGATCAAAGTTATCGCACCGGTGGAAAATGGCCAAGAGTATCGGACATACGACAACCGCGAACGACTGCTGGTCGATGCCCCAGTACTGTGCACTTGGCACCATTTTCCTACCCTACCCAACGCACCCTCTCTCTGTTCCACTCCTTCCCTTTTTGCGCTGCACGCACTCCTCGCGCCGCGGCGAAGGATAGAGAGGGAACAGGGGGAAACGGATTAAATCAAAGGGAGGAGGGTCTGAAACGGCAACGGTGTCAGCGCGCCGGGATATACGGGGTGTTTTCAACTGTACGCACAAACTTGTCCGGTTAATGGGACGTGTGGAAACGGCGCGTGGCTGGTTAATTGCGGGTTGGCAAACTGATGGCCCTCTCTATATATTTTTAATTCTGCGCTTCGTCCAAGGAATTTCCATACGTTTCGTCATCTTCGCGCAAATGTGGTCTGCATTTCAGTTTGAAACGACGAGGCTACGTAACTGAAGCGATCCGGGGGGAGCAAGAATTATTCCAGCACCACGGACATTCCGTTTTCCCAGTTTTTACCTTCTTAAGGAATCACACGCGCGCGCAGTTAATCTTAACGAAAACCTAAAGAAATAGAATCGAATAAAGTGGAGCACCGGCTACTTTAAACATCGTACACAAACCACAAATATAAAGTCAAGGAGCGTTACCGCGACAGGATATCAAATATAAAAGCCCAACGCCCACCGTTCCTCCGCGGTGGCAATAAAAATAGCCTGGAAGAGATTCTTCGAATTCTAAAGTCCGACACGAACGGCAAACCGCTATAAACGTTTCATTAGCCCAGTGAACGGGTGAAGTATTCCAATCGTCGGGACGCGTGTCTCGAAACGATCGCTATGAAACGACCGCTTCGTTGCGTGTGAACCTTAACGCCCGCGTGGATCGCAACGTCATAAATTCGTAGGCAGACAGGGCCGACACGTCGCTTCAGCCCGGGGAACGTCAGCGGCAATGACGCAACCGAGGTGGTGGGTCGACGAACCCGGCATCGAAATTGTGTCACGTGCTTCCCACTACAGATTACAGCCTAGACACTCCATTAGACGGCCGTGCGGAAGAATCCCTATTGATAAAACGCGGTAATTAGGCCGAACATCCCGTTTCGCTGCGTGCACGCTCGCGGACGCACGGAGAACCCCGTTAAATCGACGCGAGGTCGACGCCGGGCGTCGCGG
The DNA here is from genome assembly GCA_963969485.1 of Nomada goodeniana. Lineage (NCBI taxonomy): Eukaryota > Metazoa > Arthropoda > Insecta > Hymenoptera > Apidae > Nomada > Nomada goodeniana. The sequence continues at coordinate 2,549,918 of OZ018303.1, read as the reverse complement.
CGCCACCTTTTTGTTCCAGTCGCGCGCGATTCGCCGACGCGATTAACATTTGTCACAGGCGAGACAAGGATTAGGATGGGAGGATTCTGTAATTCGTAATTGGTCGTTTCATCGGTGTTCTTTATACGACGGAGAAAAAGTGGAAGAAGACGCACGAAGGAATTGCAACTGGTAGCGTCGCTTAATCACGAGGCTGGTTGCGCACGCCGCGAGTTTCGCCACCTGCGTCTCGCATCGCCGTTCGGTAAACACCATACATCAACGGATTCAGTTTTCCCCATGTTCGCGTAACTCAATCGTCCGCCCAGCATGAGCCCGTCGCATTAATTCGAAATAGACGTAACACCGCCGCGGCATCTCGCGCCGTATCATCAATTTTCATGATAATTATTATTCTCGAACGTAAGCATCGCAGGGCCACGTCCACGGCGATTATCCGGGGCACATCGACGCATCATCGAATCATCGTTCCTATCCGAACGGGGTTACCTGATACGTACACACTAACGAACGAACGAACGTTGCAACTCCCCGGTTACCTCTTTTATTTTTCCTTTCGGCCGGATTCTCGCTCGGCATGGAGCTCTTAAAAAGCTGAAAGGTATTTCCTCGGTTCCGGAAGTCGCATTATTCCTCCTGGCTGGAGGCGAGGACCGAGTGGAGTCTGCCGGTATTATAGGGCCGGTGTACATATAGTTCGCTGTACAACAGTCAGTCAATACTTTATAGCACGAACCAACTTCCCATCTCTCCCTTTCTACCTCCCGTTTTACCCTTGCCCGCCCCCTTCTCGATCCATCCTCCTCCCTTCATCTAGAGAGCCATGGAGGGTACCAAACCCCAGCGTCGTTTTCCTCTCGTCCTTTCTTCCAGCACCGGGGGCAAATACGAGCGACGGTTTCTACGATCTCCCATCGGTCTCTCTGTAGCGGTGCTCGCAATATTCTCGCGTATATCCTTCTAGCTCCCCGGAGAGAAGAGAGGACGTAAAGCGATGAAGGGCTGCGAATTTGCAGCAGCGAGCTTCAAGCGCATTGCCACCCCACGAATAAAACGGGAAAGAGCCTTCGTTGCGTGTCGGGGTGTAACTTTGCTACTTTCAGCCCGTGACGAAAAGACCGGGGACGATAGAACGAGGCAGCTGCTTTCGCGGCGATGGTACTACTTTCCTGTGTTTCGTTTCGTCTCGTTGGCTCGCTTTAATATGCAATTCTCGCGCGCTCTCGCGTACCCGAATATATACCTTCCCTCTATTCATTCCGGATTTACGTGCCCGCACGGGGGCTAGGGGGTGGGGTTTTCGATCGGATTCGTATGTGCCTGTGGAAAGGTGGAGGAGGTCAGGGTTTACCGAACTGTGAACAACACCCGGAACCTTTCGTTCATCGGTCGACCGGCTTGATCAATCGAGCTGATCAGATCACGGCTACCCTCAATAGAAAGCCCCAGGCCTAACGCTGCGCCCTCGAGATATCGTTCACCTCGCAAACGATGTTCGACTGTTTTCTGCTGCGCCGTGCGACGGCGACTCGGTGCCTGACTGCTATATTGTTTCCTCGAAATCGGCTCGACGAATTGAAAAGTGAAGGATAAATAATACCATGACATCGAAGGTTTATAGAAATGTTATTTTACAAGCTTCGACCTTTGCAGCCAACTTCCGTCGCGGACTGTACAATATCCCGGCAGTTGCAAGATAATAATAAAAAAAAAAACCCCGCGCGGCTCTAATGAATCGGCACCGGAGTAATTGAACAAAGTCTAGAGCAGAAGGGAGCAAGACTCCCTCCGCGGGAGGGCGTCGTCGAGAGGCGAGTATCTAGGTCTGTGTAACGATTTTTAGAGTCTCAACCCTCCGACAATCGTCCAGCCCATAAAAAACTTGAGGCACCCCACAGTCAACGCGCTGCGCCAGGGTTTCCATAGCGACCAAGCCCTTTCGCACCCCTCTGTCGTTGACCTATACCCACGTCGCTACCCTTAGATCCTGGCTGCCCTAAATCTATTAGACGAATTCAAAGATACTACCTTCCGTGGAGGTATCACGCTCCAACGAAATAAATCACAGCGTCCGGATGGCCGCGGGCGAGAACTTTCTGCCGCGACCGAGCAACGAACACGGAACAGTGTCCGTTGTCTTCGAGATTAGATCGATGTGACTAGACGTTACTGACAGATAGCTACGCACTCGTTTCGCACGATCCGCGATACATGTGGTGGCTGTCCCGTCGAATGTATACGATATCGAGAAACGAATCGTCGATTTGGAGACGAAGCCTCGAAGACAATCCCCAATGCGGCGCCTTTAATTTCGGCCACCGGTGAAACACAAAACTGTGCGGCGTTTGTAACGAGGCCAACCTTCCTCGCGCTCGTTTATAATTCACTTTGAAAGATCAGCGCGGTGCTGGGTCCCTGCGAGGGGGCCATTATCGAGCGTCGCCGAGGGAAATTTCGGCGTCCGGAGAAAAAGGTGAAAAGAATGGACGAAGGAGGAAAAGGGGGAGAACGCGAAAAGGCGGAGGAGCAAGAAGTTGCTTACACGGTAAGAGGAAGAGGAAGAGGAATCGAAGGAGCACGCCGGGCCCGCCCGACATCAGACATGCAGCGCCGACGCGGAAAGAGAAAAAAAAAAGGGAGAAAAGAGAGGAGAAAAAAAAGGTGAGAGCCGCGGAATCGTAAATCGAGAATTAAGTATGACGGCGAGCGGTAAGACGTATATAAATTTTCCTTGCCGATGAATAATAAATGGCGGGGTACCGGTGAACACAAGAGAGGGGGGAGGAGAGACACTGCGAGGTAGAATCGCTGCGCGCCGCAAGCTTCGTCGCGAAGTTGAGGATGAAGAAGGGCGTGAGGAGATCAACAGAGGGAACGAGAGGGAAAATTGAGAGAGAACAAGGGAGGGAAAGAGAGAGAGAGAGAGAGAGAGAGAGAGAGAGAGAGAGAGGTGGAGTCGCGGCAGAGGCAGAGTTCAGAAAGGGAAAGGGTGCGCTGACGACGAGAGAGATTCAGCGAGGAACGGTGAAGGAAAGAAAGGGGGAACGAGAAAGAGAGTGAACGAAAGGACGTTAACCCTTTTCTTGTTTCGCTCCGGCCCATCCTTCCGTTCCTTCTCATCACAGGAGTGCGCCTTTCCGCAGGAGAGTTACCTCCTCTCTCTCTTTCTCACCCTTACCTTCAGTCACTTTTTCCACCTCGCAATCCTCTCTCTTTTCAACCTTCTTTCCTCGGTTCTGTGCGTTCTACCGGGGCCCCTCTGTGTGCCACCCTCCCCTTCTCAACCCCTTCACTCTGTGTCCCTCTCGCGCCTTTCTCCATCTCCGACTCTCTCTCTCTCTCCTCCTCGGCGTCTTTCTTTCTCCCTCGTCCTCGCCCCCGTTCACTTTCTTACTCACCCTTCCCGTCGAGGGGAGAACAAAAATTACGAATCCGCGAGGCATTTGTCGAGAGCCACGGGGCTCGATCGAGGGGTTTCGCATCGGCCGTGCTCGCTGCACGCCAACCACGACGTTTCAACCACGGCAAAAGTGTTTAACCCCCTTCGCTGTCCGTCACGGAATTACGCAACGGACCGTCACCAGGCGAACTTTATTCAGAGGAGCAAAATATTTCCGAGAGATAAACAACGACGGGAAACGGAACGTGGGTAATTGTTTCCGAATCGCGTTTCATTTTAATCACTGAAGCATGCAAGTCGACCCGGCCGAAATATCATTTTCTATTGTGCAAGAAATAAATTTCCAGTTTAATTCCAGCGAAGATGTAATTAAGGGTCGAACGTTTACCCGTAACGTAAAACCCGGACGACGACTGCCGGCAGAGAACGACGGGAAAGAATTCGCCGGAATTCGTGATTTTAAAAATAGCGAACCCGCACGTCCGCGGCCATAAATCAAATCTGCATTACTGTCTTTAACGATACAGTTTACGCCGTGCACTTTAGCTTTCGAAAGAGAACGATTCAAGCCCCGGTGAGTAATTACCGCGGAACGAAAGCGCAAATAAATCCGCATCAGTGGGCGGGAGAGAGGCGGTGCTCGCGTTTCGCAACGCGGCGAGAGGATCGCACGTGAAATTCCTGGGACAGTTTGCATATTTTCGTGTGACCGTGTATAAACGTGCCGGTGGACCCACGGTTGCCTCACCGTGGGAAGGAAACCTTCAGACGTTCTAATTATTAGAACCAATTTGTCCGTCTAATAACACATCATTATACTATTACAAAGTCGTAAAGATAATCATCGTGTCTACCCGGCTTTGCAAGCCCATTGTTTCACGGCCCAAAGCCTCCCCCCCCCCCACCAACCAATTCCTCGAGATCATCGTAAAAGATCATGCGTGTTCACGTAACAGCCTCCGCCCAGATTGTCTGTCTCGGCCCGGTCCCGATTAGTTACCTTTTAATACTTGCGGGAGTGATTAGCGCGGGGACGTCACGCAATCGTGCGTGGGTGAAAAAGTTCGCCGAGTCGGCCAACGTGTACCTTCTTTTGTCGATTATACAACGCTCTGTCAGCGGAGAACGTTGCGAGCCGAAGAGGATTTTTCGATCTTCGAGTAATGCGACTCGATCGGCGAGACTTTTCTCGACGATCGACGTAAAAATCGCTGGAAGCGAACGACGGTAGAAAACGATCAGATCGTTCCGCGGGAAGCATCGAATCACCAGGATCGCCGCGGCAATTCCAGATCTGTGGGGAATCGTTATTTAAGAAAACGAAGTTATGCCGGCGCTCAGTCGTTCCCGGTCCGGGCATGTAATTAGGGAGCAGGATCCCCGCGGTGGCTGAACACGTACATATGTACCTACGCGTATCTTGACGAACCCGACGCGCGCGGGAATAGCGCGGAACGTTTAAAATAAAGTCGCGGCGGCGGTAAATTTATCGTTTCGAACGCGAAATCTGTTTACCCCGTCCCTTGGGATCGCGTCGCGCGATGAAAACCACTAAAATACCGGCTGGAATTTGTACGGGTCCACTGTAAAAACTGCCTGCCCTCCTTGTCACTCACGTGTCACTTCTGTATAGCGGCGGAAATAAGGCCGAGTTTTGGAATACCTGACCGGTTAGTCAGACCATTTAGTCATTCCTCTTATACCGAGTACCCGGTATCGCGTAGTCACCAGAACTCGCCTTTGGGAACTATCCAGATCACGAATTAGCTCGTAAAAAAAACGCCCCGAGAGTTACAGAAGCTCACCGAAATAAACGCGTTAAGTAACAACATTGGAGTACAACGGGGTTGGGGGGGGGGCCGTGTATCGCGTGTTTCGACCAACGAGTTTCACGCGTTTCCGTAAAAGGCCGATCGTCTCGGTGAAACTTTCGAGAAAATCTCTACCTTTGTTCCGTGGAATTAGTCCAATGCCCGTTTCATTGGAAATGTTTAATTGAAGCCTCGACAGGATACACGGTGCGCGCGCTGAAGCTACTGCTTGATGGACATTTTGCAAGGGTTCGTCATTTTTTATGCAGCCGAAGATTGACGAGCATAGATAAAGGTATGATATTAGTACGGTGGCGATAAGAGAGAAAATACTGGCGCGTGTTAAAAAATGAGGTTCCTTCGCGAGGACAATATCGGATCGGTACATTTCCAAAGTGGTTACGATCGTATCTAGTTCGACCCGTTATCACCCTGCGCTCTTTATTGAATCGTATCGAATCGTAGACTACATGTGGCACGATTCGTAATGAATATCCATTCTACTGTAACGTATATCATAGGCAGAGAAAAATTGAAAGACAACGCCTGCTATCCGTGAGGATAATAAAATAATACCATTAAAATTGTTCCGATGAAAAAAAATCATGCAGCTAACTGGGGTAATTACAAAGAAAGAAGACCTATATTCTGTTGAAGGCTCAACGATGAGACTGTCTGTAGAAACGGGAATTTCCTTCGCGGAAGCACGCAACACGGTGAAATTAAGCCCGTCAAGCAGACAATGATCTAGAATCTAGACTATCGTAATGTAATAAAGCCGGCAACGCGATCTTCCGACCCCAATCCCATCGAGAAGACACGCGAAGACGCGAACCCCGTTAAAATTACACGTTAAACTAGACTGCCCTTAGTAAAACTTCGTCGTGGAATTTCTCCTGCACACCAATCATTTCGCGATACCTGTGCCCGACAAAATCTAGAAAATTGCGCTTCGTAAAACCGCGAGGAACACCGTGGACTAACCACGGCAAGTTTGGAGCGACGATATAACACAACTTCAAAGAAGCATGAATCTTTGGTACGAGGGTGCGTTAATTAGGAGAAGCAATGAATCGTCCGGCGCGAAAAATGAAAAGGGGGCTGGAATAAGGAAAAGCGGCGGAGGGAAAGAGATAGTGGGAGGAAAAGAAAGGGGCGGGGGCGGGGGGCGAAACAAGGGACCAGGCAGAATCTGGGAATGTCGAAATTTTTGGCGCACCGCCAATCCACGGTTATCTTATTATGATCAAACGGAATTAACGAGCTATTTATCGAGATTACACGGGGCGATACGCAACGTTATAATCTAAAATAAACCGCGCTCGGTTCCGCGGCTTTATCGAGGCTTTTAAAGCGGTATTCGCCAAACACGCGATACAGATATCGCGATGTTATCGCAAACAACCGCGATGCCTGCGAAGCACCGCGACGCTTCCCCAAAAAATGTGCCCCCTTTGCGCACGTCTGTGTACCTCGAATTCATTTTAATCGTAACGAACCATTGATTAGATTTTCGATTAATCGTTGATCGATTCGGGTCGTATCGGTGCCGCGGATCCGCAAGGTGCAACGTTGACTGCGATTCTCGCGAAACAATAGCTCGGCCGCTTTGTTATGAAACCCGCCTCCGTTGTGTTTTTATCGTAATTGAGGTGCTACTTTTCGTTAACGTACGGACGACCGATGTTCTATATCGAGTTTCGTGCCCGGCATGTGGATTCCGTACGGCGTGGCCGTAAATCAAATTACGTGTTGCACGTATTGCGTGAAACGGGGTAAACATGTAACGTTTGCGGATGAAAAACATGCATGCACTTATATATAGTCGTGAATTTATCATGCATTAGTCACAAATTTGTCATTGCGTGTATGTTAATTTACTGCCACGTTGTTTCTCGTTGTGCAAGGCGTCGAAACGATACGAGACAACTCGAGCCTGGAATTTCAGGTGGGTGCACAATTGCAAAATCGTTTCTAATAAATAAATGAAATTCGCACGCCGAACATCCAAGATAACATTTCTGTAAGTGGTTCTACGAAATCAACGATCTTTCGTCCGCACACTTGAAAACTCTCGGACGACCGTGTAGCTGCATTGTGCAATCCCTTTATCTACTTCCTCTATGCAACTAAGCAAAGCGAACCCGACCTGTTCTGTTTGCAGATCAACACGATGCACGCCTAAAGAGCGTAGATACGAATCTAGCTAGAAGAATATTCATGCGCGTCTGTCTACTATCTAATGCATCTCAGCAACTACGTAGACGATCCTCGTGATCTACCAACCTATTCTCGACAGATCACGCGGAAATATCGTTAACCGTCCTAAGTCAATCCCAAGCTCGGAATTGCAAATTAGACCGGCGCGCTAGCAAAGCACGAGCGCGCCCCACGAAATCCTTAATGATATGCCGCGCTAACAACAATGCGAGGACAGTCGACAAAATGACCCGCCCGACGAGTGCAAGAAATTCAACGCCGATTCGCTAGAATTTTCCGCTGAAATAATTTCCCGATGAGTTGCCGCGATACAATTGCGCACAATTGCTGCGGCAAACGCTTGCAAAGCTGCTTCTCCGAGACGTTCGATGTTTCGTCCGCCAAGTATCCCACGATTTCTTTCCGCGGTGGTCGCACGCGTGTAAGGTGCACGAGACAGAGGACGGTTTCGTCGCGACTAAGGGCGACAAAGAAAGGTGGCAAAAGGATAGGGAGATCGCCGCCGCGAATTTGGCCGCGTTCGCACGCTTCATTCGCGCGACAGACGGGGGATGGGGTAAAAGCGGAACGGAGCGTGCGACGAGGCGCGCGAGAAACGAGCGTGCAGAAAGAGGAGACGGAGCTGCGGCGGTCGGCCACTGCGCGAAAAGAATAGACGGCTGATTCATACGCGAAGTCACGAGCCGTATACGCGGCCGGCGTACGACCGTGCAAGCGTAATCGAAAGCGCACGAGACGCGCACGTTTCGCCGCGACGGGCTTCCCTACGTATTCGTGGCCGCTTTTCGTCGCGCGGCCGGCGCACGCTTTTATATCCGCGAATTCTCTCGCGCCTCCTTCCGCGAAGGTTGCGGGGCTGACGCGAACGTTTCGGTGCCGTCGATAGCATTTTCTTGTCGGGAAAGGTTCCGCCCCGTGGAGGGCAGGGGAGGACGGTGCAACGAACTCTTTGTAACAGGGTCGTCGTTTCTTAATGTAGAAGTTGTCGTTCCGTTTTGGAGCGAGATTCCAATGTTAGGTGCTCCTCGTTGGTGAATTTATGCGGCACAGAATTGTCCGTGGGACATCGTCCGCTTCGAATTGAACGCGACCGTTTCGTTTTTCGGCGCGATCTCCGGTGCGACTGAGGGACGCAAGTTCGCAAGCGACTAGCGTGGACGAGAGTCTTCGCAACGTACGCGAAACGGTTAACGAAGAGTCTGTTTCTTGATATAAAAATAAAGCACGATTCTATAACTGCAGAAATACGTGAGATATGAAGCGTGCAACTCCTCATACCGCCCGAGCATTATACGCACGTACGTTCGTTGCATACGAAGACGCTCGGAGAAGGAAGTCCCTTTGGATCTCGCGCAGCGGCGCATTACATATTAAAAAGGCAGCCGAGGCGAAAGGAAACAAAGCAAAAGGGAAGGAAAAAAGAAACGAACCGAAAAAGTATAAGGAGTCATCGTGCGTATAAAAAGAGGAAAGAAAAAAAAAAAAACGGGGACCTCTCGCTCCGCACGGTGAAAGGGCCCAACGGAAGGGACCATCGAGCAGAATACGAAGACGAGCTCGTAGTAGAATGGCGAATGAAGGAGGGAACGAAGGGAGAAGGGAGGTCGGTGAAAGTGGCCGCACGGTTAGAATAGTTAAAAATAACCTGGCCAAGGGTCCTGCGCTGAGCTTCGGTTCCTGTAAACACGTCCGTGGGGAGAGGCACGCAAAAGGAGCAACGCGAAGACGCGCGGGCCGCGTGCGTAGCTCTCGCAGAAAGAGCGGAGAACGTTGTTGGGCTCTCGGTAGCGAGAACGAACGCGCGATAGAGAGAGAGAAGGAAGGAAGCAGAAACAAAGGGTGAGTAAATTTCGTGGTACTCACGTGCTTCCATAGAGGTATCTTGACTCGGCGGTGGCAACTGCGTCGTCGTCGTCGACGTGCTCGTGGTCCTCGATGTCGACGTAGACGAGGAACCTTTGGCCTGTGATACGGTGACCTTGACCTGTTCTTCGCCACTCTCGACCTCCCCGTCCTCGCTCGCCGCCTCCTCCGGGCTCGGGCGTGTCCTTACACTTTCAGCTCCCGGCACCTCATCTTCAGGGTACGACCACGATGACATCGGCCCGGCGACTGTTGTGGTCCACTCGACGACACCACCACCACCTACGACCTCACCACTACCGTCCCCCGCGAACACGAATCTACCCCTGTCTTTACGAGACGCGACACCTTCTCCTCCACTGTCGTCCTTCGCTATCCGGTTCCGTCCTCCCGCGAAATCACTGTCGTCACCCGGTAACCGTGGCACAGTTCGATGAACCAAACGAAACGGTACGGTAATCCAGGCGACCGATACCGTCGTAGTCACCGTTGTCGTCGTCGTTGTCGTCGTCGTCGTCGCCGCCGTGGTTGTCGGGTAATTCACTTTCAACGACGTCTCGCCACCGGCAGGGTCCTCGAGGTCCGACGACGCCGAGTCACCGCGGGTCGTTCCAGCTGTCGCGAACGCGACGATACCGTGGCGCCGTTCCAGCTTCGCTCCCTCGACGAGAGTCGAGGACGATTCCGTGTGACGAGGGCGGGAGAGTCTAGTGCGAAGCCAGTGCGGTTCAACGAGACCTAAAGGGGTTGTTCCTCGATCATCGAGCAGGCTTGCACCGGCGACCTGCCGTCGTCTCGGCTTCGTCCCCTCGCGAGCCAGACCTCCTCCCCTTCCTCCTGCCGACACAAGGGAAGAAGTGTCCTTCCTTCTGGTGGTATCGATTATCGATGGTCCCCGGGTAGAGAGCGACCGTGTCCCGTTGATACCGTCTTCTCGTTCAGCTGGTAGCGAGGATGCCCCGCGATGATGATTCCCCGCCTGTTCGTTGGAAAATCGTCGCGACGCTCTCCGGGAGGGAGTCAGGGACGACGGCGACGACGATGAACGGTTCGTTGATCGAGGCAGAAGACGAGAAGGCGCAGCGTCGAGGGACACGTACGGATCCGACACCACCGGCACAGCCGTCGTCGTGCACGTTTGATTGCCGAGAAAAGCGACGACGAGAAGAAGCAGGGGCAGGCCCACCCCCGCCCCCGTGGTGGCCCCTACAACCCCCGGCCTTACCACGAAAACTCGCGAGGCCGTCCAGTCCAGCTGGTTGTAGGCCGATCTTGTCGATAATCAATCCGCAGGATTCGATCTCGTGTTCCTGTTCCCTCGTCCTCCTCCTCCTCCTCCTCCTCCTCCTCCTCCAGATCTGTCCCTTTGCACGCGCCAATATTCCTCGACTTCTCCTCTCCCTCTTCCTCTTCCTCGTCCTCCTCCTCTATCTGATCTACATCCAACCTCCCGTTGCTATTCCCCTTCTGTGCACCTGCTCTCGTCCACTGCCGCCACCAGTTCGGCTTCCGTTTGCATCGACCCGACTCCAGGTGCCGGCTTTTCTTCTTCTTCTTCTTCTTCGTCGCCGCGACAACTGGTCCACCCGCGAGATTTCGGTCTCGCATTTATCCCGTCGCGTGTCGAACGTTTCTACCGAGTTTTGTGCGTCGCGCGAACTCGACCGACGATATCGCCTGCTACGCGACCGCGTTCCGCCATCATCGCGAGCCGTGCCGATCGTTCTCGGGAACGATCGTCGTACGAGGTATCGCGAGTTCACGTGCCCCCGCTGCTCGACCTGGCATCCTCCGTTCTTCTCGCGACACTTAACGTCCCGGATTTTCGCGACGCGAACGCGTTCACCGGCCACGGCCCAGGATCACGATATATCTGTAACAAACAAGAGAGCGGCACACGTTAGGAATGTCGGATTTGTGCATCGATCGATAAGCGGAGGAAAGGTGGAGAGGTGGGGCTAAGACAGATATAGTTGTTCGAGTACGAGGCGGTTAAAAAATCGAAGGATGCTTCGTTTCCATTGGGTGCGAAATACGTGTTTGATAAGAACGATGGATATCTTCGATAAGGAAAAATTATGCGAACAAAGCTGTGTACGTAGAGCGCGACGAAGAAACTCGTTGACGTTTCATTTCTTACGTGCACGCGACACGAATGCAACGAGGAGACGGATGCAATTCGACGCGCACAAAGTTTCCCGCGGACTGGAACGAATTAAATTTAATCGAACGCAAGTACACATGTACATAAACGTGATAAAAGCAATTAGAAAGTGAACGCACTCTGAAGTGATATCGGATAGCGATCAGTCATTATCGTTGCCCGTAATCGTCTGCGAAGAAAGTCGAATCTTAATCGCGATACACGAGTTTCGAGAGTGTGACGAACATTCCACGGTTGAAGCTACTCGCGCAGAACCGATAGCATGCCTTATTATGCCCAACTCGCGAAACAAAAATCTTCATTCATTTTCAATGAAATACTTTCCATGCAAAAAAGAAATCGACCAGCGAATACTGCGCTACCGTCCCGTGCGCGTCACGGGGTGGGTCGCCTTCATAAGGACATCGAACGTCCAACGGGTATCGAACGATCCAATTATAAGCAAGAGGAGATGAGCCACGAGATAAAGAGGCACAGCTACGTGCAGCATGCACTGTCTTATTCTGGCCCATAGACTCATGCTTCCTACAACTTCCTAAAATACGAGCCCCGAGGAAATAGTTCGCGAACGGATCTCGAGTGATTCGTCTCGTTCTACCTTCTACCCTCGTTCCGTTCCCCTTTCGTCCGGGTTTCCCGCTTTGTCCGAGCCGTGCTCGCGCGTACACCCGACAATACAATGCGATGAATCGATGCCCAACACACGTGAAACGTACCCTTCCCTGTTACCCGAGTTCCCGCGGCGCACACGCAGGCGCGGCATACAAAAATGAAGAAGTTACCCCCGCGAAACATCTCGTTCAAGATCCGTCGAGGATCCGTCGATCTCTCCGTGCCCACCGCTCCTCGCACAGTTTTACGGAATTGCACCGCTTGACCAACGGAGACGTTGCCCGCCTCGCGCAAGAAATAATCATCGCGACTGCATCGAACGGCGGTTCACGAAATAAACGGCAATCGATACTCCCGATGCGGTCGATAAATAGAGGAACAAATGATAACGACCGATATCGTGCGAACGATAAGTCGGATCTTCGGCGGACGTGCCGCGGAAACATCGTTGCCAATCGAGATCCATACGTTCGCGCTTTCTTTGTCACGATCGTTGGGTCGGCGCCGTCGAATCTTATTTTACGCGCGACTAGATATTCGGCGCGCCTCGTTTCGGTAGCGGCAGCTCTCCCCGGCAAGAGGTGAGAATTCTCGCGGGACTCCTTCGCTAAGTACGCCCAGCGTCGATCAGGAAATTCCCCGTAAAGTCCTATTTTTACGAACGTTCGTGGGGTATGAATAGTTCGGCCCACCTTTCGCTATTGGCGCCTCCTCGTGTGTTACAACATGCATCTGCGTGGATTCGCAGAAGCGGAAAAGGGACGCCGGTCGTGAACTGGCAGAGCGGTCTGCTTCCACCGTTCACCGTTTCCCTCCTAATGCGAAACTCGTGTCGCCCCGATAGACTTGGACTTTCAGCCGCGACGCCGACGCCCGCCGGACAAGCCGTGTTCCGCGGCGCGTGTACCCGTACCGAAGTACTTTATCGAGCAGGAAATCGCGGCGAACGAGGAAAGAGACGGGCCGGGCGACAGAACCGGGCGGATATTTGTTTACGCAGAAAACCGTGAATCCCGCTAATTATAGTCGCGGAATGGAAGGGAGGAAACGGCGAGGAAACACTATTTTTACGAGTCGCCCGGCAGAACATCGTTGAACGTCTGCCTCCGTGTGACCGCAACAAAGCCGACAGACGATGAACGCGAAACGGTTACCTTTCTGGTTACGTCTTGCCCCCGCACTATAAAAGTGTTTACCGCCGCGATTCTTGCGCGACCCGCGCTTCCCGCGAACCTTTCGGCGTAAATATTTACGGCGTCGCGCATGTTTTGGTGCCTCGGCTCGCGGGTGCGACTGAACGCACCCGTTTAAGGACGGCCCGAGGGGACGGGGGGGGGGAGCGAAGAGGGTTCGACTCGTCCCCCGAAATAGGAAGCTGACTGGTCAACGCGGGCTTCTTTATTCGACGGTGCGTTTCATTGAGCGACAGCTGCGAGCGACAATGGTAACTAATAAGGGCGCACGGCGCATCGATCCCGACCCTTTCGCGAATTCTTCGCAGAAAATTGGAGTAGAATAAAGCACGAGCGTCCTCGCTCGGTCTGTGTGGCGCGCGCGCGTGTCAGCGAGTGGGAATTCGCTGTTTTCATGAGGAAAAATGTGCGCGGCACGCGCGCTGACGTTCTATTTTCGAATGAAAGGCGCGATCAGGGGACAAGAACGAAAGAGAGATGCAGAAACCGGGAGAGAAAGGGAACGAAAGAGAAAACGGTGCGAGAGACCGCGGCGAAACGGAGGAAGACAGATGTGAGGGGCGTGCGTGCGAGGTAGAAGCGAACAGGACGGACAAGTAGGAGCGAACCGCGATGGAAAAGCGCGGTGGCAGAAAGCGAGAAAGCGACGCAACGAGAGCAACAACATTGTGCAAAAACGAAGACAGATTGCGAGGCGTCTGTGTGCGTGCGTGCAATACGGAGGGGGACAGACCGGGAGTGTGTACTCTTTGAATGCACGGCGGGAGAAGGCGGACAGAAACGGAGAGCGAAAGGGTTGAACAGAGGAAAGGAGAACGAGAGAGCATGCTGCCGTTGTAGTGTGGACACCGGCGCGGCAAGGAACTCCGGACTCGTCTTGCGCTAGGCGGCCATGCTGAGTCTCACTTGCGTTCCGAGAATGGGTACCTTCTGCGCGCACGATGAAAACTCGTGTGTTTCCCCCCGCGGAAGGTTCTGAGCCGCGTGTTGTCGCTCGCGGTTGCGTGTCACCTTGCCACTCGTGTACAGCGGAACGTTATCGCGCGGCACGCCGAACGATTGCGGACATCGTTTGCACGGGTGGAACAGGGAACGCAAGGGGAGAAACGAAACGGAGCAAAGGCGACCGGGTACAGGAACGAGCCCAAGGGAGGGTGAGTCCGCGAGCGCGGCAACGTGCTCCGGGCGAAACCAGCCGAAACGAGGGGGACGAGAACGAAGACAAACGGATGCAAACTAGAGGAAAGCAAGCAAACAAAAACCAGAAACGAGAGTAAAAAGCGTGCGAGAAAAAGAAAGAAAGGAGGCAAGCACACGCACCGTGTTGACCACCACGCGTTCGCCGTTCGGGATGAGGGGAGGGGGGCACCTCTGTTCACCAGCACGACCAGCGTATATACGCAGTACACGTAAAACTACGCGCGGCAACGACACACACGACCTGTGCACGCGTCCTCGCGGCGGCTCCGTCTTTTCCACCGTGTGTAGCGTGTCGATGCTGGCTTCTCCTTTCTCGGCATGGACGCTCACGGGTGCCACGCCAAGACGAACAACGAGAAGAAAGGATGCGGATCGAGCGTGGATCGTACAGCGAACGACCGGAGCTCAAAGCGAGCGAGCGGAAAATCCGTGGAGCAAGCGGTGCTGCCTATCGGATGGCACTGCGTTCAGCGCCGCGGTGCGCGACCCCCGTCGGCCTTCATCGTCTTTCCTCGTCGCGCCTCGTCTCGTCTCGGCGGCGCTCGCTGCTTTTCGCCCCTTTTCGTCCCCCGAGTTCTGCCGCGTCCACACCGGTCCCGCACCTCTGCGCTACACCTTTACTCTCCGCCCCTCTTGCTCCTCTCCGCTTCCATCTCGCGATCCTCTAACCCCTTCTTCCGCATGCGACACCCTCTCTTTCTCTCTTTCATCGCTGCGGCTGCCTCCTTCAATTCTCCATCTCGCCGCCATCGCCACTGTTACCACCACCGCCGTCGCCCATGCCGCCTCCGCCTCTGCCACCGTCGCCACCACCGTCACCACCGCCTCCGCCACCATCGTCACAGCTGCTGTCGCCGGCACAGTCGACGTCGCAGTCATGGTCGACGAACGCTCGTCGTGACAATCGTTTCGTTCCTATGTTTCTTTACTGCGGAGTCGTTGACCCAAATCGAATTCGACGATTTCAACGATCTCCTGTTTGACAATTGACCACTGTACAACGTCGGTGAGACCGCTACGAAATTTCATTCATCCCTGTTACCATTCCCGCGTGACGCGCGATCTCGCACCGTTTACCCCTCGGATCGGAGTCTTGGTCGATCGGACTCACGATCGTCTTTATTGTCAATGTACGCAACGTGACCGAGGATGCTGTCAACTTTCCGTGTTTCCCATGGACGAGCGTGTAATCATGGTAACAATGCGGCGTGAATGCAAGCGCAACTTTGCGCTAACAAGGCACCGCCGGCAGTGCATTGACCACGCGATCCATGGCACGCACCCACAATGTCCCCCAGACAATCGGACAACAGAATCCGAGGTTCTCCGACGCGGATGAACCTATGCATATTTGGCACATCACACGCGGCACGTTTCGTTGACTCACCCCTTTCGGTCTCAAGCACGCGCAACAGACGTAACGGAACGCATGCCCGTCGTGCTACCGAATTTTGATACGCGATTAAGCCAACGCAATTTGTCCGGCCAACTGTGCGCGTATCGCTCAGTTCGATAAAAAGAAAAAGGACGTACGCGAGAAATGAAATAAAACAATAGAAGTCGAAACGCGTTGCCGCCGTGGGCGAGGAACAGGCGTGCACCGGGTCAACGATAATAACTCATCGGAAAGGTTAATCGCGGAATGCCAGGAGCGGCGCGATATGCATTCCGTGGATTCTGTTCCGCGCGACGGTGACCCGCTACTTTCTCGCCCATCCTTTTCAACCCCTTCGGGAAGTGGACGGTATCGACGCGACCGAAAACGTTCCTTATTTAGGAATATGCGGACGTCAGAGGCGTCGATAGCATTCACCCATTAACCGCGGTCGACCGACCGGTTTCAATAATTCCCCGCGCCTCTCACCTGACCGTCTCTACTCCGCGATTCCGTGAAACGTATTAAGAATTTCGCTCGATAGTACCCCACGCTGTCCAGCGATGCATCGATCTGAATTTGCGACGGCGTCCCCTCCGTGACAGAATACGCGCATTGCCGCACCGGCTGACCCGGAAACTTCAGTCGTCGACGACCGAACCAAACGCGTTTGATGCACCGGGCGTCCCATGAATACCGCAACATCGTTAAGATTTAATCGAATACCCCGCTCGAGCTTCCGTGTTACCACGGCTGGTGGCCGCCGCGTATCGTTCCGTCGTCGACGCGAAAGACTCTCAACCGAATGTCTCGCGCCACCGTAGCCGCATCACGGACTGCATACGTGGCACCTCTTATCTTCGTCGGCGATAAGGGGTCCTCGATCTCGGACAGCCTAGCCGTGTCGTAAACAGAAATCGCGCGACGATGGAATATCGGTGCGGGCTCTGCCCATCGCTCGTCCGCCGGCCGAGGGAACCTCGGTCGACGAGCGGATCGCACGCCGCGTCGGCGAAAGGCGAAACGCGTGGGCCGATGTAGACGGAAGGGGGCACGAGCGGGAACGGGCGTTAAATAAAGGGGGACGGGAAGAAAATGGAAAAATGCGATCTCCGCGCGACGCTCGGACACAGCGGCATTCCGCGGGCATACTTGGAACCGGACACCGAGTTCGTGGAACCGGGACGGTCACTCGAGAACTATGCTATTTAAAGAAAGGCACACCGTGGAGCACCCCGTTCACCGTTACTATCAACCTCTGCCGACCTTTTGCCCGTCACTTACGCGGCCAGACAAGTTGAATCACCGGGCCCGCTGTCGCAATCGGGATTTCATGGTTAACTCTTTGAGCGTGATATACGACCGCGGACGATTGCTTGTTTTTAGACGGCCGAGGCGGATCCCAGGCCTTCCGTATGTTCCCGATACGTATTATGGTTAGAAATATTTCATTTGCATTAAATTGACGGGAAATTATAACGATCCGCGGGGCCCGTAACTATCGTGGCTCGTTCACAGCGATAATTGAATATGTAAATGGCAGTAAACCTATAAAAGATCGTGTTACGTCGCAGCTGCCGGCGGAGTATAACGCGATATCCGCTCGCAGGATCATTTTTAGCCCGACCCGGTGTATTAACGTCCCGATGGAAAGGACTGGTTCCCGATCGGGGAAGAACGTCCGATCAAAAGTCGCAAGGTCTCGGTGCAGAAAATAACGAGCTCAAGATTCGTCGGAATCAATTGCGCGGATAATATCGAATGTCGTTCGTCGTTCCAATGTCCGCGAAACGCAGCCGGTCCTCGATCGTGAGTTTAACAACGAGCGATCCGTTTCGCGACGACGTCGAATAATGCACGCAGTGGCGGGTTTCCAATATGCGACCGCGATGCCATTCGATCCGCGTTTGTTTTTCGACGCGATGCATCCCGCGCTGTGCGCGATCCTCTTATCCCTTCGCGAGATGCGGTTCCTCCCGTCTGCGGAAGATTAGGTGAATCGTCGGTCGCTATCGAGAACGTCGCTTATAAATATTTTTCCTCGTGGGTCTGCCCGTCGCGTGAGACGTTCTTATCGACGTCCTGGCATCTGAATGAAAGAAATGAACGGTCGAAAAGTAAACGGAACGGTAGTTCGTCGCGGTGGAGCTGCGACAAGTGCGGGGCGAATCGCTATTACATCGCGCGATTGGCAGATACAGCCTGGATGGCGAGGAATTTCGTGGCGACGAAAAAAATGGGGACAAAGCTCGAGGAAAAGAAAAGGGTGAGCGCGGGAGGGTGGAAAGGGTGGGAGACAGAGAGAGAGAGAGAGAGAGTCGGAGATGCGAGACGCGATGAGAAGGAGCGAACGCAGTAAAAGGAGGTGGAGCAGCGAAGCGGAGAGACGTTTAAAAGAACCTCAAAGAGCATAAAGACCAAGTGATAATCGGTCAGAGACCCTCTACCGGGGCCAGACGGCTATGCACTCGGTTGGAGTGCCAGGGCAGACAACGGACAGACGTACGGACGTGCACAGGAACGAACGGACAGACCGAAGCAACCAGAACACATTGTAATGGCCTGCTGCACTGGCTTACTCTCGTTCCTTCTCTTTCTCCTCTACGCTGTACCATCGCCCCACCCTTTTCTCCTTCTTCTGTGCTTCGCTCTTCTCGTACACTTCAGGCCATTGCCATTCACCGGCATGTCTCGTCTCTCATTTTCCAAGCAACGGCCTCTCTCTCTCTCTCTCTCTCTCTCTCTCTCTCTCTCTCTCTCTCTCTCCCTCTTCTTCCCGTTTCTTCAGCCCGCGAGTCTCTTTTCTTGCGCTGGCCTGACCCCCTCTTGCTCGTTGCGTTTCTCTCTTTTTCCTCGCTCGTTCGTTTTTCGGTCGATTTTTTTCTTCCCTCCCCGCGGTCGGCCGCCCCGTTGCACCGCTGTCCATTCTTATCTCACCCTATCGTATTTCACGAACGATAAAGCGAAACGCGGCCGATTTCACGCACACGAGCGAAAGCTCCGAAAGGAGACGCGGGTCCCGTCATCGTCGCCGATTTTCATTTCTCGCGGCCCGAGGAGACCCCTGAACCATCTCCGGCTCATTCACTAGAGCTATTCGACTCACTCGCGTGCGTGACTTCTCCCTTTTCGTCGGCCCGTTCCACGCTCGCCCGTTCGCATACACGTAGTCCGGAGGATCCCACCGCCCCGCTTCCACGCTCCCGCAAATCGTGTTTCTACAAAACGCGCCGACTTGTCTGAGAACGCAGGGCCAGCGAGCGCAGCCTTGAGTCGCGCGCAAGAAGAATACGTTTAACGATCCTCCCGTGGCTCGACCGCGCGTCCCTCGATTCCCCGCGACCGTCGCAAAAATGTCCGGGAGACGCCGGATCCACCGGATATGCCCTTATTCGGTAGGAATTTTTATAAGGGCGAAAAATGAATTCCGTTCGCGACAGAGGAAAAACGCTCGACGATTTTCTTTTTCGCGGGTGACAGCGTACAATTGAGCGAATCATTCGTTGAACCGCAACAATTATTTCCGTCGAAATTGTCGATACAACATTTGCACGGTATCGTAAAATATAGTACGGAAAGGGTGTCCAGGTATTCGATTGAAAGAATATCCTAGATTTTTACTACTTCGTCGCCCGGACGAAATCATTCTTTCATCGAAATTTCGATGCAGCGTTAAATAAACCCCCGGTCTTAATACATGGCGATACTTCTCGCTAGAGAAACAACAGAATTCGGAGATATCTCGACAATTCGAGTACACCGTTCAGGTGACACCTCGAAAGTTCCGGCAAGTCGTTTAACAAGCAGAGTCGATACCCCCCGATATCCAGCGAAGTTTCTTTTATTAATGATACGTCATTTAGGCTGGTTTCGTGCAACCTGTCGCAGCCGGTCCTGCGTGCCGTCCTGGTCCCAACACGTCATACCGCATTGGAAACGAGCCCCGTGCATCACGAATCTTCCCCGCTCATCCTGTTATTATTCCATCAAATACCAGAAGGCAGCCAAGGGCGTGGAAGGGACTACCAGAGGGAGATAGAACGATGCAGAGGAAGGACGACGAAACTGGACGAGAAAGCCAAGGCTCCAGGCAAGGGCTTCTCTCCTCGAGCAGCCTGAATTTTTGCGGCTGTTTTTTACAGTTACACCTGCCGCTCTCGAACCACTCATCGCGAACGTCACGCACGACGTCGTATCGCTTCGTACTTCATGCGTGGAACATGAGGACGGGTCTTGTATACGAATCGCGGGACCGTGGTGCGGCAGAGGCAGGAACAGCAGCAGCAGCATCAGCAGGAGCAGCAGCAGCAGCGACGGCCACGAGGCCAAAAGGAGAAACAAACGGGAGAGGGCGGCCAAAACGAAAAGGGGGAGCCGAAAAGAGAAATCGACGACCACGAAAGGGAATATACTCGTGACGAACCAGACGTATATTCGCTCTTGAAGTCATTCTTTCAAAGTCAATGAACCTGCCGATTATGCGAAATCAGCCGCGGCCTCTCGCTTAAATATTCAATTAAACTGCCGGATGAAATTTATACGCGACCAGCATCCACCTCGCTCGACTTTGGAATCGCGCTTACAGCACGCCACGTTACACGCATCCATGCATACGTGTATACGCGCATACACGTATACATGCGACGGCAAAAAGCAAGGAGAAGCCGAATCGGTATCCCTTGGCCGTTCTTCGCAGTTCACCTGACCGTTCCGTACGCGTCCATCCTCTCCCTTTTTCCACCCCCGTCCCGTCACGGCATCTCGTTCGTTCTCTGCCTCGCGTGTACCCACGCTCGCGCGACCCTCCCCTACCCGTTAATAACTAAAATGTTTGCGCAGAACACTCCCCGGGCGTTGCGACCACGCGCAAGCAAACAACGCGTCGCCTCTTTGTACCTCGTCCCGACGGCCACCGCCTACGCTTTTTTACTCTCCGCGAGATGCAATTTCTCGCGCACCGCGGCTACACCTGTTGAATGGATCCCCTTTAATGCCTCTGCGCGCCGTGAATTACCGCTCGCCACGCACGAGGCCGTTCGATCACACGAACGTTCTAAACGTTTCTCGCCCGGCTCGAACGCTCGATCCGACGACATTTCTGTTCCAGCCGCGAAACGCTCTCAACCGACCTGGTAGAGGAACAACGCGTCCGTATTCCAATTTATCGAAAACGATCCCCCGGTTCGAAAATACTTTCCTCGCGACCCCGACGGTATACGCATGATTCCAGAAAATTGAACGACTCCCTGTCCGACGCGAGGGGGGGGGGCATCTATTCGACTGTACGAAGCAGACGGTGCAGGCAGTCGTTGAAAAATACATGCAACCGGCCCCATCCCCGTCAAACCATTCGCCCGGTTCGTACGTACATAACGAAAGCTCGCTCGCTGGGCGTCGAGGGTAAATTGGATTATCGACGATCAAACACGGAATCCGATCAAATCGCTCGGAAAGGGCTTCATCCTTCATCTTTATCGGTTCAACGCCGTCGTATCCCCGCCTAATACCAGCGCGACCCACACGACCACCGTCTAATTCTACCTGCTGATTGCAATATTTCGCATTCCGTGACAGATCGCCGGCCGAAGACACCGGCCCGTCCGACGCTGTCGCTGAATCGCATTAATCGCGGCGACACGATCACGGATTACACCCAACATAGCCGACGGTTAGCTAATCGAGTTTGATCTCGGAGAGGGGGGAGCGATTCCTGTTATATTATTCCTCCGCATACCG
This sequence comes from Nomada goodeniana, assembly GCA_963969485.1. NCBI lineage: Eukaryota > Metazoa > Arthropoda > Insecta > Hymenoptera > Apidae > Nomada > Nomada goodeniana. The sequence continues at coordinate 2,528,344 of OZ018303.1, read as the reverse complement.
GTTAATATTAGAGCCGAGTGCGTTGAACAAGTAGTTCGTTGGCCTTTGCCCTTAATTTGTCGACGAAAATCGTTCGTCGATCGGAACCTCTTCCGAGCGAAGCCACGAATCGATGAAAACGGACTGCGTAAAGCGTCTACATACAATTTGCGATTTCGCTGCTCGACGAAATCGAGTATCGTACGTTACTCGTTCGCGTGTCAACTGCCGGGCCGTTCCCTTCGTCGCTTATTTAAAACCCGACCCCCGCGTATTTCGAAATTAGCCGATGGTCGCAGCGCGATCCGTTGCCCGTTCGGCCGATCAAAGGGCGGCACGCCGCCGCCGGTTGCTCCGTTTCGCCTTGCTTTTCGCGAACCGGGGGAAATCGTGTTTCCCGTCGACGGGCGAGGTACGCGGCGAAGCAGCGGCGAGAGGAAAAAAAGAGGAGAGACCCGCGGAGAAAGAATGAACGGAGGAAAAGGGAATTACGCGATTATCGCCCATGGCAGAGAAGAGCGATAAGCCGTCAAAGGGCATCTGCCGCGGCTGGACCAGTCGGATCGTTCCTCCGCGTTAACCGCGTTGCCACGATGACGACAGAGAGGCGCAAGAAACGGAAAATGGAAAGGGGTGAGAAGCGGGAGGCCGGCGGTGGGAACGAGGGAAAAAGGAGCACGAGGAAGAAGCATCGTCGGAGCGGCTAGGTAACCGCCAGGAGTCGAGAGTTATCGTCTGGCGATAAAAGTCGATGGCGATAATAACGGCGATATACTCGTTCCCCGTTTGCTTCTCCTCCGCGCTGCTCATACCGCCGCGTTCCCCTGTCCTTCTTTCGCTATCGTTCGACCGGGGTGATGCACTGGTCTGGCCTGCGTCCGCCTGTCTGGCTGTCAGCGGGTCGTTGAACCCCCCTCTTGCCCCTCTTATATCCCGGTCGACCGGTGTCTTCAAAGCTTCGAGACTTATCGTCGTTTAAATGCAACGCCGCGCCGCGGTCTCCGCTTCATCGCTGCACGCAGTCGACCCTCCCCTTTGCCCTTGCCCCTTCTGCACACCGTGGAGTACCACCATCGCCGCCTTCGCCGCGATCTCTCGGTGTCCCTCTGATGCGGATGCGGATACAAAAGTGGGCAGCCGTCTCCGAACGGGCACGATCCATCGATTCGATCGTTCCTCCCGAACTTCCCGGCGACGCGTAATGCTGCTGCCCGCTTAAATGACCGAGCTCAGTGACCATCGTTATCATCGGCGATTCTTTGAATATGGATCTTGGCGAATCGAGCCGGGTAAACATGTAGGAAGTACCGCAGGTTTACACGCGCCTCACTGGAGCAGTATTTCAGGCATATCGCGATACGATATGTTGTTCCCGTTGAACGCGATCGTAGATCGTCAATGAGCGTAGCTGCGTCAATGAACGCAGTTATGTCTTTGTCCCCCCCCCCCTCTTTTATCTCGCGCGTATCGTGGTTGGAACCGTACTACGAATGCGCCGCGATTCACGGGAAACAGTATCCCGGGTTAGGTTACGCGTGCCCGAATGTTTCGAGGTCTATCCCAATAGATCGAGAAGTTCGCGAGGCATTTAAAATACTTCGAGCGTAAGGAAACGAGCGTTCGAGGGGGATATTAGGGGGACGAGGCTCGTTCGGGGCAATACAACGAATCATTCCGGAATCCTTCGTTTTATGAATGAACACGCGCCGCGGCAGCCTTCGCGACAGATCGAAACAGGAATGAGTTAGGCTGCGCGTATTTCGAGCATCGGAACGGACGTTCGAGGCGATCAATGGATAGATCGAGAGCTTCGTTCAACACTGCTGACGACCATTCGGAAGGTAGCCCCGTTTCGAAAGCGAGACGTACTCTTACCGAACCGAAAGACATCGGAGGACAACGAGGATTGGACAACAATTAGCCTTATGAAAGACTCGTCAATCGCGTTTCCGTACAAAAGGGACGCATAGACAATTTTCCAAGATCGGTCGCGAACTTTCCTTCCTCGATCGGCCGACGAACGGCTGTCGATTAACGGTAGACTCCGCGTGACACCCGGGGGGGACGATGAAGATCGGCAGATAGCAAGCAGATGCGATGCATTCACTTCGGAAACAATTTAAGCGACGCCGCATCCCCGTTAACGTCGACGCTGGATGAAGACGAAGAACAGGGGTCGCGATGAGAGCGGGGCGGAAGTCAGGGGAGCGGCGAGGAGAATAAAAGAAGCCGGGACGGAGGCGAAAGAAGGTGCCTACTAGAAATGGTAATAATAAAATCTGGAGAAGTCGAGAGTTAAGGGATGGGAGGGGGGCTTGGGCGATGGGTCGCGAGTCAAGGCGGTCGGGTGCAGCGGTTGGGACAGAGGGTAGATCGGTGGAGGCGCGAGGACAGAGTATTTTAACTTTTTAAGGGGGTGTACGGAGCAGTAGGAGCGGAGCAGTTCACTCGAACAGTTTGGTTGGCTTGTCTGCCGGGGGTGAATCGGGGGTTAGTCTAGACGGGAGTCCCCCGACTTCCACCACCTTCACCCTCTGGCCTCCGCCACCACCCTCGGCCGCACCAGCAGCGTCACCACTACCACCGCTGACTACCTCCGCTCTCAGACTACCAGCAGACAGGTTGCGACCAATGTCGTAACAACCCCTCCTTTCCCACCCCCTTGCGCCGTCTCATTCTCTACCCCTTTCTCCTCGCACCTTCCCCGATGTACTCGTCCAAAATCTCTTAACCGCTTTCTCCTTCTCTGGACCCCCCGCCCCACCCCCGACCGTCTCCTTCCTCCCCATTACGTTCAAACCAACGAGTGGATGTACAAAAAAGCGGATGGGTGGAACAACGCGAAGGAGACGGGACGAAACGACAAAAAGAAGAAAGGAGAAAAAAAGGGCGCGAAGAAAGCGACCCGGGAAGGAAGAGGCTGGCGTGGTTGAATATCGACGCCGGAAAAAGGGAGAGAGAGAGAGAGAGGGAGGCGGTGAAAAACTAAGCGTTATCCGGAAAAAACGGCGACCACGAGAGTCGTGTGCTTGCTCGCGAGGACGCACGCGGATGCGGCGAAACTCGGCGGCGGCGGTGCACGTTCGACTCTCGTGCAAGCCGCTCGACGCTTCGGACGAGAGACGCGATGTTAGAATACTAATAATGGAGGCGCTTATTTGCACGACAAGGGGCGTTCGGCTAGCTAAATGACGGCGTATTTATTTGTGCCACCTGAACAGCGTAAATAAATACCCAGTTACCTAGCCGGCGCGTAAAACCGCGCCGCTTCTTACGCGTGTCGCCGGACGCCGCGTAACGGACAATGGGTCGCGTTTCGCGGTCCCCGCGAGTATCACGAGCCGCGTGCGATTGTCCGTTTGCACGGCAATTGGACGCAACGCCCAGCCGAAACGGTCGCGTCGACATTTTTGCGTGAACCGTCGACGCGCCGGACAATTTGTCCGGCAATAAAGTCGCCCCGTCGCGTCGACCCTTAATTATGTAGCCGGGACGGTGTAACGACACATCAGCGGCGGTGCATCGAAGTTGCGCAACGTTTTACGTCTTCCAAAGTAGCGTACGGTCTATCGGGTGATAAAGTCGCCCAAGCACACCCCGGGTCCATATCGAACGGAGCCTGGCTGCGAAACTTCGATGGTCGCCATTATCCCGAAAGAACGTAATCGCGGGCATCTGTTCGATCGTGCGGTTAAACAGCCGTTAGCAGGAGAATAGAATCGCGGAAAGGCGTTGCGCGCGGCCTTATCGCGGACAGACATCGCCGTTCGATACGATTGGATGAAAGGGGAGGAAAAGTCCCGGGAAAATTCTCCGCTTGTTCGCCGCTTAATGCGCTTTGCGCTCGTTACATACATTTACGCGGAGATAAATAGCATGACGAGGCTGGTACCCCCTCGGGGGGACATCGAATGCCGGCCACGACGATCCGTTGAATAATAATGTATTCGCTGACGGGCTCCAATAATGCGGCATTGAATCTTTGCGCGATCGCGTACCGGGCGAACGCGGAACGGACACGAGTGTAACTGTGCCCGCGGCTCGTCCACGTGTCCGTGGCGCATAAGCGCGTCGCTGTTCCGTCGCAACGGTTGACAACGAGAGATACAGCAACAATAACATTGTACGCGTAAACAATGGTGCAACGACCTCGTTGAGATCGCGCGGCCGGTCAACGAGTGCACACGCCGCTTGGGAGGGCAGAGGGAGCGGCCAGCCTACTTATCGTGCGGCGAGCTCCGCGCGAGTGCAAACCGCGATTACGCGCATTCGCGGAATGCAACATTTGTCTAATGCAAAGAAATCCCTGGGCGTTCGTTCGGTTTATAATCGGAGGGGAAACAGAGGAATGCCGTTCCGCGCATCGACTCGTCGGGGAGAATTCGAGAAATATAAAGCATAATTGGTCGTATAGTCGTGTGCTGCTTGTACGGGCATCGTTGCAAAAATTTACACCGCGGGAAGATGTAATTAGATACGGAGAGGAAAAATTCGGTTTGGAGCGTTGACTCTCGATGGAATGTTCGATTTTGTGAAAAGTATAATGTTGCAATATTTCAACTCTCGCATAAATTGTTATATTCCCCGTTCCTATATATTATTTAAGAACGCGTTTAAAAAAAGGAATGAAACCCCGCCACGTCTCCGAAAGTGATAACCGAACTGATCGACTCGAGCCCCAAAAATGGTAACCCACCGGAAACGGCGGCACGGGATCGCGTAAATTTTCCAAGGTCGCTCGCAATTGTCAAGCAAAATGAGACGTCACATCGGCGTGGCTGTGGCGCAAAGTGACGCTGTTTACACGCGCAATTCCCGCACGGTCCTTCAATTTTCCCCGAGTGTAGCGTATAAGCTGAAGCGTCGTGCCGGCAACAAGCCCGGCACGAAATTTCTTTTGTGGAATCAAAGGCGAGCGCCGTGAACGAGTGAAGGGCAAATTCTCTGACAGCCGCGTGATACGAGCGAAACGCGAAATACGTGCACGATCCCTTTGATCTTGCTGGTGACTGTCCGCCACCTTGTAAAGCGTATTGAAATTTTCCAGGAGCAAATCGTGGCGATGTGTGGCCGGGCAGAATACGGCGGCGGGTTGGGCACAGCTCAAAGCGATGCGCGGAATGTAATTGTCGGGCTCACGAAGAATGCGCGAACGTCTGACAAAGATGTTGTTACCATAGATCCCCGTGTCTCGTTTTCTCTCTGTCGATCCCCCCCCCCCTTTCTCCGTTCCACGACACTTCGACCGCGATGCAAATAAGTACCCCCTTCAGACACAGGACTTGCAGTTAGCACCGTTACCGACAGCTCTTTACAAAGAATCTTGTAGGCGGCCGCTTGAGAAATTGTTAACGCCGCATTTCCCATTTCCTGATAGTTGCGAGCCACCGATTGCGAATCGCAGATTGTGCCTGCATAGCTTTAACCACGGGGAAATTGTGCGCACGCCTTGGCGCGTAACGTTTCGTTCCTCGCCACATTGTAGAGGTCTCGTTGTCGGGGACGCCGGCCGCAGTAGAATGTGTCCGGTCTAGTTCAGACACAGACGCGTAGACTAGGACTCTATGCTGGAAACTTCGATTTCTCTGTCGCAGCTGCCGAATTTAACGCCGGAAAAACATTCCAACGATACTCTCGCGTTTCTGTCCATTTATATGAATGTACTAATCCGGTGTCTAGTAATCGCCACGTGAGTCGTGTCAACGCGTAAATAGCAAAGAAGCTGTCCTCCGCACTTGGCCTGGTAAAACGAAGACGCGTTGCACAAAAGGGAAAGCGACCTCGCGCAATCCGATTTATTCGGGGAACAATATGTTTTCGTGCAGGTCTGCGATTATTGCGCCTCGATGGGGTCGCGAGTTTCCCGGAAAACGCGCAATGCGATGCGGCGTGCGTCCGAGTTGCGCACGGTCCACGACCAGCCAGCAACGAAATATAAATTGTTCGTGCGGGGCTGGTTATTGTCGAGTTAATTTTAATGGCGTTTTATGCCAAGATAAACGCGCCGGCCTCCGTGGCCCGCTTTGTATATTCATGACCGGCGATCGTCTCGTTGCTTAATTCTCTGGCGCGGCGTGGCATTATGCCCGCAGGAGGAGAACGAGAAGGAGATCTGGCCCTCGGCGATCCTTTCCAGAACAGTACGTTAGCGCGTACTATGCACCTCGGCTCCTTCCTCCTTCTGTCCTCCTCTGGTCGTTTCTTCGTGCACGGGACAAACAAACGAGTCCGCCTTGTTCTGGCTCGCGCAAAAGACAAACCTTCTTACAGGAATGCATGCAGTTCGACTGGTATTATTTTCCCTTATTCATCTCCCGCTATTTGCAAACGGCACCTTCAAGATGTCCGATGTTTACCGGATATCGCGCATCGAAGATTAGAGAGCGTGCTCGGTTTCGAGCGCCACGACTTCAGAAAGGTTTCGTCGCAATGAAAGAATGCTGTCGCTTTGACAATCGTAGATCTCCGACCTCCCTCGTGGGAGATTTTGGGCGAACTTCGTGTCGAGTCGCGCCCTCGACGAAGTTTGCGCAACCCGTTCGCATTCGCCCCACCGAGCAACTGGAAAGGCTGCGTTAGCTAGCCAGCGATTCCAGACTAAACAGAAACCATCTGGTTGCGCTTTTTTTTCACCACGCTGTAATCAGCGAACCCAAGACGTTCGTGGTCGCGTTCCTGTCTCCTTTCTATTATGACTGAACGCAAGTGATAATAAGTTTCTTGGCCTAGAGCCGGAGATCCCCGCGGACCGTGAAAGGAAAACATCTTGAGATCGTGTACACAAGCCTGCGTACAGAGACCCACTTCTCGCGCATCCTCGTTGCGGCGTGTTTCGAATGCTATCGAATCGAAAACGTGACGGCGATTCGTTCCAATTGAATTCGCGCGGAGAGTGATCAAGAAAGATCGGAACACCCATTTCTTCAGCTCCGTGCTCGGAGCGCAGAATACTTTGATCCTAGACGGTGCTCAGGAATCGTCACGCGCCTCCTCTAAATTATTCGCGCAAGCGTTGCGGTTTTCTTAATTAACTGTCTAGAAACTTGCATCGCATCGTGATACTTCGACGAAACGATGTTCGATGATAACGACAATGAAAATTCGCAAAGGAGAACTCAATGAATCGGCCCCTGTTCGCAATATTATCCGTGGAGGCTATTAAAAGGCCGACTCAACGGACGACGAGAAGAATCATGAAAAAATGTCAACAACGAGGTGGCAAACCTGCACACCTCCGCCTACAGAGAAGATTGCTTTCGCACTGGCTGCAAACTCCGCGGCTCGTAGTTAAGAGTATGCCGTGTCGCGTGCGTTATACACACGGGAAGCTAAGAATGGGGACGATTTTAGAAACGTGGCTGTCGGTCGGCGACTAAAATTAATCAAAAAAGGACGATTTTGATGGCTCCCTCCTTCGCAACGTTCTCTTGCTCGCCGCGACCGCGAGCCTCGTTTCCCCTGCCAAACGTTTTTCCGTGTCTCCGCGCACCGGTTATCTGCTTAACCCCTTAAAACGCTGGATTCCTCGGCAACGTGTTTACATAAAATCATCAAAACAGCCCCACCATCGCATCGACAGCGACGAGTATTACCTCGCGAGGACAACTCGGCGGAAACTCGTCGAGTCGGCTTCTCGTTCCTTTTCCCATTCCCTCGTACGCGTCTACGTGTGCATTTATTTCTCTGTCTGTATGGCACCGTCCTCGTTCTCCTTACTCTCTGGAATCTCCCCCAGATTTCTCCACGTTCTGCATTCTTTTCCTCCGGTGGACGTCATGCCGACGAAGTCGCGAAAATTCGTGCCCCGCGAATCTCTCGTGTCCGTTCCCGCAGACGACAACGAAAATAACGAAACTATCGCAAAGGCTTTCCACGATAGGTTTCCCCGCTATTTTTCTGCCCCGGTTAACCAAGTGCGGCAACTTTCATTCACAAGTGAAACCCGAAAATGTGCCGGTATCCCGATCCAAGTTCCGCTGACCGATGTCTAGCGAAACAGAAATACCGACGACGGCATCGCAATTCCAGAGTTTCCACGCGATACCTCGCAACACCGTAACGAGCGATCGTTCACGATCCATCCGTAGATCGCGAAAAGGGAATTTTCCTACGGGAATCGAATGGACACCGCCGGTTCACCGGGTTCGACCGGCGTAGGTATAAACAACGCCGACCGGGACAATACACGCGGACAAGCGCGTTCCGGTGGCGCGAATCGGGCTCGCTCGCAAACGTTCGCATATTTTTACGTGGCGGACTCGTGCAGCTGCACCGCCGCCGCGAAATATATGCGTGACCTTTAAATAGTTTCCCTCGTACTTTGCTGCAGGAGCCCGCATTTCAAGCGAGTTCGCTTGCGTAAGTTCTGTTTTGCGATGAACGCTACCCTCCGCTACGTGCGCACCTTTAACGGGGAACGTCTTTCCATTTGAGAAATTCCTTCGGCCGCGATGCGTTTTAGTTGCGCGTGGATCGCGCACGATTGAACCGTAATGTATGCGGAGGCGAAGTATCGAGCATGATATTCGTTCCGGGAACGTATCATTTTAAAAGGGGAATGAAAGTTAATTGGGGGTGGGGGGGGAAGGAGTTGGGCAGAAGAACGAGAGAAATGGAATTAACCGGAAAGTGCGGTGAAACGAACGGAACCGGCCTGGTCTTATTTATTAAAGCAAAGCGCACGAGGAGGCAAAGGTCGGTCGGATGCCCCGGCCTTTAGAGGCCAGCCACACTTTACGAGCGTAAACCGAGATCGTCATAAACACGTGCAATAGCAGCTTGCCGCGAATTCAATTGTTATTGACATTGTCGCCGAGAGAAGGCGAGTCGACGCTTTATTTGAACGGACGTCTACGTTGCATGCGTGAATAGTGGAATGCAGGAACCAACGGGTTGAACCATTTTCACGGTTGTCCGAGTCTACGTTATCCTTTTGTTTCATCTTTTTTTTTTTCTTTACGTTTCGGAAATGTTATTAACGCGTGAACGGTCTCGGAAATCGAGTGCAGAATCGTGGCATAGAAACTAGCTTTTCGAACATCAAGTGACGGAAAATTGGAGTGCCGATAGGTGTATCAATACTGACATATGCTCGTGTACGTGTGAAAGGTTAATCGAGCTGTGCGTTATACAGGTTTGCGCGTTTAGATCGATGCATTTTTGTACTTATCGTTAAGCGTGTTCTATACGGGACGATGGCAAATGTACGAAATGGAATGCTGTGTAATACACGAGACTATTTAAATGCAGTTAAGTACACAAGGAAAGAAGCATTGAATAGAAATCATAAAACATTGGTCACGGTTTATTTGCTTCCGCTCGGTGAGCCTTAAACGCATTCCATGATCTCTCGTTAGGCTGCCTTTTCGAATGCCTATCACGATGCTCGGCGATATGATTATTAAATGCCATTTAGAGATCCGGTTCTGCGTACACTACGTCACAAAGATCGTGCACGGCCCTAAGAAATTTAATTAGCACACGTGGCGCGTCGGTGGAAACCACGGTTCACAACTGAAATTATTTTCCACAAAAGAACTGTGCCCCTATCGCTGGCCGCGGATCTTCAAGGCCATGAAATGTCTGTCTCGCATCGTTCCCCTCAGTCCATAAAAATTCAACGATGCACATCTACTCTCGTGTCTCCCTGCGGTGCGTACTTGTGCACGCGTGTGCGGGTGTACGCGATTAAAAGTGCGTGTACGTGTACGCCGTCGCGATTAAACGATAATAAAGTTCACGAATAACCTTAAACGCTGTTCCTAATTTATGCGCATGCGTAAGAGTGCCATCTTAAGGGTACGCGGCCGTTAAGTCCCGCCTAACCTGTCTAACTCATGGTCACAATCACCGATGAACGATGCATCGTGAATCACGACATCGCGATAAATATGATGAAAATACTTGTTCGCCGTTGATAACGTTGAACGTTGCTCTCGTGAACAAAGATCTGACGCTAATATATGCAACGCTACAAGGAAGTTAAAACTTGCATGCTTACCATGCCGCCACGCCAAGGTACCCTTTTCGAGTTGCGAGGGGAAAGTCGCCGTCTTTCGTCCTCGATGCACCACTCAACAATTGAAACGGACAACAATCGAGATCACTGTCACGTCCGGCACCAACAATTACCGCGAGATCCGAATATAATAGAATCGACGAACGGAACGAGACGTCCCGCTTCTTCGGTAGGCGCGAACACGACGAAACCCGCGAACTTTGAATATTTGCGAGCGCGTGGCTTAATTAACTCGACAGCGGTGACATCTAGCGGTGCGCGGACGAAGCGTTCACTTTGGTATTCGGCAATTTACGTGCGCGTGGCGCGGAGAAAGCCGAGTGGTACCACAGCGATACCTACGCGTTCGTTGTGTGGACGTCGTTTCGGGTTGAGGTGGAGGGGGCGTCTAGACGCAACGTCACGAGTACGTAGCCTCCCCCAGAACCACTGTCGGTCCCGTGTTCCCGCACACCCCTAACCCTTATACCGGGTGTGCTCCCCCCTTGCCTCCCCTAGTCACGATGCCATGGCGATGACGGTCGCAGCCAGACACTCCCGTGCAAGGGGATAGAGAGGGAGAGGCGAGGGTGACTCCGGCTTTTTGGTTAGGAATTGTTGCCGGTCCACGCACGTGTCTGGGAGCCTGTCGGTGTGTACGAATGAGTATATGCACGTGCACTGGGGTACATGGAGCAGAGAGCAGGATAAACTACTACGACTATGCGCCGGTGAGGGAGAAAAAGAGATGGGCAGAACGGTTGTAGAGAGTAGTAGGAAGAAGAAGGAATATATCTTGCGGATTTGTATCAGCGCGTAACCGACGCGATCCACCCAGATGGAGGGTGCGTCAAAGTGGCCGCGAATTGAGTTTTCCTCGGGGCACGTATAATTCTAGCCCCCACCCCGCAAACCCCTTTATTCTCTGGTTCTCCGACCCCTTTCCTGTCTGTTTTTCTATCTTGCGCATTCAACTAACCGCTGTGTCTCGACACGTGCCGGTCAGCTCGCAAGGGTTACGGGTATGTCGCGCGTCACCGTGGTACATATACATATGTATATGTATTTATATTCATGCTGTACGTCAAAGGTGGGTTAATCTACGTGTGGCGGGATCAAAACGGGTCCCTGAAAAATCTCAGCCTCCCGTCCGTATCTCGCTTTTACGCGGCATTTAGTACCAACTTTTTTCGATAAACGAGGCGTTGCGTACTTGCAAAGACTTTGCCTTTCACGTGCAAACGGTACTGCAAAGATGAATAACCGACTCGCACTCTCCGTCTCTCTTTCTATCCGTGCATTTTTTAAAACGATTCCAGCCCACTCCTCGGCTCTGCTAATTACGATCTCACTCTGTTTCATTTTGCTAGCATAGAGGTGACTCGCGCCCTGGAACAAAAAATTTGAATTACAATCGCATACAGCGCGATAGCTATTCATCCCGTTCAACTATGTCCCTTCGTTCCGTCTCTCCCTCGCTTGCCACGTCTTCGTCAATATTTATTATGGTTTTTACAAAATCAAGTAACACTCGAGGGCTGTTTCATCCGGCGCGTTAACGAGCGAACGAAAAAGATGAAATCGCGCAAGTCCTCAGAACCACCTACTTCATTTTACACCTTTGATGTGACACGAGTTGTATCTTAATTGTCGATTAATAGATGAATAAAACATTCCCATTAACCTTTTCCTTCCTCTGAACGGCGTGCCAGCGATCGATGCGAACGAACCCGTGTCAAAAAATGCAAATAAGTTCGGTGTACATTGTCGTCGCTCGCTCCTACCACCCGAGGCCGCGGCACAATATCGACCGACCCCTGCGATTTCTCATTCGACGATCGCGGCGCGTACGCAGGACGCGCCGCGATCGAACTCTTTTGACAGCGACGTATTTTCTGGGTTATTTCACGTGTAGACCGTGTATAATCCAGACACGAGCTCTAAATGTGGCGAACCTCCTATTTAGACTCTGCAGTTGACTCATACCCAGCTATTTCTGGCAACCGCGTGTTTTCGTCCGCTCGTACATACTCACGCGCTGCTACGTCCGGGACACGCGTGTACGGCTTCTACTCACGATAGAAACGCACGCGTTTCCACGGATGCAGAGTTGCTCGCACGAATTACATCACCGTGCCGTTCAAGTCGCACAAGCATTTGGTACACGGGGATTTTCGGCGACACGAAAAATCAAAAAGTCCATACTGCGCGAACCGTCTCGCCCGCTCTGAAACGAAGTTAGGCCCCGTGGCATGCCCGTGTATAAGTATAAAAGACACGATGTTCCGGCTTTCTCCGTTCATTTTTCATGCCACGTTGCGACGACCCGTGGACGAGAGGCTTGTACCATTCGTGTATTATAACGTCGTACGTGTTCGTCGCTCGCGTCCCCATTGCGCTTCATGCGGTCTGATTGCACGGCGCGTTTCTACTGCTTCTTTTTTTTTCACGCTTTTCAATAACTCGTTCGTGAACGTTCCCTGCCCCTTTTCCACTTCCATTCCATTGGTCTTCGACGACAACGTGTACGCAACAAAACGATTTCCTTGATAACACCACTCGTGCGGGGCGACGAAATGTGCAGCTGTGAGCCATAATAGAACTAGCAATACTCCGACCCCTAGTCACTCCATCGTACACGGGAAAAATAAGTTTTTATCGATTACTAACCTACGACAACCATCTGGCCCGACTTGCCGGAGTCTCGATTCCAAGATCTCCCGATGGGAATGTGCCTACTTTCTAGCAATAAATATTGCATTTTCCTTTAATGTTTCGCGCAGAATTATTCTGCCGGTTATCGCAGAGTTACTCAAATTAAAAATCTTTATTAAAAGAAGAAAATGCAATGATTCGGAGCATAGCTAGTTCTGTTGTGTTCTCGTGTTTATTAAACCGAAATGGAATATACGACCGTGGCGAACGATAATTACCATTGTATTTTCCCTTGCAGCAGAGGCAGTGCAGCACTCTGTTCGAATAAATATTGTCGCACGGATGATACGACGCGACGTCGTATAAAAGCCGCCCGTATGATCACAGTTTCACCTACTTAATCATCTTGCTCAACGATAGGACCGTCCCGTTACTTTAGTCTCACTATAATCACGCACAATAATTTTGTGGATATTTTATGATACCCAACCAATCCTTTTTATCAACGAACCGCCGTTCAAACGAATCGAGAGAAAATCGGCCGACGGAGAATATAATGACTCCAATAACTCGGCGTCGGTTTCCACCTACCCGATCGTGTCGAATAATTATTTACCGTCTACACGGCGATACTAATAGCCGGCGATACATGTCTATAACAGAGACCCCCGTGAAATATCGATTTTCCCAACGGGATTCGACCATTGCTCGCCACCGTCTTTGCTTTATGATGCTCGTCGAGGCACGGTCCCCGGGGATCTATCGAAACGATTTAACAGCAAGACGATAATTAACGTGCGTCCCCTATCACTGACCTTGCTACACGGCTAGCAAGTCCTCTAGGTGGTTGGCTTATTACGTCGTCGACTATACATTTGGGACCTACCCCAATCAAAGCGAGACTAAACTCTTGCGCTCCCAGGGCAGGCCTAATCGTCTACAGTCACGCGACGAGGAAGGGGCGTCTGGAAAGTGCTAGGAAGCTTTTTTTGCGTTGCGTTCTTCGATCCCCCTCGGAACGCACCATTCGTGATCACTCGTACGCATCGAACACAAAGAATTATTTACGCTGGACACTCGGTACACCCCGGACAGTGCCCGTCATTGTGCCGCATACCGAGCGTACAAGCCATTACCTTTGTCCGTTTCGAAGACGTACTCGAACGTGGTTCACGAACGCGCGAGCCATTCGAATTCTCGATCGAGCGACGCTACCTCGCGCGTGTTGGTCCTTGGACGGTGTAATTTCCGCAATTTTATGCCCTCCGTTGCGTTTGGAAAATAACCCCCGCGAAGGCTATCGCGTGATTTCAAACGTCACCGCGTCGACCGACAGAACGCTCGTCGTATTGTGCAAAAATTCGCTGGAACAGGTACATGAATAATAATGTTCCTCCAATTTCGTAGCCGCGGGATCGCGGCGGATCCAATCATATGTCATATTGTAGGTACGTCGTACGAATACCAGTTGCCTGTGCATCGAAATCAGACCGGGGGGACCGGCGAAGTCCGCTTCGAGGTGTGCAACGCGAACTTGATATTCAAAGACCGACGAGGGGATCCGCGGTTAATCGGCAATAATAATCAATTCGCCACCCGATGCACAGAAGTCGTACGCCACGGACACGCCGTAGGAGGGCAAAAATTTTCCTCCTCGATCCAACAACACCGTCTCGCCGATGGGTTTTCGGCTGCTATACCCGTACACACGGCCCCTACACTCTGTGACGATGGTAGAATGCATTGCGCCAGTTACGTCGTGCTACATAGCATAGCCTTCCGCGGTGCGGAGACTATAGTCGCTGGCTAGACTGCACCCCCGCTAACCGGGGAGAAGGTCGGCGGAGATCGTGGGACGAGGGTAGAAGCAATGGAGGCGGGCAAGGGAGGATGGGTGGGGCAGTCGGATACGGTGGAGCAGGAGAGAAAATCGGAGGCGAAGTGAGAAAAACAGCGATGGAAGTGGTCGGGAAAGAGACGGAGGTAGGTCGCAGCGGGGGCGAGGGCTCCGACAGTTCGAGGTAGGGGGCGCTGGCTAGACACCGCTCAGACGGTCCAGGGGGTCGCAAGGGGTAATTTCTGCATTGGCGTCGAGAGCTGGGAAACGATCGACACCGAGGTCAGATCGGGCCGTGGCAGACAGAGACTGCAGCTGGCGCTGATCGCGAGCAGGGTGGCCTTTCGAAACGGGAAAGGTCACGGTACGCGTCCGTTCGACCGCGCACACATTTCAGGCTGCACCTGCATCGATGACGGCCGCCGGCGCACGTGTTCTGATTACGTGCGTGAGACAAAAAAGGATGTCGCGACGGCGGCGCGTGGGTTGGCCGTCTGCGCCTTGTGAATTCGATTCCCATCTGGCGGTCTGCGAACGGGTAAACCCGTTCCCGATTAGCCGGAACGCACGCACGACGTGTCGGTAATTGTCGTGCGGTTCCATAATTCATGCAGCCATCCGGTAGAATCGTTCTTCCCCTAACGGCTATTGATAAATTCGTTTCGCCTCTAGTCAGGTGCTCTTCGGTCGATCTTTACGCGCACTTATGTACACACACACATTATGCGCATTCTTTCGTTCGTGTACGGCTGCGCGCATTTTTATAGGCGCGCACTTGCTCAAAGTGGAACACACCATTCTTTTCCTCCGTTTCCTCCGTTTCCTCCGTTTCTTTGACACCCCGACGAACGTTCCAATAGGGACGCACGCGTAAAGAGCAACGGCGACGAGAATCGAGGAAGCTTTAAATTACAAAGCGGGTGGAGCGAAGAGAGTAGTGGCATTGACGTCGTTCGATCGGACGGGGTGGAAACACGGGGAGGGGGGGCCGGCACAGGGAAGAAACCCCGACGACGGTACGCCAATGCATCGGACGGCCAGGAAAGCGGCGGACTGTTTTTTATCGAGTGACTGCGGAGAGTTGAGAGTTGAGTCGAGTCGTAGCGGGTCTAGACGACCGGGCGTCTGCCATCCTCTTTGCCTCCTTATAGACGAGTCTGTCCTACCGGCTGTTCGCAGTCCGCCATCGCCTTACGTGGCTCCTCGTCCTCTGCGCTATAGAAGGAGACGTCTTTTTCCTCGTTAAACCCATCTCGATACCCGGTACCGACAGTGACCGACCGCCGTCCTCATCGGCGATCACGCGGAAGCGTCAGACGGGACGCGGTCGTATGAAAAAGAGCTGACTCGCGTTCTGACATCGTGGGGGCAAGCTGTCTTGGCCGCATACCAAGAATCACGAGCGATAAAAAAACAAGAATTCTCTTCGGATGAAACAGCAGCTCCCACCGGCATTCGATCGACCTCGTGCGATTCCTTTCCGGAAGCGCTGCCGCGTGACCCTTTTCCTCGAAACGAAGAATCTCTCGACTCTTCGTCCGTCAATCCGTCAAGAGAAATCTCTGCACGCAGTGAACGATCTCGATCATTGTTCGTACTTCCATAATGAACTACTCGCAGCTCCGTTCGATCTGTCACCATTAAACGCGATTGCTCTCGATTGCTCCGACGGTCTGGCGGGTCCCGATTTCACAGTTCCCCTGGAAATTCCGTCGTCCGTTCGCGAGCCTTCCCCAGGAACAGACGTTGCCACTTGGCCCTCGTGGAAGCGTGAAGCGTTGGGTGCTTGGCGAACGGATGCAGGAACGGACAGACGGATGGACAGGATACGCAGGGACAGGTGGCCGGTTGACGATCGTAAGTGGGCAGGAAGGAGGACATCGGGCCCCCGACGCGTTCAGGGAACGACAGACAACCGGACAGAGAAAGCGATCGACGATGGAAAGAGAAGGGAAGGCTACAGTTCCGTGTCCGTCCGATGCGTGCAATGCAATTTCCCGCAGGGCCGTCTGTCTGTGCGGTCGTGCATTCCACTTACGCCATTGTTCCTCCCCCTTTTCGCATACGAAAGTGAACATTCCCGCGATCAGGATGGAATATAACGCGATCTTGTCCGGTCGAAACCGCCTCGGGACGTGTATCGCTCGGTTCTACACACCCGTCAGTTTCGATCTTTCGATCGTTGGGGAAGGATACCTGTACAATTCTGTACGGCGAGACAGGCCACGGTTCCTCCACACCTTGATCGTTCCGCCGTACGAAAAACGGACGTCCATTTCGCCGAACCGCGGTGCATTTCTGTGCGACGTTTGAATCTTTCATGCTACCGTGGGTATAAATACGCTTCCCACTGTGCCTTGGCGGATCGAATTCCGTGCAAAACGCTCCAGTGGCCAGTGCAGGAGAATGCCCCGGGCATCCTGTGCACCGGCGAATCGAGTACGCATTGAAAATCGAAGGAGCAAGTCGAAAACCTCTCCTCGGCGCAATACTCGAGTGGCGATTTGACCCTTTGAATCGCTCGATGTGACTGGGAAAGGCTTGGGAACTTTACAATTACATACGTGCTACTTCCTTTGTATTATTAGTATTAATGCGGCATGGGTGCTGGAATAAAGACCAACGGGGAAACCTAAGAAATCCTGTTACTTTCAGATTGAAAAGCAATAGGCTTTTTTATGAAAACTTCTTTTATGACCCAACCGAATATATAGGCAAAGGAATACTAGCGTTGGAGCATTTATATATGAAATCTTTGCGGTTCAGTAGTAATCTAATAGTTCAATCGAAAGGACGACGTCGCACACGGGTCTCGGAATATTCTATTGCCGATGGGGATTTTATTATCGATGAATATTTAACGCGGACCACGGCCCCGAATCATCAAAGAAAAAAGAAGATCGCGTGAGAGGGGACGAAGGACCGTGAAGGCAGATTTCGATCTATTCGTCTGCCTGTCCATCCGTCGGCCGCCGTGAGGGGGGTGCCCGACGTAACGTTTCAATGTCACGGTCGCAGGTTTGGCCTGTCCCCTCCCCCTTCAACCCTTGCTATACAGGGTAGACCGCTCGAACCACATCTGCTCCGCCGTGAGCTGCCGTTTAACACCGTCCATAATCATCCAACATTGACGCGCGACGCGGCCTATAAATCTCACAATGGGCGCATTCTTATTTTTTCGTGTCGTCGCTCGATGTCGCTTCGAAGATGTTGCATTCAGAACTCCCTTTCATTCGCGCGGCCCTTTCGGGCACGAAGGTTGCACGGCAAAATAGAATTAATAGGCCTCTCGCGTCGCATTCGGTCGCATTCGAGAAGTCGGGTATCCCGTCCGCGATGGGTCGCGTCTCGCGGCAATCAATGCTCGTCGCGGGGCGGGTGATCGATCTTCCAGAAGAGCTCGAGGTTCTTCGGCTCGACCTTGTACACTTCGTCACCGAGCGGGCGTCGATCGCATCCACGAGGAGAAAACGCTCGTAACGGGCTCGTTCGACGTTTCGAGGAGTCTCCGTTACCAGAACCTCGTTCGTCTGGAGTGGCGAGGAGTTTCGTCGGGACGCGATCGGGGGTGGCGCGGCGCGCAGCGTCGGGCGGGGGGGCTGGAAGGGTGGCTAGACGGGCGGTCGGTCGAATGAAAGGGTGAGACAAGCCGCAGGGGGCAGGGGGATGGCACGGTGAGACGAGAGAAGGGTGAAAGGAGAGATGAAAACGACGGCGGCGACGGCTTGGCGGAGAAAGGGGTGGCCGACCGTGTGGCGCATAGTGGTAGGAAAGGGGTGAACCGGGGGAGGGTGCGCGGTCTGACTGGCAGACGCGATAGTTGCACGATGCTGGAGATTCCGGGAGGTTTGAGTCTTCGAGCCTTATTTCAGACGCCCCCCGTCTTCCTCGCGACGAATTCTCCTATTCCTTTTCTTCCGGCCGTCCGCCGCGGCACTTCCGCGCAAATATCGAGGAACGCGTGAAACCCCGCCGCGCCGCGTATGACGCGTCCCCGCGGCGGCAAATTACCGCCGGCCGAAGCATCGGCAATTGGCGAGTGCCGCAGCGGAGCCAGTTCAGCCAATTGTCGATTGCAAACGTGTCGCGTGTAATTGTGGTCACAATTTGTCAATCTGTTTGCACTCCCTTTTGAACGGGCCCTTTTTTATTCGCAGTAGGCGTTGCGCGCGGCGAAGCATTTGTTTCAGCCTTTACCATCCGCAACATGAATATTTATGCGGATCTCGTTGTTGACGCTGTGCCCGCCAGCGGAACTGGAGTGTTGCCATTCTTTGATGCATATGGGTCGCCAGCTATCGCCAGGGAAACCAGGCCGGGACTACCCCTAGATCGTGGAGCTCGACCGCGACCACCCTGGGTTCGCACCTGATGAATTACGACCCCCTCTGCATCAGCGTTACGATCTTCACCGAAACAATCGACGCGACGCATCCAGCACTGCGGTCGCCTGCACAGTCCGGGGTGAACAGCGATTCAATTCTACTAGGAAAATCGCGGAGGCCAATGACAGCAATGCCGGTAGGGAAAAGAGCGGTGATCGCGGTGAAAATCCGCACCAAGGGAACGCCTCTTTGTCCGGGACTCACGAAAGAGTCCAATTTGTCCCGTGGAATAATGCGAGTCGAATCAACGCGCGCCCCGCCAGCTCACTTGGTGCTGTACTTACCGTGCCGCCATAGAAATGCCCGTCCACCGAAAAATCCCCGCGTAATCACCTGGAGACTGGAACGGGCTCCTGGACTAGCTCCCGCCGAAAAGCGCTTTAATTCCCCGGCCGCTTAATTCCGTGCGTACGAATGCCACACGTGAATATGCATGACCCCGCGCCTGCAACCGTATTGTGGAACCGAGGGGAACAGCCGCACGAAAACGTGGAAGAGGAAAGGAGAAAGAGCGGAACCCGACCTGTCGCGACGCCGATTTATTTTGTTTTGCAACTTTTTCGCTCGAACCCCGCGAACCTATTAAAATGCCGTCCGGCTCGACCGCGCCCGTCTGCCCGCTATCTCCTCGTTCCCTTTCTTCTTCTCGTCCCCCTTTTTTCACCCTTTCGTCCGTGACCGTTTCGTTTCCGTGAAAACTTTACCCCTTCGTTTTGCGGAGCCTCGAGCGGCCATGGACACGGGACGATCGCGTTTCTCCATCCGTCCACCGGGAATTATTCCTTTAATCAAGGGAAACGAGTCACGAATAGTTCCGTCGCGCGTCAAACATCCGTAAACGCGTCTTACTCGAGTTTCTCGTGTTTCTTCCCCTTCGTCTTTACTGTTTCGATCTGAATAAGGCGTTGTTAGCGTTTTCGTGCGCAGTACTCGGTCGTAGTTTACGCGAAGACCAAGGATCGTCAGTCGGGAAATATTTTCCGCCATCCGCGCGTTCCGCGGGGAAAATAATTTCGTCTCGCGACAGCCACGTCCTTCCTCTCGCGATTACGTATTCGCGATGTAATCTTCAAAGGTGCCAGCCCGCCGGAAGAAGCACGACGAACAATTACTACCTTCCTGGTGTCGCGTGAGTTACGTTTTATCGTCCAGGGAACGAGAACTGTTTAGCTCCGTTTTATGCAGCACCGAGCGTACCGGGCTGCGCCTTGCGATTCTTTTATCCCGCCGGGAAAATCCTCGGGAGAGCTCAACTGAGCGGTACTTTCGTTTTCATGGCCGCTTAAGATATGTTCACATCTCGTTTAAACTCGTCGACAGTCGGCCCGTTACCCGGTAGCTTGATCTTAATTCAACGTGTTTGTCATTACCGTAATTGCGCTTCGAATAGCAGCTCTTCTCGCGCCGGAGAGTTTTGGTTAATTTCCCCCCGTCCATAAATTTTACTCCCCGAAGAAATTATTCTCCGGAAACAACGTTCACCGCGAGGCTTGTTTCTCTAATCGCGAGTTCAGTTTGATCAATCAGCGGATCCGCGTGCAGTTCAGACTGCCTGACCTGAATGTCTCGTTTACCTACCGGCCACCGTCGCCAGGTATTTTCCCATTGCACACGTGCACCGGTCTAGACGGTAGGTGGTCTGCTTTGTCGCAAACACTGGCACGCGGTTGGATGGCACTCCTGTGGACGTCGCGCGTTTGTACACAAGTGTTCGAAGACGCGTCGAGGTGCCGTGGCGCACCGGTGGCGTAGTGCAAAGTCTAGGCTTTTCCTCTCGGTAAATGAAACACGCCGCGACGCGACGCGTTTCGCTGGCCCCATCGTTTTTTCTCGTGTCTTTCTCGCTTCGTCCAGCCGTTGTCCGGGCGAAGAAAGGGAAAAACGACGAAGCAGGAACAAGAAGGGAAAAGGAAGACGATGCTTCACGCCTGTGGGCGAGATTGCCTCTCGCGGTTGCGTAAAACACGTCGCTGGCAGAACCGACGACGACGCGGCGCGGCGCAGCGTCGAGTAATCTCGCGTGAAGATGTTCCTGCTGCGCGTCGAGTGACGCTATGAGGCCGGCGACACCCGTTGTAGGAGGTGATGGATATTAATAGGTGGTAAGCAGCGTTTCATTCATGGCAGTTGCGTCTTTAGCCGTGTCCCCCTTTTTGTTTACCGGCCTTATTCTAGCCCGACAGTGCTTCTTCCTTTTTAGTTCTAACACTGTCGCGCCGCGTACCCTCCTCGTCCTTTCGCACGAGGATAGGAGAAGAGCGGCCGTCGCAAGCTATATCTGTCGTGAGATGAATATCCACGACCGACAATGCTCGATGCAATGATATCAAGCATCGATAAACCGATATTATGGAATGTTGGTAAGTTTTCGTCGAAATGATTCTGCCAAGTGTTACGGACTTTCGTCCGTTCTACCGAGGAGTCGTTTCACGACAGCTAAAAAAAACAATGGCAGTTTCGTTTTCCGACATTCTTACGGCGTTTCTCCCGGCGTTGTCGACGTTTCAGCAGAAATACCTCGAGGCGACAAGATGAGGGATACTCGAGAATTACCGGAGAGCCAACAGATTCCGAATAAACCGCCGTGCCGGTGGAGAGAGACGGGAGCGTAGGCGAGGGTGGCACGGGAACCGGTGGAAATTTACGCAAATGCATCTGTAAATAAGAGAAATGAGGCGCGATGTTAAATTCCTGTTCCGCGAGCGGGAGCAAGGAAGCGGTGATTCATTCTGTACTGTCGGCCAACGAGAAAAATGTCTGGAAGAAAGCCACCGTTTCTACGTAATTTCCAGGGGGCAGAGCCGCCGTCTCGTGACCTCTCGCGTTCTCGTAAAAAAAACGTTCCTCCTCGGTCGGATGAGATTGGGTCGTGGCACCGGGATGAGCGTTTAACGCGTAGACGGCCGTCACTTGTCACTCGAATTACGAGAGGCGTCGCTTCAACGACGGACCGGCTAGACGTCCTTGCAAATTATGATGATTAGCGCATACGAGGCTTTATGGCGCTCGGGCATGTCTACGAATAATGAGAGCTTTTTGTCCCAACGATTTGCACGGTCTTGTTCGCCGTGTCGATTACAAATTCTCGGCGAAATTTAGCGCGAGAAGAGGTCTGGGCATTAAATTCTTAGTTAACGACCGTTACTTGTTGGCGTACAGTTTTATTGGACCTCGGAGCAAAAGGGATTAAAGGAGATTATGCTTCTCGATTAATAACTCTTGCTTGGATTGTCAACTTTTTCTTTCGATTTCAGAGTAGCGGCGGTTGGAAAACATGCGATTGATTTACAAATGTTTGTCAGAAATAAGGAGATTCCGATCGCTTGAGTCCTAGGTAATTTCGAGCACTGGAAATGCCTGATGTGTTTGTTTAATGTTTCAATAAATTTTCGAGCCTGAGAAATTTCATAATGGTATTTTTGCACAGTGGATGGACCAAAATCCAGTGACGACGCTTGCACAGCTGCGATTACAAATTCTGACTAGGGTCTGTACTGGATGGTTCAGCAATCTAATTATCGTGGCATAGGGCTCGTTTCAGACAACGATTTTAAATGGGGTGGAGGAGGCCTCGAAGGGAGCGATCAGACTACAGGAAACAATCCCCCCCCCCCTCCGATGAAACAGGAAACCACGGACACTATCGCGTTTTGTGTAAACTCGTGAAAAACTTTTAGTTTTCCAATCGTCTTGCTTCTCCTCGTATGAAAAACCCAGCATAAAAAAATCAAAGGGTCTGACAGTTGACCAGCGCACGTCGATCAGCAAATGTGAACATTAAATAATAATCCAAACATTCTATCGGACATGCACAGTTTACAGTAAATTCTGTCACAATAATATCCGACAATCGGCGAATTCGAAATCGGCGAATTATTACTGCTCCTCTATATTCGCGACTCCCACCAGACAGAGGCAGTCCGGCTAACGACGATCGGTGTACAGAAACGTAGACGTACAAGCTGGTAAAAACCAATACGAGGATCAATAATTACACGTCTATGCGCTGCATAGCTCGTCTTACAGCCTTTCGACCTAGTGGAAAGGGGTGGCGAGCAGACAGACACTTGTAACCGGCGGCTCTTAAAAAGACGGTCGTTGCGGGGCATTCAGCGAATCCAGCGGAGCCACTTAGCACCGGCGCGGTAATTAGATCGAAATGACGCCAGACGACGCGGCGTCGCGCGACTCGTTCGGAATCCGCTTAATTGAATGATTCACGGCACTAACTGTTGTTTCAATTAACGCCAGCGCGTGTAACGTGTACACAGCGGCTGGTGTCATCTGCATGGCCACGCACCTGCACGTGTCGAAGACGCGTCCAGTCGATTCGCGGTCGAGCAGTGCCTTACGTGTACAGGTATACTCGACTCTTTTCGCCTGCGCGCCGTCGTTTGTTCGCAATTATCCCGAGAAAATAATCGTTCCTCGACCCGAATCAAATATGACCACGAGCCTCGTTTCCTTGCCGTTTCCTTGCCGGTCAGCCGTTAAATTGTTAAATTACCCGCACGGGCAACGCAGCCGATAAACGAGTAACCCAACTAACCGAGGACAAGACCGACTAGCGTTTCGTTAGACGTGATCCTCGAAGCCGAAATATGTGTGCAGAGTGAAACCGCATACCGCGAGGGGCCGACGCGCGTGTAATGGTATAATTGGTCAGTGACGGTGCATCAAACATTCCAGTTTGTCAGACAAAACAAAAACTTGGCGGAGGCTGGAACGGCAGACAGGAGCTAGACGGCCCCGTGTCAGTGGCGGGTAACTCGAAACCGCAGGGATGCCGCGCCGCAGAATCTGCGGGGGTGGCGATGGCGGACGATCGAGATGGGGTGGCTGGAGTTACGACTACGCCGCTCACTCATCGGCCACTCCCGTTGCCCTTGCTTCCGGAATCACCCTTCCTTCGCCCTTTTTTTTCGGACAATTCGCGCGAATAAAAGGCCGCGTAAGCGAATAAAAGGGAAGGGAAACGCGACGACAAACAGGGGACGGTCGGCGCGGAGCGACGTCAAGAACTCGGCGCAATTATTTTGCAACGATAATCGTATTGCGCGACGACACCGACGAGTGTCGCGGAATACGAATCAGTCGTCGGGCGACCGCCGGGACGTACGTAGGATACGAGGCGACGGAATTTTCGTTCCGGATCGATTTAGCGACAGAGTTTCACACAATCGAAGGACGATGAGGTATCTTGATTTGTTTTTGTATTGCTACAGGATGGCCAGGTATGTGTGTACGTACGTATGCACGCAGGCATATCCGGCGATACGACGGGCTTTTTACCAGCCGTTAGTCCGTCGTGTTTGTTTGACAGCCACTCGGGGAAATAAATCTGCCGATTGGAGCGATGAGACGCGCTTGTAATTCACGCTACCCCGTTGTGCACCCTTGTCCTCCAGCGCCGTTAAAGGGGCATTGATAAAGCGCCTCTTATTTATTGTACGCGATAATTTTTTGTTTTATTCGTCCGGTGAATGGGAATATCGTAGCTCTCCGATTTGAGAAAAGTTGGCTGTTTCGGCGAAAATTAAATTTACTGCTGCTGGATCTTTCATTCGACTAGGACAGACAAAATTTCCATTTCATGCAACGAATAAACCCTTAATCGATGGAAGTAATCGGAAGACGACAACGAGGAGGAAATAAAATTTTAATCAGAATGTGGCGAGTCACCCTTTGAGATTGCTTAAAATCGAAGGGTCGTCGCCGATAGGGGCGACCAAGTCCGCGATAGCGGTGCTGCAGAGTTAATTCTGTCCCCCCACGTTCAAGAAAACCGAACAGACGGACGATCAAATTTTCTGTTACGACACGCAATTTTCACCGTCGAGTTCGTTAATCGTAGAACGTTCCAGTTTTCGCAGGGTGTTCCATTTAAACGTTTCGAAATGATGAAAGAAATCTTCACGCAATAGCTGCTCAGTATGAGGGGGGGCATGCGATGGTACATATCATTTTTCAGTAAAACAAAATAGATTTTTTGCGCAAATAGATAGCTACGATAACACGTTCGACAGAAGCTCGAAACAATTTGATATAACCAACGCAGTTCATAGTGAATGCAAACTCATGGTATGATTATGTTCATCGAGATACAGGGGAAACAAAAAATTCCATCAATGTCGCTGAAAGCAATTGGTAGCCAACACACCTCGGCGAATGTTCCGAACAACAATTTGTCAAACGTGCCCCTATCGATAGATCGAATTGGACGCCAGCAATATTTCTGTCGCGTGCTTTTCCTCGGCGTGTCTGCCACGGATAAGAATCACAATGGCGACCACCCCTCTGTTGCAGGCTTTTTCAGCCGATCTCATTTCTGCCCGCCGGAACAACGGGCGAATCCGATCTACGAACGTGTCCTGAAACCGTGAGAAAAATAACCGATCGCGAACGGTGCCCGGCACGATTCATAAACGATGACGAATGTTGCTCGCCGCTGGTATCTATTGCTCGTTACCGTTCCTTCGGTGCGTGCAATTGTCCTGCGATGCGAGAACGATCGTTCGTCGTGTAATAGGGTCGCGGCGATTCCGTTCCTGCGAAATACGCGACTCGAAGACAGATCGGTGAATTTTTCGTCGGCCCTTCAACCGGGAACCAGGTGATCAATATTTCCGCACGAATATTATCATTCTCTCGCGCCTGACTTTTGCGAGCTTTATTTTTTATCTCCAAGCGTCCCTCGAATTAATATTGAACGGGTCGCATCTATTTCGAGTTTCATTCAATCCTATTCATTGAATACATCGCGTCGCTCCCCCCTTCGTTAAGCTGTTAAACTTCGTTTTTCTAAACTGTCCCATCACTTGCCCCGACCATTACCACGAAGCTCGAAGAAACAGTATCCCGTCGAGAATCATCGGATCGAGATCATTAAAACAAGGTCTCGCAGTGTCAGTCGCAGCAGCCGACGAACGCGATATTAAATAATCTCGATGAAATTTCATATTTATACGGCACCGCTAATTACGATTCGCGCCACGCAAAAACGATCCCGCTCATTACACCCGAAACAATTAATTACGCGACGCGAGCGTTGGCCCAGGGGTTGGGGGGTTGCGACGAGAATGGAAATTTGTAGGATCGCCCGTTTTTCCATCCGGCCGTACGTTGAATCCTACCGTCGCGTCGCGTCTCGTCGTCCTTTTTTTTTTCCTCCTCGTCGCCTCCGTTTTTTCCCCTTTTTGGTTTTATTTCCCCTCTCCTCTTCACGGTATTTGTCGACCGCCGAACGGCAGTGGAAACGAACGCGGAACAATATTTCTCGGTGGCGGGGCATCGCGTCGCGTCCGCATGCCGATAAATACGGACTTCGCGCGTACAGCGAGAAGCACCCCACCGGTTTTGCGGTATCTCGAACGGCTTAATGGCACTGTTAACTGCCGTATTATTTAACGGGGATTTATGCATCGCAGTCGACCGATTAAAACGGCGACCGACCCGGGAGGGGTGTGGGTGGCGGGTGGCGGGATATCCGGGACGATATAGGAAGATGCGGACATATCGAGGGGCGGGGGGGAGCGTATCCTTAATTCCCTGTGAAAGCCCGCGCTGATCGAAACGACAGCTTCTGCAGTCGCTTGAAACTGATGCATTATAGGTGGGTATTATAAACTGATGTATGCGTGTGCATGTTTTAGATATGGGTATTAGAAGCGGTTAGGTACCGATTTATTGATGGTCCCGTTGTGATAAATAACAGTCGATCGAGGTCGTAGAAATGGGACGGGGAAACGTAGGGTGCATACGAACATTCGGAGTACATCTCGAAATAATAGCAAGGGCGGGTTGACAGAAACCTGTTACAAAATCGCGGGGCAAAAATTGGACACTCTTTCCGCGAACATATTTCGATAGATTGTGTCCGTATTGTATCGCTTCGTCGCACGGGAATCACCGGTAATTCTCGTTGCTAATCTGTTTCGGTAGCTGGGCGGTCACTCGAAATTTCGCGTTCTCTTCTATCCGCGTACCTGCGTTCTTATCCCCTTGCAGTTCTCGCGGCATCGAACACCAGGGGGGGGGGACCTGTCAAACCGACAGGCCGCGAAATTTTCGCCAAGAACGAGAACACCGCGAGACAATTCCGAGGTCGACGGGTAACACGTCGAAAGGGGGACACGAGGTGGAAAGGAAGACGACCGGCTCGTGCGTCATCCACGTCACGATCGTGGCCAATGGGTTCTCGGATGCAGCAGCGATGCTATTGAGGATTTGCATCTCTCGCCTTCCGCGGCGAATGCGAGAGGAAGCTCGTGCTCGTGAGCCGGTGCGACGAGAACGATGGGAAATCCGGTTGAGAGCGTATAGGTATGCTCGCGGATGGCCGAGTGGGACGAGGAGCGTGACAGTATAGGTGGAACGATAGTGGTAACCAGAATGGGATAGAACATAACCGGAGAAAGAGGACGATAGAGCGAGAGCAACGAGAGAAACGGAGCATGGTCGATGTGTCTAGCCTAGCCCGGTTGGCTGGCTGGCTGGCTGGTTGGCTGGTTGGTTCGGGTGGCTGGATGAACCAGGGACCGTCTAGGTTGCGTCTGCCCCGCACAAACTCGGTATTATCTATACGTCTAGACACCCCTGCGCCACCGAGAGAAGACCATAGCGGTTTGGCGCTCCGCTTGTAATTTACAGCGCGCCCCGCCGTGTCTCTACATCTACGATCCCGCAAATTTCTCTCCCCGCTTGTGCCCCCTTTGCTTCGTCTTCCACCGTCCCCCTTTCCATTCTCCTACGCTTTCACCTGCCTCTTCCTACGTCCACCCGGTTGACCTCTGTTCCGGGCTCCCCGGCAACTACTCAGATACACGCTAGACGTGATCAGCGTTGGCCCGTTCGGTCGCACCGGTTAAAATCGTTCTCCGCTTATCGCGAAACGTTCGCCAATGTGTACCAACGTCGACGATTAAAGAAGACGCGTCACTTGCGATCGCTTCAGCGGTTGAAACACGAAGACGCGAATGACCGTGAAAATGTATTTCCGCCGCAAGCGTACAATCGCCGCGGGATTCCTCGACACCCTCTCCCCGTCGATGTCGATGAAGCTCGCGTGCGCGATGCGCCACTTCAGATATCAGCCGCGTACGTACGAACGACCGAGGGGATCACGGGCACAATGAAAAGGGATGCAGCCGTCAATTGGTATACACGGTGTTACACGCGGTTCACGTGTGAAGAGAGTGCGAATATTGGTATCGCGATAACGTACGGGGTGCCCTCGCGTGTCCGAAAGTACGCGGCCACCCTAAGCAAGCACGTTATCCCCGAACGCCCGCGTTGTATCGGCGATCTCGCCGGTGATTAATGCCAGCTGTTAGTGCCAGGAGGCTCCAGTCAATTGAATCTCGTCGTTCGTTCCGCGAGAGTCTCGCCCGGTTGTTACCCTTGCCGGTGTTTCTCTGTACCAACGGTATCACGGGCGAGACAATACGCGTGCCTCTCGAATTCCAGGGTCGGCGCGTAAATAATAAATCGCCACGGAATCGGCTTACCGTGTCCGGTGGAAAAGTGGAGCCCGGCGGTTGTCCATTTCCCGAGCTCCAGGTACGGTAGGAATAAAGTTTCCCTGGCGGACTTGGACCGGCGGGTAAAGCCCTGACAGGCTCGCGGCACGTTAAACTTCGGAGTTTCGAGAGCGCAATTTTCCCAAGGGAATCAGTCCTCGCTAATGCAGGAGCGGTTATGGAAGGAGACGGTGGAAGATGCAGGGCAGAGAAAGCGCGAGGTGAACAGGTATAAAAGGGGGACGATATAAAGGGGAGGGAGGTGGACAGGGGGAATTGTACGGGTGGTAACGACGACAGAGTTTGAGGGTTGAACGAGCTGACGCTTTAAGCGATGTAAGTTACAGAAACTACGCTTCCGACCAGTCTCGGGCGCAGATTAGTCGTAATCTCGGCGCATTGCACTCTGCAGCCGTTTCCATCCCCCTTTCTGCCGCTCGAGACCTCACAACTACAAAGCTTTCCAAACAGTTACCTTCTCGTCGAACCAAGGACGAACGTGTTAGACGCACCTAAATTCACGTACACCAGAGGCTAGATCGTTCCCGCCGCGGCGCAGACTATGTGTATTTGCCTGTATCGCCCGCTTTGATTATTTCCTGCAGGCTTAAGCCGCTACGTCTACGCCTTCCTCCGTTGCTGCGGGTTACAACTCACGGTGAAGATTAAACGCTTCTTGGTTTATGACCCCGTAGCCGGTCCTTAGGCTCGGTTTACTCGAGCTCAACGAGATTTTCCGCCGGTTCACCTCGCTTCCTACCTTTTATACGGCTCTTACTGAAAATCGATAATCCGGCGATCGTGGCCTTCGAGACTTGCTGGTAACGCGATCAGTCACCTGGCGATGTACGTCTGTGGAGAAGGGTAACGATAGGTTTTTCTATAAGATACACGGAATATCGTGTAGCTCGCCCATAATAGGGGAGAATATCGACTATGGCAACGGATATAGCATCGAACAAACTGCAGGTGAAATACTCTACCTGTCTGCTTGTCTACTCGAGCCAGTGCTCAATCGCGAGCCGCTGTATTAATAGTATTTACGTTCTTGGCGAAAATTGGTTGCGATAGAATGACGGACGAACAGCAAGATGCGATAGAGAGGAGAAAGATCGAGGAGGCTAATGTTAAGAATCCGGTGACTTTCGACAGAGTTTGGTAGGCACGCGTCGTAGAAGGAATAGCTACGTACAATTGTTTCCGCTAGTTTTTTTCGGTAATTCAGGCATTCGTGAATTGCAGCAAGGAAATTATACTGCGGAATAAATTGTTTCGACGCAATTGGTCCACGAGGTACAAACATTTGTCCGGTGAATTTTTTAAAAAGGTATCGCGAAATTGTCGGGGGAGACGCACGGTGCACCATCAACGACGTGCACCAGACGAATTTTAATGTTTCCCGGTGTCACTGACCGTAGGTGTTAGCCGAAGAATGCAGAAAGGCGGGACTTCCGGCGGACACTTTCGAACATAAACCGCCGGAAGATGCGATTAAGCGTTCGCCGATTCCACTCAAATCTTCGCTGCTCGTTCCCAGAACCACATCCGGTATGGCGGGCTTGCGATCATCTCGTCCAGAATGTAATCTCGAGTTCACAGGTCATTGGTATGTTTCGCCAAAACGAACGATAGAACCGCCTATAGAACCGGGTGAATTTCGTGTCACCCAGCAGAGGTTCATCTTTCTCGGTTAAATTGAATGGAACGGAAGAAACTTTGTGGGATCTGTCGAATATATGTATATTTTGTACACAATTTCATTGTACAATGTAACAAATGTATTGAAAAATAAATTGCCGTAGTCCTGTATAATTATAAACAGTATAATCGTGGTAGAACGTTGTAGAAATACACGATTCGGGGTTTTTAAGATAGCATGCGTCTTTAATACATGCTTACAGCTTTGTACACAACATTGAATCCCACCGAGTTAATGGGATCTAATTTATTTTTAATTTTTTCGTACTATTTACATTCCAAACCACTTCTGCTTGAGAATTGGGGGTAATTTCTCCGTCAGAGATGTTGGATTCACTTCGACCGCTGCCAATTCTTTGTCGTTCAACCAATCCAAGTACACAAGGTGCTGAAAACCATGAATATTGGAAATAATTTCATTTCGTGTATCTGTATGTTACCTAGTAAGTGATATTACCTTGTACTTTTTGAGAACCTGAAACGTTTGCTGAGATTGCGAACTTGATACTGAATTAGTGTCTTCTGCAATGTCGCCGTTCTCGCGTTTCGGAATTTTCGTCTCCTTTTCCGAAAACTCGTTCAATTTGTCGATTACATAAACTGTCGAGTCGTCATGCATTATTATAATGTTTTCATTGCACGGGTCGAAAATTATATTCGTTATTGGGAACGATCGCGCCAACCACTGCTTGGGAAGTCGACTTTGCAAATTGTTCGAAAATGCGGTGTATTTTCTTCCCAGAATGTTGTACTCGACAATCTGAAATTAAGTACAGGTAAATGAATGTCGTGTAGTTTTATAGTTTTTCATTTTGCGCAGATGGATTATATTGTAAGTGAATTATCGCCGTAATAATAATTTAATGCAACTTTCATGGAAGGGGCAGGGAGTGCAGGTCATAGACCGATTATACGCTTTTTATGACACTCGTAAATACCATTTACTCATTATTTGATGATATATCGTTTGCAATAAGGTTGTCCTAGCTTTAGTACCTATGGATTAAAGAAAATTCTCCCTGCATGTTGCACGAAATTAATATTCTTTTCTATTTAAAGCATTTCTGCCGTACCTTATGATCAGAATAGACAACAACTAAATTTAGAATGTCTTTTTGGACAGCTATAGCTGTTGGTGGGCAACTATACTTCGGCAACAACCATGCCACAGGTGTGTCTATACTCGCAGTTTCGCTAATGTTATATACAGCAATACTACCTTGACGGTCGGCACAAACAAAGTATTTACTGTCAGGTGAGAAGCACACAAGTCCAACATTTACAATGGATTCCTCGTTTGTGTCAAAGGAACGTAGGAACCTCAAATGCTTCTTCTCTACTTTATACAATGTTATAGTGTTTTTCTTCCCAGTGTTATTGATTGTTAAGAACAATTTTCCATTTGGACTAAATAACATCTTCTGTATTCTGGTTGCAGAAATGTCTGTGTCATTTTTTGACAACTGTGCTTCTCCCTCGATAACATCAAAGTTGAAAACTCTAACATGACTATCAGTTGAATATACAATTGTTTTAGAGTCTTTGTTAATGGCGCATGAAATAATATTTTCATCTCTTTTTGTCTTTAGTTCTAGTAATTTGATGGGCTCTTCTTCTAATTGATGAAACATTCCAGGATGTGTCGATTCTGGAGGAACTTTGGTAGACGATCCAAGCCTCCACAGTTCAAGAAAGTTGGTGTATCTTAACAAAATGCACCTAGATTTCCTGCAAACTGTAGCGCATGGTGGTTGAAGTAACGGCGGATATTTAACAAGAACCTTTGGCGGGTAACTTGATTGTGCCAAATATCCGTCCACACCAGCTGAATACAATTTACCATCCGCCTCTACTAATGCTCTTACATCATGAGTATGTAATCTCCTTTCAATGCCTTTTACCCATTGCGGCCTACCAGTGGATTTCATTATTATTTTACAGAAACTTCTTACCACTGGATCAACACCAGCACAATATACAGTATCGCATGATAAAGATACAGCTAATATATCAGCTGTATGACTCTCGTGGGATTCTATCAAGGTACCCATATGTGGATCCCAAAATGATAAACATCCCCTGGAGTCCCCAGAAACTATAACATTATCGTCGGTAACTTCCAAACACCAAACAATAGTTTCTTTCTTTGCTTCCTTTCTGGAAGTTGTCATTTTATGAACCGCATGACCGGATATGGCATTCCATACCCTAATTGTGTCGGTAGATCCTGTATAAATCATTTCTCCTGTATTATCCCATTTAATACAAAGGATTCTTCCCTTTTGTTTATCAAATATCCTTTCGTATATCAATGTATCGGTAGCAACAGTGAATGTGTTGATATATCCATCCTCTGTGCCAACAGCTATACATGTTTTCTTATGATTGACATCCATGCACCAGGCCGCGCCGCCAGTTACCGCTACCTCATTTTTAATAGACAATGTTGTTAAATCGTATTCAGCTATCATGCCGTGAAGACCAGTTGAAAACAATCTCGGTCCAATCCACAAAATGCATTCTATAGAGTTCTCCGTGTGACCAGGTATTGTATACTCCACGAAGGGAGCATTCCCAACATTCCAAACTTCGATCGAGTAATCGTTCCTGTAAAATTGTTATTGGCATAAAGAAATAATAGCGGTCTTCTTGGTTCAATAAAAGAGCGGTATATATACACTGCATAACTAACCTTGCAAGTGCTAACTTTTTTGTCTTAGTTTCGTATGATAAACAAATAACAGGTCTTGGTTCGAGGTTATAAAACCTAATATTGTGTATTTTACAAGTTGACATGATTTAGTTGATTTTAAACGAGCATTTATAACAATTGTTGTTGATCTTGAAAAAGTAAACTACACTAAACTATAGGAAACATAACCAGAACTGTCACACACGTGGGCTTTGTAAATGAACCTTTCATTTTTCTATATTGGCACCCTGTAGAAGTAGTGCCACATAAATTCATATTGTGGTACACATGAAATTTTTAATTACCACATAAATTGCGTAAAGTATGATAAAAAAAATGTATCTTTATTAAATGTAGATACATTGTTTTCCGTACTCTGTCTTTAATGTAATTTAAATACTAATTACTGAAACATTTCAATGCATATGACGTTTTACGGATAAAACCATAAGGTGACATTATTCATTAAATTTTGGATAGCTAATAATTGACAAAAATAGTCACCCAATTTTCTGCTTTTATGGTACAGATTTGTCTAGTTAACATATCTTTTATCCCAAATGTACTTAATTTGATATGTTGTCACAATCATCAGATAAATGTTTGAAAGCCGATGATAAAACGCAACTGTATTATTACTCATTTTACAATATGTATTAAGATCACGTTACGTCTTGTCTTAATCATAAAAATCTCAGGACACATCTACATAATATTTTTTCTAGGTAATGACGTGATAAATGTATACATATTGTATGCATACATATACAAAATGCGATATGGAACTGTTTGTAACAGTAAACAGCGTACAGAAAAACCTGTTACGCAGGCGCATCATGCGTTAAAGCATAGCTTCACTATATTCAACCTACTTCATATCAGTTACTCGAATAAGATTCGACCGAGAGTTGATAACTGAGGAACGTGAAATTTTCAACCGCATTAGAAACGTAACCACACGTTACGAATTGTGCACGACGACCTTCTATTCTTGAAATAATTGCCATTTCAAGTAGCTGAAATCGCCGCTACGTATAAGGATCTTAAGCATTCTAAAGAGGAGGTAAATACATTTAACTTGCTTTCGGCGCACGAATGTGGTTATCGATTGTAACCATTTCCAGAAAGTGCGCATGACGCATCAAATTGACGTGTGCAATTAGAAGTACGTCTCTTCTGTATATTATTGTACATATTTGTTAGGGTATGTTATGACGTAATTGCGTGAATTGTTTTTAATATGGTACATGAGACGCGGAAAACTGTAGTTGCTTTATTGCACCTACTGTCTGGTGCGGGAAACCATTAAGTTCTCTACATTGCGGTTACGTGTCGCAATGTTATGATCATATCTCATGATCACATCACGAAGCATATTTCAATTTATAATAAAATATAACAAAAGAAGTGACTATCATTGGTTTTTAAGCAGGATGCGTAGTATTGCCTAGCTTACATAACGCTGTCAACTTCTGCTCTTTTTTATTCGCAGTGTTAGTGTCAAGGATATCATGTGTCGTCTGTATACGTATTTTTAATATCGAATGATTTTTGTTTTATAACAGGAACATTGAATTGTAGTACCGATGCGAGTTTGAAATCGTACGTAGTCGTAAATATAGTACTACTTATTAACTGGTGTTACTGATGTTATTTCCAGCCAATCTTATTTCCATGAAAGAATTACGAAAAGATTAGAGTGATCCTTGTGTTTATAGTAATTAAACGCATGATGCATCTTTCAATCCCCAAATGTTCAAAGTAGTCTTGTTAGAGTTGTTTGTTGAGAAATGTGGATTTGGATGGGTATCCCTAAATGCAACATATCTGTATTTTATTTCGGGCATATTTTAAATTTTTGTTATTATATTACGATAAAGTATGAGATATAATAATATCGTTTGATGTTTGGAAAATTATACCCAATTTGAGACATGTCCAAAGGTAGGGTTTGCAAGTTACATTGGTACATGAGATTTAATTAATACTTGCTGTGCTTTTAAGAATGAGCATGTTTCTTCGGGTTTTTAATATTGAGTTAATTATTTAATATTGTTTTTAATTAAATCAAGTATCAAAGGCCACTGTGTCTGTGTGCTTAGATGTATATAAAATGGATGGAATGTGTTGGAAAATGAATATCTTCCAGTATCTTTATGTATTATTCTATTTTAAGGTTGCTGGTACATTTGTGCGTCTGGTGTTCCATTGACGTTCATTCATTGCAACAGTACATCATTATAACACTAGATTATTTTCCAGCTAAAACAAGTATCAAAAGATGGCAACTTGGCAGGGCACACCTGGTACAGGATATTATCCAGGGCAACAAGGTTCTGATCTTTTTCCTAAGTTATACATATTCTTTATAACTATATAACATATTTTGAAAATATTTAGCAAATTACAAGTACCACAATGCTTGTTTCAAATGGCAATCATCACTCAGTGCCTTCAGAGAAACTATGAAATTATTAATCATTATCTATGGCCTGTATCAGTTACAGAGAATACTGATATGTAGTGTACTGCACGTATATTGAAAGAAGATAGTACGTTATTGTAATCCAAAAATATTAAACAATTCATTTAATAATCAAACTATAAGTTAAAGAGTAATCAATACAACAACAAAAAATGTATGCACTAACACTTAGTGGCTGTGTTAATAGAGCACCCAAATCGTACGATGATCAATGCTTAAGTTAGAGTGAAACCACTATACCACTGATATTTTATGGCCTTGAAAATTTGACTGTGCAGGTTATCCTCAACAAAATCCTGGGTATCCACCACAAGAACCATATAATCCAGGATATCCTCCTCCATACGGAGCAAACCCACCAGGTTAATGCAATCAAATTATTTATTGTTTGTTCCCAAGATTTTTAATGTCTGTCTAATAATCATGTAACAAAAATATTTCTCTTTCTAGGTCCTGGTTTTATTCCTCCAGGTGCACCACCTTACGGACAAGTTCCACCAACTGGCTCAATATTTACTGCAGGACCACAACCAGGCATGTATGGGTCAAATTATGCAGACGATCCTACGGATTCTGAAGTCAAGGGGTTTGACTTCAATGAAAAATCCATTAGAAATGGATTCATCAGGTATTTATTTGAATAACTTGTGACTCATGTTCACAGAATTTTTCTTGTCATTATTTTGATTTCATTACAGGAAAGTCTACAGTATATTGATGTGTCAATTATTGATCACCGTGGGACTGATATCATTGTTCCTTTACCATAGACCCACTCGTATGTGGGTGATGGCCCATCCAGAAATGTTTTGGGTCTGCTTCGTAGCAACGATTGTTCTGATTATATGTATGGCTTGTTGTACAAGTGTAAGGAGGAAGTCCCCTATGAATTTTATCTTTTTATTCTTATTTACTACGGCAGAAGGTTTCTTGTTAGCAACAGCTGCTTCGACATACAGCTCGGAGGAGGTAAGATAAGCACGATATAAAGATCTGTATATATTATACTTTTGATTTTTTTTATTATAAAAAATTAAACATATTTATTATAATAATTACAGGTACTCTTGGCCGTTGGAATTACTGCAGTCGTTTGCTTTGCATTAACATTGTTTGCATTCCAAACGAAATTCGATTTTACTGGTCTCAACAGTATTCTATTTATTGCTTTGGTAATTTTTATGCTTTTTGGAATAATCGCAATGATATGGCACGGAAAAACTATGACTCTAGTGTATGCATCAATTGGCGCGCTACTTTTCTCTATTTACTTGATCTATGATACACAAATGATGATGGGTGGCAACCATAAATACGCGATCTCGCCAGAAGAGTACATTTTCGCTGCGTTGAATCTTTACATCGATATTGTCAATATCTTTTTGTACATTTTAACAATTATTGGTGCCGCGCGAGATTAAGCATTGCAAAATATATTTTTGTCGCTGGATTAATCATTAACGCAAAATGCTTTACCTTATCATCGTTCTGTGTTTACCCTCTTCTCTTTGTATGTAGAGAGTATATTACAGAAAAGCAATGAAAATGAAAGAGAGGCACTGGCAGAGAAGCATTAATTTCTATGAAATAATAGCTTTTACACAATTTTCAACCTATAGCTAACACGGAAAGTACAGAAAAATTATATTTTAATGTTCGACTTCTAGTCTTGTAAGGCAGACAGCATTATTCCTATACTCACCTAGAAAAGGGTGTCAATTGTTAACTTAATTAACACGTATGTAGTTATGACGAATATCAACGCATTTGTCTATTCGTTTTTCACAATTCGCCTTTTGTATCATACAAAGAGTATTATTTTCGTTTACATTGAATTTATTTAAAGAATATAATAATGTATTTTATGAAAGGATGATAGTTTTTTTTTTTTGTAATATTTTGCAATGCAAAAGAATTTCGTATATCCAGCAAACGATTGATGCAATTGTTGCAACACGTAATATGAACAACATTCGCATACTATTAACGTCTCTGCGTTAGATTGAGTGTTGTAACATTTAAATATTGTTACAATTCCAGATTATCTTAGTACTGTATTTAATTGTTATGTGTGTTTAGAAATCAGATGTTATATTGAACATATTTGCATAATAAAAAGAGATGTATTAAACAGTATTTGTACTTTTTGTTACATAGACTTGTTTGAGAATAATTTATATACTTTCTTTGTGGTGAAAGCTTATGCACTGAAAATAGTTTCTTACAACAATCATAAGGCGCACATTATTGTTGTGCCGTATTATATATGACGTAATTTATAGTTGTTGAATATATTTATTGGAAAGGGAAATGAAAAAGATAGCTACTCCGAAATCGTGAATGTTTATATTTGTAGTAAATTAGTTTTACACAAATAGAATAAAAGCTTTTGGTGTTAAGCTTTTATATTTTAACTTAGGATGTAAATAAGCATATGTAGTGCAATGTCCGTATGAAAAAGCATTCAATGTTCACATAGATTTTAATGATTAAAAGCCCACATTCATTCTCATTCTTCTTATAATGGTAACAAATTGCAGCCTCATAACAAACAAATTGTTCCTAGTTGACTTTGTTCGTGCAACAACGCATGGATTCTTGCATAAAAAAATCGAGCTCCATCAGCAGTACGAGTTATTGATTCTTTATGTTCATTACAAAATCTGTGATGAAACTTTAACGTTTGTATACATGCAATAGACACGTTTATAAATACAGTCGTATGTGTGACAAACAGCATTTATATCCCACCCTTTGAAACCCAGGTATAATTAAAAAACTTCACTTTCAAATTGTAGATGACTTGTTTGTTTGTATACTTTGAGTTTAATTTAGATACCTTCTTTTTTATCAGAACTGGCATCAAATACGTTCAATTGAGTTTGATTAGGCAGTGTCGTGAAGCGTTTAATTATACTATTATGCTTTAAATTAATGCTCTAAATCTATCCACAAATCTATTTTAAAGTGGCACGAGCTGATATATAGTATATTATGCGCCGTTAAAATAAATAATATAAAATTAGCAGCACCGATTAGAACTTCTTTCCACCCTCCGATCAACTGTTACTCTATCTGGAGCATCTTGTGGTTCTTTTCCATGAGTTTTCTCCAATATTGCTTCAGCCAATTCGCTAAAGGCCTGATCGATATTTATATTCGCTTTTGCAGAAGTTTCCATAAATCTGATTCCATGCTCTCTCGCTATCTAAAGGAACACTTAATTTATCAGTTTGTGATGGATAGAAGTTTAATAGAAATCAAGTATTAACTAGTTTACCGCTTCTCCTCTTTCTGTGCTAACAACGCGTTTGTCGTCCATATCACTTTTGTTTCCCAATATCATTTTTTCCACATCTTCGTTAGCATGCTTAAATTAATGGAAGAAATACATAAACAACTATTACCGACTTGTTCGAGTACGATAACTAATACTTCAAATTATACTTACTTCATCAATGTTTCTTAACCATTTGACAATATTTTCAAATGTTTTCTCATTAGTAATGTCGTAAACAAGCATAATACCCATTGCGCCTCTGTAATACGACGTGGTAATGGTGTGAAATCTTTCTTGACCAGCTGTATCCCTACAAACGTAGAGATTAAGGGTTGTTTAGAAAAATGCGATATTTCTTAAACTTACCATATTTGTAATTTGATTTTCTTTCCTCTTAATTCCACTGTCTTTATTTTGAAATCAATACCTAAGTGACAGAAAGTATAACATATATTCATGCAACACACTTCATGGTGCTTTAACATTAATTATTTACATAAAACAATTAACTTTCACATCAATTTGTCATATCATTGATACGTATTTTTTATGTAATAACGGAAAAACCATTTCTCGATGTTCAACTATTTTTTGTTTAATGAACTGTAATGTACGTATTTTCACTCAACGTTACTATTCCGCCCTGGTACTATAACCTACTGTACCGAAAGTAATTTTTGCAAAGACAAATGGTCTGATTCACCAAAACATGCCGATTGCAAATAATGATTATTTTGGTAACAGTTCTCTTACCTATGGTAGAAATAAACGTCGTTGAAAAGGCATCGTCTGAAAATCTGAACAATATACAGGTTTTGCCGACTCCGGAGTCACCGATGAGCAATAACTTGAACAATAGATCGTACGACTTTTTCGCCATTTCACTGTTGTTCCGTGTAAACGAGGCGCCGAAGGAAATAAAGATGAGCTGATCCTATGGAGAACGATAAACAGTTTTCCAGACAATGTTTGGTACATCGAACGCTATGAACGATTATAGATTTCAAGGTCGAACGAGGGCGCGTCTTGACGTACAACGGTGCCTCGTTAACGACGGAAAAACCGGTCACAGGGGCTGACTATTAAAAGACAATGCAACGTCACACAACAGTGTAGCACGCAGAAGCATCGGGGTAACTTTTGCACTTTGCGGTTCGCCACGACATTAAAAACGACCGGACATCAGCCGAGCAATATGTAATTCTTAGTACAACCGCTTCTTCATTGTAATTAGCGGCAATCGCAAAACTGTGCCGGGTTGAGCAGCAAATATTTCATCTACCACGGGAGGTCACCACCACTGCAAGATATAATTTCAAATTATACCCGGATGTTACTACAGGAGGCACTGTCAAAATTGTATATTATGTTTTATCGATTTATTGCTATTGGTTTCCACGTTTAGTAATTATACCGAACGTTTCTCCCCCACTGGGTATTGAAAACTCTGTTTCCTTATCGCTTAACATAGATAACAAGTAAGCACCAGGAGCAAAGATAACAAATTTATAATTAACATCGCCTTTTATAAGGTGTCGGTAACTCTAGAACTCCACAGCACTCTCGAGATATAGGAATGGACAAGCCATGTTATGGACTTTCGTGGTCCAACGTGACTGACATATCGACTCAGGAAAACCGCGCTGATTCGAGCGTCCTCTGCACATGAGCAGATATCATTCCACTTCTTTACAAATAAATCTCTCTTTCTCGTATACTTCTAGTTTGGCCCTCCCTTCATTCTTTTTCCTCTTAACAATCTTCCTCTCCCCCGTTCCTTCCTCTTCCTGATATATTTTTTGTGTGTGCAGGTTTCGCAAGCATAGAGTAAGGTCCATTGAGTGGCATCGTGCATGAAAGCAAGAATGAAGAAAGAGTAACTCTTGCCATATGCTTTAGTTATAGTAAGTTGGTTTATAAAAGTAGTTTGTATCTATTAGCGCATAAGATATAATTCTTAATATTACTTGTATCACATAAATGTTGTTTTAAGATGGATATAGATTTAGTTGTTAGATGTGTTGTAAGTAGATTTAAAAGAATAATTCATAAGTATTAGTTTGTAAGTTTAAATTGCAACATATTTGTAACTTGTATCATCATTGATTAGTTTAAATAAATCTTCTATTTATAAAGAAGTACTTGAATTTACGTACAAGTCGAATCCCTGCCTTTCCAACCCCCGTGTGATTTGGTATCGTCATCTATGCAGATATGTCTGAAACAACTCGGACCTCTGGCATATCTACACTTAAGGTAAGTAAGAGGAGCGAGTAGTTTCAAGAAGTTTCGTACAGATGGCGAGATCGTAGCTGGCATTGTAGATTTGGCAGAGACGCGCGTTGTTTCAAGCATACCTTTACAGACATTAATTGAAATCAAAATATATGAATGGGCATTTAATTTATACAAAAGAAGACTTCTTGGGGAATAAGAAAATGTAGTTCTCAAGGCAAAATATATATTACTTTAGAGAACAATTGTGTCTAGACCGTTAGAAGCGGTGGAAACTGCTAGGCCGATTTAATCTGAGATATATGATTAGGCAAATCACCTTATAGACTTGCGCAGCCCAGTGGACTGCCTTTCGACTTACTGCATAAAGTGGTAAAAAAACATTTCTTATATATAACAGTGAGAACAAAAACTGATTATATTGTATATAAATTTCACAGTCACATAAGTTGTGTATACAATTATAAATAATAGTATTCAGTGGGATAGAGTATATGTATACTGTGGATATAAAGAAAATACCTGTACGTATACATACATGTATATATGTAATATATGTTTATTTACATTCAATATGTTGTAAAAATGGAAAAACCTAAATGATTTTCAATGATACACATGGTGTTAATTGGAATAAGTCCTCTCAAATAACGCACTGTTATTTAAAAACTTTAATTTGTAAATTGATAACAGTTTCCGTGATATCCCGACGTTACTGTTCCTTTTAGTAGAACAAGTACCACAAAAATGCATTATTGAAACCATGATAATTTTACTGATATAACGTTTTCTCGGTGCAAGTACACATACACGTATTGTCATATGGTTTAATATTGTCCTCGATACATAAAATTCAGCAACGTGCTAGACTTGTAATACATGTTCCATAAGATATTGTCCGCAATTTTCGCATTATTGTTGATTAAATCGTATATGATTCGTTTGTTCAGAAATTAAAATATTTTTCCGGAGTCATTTTTCCTTTCTTTTAGCATGAGTAAGTTATATTTCGCTAAGTGTACAACACGTCTCAGCGGCTGGGCAGAAATATTTCTATCACCATAAAGCTGCATAGGAAACTGCTTGCCATGATTAGTTTCCGTTGTCAATTGCTTTGCTTGTTTTTAATGACAGAAAAAAATGTTAAAGGAAACCATTATGCTTATTTTTATTATCATGGAGCGATAACTAAGGTCGAGGCCAATCCAGTGACTTATAATATCTTTACCTTTGTATGACCTTGAGCACGAAAAATTCACAAATGTTTGGGAATAGATGCGAATAATAAAAATGAAATTAATCTTATCGTATCTGAAAACGGTAGCCGTGCATTTAATTATGTCTCACAAATAATTAAATTTGTAATTGTTGTATCTAAAATTTATTTACCGTCGATCAAAACGATCTGTATGAGGGAGGATAACGTGCCGGTATACTTGCGATAATATGACGCGACAAATGTTCCCACCCTAAGATTTTTGCGATTTCTATACATTTTTCATCAACTTCTTTCAATGGATGCTCCTCGTAATAACGCAATAATAATTTCAAATAACGACCATAATGATTGTTAATGTGGGCATGCCATAGCGAAAGGGTAATGACCTGTAAATAAAATCATATATGTCGTTGACGTTTCATAGTTTTATTATCCGATATTGCAGTAATATTTTATATGCAAATTCACTTGCCTTAATATCAGCTGGTTCTGCGAACTTTTGTACTTCTTGCCAATGATGCGACACACTCTCCAATAAATGTTCGTACGACTGGCGATCTCCATCCTCTTTCTTTGCACTGTGTACGTACAATCGTGCTAATGCACACCCTTTCTTTACTAATGCTTTTATTAAGCTGAACTTCTGTTTCTCCATAGCTGTCTTAATCTTTGCCGCGTCATCACGTTGATCACTCTTTAAACCATAATAGGCCAAGAGTTTGTCTTGATCTATATTTGTAATCACAGCATCGGCGACAGAAATGATTTGGTTCGCTAAAGACACAGATTCTTCTGATATATCATCGTGTGGCACGTGGCGTCGGGCCTCGGGTGAATCCAAAGAAATCAGCATCGCAGTATGAACGGGTAAATGGTCGGAGAAGAGATTCTTCAATTCTCCATATAATAAATTTGCATATTCGCCAGGTTCTGTTACAAATAACAATAAATTAGTTTCTTTGTTAATATAATAATAGAAGGGGATGTACGTTTCTGC
Source organism: Nomada goodeniana (assembly GCA_963969485.1). NCBI lineage: Eukaryota > Metazoa > Arthropoda > Insecta > Hymenoptera > Apidae > Nomada > Nomada goodeniana. The sequence goes on along the minus strand of OZ018303.1, from coordinate 2,485,367 downwards.
TGCGAACAAAAGAATAAGCTTCTCATAAATGTTTCTGAAATGAATAGTTGTGATGTATAGGAATTCGTTTGCAGCATACAATATTATGAATAATTGTATCTGTGTTTCAATCATAAGTAATTATTTATTCGTGCGTAATACCCAGTATTAATAAGACTTTCTTTTGAACATCACAGGGGGTGACATGTAGAAAGTAAATGATTTGTTATATGTCATATAGTCGTGCATTGGAACAAAATAGATAATTGACAAATGTGAAGATAGTATAAATCGAGCTGCACGGGTTATGAAAACATAAAATTTGGAGTAACATTTTATCACACTCTCAACAACTTACTCGTAGAAGGCGCTATTCGTAGAATTGAAACCGGAAAGAAAGAACACAACAATTTATATGGGGATGATAAAATATTGCATAATATATACCGACATATGATTAATATTAGATAAATGGGAAAATTTAATTACCCAGCTTTGTGAGCCAACTGCATTTGAAATCCCTAAGTGCCTCGTTGTATTCGTCCCATTTAGTAGTCTTTTCTTTGTTTGAAGAAGTAGAGGGACTGTTGCTACTGTTACTGGATTTCTTGTTTTGTTCAGATAAAATATACTTAAATGTATGGCAGTCCACTTTCTTTCCATTCTCATCTTTGCAGAATGTCAGTGTACCCTGTAAGTAACTACCATTTCCCAAGGAAGCACCTCTGGAAACTCTTTAAAATAAAACACGTAGTCAATTTTCATCCAAAGAATTTAATTTTCGATATTGCTTGCTATTAGTTAATTGCTAAAGTAAACAAGTATAAATGAACTGAAATATGAAGCTGTGAAATTAAATTTGGATCATATTGAAGTGTATAACATATGTAAATGATAATGCAATGCTCGTTGGAGTATACTCACTTGCTTTCATTAGACATAGGAGCGATATACAAAGGAAGGGTATGACCAGGTGCAACTGAAGCCGCTATCATTTTCTTGCCACCAATAAGGGCTTGTGATTGACTCGCATAAACGTCTAGATTAATTGGATTACTTAGCTTGTAACTTAAAAGAATCGGCATTTCCGTTAATTTATCGAGCAAATCTTTCTTTTCGTGCCGTACATGCAATTTCAAAGAGTAATCGCCTTTCTCTACTTTCTGGTTAGCATACTGTAATAACAAATAGTGTCACTTCTTTATTTCGTAATTTTCAATTTCTGTATAATCTTTACCTTGCATGAATACGCATCTCCGCAACAAATAAGTTGCTTATTGCTGTCATATATCATCCACATCTGGCTTTCGTATTCACTTTCGTACAATAAGTCGCTGAGCAGTGATGCATTTGGTGTTACTTCAGTCGTTTTCGCACAATGGAACGTATATGTTAATTGCAACTCATAAATTTGTCGCGAAGGCGGAATAATATCTCGTTCCCGTAGCGGTGCTATTTTTGCATCTGTGGGTCTACAATAATGCATTAGAGAGAGAAATATAAATTGAATTGAATTAATCTAGGAACAAAGTTAATGTCAATTAGCAATTTAAATGGTACATACTTCAATATTTGCACGGATGATTTAAGACAAATACTTGGGACTACTTCTTCGTTTCTAAGTGAGCTCCGCACTTCTAAACGATTTATCCCATCGCCAACTTGCATTGTAAGATTGCCATTTATCATGTGAACACCATGGAATTCTATGACATAATCGACTAACATATCACCTATATTCGCCCAATACTTTGCAACAACAACTTCTAAAACTAATCCTCCCTAAACAAAACAAGCGGAAATATACATAAAAAGTGAAATAAAAAATTAAATTATATATTACTAAAATGTATTTATAAAACTTTGAAATACCTGCACAGCAAATGGATGGACAATTTCTGATTGAGAAGTAACAGTAAACAATTTATTGACTTCGAGAGTTTTACAGGACAAACGAGGTTTCAGCTGTACGGTATGAATTACAAATCGTCCGGTTTTCTCCTTTTCCGTACTCTTTAATCTAATGACTGTATCAATTCATGTGAAACTATTAATCTTCAATATCTTATATGTACGAAATTATTGAAAAAAAAAAAAATATTTACCTGCCCATGTAGCATCCTCTGGGATAAGAATAAAATGACGTCGCAACGTGTTCGGTTTAAATAAAACACTCGTATGCGCTAAGTCCGGAAGGATTGCAGTTTTTGGCAGTGTTTGAGGCTGTACAACAGTAACGGGTATTTGGAACACTGGTCCTTTTGCAATATTTGTTACATCATACGCTTTGACACTATGAGGAATTATTAATATAATTACTATGCGTAAATTGCCCCCAAAAAAATGTGATATACATTTCCATATATTTACCTAGTTGTATGAACACCTTCGGGCAAGTTGCAGCCATCGATTGTGATAGCAAACACGCGTACCATATTCATTAAAACAAAATGAGTCGGGAAATGGACCCAAGGTGCATCGCATACCAGATTTAAGTTTAAATTGAAATCGATTTTTAGTGCCGGGTCTATAAAAGAGCGCAGTATTACGATAAATTAGACCCAATTAGAATATATATAGTGTGGCATTAACGGGCATATAAAGTTGTTACCAGTATTTTCACTATTAAGGAATACAGGTTCAACGGTGACGGCATAATCTTTTGCCCGGTCTATGACGCCGCTTCGCATATGAATCCCTTTAGCATTATTTGGGCCGCAACAAATGGCGAATCTTACATCCCTTTCGGGTACATCACTGAAAGTAACAAGATTTTCAAACGCACGTTCGACTTGTAACAATCCCGAACCTTGCGCAAAGGGATCTAAATTTGGTATATGCAGTGCTGTGTTCTCAAGTGTCCTTTTTATGTGGTACGGCGAATAAGAGCAACCTTTGGCAAGGAGTCCAGATACAAGTATTGCTGTGAAATAATCAAAGAACAGGTTAATAAACATTTTTGCACACCAGCGTGTCATTTTTGTATCATAATACTCGATCCGTACCAACAGCTCCGGTTACGTGCGGAGCAGCCATGCTTGTTCCATTCATAAGCTGGCTTTTTCTTAATGTAAAATTGGGAACACTAGTTATTGCACCACCCGGAGCACATACAGTGATCCCGGCACCACCATCGATCGTTGGACCACGAGATGACCACGTGTACGTCATACCCGGCATTATTTTTCTTAAAGAATATTCAGCTACCATCATGTCTGGAGAAACGTATGCACCAACGCTGATCACACTGCTGGAGCTAATGTCCGGCGGTGTTCCTGTATATTCAGAAAAATTGATAGATTTGGAAAGATTGTGAATATTTGATAAGTATCTATTTTTCAAAGAACTCACCAATAGTACATAAAGCTGGTCCGAGATTGCCAGCTGATGCTACCCACGTTACTCCGTATTTATCGATAACTTCGTTCATCAGTTCTCCGATTCTTCCTGAATTAGACCAATGTGCATGCTCTCCATAGCTCATATTTATCACTTGCACTTTCTCCTTATGTTTCATTACATGTATCATTGCTCGCACTACTGCCGTTCCTGTTTCCATCGTACCAATGCGGCCATCTCCGATGCTTAATGAAATGATTTGGGCACCCGGAGCTACACCATTTAATTCGGGATTATCGGGAAAATACGCAGCGGCAATTGATGCTACATGTGTACCGTGACTTGCTGCAACACAAACAAATTAATTATAGTGGAACTAATTAATGAATTTAAAAAATTCGAATTAAGTATCAGCGATACTTACAGCACAAACTAACAATTTCTAACGTCTGTCCATCGTCGTGAACATTAATACTAATATTTAATTGATCTTCTGGTATAAGCGGCGCATATTCCCTGGTCACAGTGTACTCTCCTAGAAAGACTCCAGCTTCCAAGTTACCTACTTCAGACGTGTCAATGCACGCCCTACAAGACAACAAAATTATATAAAAGATTAAGTTAAATTAAATACCAATGTGTCGAGATAAAACAGTTTTAACGTATATCCGCCAGTCCGAATATATTCTACTTGTATCTTTACCTCCAAACCTGACCATCATGAAAAACAACACAGTCATATGTGGGTCCTACGTCAGAATATTTTTTCTCAATGTTATTCAATATTTCAACTCTTGCTTCAAGTTCTTCTTTTTGTAGCCTCTCTTTCAAAGTGGTTAATTGTGAATTTCCTGCCTCAAATTCCTATGTGAAATCGTTATATTGTATAAATATCGAGTTATTTCTTCGTTTTTGTAAAAAAAAACCACATGTTCAAATATATCTGTATTTGTATTTTAATTGAATTCCTATTTTTCTATTTTGTAGGCATGCTAGGAGAATATATATATATATAAAAAACGTGCTACAGTCTAATTACATAACGAATCAATGGCTTTACAGTAGATCAAACTGCCAATTACAAATATAGCATTAGATACAGATCACTGTGACGCATTGTGAAACTGGCCTCATTTGATTGAATGGATCAACACACGTACAACAACCCTATCTTTGGATCACATGGTCTAAAAGCCTATTTACAAATGTGTTCTTAAACATTTGTATTCAATTATATAGAACAGAATTGCTTTCAATAAAATAGGTTTAAAGTGCGATTAAACTTTACATAAATTTAGAATATCAATTTTCATATGTAAAAAAAGTTTTCTATCCGCCAAATTAAAAGATGACTTATGTTCACTGTATTTATCATGCATAGCAAAAGTGCAATTATTAATTCAGTTACTTGTAATTGCCTAGATGCTTCTGCTAGGGAAGATTTTTGACAATTGTCCCATAACCGTTTTTTCCTCTCTGCTAATACTCTTTCTCGTAATTTTCCTGGGTACAATGAATATAAATTTTTCACGCCAATGCGATACTGTCCACTAGGATTTACCCAATTGGATGGAACCTAAAAGATAAGCAATTTTCCACCTTAGCTTCGTAAATTATTATCTGATTAATATTTCTTGAAGTTCCTATCTGTATTATACCTTCAATTTACGACCAGTTATTCCATTTATATATCCATCAGGAGCTTGTACAACTTTGCTAATGTCTACATCTCCAGCCCCACTGCAGTCATACCTTTCAATAACTTTTGCCTTTCCATCTGAAGTTTCCTGAATAAGAAGAAAAGTTTTAATTTAAAGTTGATTCATTTATTCAAATATAACTTTTTTCTCAAAGTGCTCAAACACAAATTTGCATTATCATTCCATAAAATTCTGTCATTTGAAGAAGTAAGAAGGTAAGGTAGGTGGAAGAAGGTATGTATGACTAATCCTTCCATTTTAAGAATTTTATGATCACATAATTCCACAATAAACAATGCTCGAACATTGAATGTAATAGCAGAAAAATATATATACATTTCAGTGTAAATAACTGTACCACTATGTAACTGAAGTGCAAGGGGCAAATATAAACGAAAAGGAAGAAAGAAGAAATGAAAAATAAAGACTTCAAATAACGTTGGGAATTGTATCCGATTTAATGAATAATCATATAAAATCTTTCGCTTTATATACTATACATGATAGGAAACAGAAATTCGTGAATGAAACCGACGCGATCGTTAGTCAAAAATTAAAATGCATTAAAAAATAAAAGAAGACAAAAATATTAGGCCGAAAACGAACAAAAAAAAACTGAAAGAAAAATCAGTGATTTGGAGAATCGCGAGGCGTGTCTATATAACAGCTTACTTACCTGCATACCAGGAGCCCCAGGATCAACCCCCGAATCGAAAATTGCAATGATAACTCCCCGTCCGTCATATTCGGGGTATTTGGTAAGAAATTGAGTGACACCAGTTTCTTTTTTCGGTAAAAGGCCCCAAACCGGAAAATTACAATCAATGACCTCTGCCATATTTCAAATGCCACTGCCACTGTGACTCCAGAAAAACTACTTGAGATGTTTCCTTTGTACTGCCACAGCCTTATATATCAATCAAAAAACAGCATCTGCGCCTGCGTGAATGTTCACTAAAACTTTGAGGTTAGATTAACAGCTCATGGTACGTCAGACCAAACAGACAATAAGAAACAAATCCTGTGAAACGTTTGCGTTAAGGTGTTCAGATAGCAGCACACGACATTACGTCAATAAATTAAATGAAACGGTGCTTAAAAATTCCAATTCCATGAGCCACTGCATACTGACATAACAGGTTATGTCACTTTATAATGAAAATCGAATAATGACGTGTTTGTTGCGGTCAGAAATTATCTCCTCTATGGTACAATGGTATGGTATCAATCTGTGACGTAGTCGAGGAGAAAAGTAACGTCAATATCTTCGATGACACGTGCAATGTTAAAGCATGGTTGTCACACCACGAAAGATGAAACAGGTTGCCTTTTCCGTGATTTGTATAATATTAGGTAAATATTTGCAATAATCTTAGATTGCTCGCGTGTTTTTTTCGTATTTCTCTCGTCAGCTGTGACCATTTGTCTGTGAATGATAGCATCATTTTCACGTGTTTTCTATATATTGCAGTACTAGGATTTTACAAAACATTAGTCAATCCAGAAGAGGAGCAGTCTTTCGCTCGAATTCATCCACGGAATCGTAAACTTCATTTAGGAGGTATAAACGAGGTTGATTCTGTCAACGATAAAACTCGAGACGGGGACGAAAATGTACGGTACAATGAGATAAAAAATATTGAGGAGGCAAAAATGAGAATCCAAGAATTGGAGGGCAAACTGCAATATCTTGAGGCTAAAATTGAGAACAGAGTGTCGAAGGATTTTCCAACAGTAAAGTTTCTCAATTACAAAAGCCGCAAGAGAGTTTTGGTCACAGGCGGCGCAGGCTTTGTTGGGTCTCATTTAGTTGACCGGTTAATGCTTGGTGGCCATGAGGTCATAGTTGTAGATAACTTTTTTACCGGAAGAAAACGCAATGTTGAACATTGGGTCGGTCATGAGAACTTTGAGCTTGTTCACCATGACATTGTTAGACCTCTTTATTTAGAAGTTGATGAAATCTATCATCTTGCTAGCCCAGCTAGTCCACCACATTATATGTTAAATCCAGTTAAAACAATCAAAACAAATACTTTAGGCACAATAAATATCTTAGGTATGTAAATGATATGTCTGCCTAAGCTTGAAAATTGTACACATCTATATGATCCATAATACTAATTAATATGAATATTTGCATACATCAGGTCTTGCAAAAAGAGTAGGAGCAAGAGTCTTAATAGCTAGTACATCTGAAGTATATGGAGATCCTAACGAACATCCTCAGTCAGAGACTTATTGGGGCCATGTAAATCCAATAGGTATATATAACGAAAACATTACACGCACTGTTCGTGACTGTAATGAAAATAAAAATTTGTAATACAATTTTCACAGGGCCAAGAGCTTGTTACGACGAAGGCAAACGCGTTGCGGAGACGTTGAGCTATGCGTATATGAGACAGGAGGGTGTTTCGGTACGCGTTGCCAGAATATTCAATACTTTCGGTCCAAGAATGCATATGAACGATGGCCGTGTGGTATCAAACTTCATTCTGCAAGCGTTACAAAATGATTCGATCACGATATACGGAAGCGGAAAACAGACGCGATCTTTTCAATACGTGTCGGACTTGGTTGATGGATTAGTTGCTTTAATGGCGTCTAATTACACTCAGCCGGTAAACATTGGAAATCCGGTCGAGCATACAATAGAAGGTATACACCTACGCACAGTTGGAGCAATTGATTGTGTGCCTGATAGAAAAATACACAGCACGTTTTAATGATTGCAGAATTCGCCCTCATAATACAAGACTTAGTTGGTACAAATAGTAAGATAGTCGAGCTTGCCGCGGTCGAGGACGACCCTCAGAGAAGAAGACCCAACATTACTAGGGCAAAGGAATTCTTGAATTGGGAGCCTAAGGTACCTTTAGCCGAAGGACTTAAAACAACCATAATGTACTTCGCTAAGGAATTACAAAGGACTAAGCACTCCCAGAAAAATAGTTTCAAGCAATCTTCATACAAGAACGATCATGACATAGTAGAGCAACTTTAAGAAACAAAATATCGACGCGGTTAATTTATCTACTTTAAAAGAAAAAGTGGCTACGGAAAGTGCCATTACGCTATGGACCACTATGTGCCAAAATATTCCCCGTCCAAAATTAAATTTTCGTGTAATTTAAAATTTCAACGATTACATTTGTTTGGTTCCGGGAAAAAGTGAATGTTTCGTAATAGAATTGATTATTATCGGCCACGCATCCGATGCTTAATTCAGCATTCTTTAAAGTGCTTATTTCATGCCTGCTATGTTTCGTCCGTGGTTTAATTTAGTGTGCGTAAACAGAGTATTGAATCAATATGATTAATACTTAAAGCGTACTACTTATTTTGTGATAGAGCGCTGAAATTGAATAGTTGTACAGCGTTCGGCATTCATCGTTACGACAGCAAATGATATAAAATTTCGTACTCTCGAACTGGTCTACTTACCATTACTACATAATCGATCTTCCTACGATTGTACATGTCTTTGTCTACTATCGAATTTCCTTAACGATGTATGATAGCGATATAATCAATGTGCACTTGTAATTAGTAAATTCTAGCAGATTTTTCTGTCACCGTATTTTCTATCATAGAGGCAAATGCGTTCTCAAAGATTCTCATTCTTATCTGACGGGGATCTCGAACGTTTGTATCATACTAGCAATCCTATTGTGTAATATATATATATATACATACATGGTATAAACGTAAGACGCGAGTAATGTAATATTTCGTCAACGTGTAAACAGGAAAGTAATTTTATACTGTACGAAACTGTATTGTACACAGGTGTAATTGAGTAAATCCGTTTCGTGAAGACAATTCCGCTTCTTTACGACCATACGGATAAAACGCTATTGCTGTGTATGCACAAGGGGGAAAATAGAAAATCAATGTTTTCATCGTAATACGAGTATAACTGTACACCGAATGACCACCACCAACGACGTTACTTATTCATTTTCAGCAATTTCAAACGATCGGGTCACGAGAATGCCGTACATTGTTGCATAACGAGCTGGTGATTCTTCTTGTCCGGTTGCGCTCCAACTGGATAATATTATAATTCCGGCAAGCGCGACCACTTGCTGAAGACACATTCTAGGGCGAGATTGGAGAATCGCCAGCGCTGTTTAAAGCGCATTTCAAGGGCCGATTGCTCGTAATGGGTGTCGCGTGGGCCCTGACAGGGCGCACGTGGTCGTTCTGTCTCGAAGACAGGAAAAGATCAAGCAGAAGGAAGAGGGAGAGAAACGAATAGATTGGCGAGAGAGGAAGGGGTCGGGAAGGACTCGGTGATTCTTAACGATAATCATAAGCATCCGGGACATGTCGTGGCTTTGTCATAACGGATAAAAATGCCGCTAGGGTGAAGATGATCTAATCGTTCTGACGATAGTCCGCTAATGACACAGCCACGACGGAAATAAGGCACTGCATAAATGGAAGCTCGTTTCTCTTATCTTCTGGTTATATTATACATTCTCGCGGCCGGTTAGAAGATTTTCATTTTAATTGAGCCGCACAGTTTAATTTCACACGGTCGTCGTTTTCCACAGATAGCCAGGTGAATACGTTTTCGTTTCTGCGATTCACCGAGCAGCTCGTTAAAAACGCGACGCAGCGTGTACACGTTAATGAACGAGAGGGTGGACCGCGTAATCGACGAACTTCAACGACTTCCTGTCTGCAGAGACCGGAGGAACAGGTGACCTAATTCAGCGTAAAGTAACTCTTGCTCTCTATCCGCCGGTGGTCCGCCAGTAATTCGATCTGTCTATTGGTAAATGAACCGGGGAGAAGTCACCTAACGCGGGCCCGGCACGTGAGCAACGTGTTACTTCTTACCTGAGGGCGAGTGTATCGTTTGGGGAACGCGAGGGATGGTCCGTTCTATTGTACTGTGCGAAGTGAATAGGTGCGACATTCGGCCGAATTATTGGGGATGAAAAATTCTTCACACTGTTAGGTCCTTTGGATCCTCTTCGAATGAACGCGTTGCTATTTCTCCGAGAACTTTTCCGGTTACAGAAAATCATATATCGAAATTGTCCATGAAGAAACCACGACTGATGGAAAAGTCGAAAGAAAAGATAAACAATACAGAGTACTGATTTGAAATTTGGTTTCTCGTCCAATGTATAATGACAGATAACACCTAAAATATATTTCGTACCGCCTATCGAAAATACGAGTCCCGCATTACTCAGATCTTTTTAGACCCAAATACCTTAAATGTACAAATTGAAACGAACACCGTAGCAGAGGTAAAGAGGAATATTGCTACGAATTCGGACGCAACAAGAATAGCATACTGTAACGCGAGTTCCATATGCGAGCAAACGTTCGTTCTCGCCTGCCGTCAATATATTCCATTCTTATTGGAAGGAAGCAGAGATGAAGTCGCCAGATACCCCCAATGGAGTTTAAGTTCTCGCCTCTTCGCCGGAGAAGAAAGAGACGCAAACGAAAATAAGCTATTGAAGCGGAAGAAAAATTCGCCTCGATGCTACACGAGGACCGAACGAAAGTTTTCGCCCGAAATTTGCATTGCCGGTTTAACATGCCTGTTATCCAGCTGCCGTTCATCTCTACTTTGTCCCTGCATTATGTATGATGCGCTGCAAGCATCTCGAGCTGCAGCCCTGTTACGGATTCGAAAGTGTCGCAGACTACTCGACACACATTCCCCTATCTAACCTTCTCCATCCTTATCTCGCGTGCTACCTTTTAACGTGCTATCAGTCAACATTCTTACGCCCCCGTGGTTAATGATAAAGGCCAGAAAGCCTGGGGGCAGAGGGCATATCGGTTACCGTGGTGGAAACATCGGGTTTTCCAATAAACTCGTGAGAACTTGGTCACCGAGTGTCGAATATGCATAGAAATATACGTATCTGTCGACGAAGCGCTTTGTATAAGTTCGTATGCAAGAAGCTCGTAGAAAGACGTGCAAGCGCAACGAATATTATTCGTGCTGACTTACGCTGTCATAACTTGTACGGGAGCATTCTTGAAATTCCGAGGGCACTGTCCCCAAGAATTTACGGAACGGTACCTTTAAGGCCACCCTTAACTTGCCACTGGAAGTTCCTTCGCACACTCATCAATTAATATTCCTGTCCCGAAGCTCTAATGACTCCCTCTGAACCGTAATGACTTTCTTCATTCCTACGGGACCGTTGGATACGTTGAAAGTAAAATGTCCTCCGACAAAACCCACCCTGATGAAGCAGCCGGTCATAATCGTCGCGACTACAATCTTGATTGGTCCATACGGACGTCTCGTTAACGCGACAGCGTTTTCCGACTGCAACGATCAAAGCAACGGTGACCGAATGCAATTATCTCGTGACTGACGCGTCCAAGTGTCGTTATTACATACCATCGGGATACGTTTACACATGATCTATGAGAGTGTAATTATGCCCGCCGGGTGGTCGGAAAGGAACGGCGATAAACGATAGCAGTCGCGTGTGCTGTCTGACAGGTCGCAACGGCTTTAGTGAAACGGAAATAATTATTAGGAACGATTGGCAATAGTCACTTGTCCTGGGGTTATTCGCGAAATTAGCATTTTGAATCGACGACAGAAATGTCGCGACTTCGATTCGGTCTGCGTACGATAGTGGATGGTCACAGTGGATACAAGGGATCCTCTCTCAATTATCGTACGCCCCAAGTCGAAGTGAACGCAGTTTAACGCGGGACACCTTGGTTATAGGGAAAGTTTAAAGACCACTGCAGATCGACCCGTGCCATTTGCGGCATTCAAGTCTGTGATTCTCTTACGACCGCCTGCGTCCATCTCAATTATCGTCGATCGAAGTTCTGGAATCGAATGGCAATCGAACATACAATGCCAGCGCCTGAAAGTTTCCTCCCCCGCGTTGCACCCATTGTGCCGAGCACTGCGAAGTTCGCAAATTTAACACGGACTCCGTGTCCAAGTGGACCGATCTCGAGAGCGCGAGAATGTTGAGGTACTCTTTCGCCGTATATTTCTTTATCGGCTTTTTCCAGCCCGAGAGGAAAATACCTGAGCGTGCACGTTCGACGAAATGCGCGAACATTTCACCTGAGCCGCCCACTCGAGCCGGCCCCCGTAATATCGCCAAGGTTTATGGCGCCATGATGTCGATGTGTAAATAAACAGGCGATCGACGAGGAATTGTCAATTATGCATGCGACTCGTTCGAAGCGTACCACGAGTCCGATGTTCGAGGCCTTCAGAATGTCGACCGGTTCTACGAACAAGTGGTTCTACCTCTCGGATAATTGAGGAGATCTACGATTTGTATCTCGGGGGCGGAAAGTTCTGCGGTTTTCAGCAACACCAGGCATCCTGGGATGTTCAACTGTAAAAAGTAGGGAACGTCAGGAAGAAATTACCTGAATGAAATGACGGGATCAGAAATTGGTGTACCCGTGTGAAAGATAACGCCTAGGTTGATATTTACCGCGGTCTACCGAGCAGTTATCGGTGCGGTGCAAGCAAGTCCAAAGCAGCACACTCCGAGTCCTGGTTAAAGCGCCGATAAGCTAAGGAGACCGCGCGTATTGCAGATTCCCCGCCGAACTTGCTCTTATCGGCAGGGCTCCAGGTCGTTCGATTGCAACTGCACCGCCGTACGCCGTTTAACGACCCGCAAACGAAGGTTTGCTTTGCTCGCCCGTATTTGGCCCAATAACCGTGGTAGTCATGGCAGCCGGGGCCTTCGAACGATACGTTCCGTAATAACCGTAGGGCTAACGCACAGGTGCCGGTTTACAGCGTCCGGTAAGTAAATGACGGGGTAAACGCGGTAAAGGCACATTAGCACTCGGGCAATAAAAGGCTGGTACGGTTACACCGTGCCCCACGGGGAAAGATTTATCGAATCGCTCGTCGAGTCGAGGGATTTCGATCGTTCCTTTTAACCATATTTCACCGACGTGCTTTACGACCCCGATGGTTGGCGTCTCGTGACACGGAAGAACGTGCGAAACGGTCCGCGTTTCGCAGTCATAGTTTTTCAACACGACTGATTACGTAGAAACACCGAACAGTTGTTTGCCGTCTATGGGTGGACACTTTACGAGGCGATCGAGAATGGTTCGAGAGGTAGGTGTTCCTCGTGCTAAATTTGCATCCCCTGAGTGGTGCATACAGCCGTGAGTGCAACGCAGGCACCTATGCATGTACACATACACGCATACGCGGGTTTCTCAGCCTCGTGTGAACGACCCGAAGTCTCATACGAAATGTAAATATTTACACGCGAGAGCAGCTGTCAGCTAAGGGGAGTGTGCAGTCGCTTTTTCAGGTAATGGGCCCTCCGATACTTTGGTGTCGTCTAGGTGTGCGATATGCTATCCTGCCACTGGCATACCTTCGCCCCATTTCTCGGACGATTTTTGGTCCGCTCGTTTGGGAAAGCGCGTGCACACATTTTCCTCGATCGCTCGCAATTCAATTCAGAAGCCACTATTGGCAGGAACGATTTCTCCATTTTCTTGGTTTTTCCATGGCAAATAATACTTGCATTCATTTCTTCCGGAACCGCGTCCAAATGTTCTACGGACGTCCATACAGGGAAAGGATTCTCTCAATCCCTTGAGGCATCCACGAACTATCCAAGCTCCGAAATACAATTAATAAACGACCATTTCCCGGCCGGCTATAAGCAAGTTTGCCCTACCGCACGAGCACCATAAGCAACAAGGAGGCGAACACCGGGCAAACCAGCCGTCCCAATAGGGCGAGACGTGATTTTTCTGCGGCGTGCCCCTTCCACGAGGCGATCTGCACACGCAGAAGATGCACTTGGCGCGGTGTGCCGATCCGCCAGGCGACGGAGTAGTTTTCTGGCGCTGGCTAACGGAGCAGCTGTTTCCAGGCTGGAGCGGCAGCCTCGTTGGAAGTTCAGTCTCGTTGCGGCCGTCGGCGAGGTCGTCTCGTAGCCTGCCGTTTTTGTGCTCGCGTTTTACCTTCCCGCCACGTGCGTTTTTTCCACGGTCCCCTCCCCGTCTCTGTCTCGTTTTGTCTCGATCATCGGTACATCTCGAAACCGGCTCCCGGTCAAAAGTATCCGTCCGCTGCGAGCCACGCGACGTGCACGTCGTCCAGGAAGGAAACGTAAACGGAGGAAAGAGATTCGAGAGGAGGATTCAGATTCGTAGAGACGCCCAGTGAGTACTAAATTTATATACGTATATCTGTTGTTTTTGGGGGGTTTTTTTTATACGGAAAGTGAAGTATAGAAAATTGTGGGCCGGTTCGATCGGACGCGTATCAGCGAAAGTAGAATTGTCAGAGTTATTCAGAATTGAACGATGGGACTAAATGAACGTGATTCAAACATGTGACAACGATCTGACATTATGGATTAGAGAGTGATGAGTATGATTTCAATAGGTACATACTGCGACAGAACACAGTGAAACGTTTGTTACTCATTTCTCGAGTGTCCGCTATTTTGCTGAATTTTGATCGGCAAAGGTACTTATGCACTTCGTTGCAATACCGCGTTTTGTCCTCCCATTGAATTCGCGGTTCTTCCACCGGAAATGCCGGTCCTTTGCCGACGACCCGGGTGATATATGCGCGCGTGGTCCCTTTCTCGTCTCGATCGACGGGTCACTTCGAGGAATCGCTGAAAAAGAGTCTAAATGCATGTGTCCCCGGGCTGTTTTGCAGTACGGAACGAGTGCAAGATGGTCCTTCCGTCCATGGACCATTGACTTTCGAATATTTTTCGGCACGCCTGTTTTATTTGACTCTGACTGCAGGAATTCGACGCGTTTCGGAATATTTTTACGACGTCGGGGCGTCGCGACGGTTCATCCCGGGCGAGCTTTGTTAGCATGGCCCGGGGTAGTTTTGTTATTCCATTACAAGCAGCAGTCATTTACAAGAGAATGATCGAATTATATTCAGCTCTGTCAAAGTAGTAGTCTAATGGATATATAATGAAATTGCTAGACATTAATGGACGGAACATTCGACGAATCAAAGTGGCGATAGGTTAAGAGCTATCGGCTTATCGAAGCTCTATCACGTGTATACGTAAAAATTTGTCGACGATACTGACCGCTCGTTAGACGATACAATAGCGTTACCGTGTTACAGCATGGAAATTCGATCGCTTTGAATCAGCAATGTTAAATGGTGGCCGGTTGAGACGGTAATAGCATAGAAAATAAACTCCTAGCTTTCAATTGTATAAAGACTGGCGATTTCGATTTATAAAACTTTCAACGCCTGCGCGCCCCTTTAATATATCCAATCGTTCGGGACGCGCTATACAAATGTCCACAACTGTCGACATATATATTTGCTTTAAAACTATATCTTTAATTAGTAAAAAAAAATCGTAGGGAAATTTTCGAAAGCCGATCGCTGTTCATCGGCAGAGTCTCGGTCAGCGTTCGTTCTCGCAGTTGCACGATACGAAAGGGTTAACAAACTCGAAAGGTCGATATCGCGTAGGAATTGGTGCAGGTCGATCCGCAATCGTAGGCACCTGCGTTCAGAATCTCGCGGTTCGATGGGATGATTAACGAGTCATTGTGCGATAGTTCGTAAAAGGGGCGACCCGCAGTGATCGTTCATCTTTCCCTCTTTCGTTTCAGCCCGGCCTATCGCGCGTGTAGCTTGCAAACGTTGCAGTAACTCGAGCCATCGCATCGGCTGGTGTAATTGTTTCACCTCTGACACACGTTTTATCCTAAATTACTTCCCGGTACGGGACAGCATCCCGTTTGCAGTGACTCAGAGGAGCGTTTCAAGAGACGTCTTAACTGGCCAAAATTATTAACTGTCGCAGATTTCTTGGTAGATGAACACTTGCGAAACAGGCTGTTACAACGATTCCACGAAACGATATATAATACTATCATAAAGAACGTAAACAAAAAAATAATATATAAAAGGGGACAGGAAAATTGTATTGCCACGAGTATGCAAGAGCGAAAACATAAATAAACATTCTCGTTCGTGCAACGGCACGAAGTGAACGACTTGTAAATATATAGTTTCTCGTGGAAAAATGTTTGCATAAAGGGGTCCCAGGAGATCTCCAATTAAAATCGAATCCTTTGGCGCACACGTTTTCGCGAATCGTTTGCGTTTCAGCTGGCACGAAACGAATCGCGGTATATTCTGTCGGCTCTATTCGCACGAATGCAATGTGACGTTAATGCAAAACGGGGCCAGTGCAGTGTGGGCGAAGATGGACGTTTGTTATCGGTGTAATTTGTTAGCGTAATCTAAAATCGTGCAGTTTGGTTCTGCATTATGACGCGATAGTTGGCGAATCACTGACCACGGTTTGGCAGTCGGTTCGTTACATTGTTGAAGATGATTAAGCATTTCTCATCAAAATAGTTGTTGATTAATTCATGGCCGCTGTACCGCTCAGCCCGTTGCGAATGAAATGATGAAACATTCTGATTGCAGTACGCATTATGTGTGCAGACAAATAGATGTACGAAGATTTCAATATTCGACCGAGAATAAATATTGTCGCGTGCAGTTTCAATTGTTTGATTAATTCGTCTTCCTTAATTTTAACTTGCAACTGCGTCGGGCCTCGAGCTGCAAGATATGTACGAGGCAATCGGTTGGAGATTGTTTATTCCGACCCGGCGCTGAAAAGAGAATGTGCGTGGGCGGCTACTTTTTTCAGAACATTTGTTTACCATTCCGTGAATTACTCGGTATCGATATAATTTTTATCGATGGAACGTTCGTTAAAAATTTTCTGCGAAAAAAAAATGCCGGTCCCAAGGGAACAATCGATTTGCAACCAGCAATGTTGGAACCGAAGAAATTTTCAATGAAATTCTTTGTGTCGAGCATGGGACTGGTATAGAAATATTTGAGACACGTAAGTGCACGAGACGAAAGTGACACGATCGAAAAAAGTGCAGCCACTTCAACCATCCGCTCATTAATTACACTTTTTAATGTTTGACTGTGACGCAGAACAGTTTATTGGAGGAAAAAATGATTCGAGTGGAACACTTCTAATGATTAACGAACTAAGTGAAATCTGTATCACCGTTGTTCGTACATTTCTCGAAACTTCGTTTAACAATTACGCCTCTGGAAGGGTACATATACTCGGTACATGATTGGTTTTCGTGAACTCCAAGGCTACGGATATCACCGAGAAGAAATGCCTTTGCCAAACGGAAGTTGATACCAGCCAAGAGTTATCGGATGGTGAAAAACTTATCGTCGAATTTTGTGGACGTAGCAGCATATAGTTGCTCTTGCCTTCGATAATATTGATCTTGTCTGGCTAGCGGTAAAAGTTTCGCGATTTCTTCAGCATCGAATTCTCGGACTCCGATGCCAGAAATGTGTGCCGGCTGTCCGTTTCGAGACGAAATTTTTAGATCCCCGCGATGCTCTCTTTTCATTTTCACCGGGTTTCACAGCGAGGGAGAAAATAAGTACATATAATTTCGCATTATAATTGTTACAATTAGTTCAACCATCGTTTGTATATTCTAATATTTCCTCGTGGTTACCGGTGATGGAAGATCGTTTCATTGAATTGTAAAGGCGTTCTTCCTATTATTGTTGGAATAACAATATCCACTTGAAACGAGGAGAAAATCAATATACAGAAGCTCCTCGATATAATTTAATATGCTTTCATTCCAATTGCCAGTCAATTTGAATTACGATAACGATTATAAACATTATTTCCGCGGGTACCGTCTGCAAGACCTGGCCGTAATAAATTATCGGATTATTTCCGAGTTCACGAGGTACTTCCGGCAATAAATCGTATACCATAAATTTGATCAAAGGATCAGCGATCAGATTTCCATGGAACACCTGCAGAAATAAGACGCCGCGTGACAAATGCACCGTAAGTGGCTAACTAAACATTTTATCGTTTCTAAATTGGATTTGCTTGGACCGACCGTAACCGAGCAAAAAGATTGGCAAAGTAAAATCCCATTTATTCGCGGAACGACTATTAACGATCCACGTGTCCTATGCGTGTTGGACGTTTATCAGTGAGCGAGTTTCTTTACTATATTAACGACGGGATACGGGCGAGTTTATACCCTCGTTTCAGATAGAACGATCGCTACTTCTACGATGATAGTCGGCAGGCAGCCGGCAGGTATTGTATCGCACAGTAGAAGTTAAACAGGCTGTGCATGTGCGAAACGTGCGTGGATGACTTTATGGGGGTTTTTATGGCATCGTACCTGGGGAACGGGGAACACGTAGCACGTTCTGATTGTTCGATGATTCTTCGGGCGACGTTTCTCGAAAACGAATGCCACGGGGCCAACAGAAAAATAGGAACGTCATTTGCGAGTCGAAAATGCATAATTACAGACTTTCGCTTCGCAAATTTTTCTCTGGTATTTGTTCCGGAAGGCAATGTTTGGACGTGGATGGTTTCGCCCCGCGATATAGACTCTCTTAAGCTTCTCTGAATTTCACCCTCACGACACACTAAGTGGCCGTAAAAATAGGCACTTCTACGTACGTGCAAACGCACTCAGCCACGTTAAAGCACGCACTCACGAGTCGCGACTTTTCATACGTTGCAGTCGCAACGCTTTGCCATCGCGGATTTAAAAAAAAAACCACACGCCCACACACACACACACACACACATACACAGAATCCGCGACACCGCGCACAGAGTTTGGAATCGAACGCAACGACGAGCTGGAACAACGTTTTGCCATTTTCTTTCTGGCAAGTTGTCAATTGTTCGCCGTCGAAAAGTCTGCGAGTCACGGAATACGGGGTATCGTTCAAAAATCCTCCGTCCAGTAATCGGGAAACTTTTCGCCGCAGTCTGAACGGCGCCGCTTCCTGTTCCTGCCAAGTGACACCGATTTTTCATTCCAAATCGACCTCCGCCGCGGTACATTAAATTCGCGCTTCCTTAATTTCCCGGCGCTTTATGCGCTGGATCGTCGTCTATTCTTTTAACGACGAACTTATCATTAATGACGATTCTCTGCAAGCGACCGAAAGCGGCTGAAGACGCGGACCGAGCGGGAAATCGTTCAATCCGCGTCATTTCTCCCGAAGCACGGGGCTAATCGACGAGAATAACGATCGCAGGAGTGGAGATCAAGGGACGTTCCGCTGGCTTATCAAAATCCTATGCCATTTTCTTTGACCGTACCACCTTACCTATCGCGCGGCCAGATATTTTTAGCGGCTCGATATTGCGCGGTCGATGTCGATAAATCGACTGCTCCTGGCTCATCACCGAACCGATTGGATCTATTTATAAGCCGGGCATCTCGATCTTTGGCCAAGTCGTCGCGCCCGGCAAATCGATCGGTCAGACTCGTGTTTGCTCATCCTCTTCAGGTGCTTGACAAGCCGGGACAGTCCTTTATCTTTATTATCCCCGTATCCGTGGACAACGCCGGGCCGTCCTTATCGTTTCAGATTCGAGTCGTTCAGAATTCGCAACACCTTCAGCGATTCATTCGCGGCACGGCGTTACACTTTATTCCTCGCGCGATCCTCGTCGCGAATGTGTTCCACGCTCGAAGTATCCACGATTCGTTGCAGCCCGGGGGATTAGAACCTCGGGAGCGTCACGAACGGTCCTCTCGCTCCCTCGTAATCCGTTCGCCGCGTTTCAATTCGAAATTCGATATTTTATGCAGATTTGCGGCGGACCGACGGCCGGTTAAAACCGTATTACGGCACCGTAGGTGTTAGATTCCATTTGATGGTTCCCATGGCCGTAACTCAGACCTGGACCGCCCATGGTGACCCATTGTGGCTGCCGTCAGGCCAATATCCATCCGGCCACCCTTTTCTCGCGCTTCTTTTCGCCGGTCGTTGGCGGGGACGCGTCGCGTTTCGAGCAAACGGTATTATCAGCTTCGCAAACCGGCCGGTTGCGTCCGATTTCGCGTGTCCGCGATTGGAAGTGGAGATTTCAGGTCCGCGGTTCGCAGAATCGTCCACCGGCGAAACGATTGATCGGTCGCGTATTTGCAACGACGGCCCGCGAGGCCGCGCGAGTCTAAGAAGAATGGGAAAATAATTGAGGAACATTGAAACAAGACGTCAGGCGGATCTCGCCCGACGGAAAGTCGAAAGGAATTTAAACGGCCGGCGAATTAGAATGTCCAGCGTCGATTGGCCGACGAACCCGTCGATCAGCAACGGGGCAGACACGATAATTCACTGTTATCAAATCGGCAGGAACGCGCGTCGCCAGTTCGCAGCAATTAATCGCTTTAGCCTACAATCCGCGTAACGTATTCCCGTCGCGTAGACGCGATTCATCTTCCTGGTCGGCTGTACCTCCCGCGGCATTCCTCGTGCGGATTACCGTGGTTCTTCGACGAAGACCAAGGACGTTTTGTCTCTACTCTCCAACCTGTTCCTCTCTCTCTCTCTCTCTCTATCTCTCTGCCTCCCTTTCTCTTGTAATTACACCAGTAATTTCAGCAAGACCAAGAAGGAACGGAGCCGATCGTTGACCCGCGTCTCGATGTCTCGAAGGGGCCGAAAAATTCGCCGCGAATTTAAGTGAAAGAGAAAAGGAAAAGAAAGGAGGAAGACCAAGTGTCTGCGGTCGTTAGGTCTCGTCGTCTTCGTCGTCGTCGTCGCGCATTTCGTATGTAAGAATCCTAAGTACTCGCAGTCGGGGCCCGACCACTCGAGCAACGTCGCTTCATTTTGGCACCCAGACCCGGCGACCGCACCCCTTTAGCTTTTTGTGCCCGTCACGAAGGCCTTCAAGTGGCAACGAGACCATCTCGCCCGTCCAAATGGCTTTCACCGGGACTACGATGGGGGCTGCTTTTCGTCTGCGGACGCCAGCACCCTGTCTCGTCTTAAGGTCTGCCCAGCGTCGTGCATCCGCACCGTTTAATTAAAAGAAGAGCCCCGGATCGACCGCTTGCACGACGTTGCGATACAAAATATAGCGTGACTGAAGAAATTTGGTCACCTCGTGGGTCAACAATGAAGATACGTTTACTTATCGAAAGTATCGGCTGGTATTAATTAAGCGACCAGACGTATTTACGGATGACACCATAGAATGAACGCATCGCAAAGTTCGCGCAATCAGTGGCGCTGAATTTCGCAGAAGTCATTAGAAGCGAGAGCAGCAACGCAGGAGAGCCCCGGGTCCGACTTGCGATGGATTTTATTTTTCTTCGAGCTATTGTGGACCCCTTTCTCGGCCGGGTCGTCCACTGTGCTCGTTTTCGCACCTGCTTGGCCCCGCACCCGTTACGAGCGTGCACCAATTGCTCGGCGGCCCATCAGAAATTCTCGCACGGCACGAAATTTTACGCGCCGCGTTCATCGAGAACCGAGGAATCCTTCTGTCCGGGGTACGCAGTTTCGTGAACGAGACGGCCGGATTAAGGGAGGTATACCTGAAGTTGAGTTCGTTCGCGCCAGTGCTTCCAGGTAAAAGAAAAATATCTTGCGAAGTGTTTCATTTGGGGGAGTTCGATAGACCTGTCCAGCGAACAAAAGATGGATTTTCTTCGAGGTTGGTCGAACGTGGCACCTATTCGCCATCTGGTATGTACGGCCGCTTTCGTTCAGGTAGCTTACCTATGTATACATATATACATAAATACATGCACCGTGTCGCGAACAGGCGAAATAAGAATATCAGATACTTCGCCGTGACAAACGGGGCCCCGTGAAACAAATTCAGCATCGTTTGTACCACGTTACTGATAAATTCAATTGTACCGCGATGAATTATTAATCGTTTGCGCGACTGCAAAGGATAATAACGGTGCGGGATATCGTTTCTATCTCGGGGCTTTCGCACGTTTTCACCACCGGGCTTGAGAGTTATAGTTCATTGTCTGTTAACGCTGATCATAATGAATCCGTTCCCCTTCCGCGGCTCTTTCTCGTTCCACCCTTTCGCAGATTCCTATCCCCTGTTGACACTTGTTTATTTGTCACGGTTGTTATACGCGGACAGTAATGGATACGCCGAGTCCGAGCTGTACCGGTCGAACGCGGCATAATAATAGGACCGGCAAACGGTTCGAGCCTCGCCACGCCGCGTGACCAATTCGTAACTGGCATTGTAATTCATTTTTCCCCGACCAACGCGTCCCGTTGCCGTTGCTATTTTACGCCTCGGCCTCGCCTTTCAGCGTCCACGACGAGGCGGAAACAAGGTGTTCCATCTGACACCAGGCTGATAGTTGGATTCGAGGACGCTAATTAACAACATGCACAGTCACACTCGAGTATTTCGCATCGCAATTGCAACCTGCACTATGAATCACTGTGATTTTTACGCACCCTGCCACGTGCAATGGTCCCCCGTCCAACATTAGTCATAAACGGAAAACTGAGAGGAAGGACCTCTGTATTCCTCCGTCATTCGGCCGCACGTGCACTCGATTAAGCGCGACACTAAAATTTGGCGACACCGATGACGGTAACGTTGTACCGCTGCCGTGCCGTTTAAATAATATTCACGACCACGTGGCCGTACGACGTAAAGACAAACGACGCTACCTCAAAAGGGTGTACGACGTCTCCTTATTGGTACGACAAAAATTGAAATCCAATTTCGTGTAACGATATCGTGGGCAGAGGTTCCCGCTGTATGATCTCACCGGAGGAAGCAAAGCTACATTTGAACGAACTTTCTCCTCGTCCCACTGGTTCCCGTATTTTCTTCGTCGTTTATTTCGTCCACCGTCGCCCCGTTGGAATTGAGACGAATCGCGGTCGGCAGTAAATGAAAAAGCCGAGCACGTGGAGTCGCGTGGGCACGGTTCGTTTCGAAAAGATTTATAAGTTAATCGAGCGTAATGGGGCTGGTAACAGCGCCCGAACGCAACGAGTGCATCTGTCCAACGGCGGACTCGCATATTTATTCCCGGGGCAAGGGTCAGCCCTTGCAAAGCCTAGATACAGATGCATTAGATATACCGAAGTGTGACTCACGGTCCTTTGTAACGTCTACCCCCCGTTTGGATCGAGATCGCTTTACGGTTGTGTATCGATAATATCTTCGGTGATATCTGTTTTCGTTCGCGTATCTTCCGAGTGGGGCAATCTTGCCCCGGTACGCCCACCCTCGGCGGCGACGCAGTTACAGAATTATGGAAGGAAAACCCTGCTGGGAATCTGGTGACGATCGCCGGGGTAAGTAAGAAGAGCAGAAAGGTGGTTGATTGAGAGCGAAAATGGTTGTTACCTCGAGTGCTTCCCCAAGAAGTATGCTCTTTATATTATCGTCTAAGTTTTTTCTCCTTTGAAATGGAAAAGTGACTCCGAAGGGGGTTTCTTTGAGGTCTGATTTATTTGGAGCAGGCATGTATATACATTATCCATCTGCTCGAAAGAATTGTTAATCGATTCTTCAAGCACGCCGAGCGAAAGAAGGTAATTATTTTAATCGGGGTATTAAGGGGTAATATATATCTTTTTTGTGGACAGATGTTTTGAACACCCGATAAAGGAACCTTTCCATAGAATTCGGGCAATTCGACGACAAATATATCTATGTAACAAAAACTGAACCACCTGCCCTCAAATATATAAGTAATCTAAAAAAAGGAAACGAGTGTACGTTCATTAATGAACGCACGTCGACGTAATCGCGCACAATTGTTTCACAACTACGCCACGGTGATTACAGCGTGTCGCCCCGATTTATCGAGATAATTAATATTCCTGAAACTTATTAACTCGGCCAGTACCGCGAGCCTCCGTTTCAGACGAGGCACGATTTATCATTATACTCGCGTGCCTCTGCCTTATCTTCATTGCTCTTGGCGAGCAAACAACGCGACGCACACTGACGGCCCGCGTTCAGACGTCGCGC
This sequence comes from Nomada goodeniana, assembly GCA_963969485.1. Taxonomy (NCBI): domain Eukaryota; kingdom Metazoa; phylum Arthropoda; class Insecta; order Hymenoptera; family Apidae; genus Nomada; species Nomada goodeniana. The sequence continues at coordinate 2,461,522 of OZ018303.1, read as the reverse complement.
AACGACGATCGGCATTCCCGTTCTTAAAAAAACAAAAAAGCAAAGGAGGAAAAACTACCGCCGAGAATCGCACGGTTCCAGCGATAATTGCGCGCACCGTTGTCGGCCAGGTGTGTCGCGTTCAACCGGTTGCCTAGCACGAAATTCGCGACACACGAGAGCCGTGATCGATCGAAATCGTTCCGCGAACACCGCCTTCAATCCGTTCCACAACTTGCCCCGCGTGTTCTCTAACGATCGCCCGATCGATTTGGCTGGTCTCGAGGAACAGAGGCTGAGCTAATGCAAAGGGATACCTTCCAAGCTGGCCGTCGAGCGTGTCGCGGTTCCGGAGCGAACGAACACCGTCCTGGCTGGCCGGTCGAAGGTGCTCGCCGAGGAGGAAACGAAGAAATTATTGCGTGGCCGTCGGGGAGGACGCGGAAGACGCCCGAGGTATGCTGCACGTACAAACGGCTTCGCGATCGATTCCGTCCCGGTCGCTCCTTCGTTGCCGCGTTTTCGCGGAAGTGCATTAACCGAAGATAAATATACGCTTAACTCGCTTAAGTTCGCGCTGAATGTTAATACCGCCGGGGCGTAACGATACGGGGACACAGTCGCCGGGCAATCGTCCAATTCTCGTGCCGTGCAGCACAGCCGTACGGCGACCGTGAAGCTTAAAAGTGTTAAGGCTAATGGTCGCTACACTATAAACGTTTCAGCGGTGTCTAGCCTTTCGGTCATTAACTTCTGCTCGAGACGGGGAGGACATCGATGCTCGGGGACGTCGTGGATCGTTGTCGTCGGTCGACAAATTGACCACCCCATTCGCTCCCCCGATTTCGAGCCGGGATGAATGATCGTGCTGGAGCGGGTCCTTGGGAGTTTGTAAATTGTACGGGCTATATCTCGCCCTTTCTCTCGCCGTAGCGGTTTCAGCGAGGAATCGATTTGCTCGGTCGAGTTGCTTTATGAGTTTTCTGGTCGCCCTATCGCGAACGAATCGCGCGAATTCATTATTCATGGGATCGGGCACGCAACTAGAGTCGCGGCAGCGGCGATCTGCGAACGAGATCGACCCGCATCGAGACAACTTAATCAAATTGCGTGGAAATTCATTGGTGCATTGCGGCCGAGATCCTCCGACCGGAGCTCGCGACGCGAGGCGATTTAATTTTGTCCCGACACTCGTGCGAACGTGCTTGTGGGGTCTTGAGTTGCCGTGCAATTAGAATTTCGAGCGCACCGCGAATAATTTGAAATGGTCCGCGTTCGTTTAACAATGTTTATTAGACGAACGGAACAGATCGCGACGCCAATAATTGATCGCGCGGCAGATTACTTTCGAACGCTTTTCCTTATTTTTAACCGCACGGTAGGCACGTACGAAATATCCTACGGCCGAACCACCCCAAGCGTCCGATAGCAAGATACACGGGACATCTGTTCGGGAACACCGCGTAGGACTGTTCGTCGCGGATGTTAGCGTCGATCGTCGTGCCGAAAATAGTGCAGACGGTGTTGCTGTCGGAAGGAGTATATAAATATCCCGCAAGATTTCCCGGAGAATCTGGAAACTCTCGTGGCGCGGCGCGGTCAGTTTGTATACCGTTGGGTGGAATCGCGGAAGCGTGGCGTTTCGGTGGAGAAGCATGATTAAACCGAGAAGCCGGCGATAAGCTAATTTCGCGGGAGTTTATCGTGCCCCGCGACGTGTGCCCCGACGGATTAAACGGAGTATGAACGCGTGTACGTTGCCGCGCTGGTATCTGCGTGGCGATACGACGAATAAATAGCGGCGATAACGGGAGCGTATACGCGCGATAAGTCGAATAGTAACCGCTGATTAATCGGAGAATGCTCCGCTTTGTAAACAGGCGCAATTAACAGTCCATTGTCGGGAATGAAAGCGGCGACAACGAAGATGGAGTACTCGATCAATGGGGCAATTGTGCAACCACCATTTGGGATTGAGAAGAAGCCGTTTCGCTGGGTGGCGTAATTGAACTTGAAAGAGTGTCGCGTTCGTTGGATCGGACTTCTGTTGTACGGTCGAATTTTTGTTTCGGAAACGGACTTTTCGTATTATGTCGTGGGTCAGCGACACGAAAGGCACCATTCTACTCGCACGGGTGTCTCAATGAAAATTGGAGCACGCTCGTCGCATCGCACGCACGGCGGCGAATTCGAAAACTGCGGAGCATGAAACGGGAAACTGGGTTGCCTGTATAATTTTACAGAGACACGCGATACGCTCGCCTTAGATCGAACACTTCCACGAATTGCTACAGAGACGTATCATTTTTCGTCGAAGAAAAAACCTATCTCGCCGATACATTTTCGGAGCAAGCCCATGCCACCCCTGCGGCGTGTGCAATTTTCGGCACACACATGCTAAAAAAAAATCAACGAGAAAAGTCGCGGCAACTTTTGCCACGGGAATTCGTGATTGTTTTTATAATTGTTCTGTTCCGTGCGCGGGACAAATTCTAGCGAAAAAGTTACAGTTCAATGGTACAAATGCAACGTGATTTCGTGTTTTCTCGAGAAACGAACAGTATCGAGAAATCGGGAACTACTACTTCCATTCTACTTTTTGAAGAGCAGAAGAGACAGCTCTAACCCTTCGCTAGCATTTCAAGTTCTTCTTGCTCGTAGACTGTCGCTATTAAATTTGTAAACACCGGACAAGTGTTCGCCTAGAGAAACTGCAATAGAGATTCCCTCCCCAACGAGCAGAACTACCCTAGTTTGTACACTTTTTAACGAGCCTCCGCTAGTTTGTTGAACCGAACGCCACACCACTTCAGCGCGCTTTATTTGCGTTCCCAATTCGTCCAATAAATCGTGCCTGTCGCAATGAAAGGGATGAAACTGCTGTTTTCAAACTATACGTCAAACTCCGCAACGGTCATTATAACGCCGAAATTCATTTCCTCTATACCAGGTGAAATCCCATACGAAGTCCAGTCGTCGTCCCCTAACCGAGTCAGTCATTCCTTTCCCAAGCGCACGTAACCCCGCAAATCGAACGGTGAAATCGTCCCCAATAAACAACGCGATGATACTCGGGCTGTTTGCCAGGAATTAACATAATTGCGTTCGACAAAAGAGTATCCACCGCCGCGGTCCTTTAAAAGCTCGTCCTCTCCCCTTTCCTGTTTCCCTGCCACCATGCTTTCGCAGTTAATTTCCCCTCCGCTCTTGGCATTGTGTCCCCGGCCAACATGGTAGGGGAAAATCATAGAGAGGCGATGTCCAGCGTCCGGTTCGAACGTTGGGAATATTGTTCGGCCATATGTTACCGAAACCTGGTCAGCTGTTTATGACGCCGACCGTAACGTCCCTGTCCAACCGAGGGTATTGGTTGTCCATTTATCAATCGTAGGTATCGGTTCTCCATTCTGGGCTCAAAGGGAAAATAAAAGCCGCCGGACGATCGTGAAAGGGACAGCGATCTCCGGTCTCATTTTGTTCTTCGGGGACAATATCTGTCGCGATTGCCAACGGCAAGGCTGGACCTTGGTTTCGCCCCGGCTGGCCGGTCGCTTCATTGTACACGTGAATCGAGCGACGGGCTTTTCCCGAACGGACTTGAAACTTTTATTCGCGATCCGAGCGAATTCGTATTGTGAATCGTTAAATTGAGTCACCGCGGCGACCAGGCGTTTCCGACCGATCCGCGGATCCATTCCAGGTCCGAGGCAACGCTCGATAACTCGCTTCGAATTCGCCGTCGAAGGAGGAATGGTGGTCTATCGTTCGCGGCAGGAACGGGAACGAAAACCCGTCCGGTTCAAGAGTGGAAATCAATCATGCGGTCACCGTGCAAGAGGAAGAAAAAAAAAGGGAAAACGTTCGGAGTGCAAAGATCGTGTCGGAAACGGCGCCGCGCCGGCGAATCACGTGCTTAGATGTATTCTCAATGGCTCATTTGGAAATTACACGCCATTCTCGCGTCAAGTCGGCTACTTGGACGTGCTCGAAGACGTTGCGTGACCCCACCTGGCCCCGCCGTAGCTTACACCAGTTCGCATCAGTCCGCATCAGTTTGCCCGACTCACGGTTACGTTCTGAGCGGGCTGCCAGCGTCGATCAACGCGTCGTTGCTTTTCTTTTCCTCCGTTGCCCCCCTCGCCTGTCGTGATTCAGCGTTCCTTTTACGCGACCGGAGCTTTTTCACCGCCCGCGAACTTCGGCGCAACGTGTGTCGCGGGCGAAGTCGTGCCGGTAACAACCTTGAGGGGCCGACAAATTGATGGCTGCGGGCGTCGAGGTAGCCGTGCAGGTATCGTAAATCGTGGCGAAGAAACGGGCGAATGAATGTTCCTCGACGGAGGCTCGCGATCGATTGATTCGTCGGCTCGGCGGAAACGCTTCGTCGCCGTGGTTCCGAGCGACAGACACACGAACGAAAAGTATTCCTTCGGATGGCGGAGGGGCGGGATGGGGTACGGGTTCGTTATATCGGTGACGCGGCGGCGTCAACGACGCGAATCGTCGCTGACGGGGCGGCTGACGACGGTGTTCGAAGGAAGCGAAGTAAAATGGGGCGAAGCGGGAGGGACATGTCGATAATTTCGCGGACGTACAATTCTGAGTATTCCTGCTCCTACCCGGGGGAATCGTTGAGCAACATTTCACATTGTATTCGGCGGGTCGCACTCGGAGCTTGACAGGGGCTGTTAATTTGATGGAACAGCGGCGTCGTTCGTTTCGCGATAGGCAATCGAATAACAGTGCCGCGGTTATGAATCGGGACGCCGTGGAAATATATTTCGGCGCGTAATTAAACGCGAAGGAGGTTAAATAGCCGGCCGGATGAATTATCGCGAAGCCGTCGTCGCGCTATTTTAAGTCTTCGATCCCTTGGTAATTACGCACGGCCCGCAACAGCTGGCTGTACACGATCGCCAAAGTTCATCGGGCGTACGCGAATTTATGGTGACCCCCGTTGTTGTGCAGTTCCTTCGCGCAGCTTGTACACGAATCTGATTGCAAATTTCGCGAGGCTGCGAAGTTAACGGAAGGAAACGAAGAACATTCCATCAGTCGCCTACGATTTTCTATTACCGCTCGGAATAGATTCCAGAGCAGTAGGCAAACCTTGAGGATTGAAAGCGACCGGTGAATTTCATTAGCCGAGCAGAAGGAACAGCGCATTGTCGATAAACAGACTCGGGCTACACATTGTGAAACGATGTAAGACGATACGCAGAGACACCGGTGTCCCTTACGGCGTTTCTTACGGCCGCGGTAGCAATTTGGCATCGGTTTCGCATTAGCAATTGAAGCGGATGCCAGGGCGGGGATTGGAAAGCAAGAAAGGTTGCCTCATTAATCGACTAATAGCCGACAGGTACACCGGGGGGGCTAACGAGGAGCCGGGCTTCGCGGAGTGACCGCAAAGCGAAACATAGAAGCCGGAGGAAAAACGTCTCGAAGATTTCGAAGAGCAGCCGTCGTTTCGACGCCATGTGAAATCATTCCTCGGACACACTCGAGACCGCGGCGTATTATTTTCTTTTCCGTCCTCGTCGCAGCAAACCCCGATCGGTCCGATAAAAAGCCGAGCGGCTTTCCTTCGCTGCGACGAGGCGGAAAAATCGTTTCTCGAACCAGTCCGTCCAGTTGGCGCGCGCTGCGCATGGAAAGGGGTTGATACGTCCGATAGAGAGCGACGAAATCGTTTTCATCTGGTCGATCGATCATCCCTGGTGCACGGCGGGGGCGCTCTTTGCCCGCCTGGCCCGCGCATAATGTACGCGACTAATTGCCGGCCGTATCGATGCCTGTAATTTCGACTTCGGTTTCCGCGCGCGCCTTCCTCTTCCTTAAATGGCTCATCAGCCGGCGCCGCCACCCACGCGAACGAACCGCGATTTATTCGTCGCCTTTCAATCGAACTTGTCCCGATGCAAATTACGGAACGGAGTAGCCGTGCTCGCGACGCGTTTCCCCCCTCCGCGTGTTGTCTCGCGTGTCTCGCTAATTAATCGCATTCTTTACCTCGCGCGGTCGCAATGTCTGGCGCGAGCCGCAATCGTGATACGTTCCGCCGATTTGCTCGGTGTATCTTGTTAGCCTGTTCGATTTGAAACCGATCGAGGGAAAAGGTGAACGCAGCCTCGCGCTATTAAACACTAAATCACCCGGCGCAATTATCGATTTCGCAGCGATCAACGAGCCCGATCGCAAGCCAAACAGCACCGCGGCAGCGAACGGCAAATCTCCTTCCCGCACAATTACACCCGCGCGAGGTCGAGCGTGCGGTGGGGAAAAAAATGAAAAACGATAACTGGAAGGAGTTGAATAGGTGTGGCATAGCGCGAGCGGAAAGAAACGCTCTTAAGATGCGTGTTAAGGCGGCGCCACAGAAATGGGCGTAGCGATCGTTCCGCGACGGGCAAGCTGTCGGCGATCGACGAACCTGGATCCGACCAGGAGAACCATCGAGGGCGACGGAGAGACGAATCTGCCCGGGTCGTCCGACTTGGTGATATCCGTCGACGATACGCGATAGTCGAGTGCACTCGCGTCGCCTGGTCGTGTTGCGCCATTGTATTGAAAGGTCGCGTGCAAAACCGATCGGCCATTTAAATACAATCCCCGTGGAGGAACGTGTCTCCGATGGCCTGGCTAATTGCGATTCTCCGAAGACCGCGCGTTTTTTCGTGTCCCGCTCGTTACGGGAATCTCGATGGAATCGTTTAATGCCTGAACGATAAACGATTCGAAGCAGGTGCTTTCGAAGGACGGCGGAAAAATCGTGAAGTGGATCGAGGTTGTACAAGCTGTTAAAACACGGCCAACAAAAGTCACGAGCTCGGCGTTAACGCGAAAACGAATTCGGCGAACTTGATTCTCGTCGACGCGTGAAACGGGCGAAGCGCAGAATCGATCGACGACCCGCGGAAAATGAAATCGATATCTCGGCCGATCGTAACCGAATCCATAAAAATGAATTCCTCCGGTAAAAGGTTTCGCAGCGCCGGTTGCACGCCCGCTCCTCTCCTATCGCCCATAAAAGGCACCGTTTGATTTACGCTCCTGCACGCGCGACTACGCGGAACGACTGTATCTCCCGTGGTATTTCCGGTGGCGTTACGTTTTCACGAGTGAAAATAAGCGAAGAGATCGGCGCTGGCAATTAGTCGCGGTGCAACTGGGCCGTGCAATCAAGAAGGGTTGCAGAAGGGACGCGCGTGGGTGGTGGACGAAGGGCGCGATAATCCGCGTGACGGGAACAATGTCGCGGTGGCAGGCCGTCCGTGGCCCGTGCGAAGTACCATTAAATCGCACTTAACATTCTTCGCCCGCTTATCGGACGTTACTACTCTTTCCTTCGTGCGTCTTATTGCCGGGACGCGACGGTTCTAATTGGCTTATTCGCGAGAATGGGAAACGAAACTACTGTACCGAGATAGCAGCGGAGTTTGCAAAACACTCGCCGAGAGGCTGCGTTCGAGGCTGTCGCAAACGTCTTTTAATCTGACGGAAAATAGTGCGCGGGCTTAGAGAAACGAGGATGGAACGTTAATGTGAGGTTCCAAGGTATTAACAGGTCAGGAACGATTGCAATCGGAATTGATCATCCGTGCCGGCGAGCAGGCATACTCGTTTGTCATTAGAGAAATTGCAAAGGAGACCGCGTTTCCGCCTTCGGCCGGACACCGTGTTCCCGCGGTGCCCACGCGAAGCCACGCTGACTGACATACCGGAGTGGTTGTAAATCAACGTTGGCAAGGAGTTTCAACTGTGACACGAGGAGATCCTCCCTTTCGTCGGCTTGCCAGCTTGCGATATTCATTGGCTTTTGGCTACATGCCTCTCGAGTGTAGCTGAACCCCGCTTACAGTCTGTACACGCGTTACACAACTCTGCATCGGACTGAAACTTTTCATCCCCGCGATTGCCGCAGTCGCAATCGAAAATATTCTGCGCCCCGTTTCGCCCACCCGACTTCTATCTCCGTGGCGGTGCACCTGAACGAAAAAGTCTATCTGCGCTCCTCGCGTTTCAACGCGCAGTTTGAACCCTGAACCCGGCACAGAGGGAGCAGCTCCTCGCCAATTCACCAAGTTGCAACGAAACAGGACAGAGGAGTCTGTATCATCCTTAACAGGCAATCGGTTCGACGCAGAAATGATTTACGAACGGCCACCGGTGCCAGCGAAACGTAGAGACAGGGGGCAATCGTTTGACGTCGCGAGCTAATAAGCGAGGCTGCTCTAATTGGGACGAACTCTCTTCTGCCTGGTCGTTATCACGATCCACGGTCAGTCCGAACGGACGACTCGTCTATAAGGTCGACTACGAAACGATCTGGCCACGATTATTTTCCTTCGACGTTCGCGTGGGAGAGCGTGTGGCAACGCGACGGGCGCATTCTGCACATCGAGCGGAGTTGTCCGATGCGTGTGCTGCAACAGGGGAACGTGTGCACAATGTCGTAAACATCGTCGAGCTTATTTATGCGTTAGAAGAGAACGAGCGACGCTGGCACGCGGTTATTAGACAAATGTTAAACGATACGCGTCTACCTGATTAATGCCGCGGCGGTCGCGCTGGGTGGCGCCATGGAATCTTAATTGGATTTCCACATTTCACGCATTTTTCCCCATCGTACACGCGCCGCGCGACCCGATCGAACTTCGATCGTGCGTTTTGCGAGGCGTTTTACTGGGTGGTTTTCAAAGGAGCCCGACGGGCACCGGCTTCTTCGCCCTGGTTCAATCGTTCGCGATCCTTCTGGCCTCTTTGTTGGTTTTCTTGCTGCCCTACGGCGACGGATAATTTAATAGTCCACCTTCGGTAGACGGAGAAGTTCCCACGAGCACCCCGACACGCACGTCGCGCGACGTCTCGTGTCTCGATCCGCGGAATTCACTGTGTCACGAAACGAAGTTTCCTCGCAGGGACAAGAAACCCCGTGTGCATTCCAGTGTGCGCTATCCAGGCTGTCGTTGCATCTCTGTTCTCCATGAAGGTTGCACGATCGTTCCCACGATCTCCCTTGACGTCGCAGATTCAATCGGATCGAAATCTGCGATAAATTGTGGAACGAACCGGTGGATCTCTTTGGATAGAAATCATTTGCCCTTCCACGGACCCGCCTATTAATTAATACAGAAGCTTCTCGCACGAACTATCGAGCGAGGCGATCGAGCGATCAATCTAAACGTATCGAGCAAACCGATCGGCATGCTTCGTCGCCGTAGCATTCCGGTCGTCGCGGATCTCAGAAGCGTTCCCTACAACGGGCGAGGGGCATCGAATTGCCTGAAACGCACGTCCACGTCGAATAACGAAAGGTTCGTTGCACCGCGAGACGTTTCCAATTCGTTCGCCCGGTGCACGTAAAAGCCGGCACCGTCGTCCCCTCAAAGGTAAAAGCATTTCGATTAGGCCGAAGCTGAAAGTTCCGGCGCAAGAAACCATTGGCACAGCTCGTATTTACATCTGGATAGCTGTTCGCGTCGTTGCACGCCGGGAATCAGGTTCCCAATTGCGACTCCGGCATCTTCGTTCATTCTCGAATCGACTAATGAGATCGGATGTACGCGTGTATTCCTTGCGCAATTCCTAACTACCCAGACGCAAGAGATATCAGCCTCTCCTCAGCCTTATCCGACCGGCGCTTCGAGATTATGAAACCTGAATCGGCTGGCAATTTCTGGATACGATGCCAGCTCGACTCTTCGTCTTCTTGTTCACCTTTTTTCCTTTTATTGTTCAATTACGATCGCAAACTGGAATCCTCTTGTAACCTACATCCATGGCGGCACACGGGGACCAGAAGAATGTAGGCGCAGATCACCCGGTGTGCTTCTTTTATACGGAAAGAGGATCTAATTATCGTTAACGATATCGGTGATGCTTATCACAGATTATTGCAAGCGTTTTCTTTCTACTGTACGCCCAGGTAATTGCGCGAAACACGTAGAAGGACCGCTCCCCCCGCGAAATGAGATCGATTTACTAAAATTGTATTACCTGTCCTATGACACGAGATCGAGTCCCTACAATAAACCGGGCGAGTCGCTGAATTATTTCGTGTAATTGATTCCGACGCGTTCAATTTCACGTGTTGCCGCACGCCCGACGCGAAACCGGTCTTAATTGACACGCAGCTTCCGCGGTCGACTAATTGAAAATGCTAACCGTCCAACGGCGTTGTTCCTACCGGCCGCGCGTACCTGTTATCGATTCGTCGCCGCCGGATGATAGAGAGCACGAAACACGGTTAGGTGTCTTCCGTTCGATCCGCGCCACGCCGTGGACATCCGCGATGATTGATGAGCTCAACTGGTGTTCCATGGTTTATCGCCGTCGGGAAACACGACGGGTATAGTTAAATTCCCCCGTTAAACGCCGTTTCGATCGGGCTACTGAGAAGATCGCTTGTTTTCCGATCTCCGGCTAGCCACCGGTTAAGCTGGACATTTTCCCGGATTCGCGTACATTTTCAACCCTCCTCCGCGATTCTTCTCGCGCTGCAGTTTTCTCGACCAACGTCGACCCGCGTTAATTCGAGAACGCCACATTATTCCAAGCCGATTCCCACGAAACGCGGAGCATCCTCTGATCCGAACAGGGATACCGCTAACAGGTTCGAATCCGTCGTATCGTTTTCCAACTCTATCAGCAATGAAATCCCGTGGCTCGTTCCACGAACGATCCCCGAGTCGTCCTGAGGTGTTCGCAACGACTATCCAAGATCCATTCATCCACTCTCGTTGCCGGTATGCTCCCGTTGAATGCCATTAAAGCGCGCATTCATGGCACCTCTCCGTCCGACCTATTCCACCGGGCCGACGGGTCCCTCTCTCGCAATAGGTGAGAGAACGTTGGCTGGATCGACGGAGGTGTGCCTCGGTTACGTCTTCATAGAGCGGTCGGTGGTGTGCGATGGCACGCTTTGGTTAGACGATCGTCTCCCCGGCTTCCGTAAATGCCCCCGTCGCAAACAGCCTGTATAAACGTGGCGCAGGTATCCGAGATAACAGACGAGCCAGCGGAATGCAGGTCCGTCGAACTCGTGCGTACACGGGCGGCCGTTCTATCTCCACGGCTGACCAGTTCGGTGCACCGTAAGTAGCTTATTCTGCCCGTTTAAGTGACTTAAGGCCGAGTCGTTGCACGTGCCCGCGTCGGCCGGTCGCGTACTCGTTGACGAATATTTATTTGTGCTCGGAAATGCGGGATAAACGACGAAGAACGACGGAGAACGGGCCGCGCATACAAAAGGAACGAGAACAAAAGGATACGCATCTGCGTATAGCGAAGTAGAGCGAGCGGTTGAGGATGTGTTACAGTCGGAATGGATGCAACTGATGCATCTAGCTTCGCGTCCGAATACAGTGGAATACAGATGGAAGACAACGGAAGAACATGGCCATGCGCCTTCAACTGTGTCAGTGGGATCGCGGAGCCGGCCTTTATACGGCCGTGCATGTCGCACGATGTTCCACGGAGGCAGCTTCCTCCGAGTGTCTCGCTGCGCGCATTAAATTTTAATAGCTCCGGGAGGTCTGGCTGATCGAGGCAGCTGCGTATCTGCGTTCACGGCTATGAGCGCGAGCATCGCATTCCACATTTCCGTCGGAACATTGCAACACTTTTCGCACGAAAACAGTCGTCAGACTAAACATTTCTCGGCAGCCAATTCTATTCGAACTGAACGTGTTACGTCTGCGGCGCAACGAGATCGGCAAGCGGGGAACGCGAATGTTGCGGCCGCGGTCGCACGTTTTTCAATACCAACGTTGACCGCTTCGTGGCGACGAAAGGAAATGCCTGGGTTAAAAATAAGGGGCGACGAGCGACGAGTGAGTCGTGGTGATTTACCGACCGGCGCGATGAAATTCGCGCGATTGATTTCGTTGGCGCGGACGCGGATCGGTTGGCACGTCGCGGCGCGCCGTTGTGACGAATCCATCGGGCGACGGGAAGAAGTTCAAGCGCAGACAGCGCGACAAACGGGAACCGGGTCACGGTTACGGCGGCTCGCGTAATACGCGGGCGGAAAGCGTCGAGATGCGAAACAAAAGTCGAGGACGGCCGAGAAAGCATGAAAAAGTTCGCCCCGAGCCGGCGACGCGTCGGACGAACCGCCCCCGGTGGCGTCGTCTCGTCTTCCCCCGCGACGTCGTCTTGGGAAAACAAAAAAGGCCGGATTGCGCGAGCTTTCCGCGCCTCCACGGAGAGTCCAAGGTCTGAATCCGCTCGGCGCGACATCGAGGGAAAACACGGGCAACAATCGAGCGCTGGCAAACATTTGACGGCGTTAAAGAATGCACGTTTGCTTGAACAGGAAAGACGCCGTGGAAGGGTGGCTCGTTTCGCGGAGTCGGAGAACCTGTCCGCCAGGTCAATTTTCTTGGAGCAGTTAAGGTCTCCTGCGGCCTAAGTAGAAGGTCCTAAGCTGGACTTATTTCCGCAGCACGCTCGGGATCCCCTTTACTTGGAACTCATTTGCGGGATGAAATTATAATGAATGCCGCAAGAAGTCTTATAGAGGGACAGGAAGCATATGGATTCGTTCTATTGCACATAGATTCGATTTCCAATTAACACGGGGAAAGCGGTGGGCACTCTAAGAGTTTTACCGTGGTGCGAAAGGTCCCGAAGGGTTAATGGCGAGTGACCGCAAAGTAATTTCGCGGCAATAATGTTTCGGGGGGCACGCGTATCCCGAAACGATGCGAGCAAAAATAATAACGATAATAATGATAATATCTTGTTTCAAGCATTTCCTTCGTCGACGTCACTTTTACCCCCTCGGTCGAACTTGAAGCTCGAGACACCCCACCCCACCCGTTATGCGCAGCTTTCTTATTGAAATTTCGCCGGGACAGGATTTCGTCGTACACTTATTCGCATCGAATCGCTTCCATCGTCTGAGCCCTTCGACGCGACGTCAAACCCACGGGACGGTCTGAGAACGCGAGCACCTGTTACGAGGACGCTTTCGTTTCCGTTTCTGCCATTCTCTTCGAGCATCATCCCCTTCCGTCGCGAACCTTCTGTTCGCACGAGTAAATCCTTAACCTCGGGAAATCGACGTGCGTTCAATGGATACGCGGATGATTTCGCAGTTGAAGAATAGCGGGGGGGAAAAAAGAGGAGACCGGCTTATCCGTTTCGCAGACAGAGAATACCGCCCCTGGTGCATGCCAAAGCGGAGGGCACTCGACGCCCATCGAGACGCAGCAACGTTCTCGTAATTCGGTATTTGATTTCGGCCGGAGGAGAGAAAAAGACAACGGTCCATTAATATTGATGAGATTTGGCTGCGATTAAGGAATCCAATTATTCATTCTGAACGGTGCCATGTTAATCGGTTGGCCGAAACATGGACGGACTTTTGGCCAGCTCCTCCCGGCCGATGAAACGTCCGTCGTGTTGATTATGCATGAGGTATTTTTAGCCGTTTGCGTAATTTAGGAGTGTCCCGAGGTTGTGTAACTTCATTCACGGCTCGGGCAAAGTTATCGCGTTAGTATCGGTATTTCGTGGGCCACTTCAGTCGTCGCCGGTCCGATGTCGGAGTGCGCGTTGTTCAAACGTACGGGGTGGTTGAATCGATTTGCGGACGTTCCGAGATGAACGGGACTTGTCTGTGACTTGGCGATTCGATCGGGAGGGAAAAAATCGCGCCCGAACGACAGCAAGAAAGGTACGTGTCGAAGCACGGATTGCAATTAGCCGGCGGACGGTCGGCGAAAAAAGAAATTCCTCGTAGAAACGTAAAAACGTTCTCTACACCGTATCTAGAGCCTGTAATTTCAGCTTAATGAATTTAATTGGCCGGTCGGATAGCTGGAAACCGGCTAAATGTTATGATCGACCGTGCAACCTGTTATTACGTTCAATTTTTTCGTCCCCCCTATTCTTTTTGCACCGTTCCCTTTTTCCCACCGGAAAACCCGCCCGTCGCGTATTCCGAACGACTCCCTCGCCTAGGAGTAAATCATTGGAAACGATTAACGGGCTGGAAGTATTCGCCACTTATCAATTTCGCGGATTTCGACATGAATTATTGCAACGGGATACTTGAACGCTCGCGACAACTTGCCGATTCATGAAATCAGAAGCAATTTACTGTAAAAGGTGTGCACGCCGGCGTTGAACCACCGCGAACGCATTGCAATTTCCGAGAATCTATATTATTAAGTATCGTGCAGGGTCGTTGTTCTAGTGGAGGACCGTGGAATTTCCACCTTCTCCCCATTAATTCAACCGAGCCTGTCAAATTAATATTTCCGTTATCGTTTACCTCCGCACCGGCGATAGCTTGCTAAAACGTCGTCTTTACGAAACAAACGCTGCTTCGTGTTCTCTCTTGTGGGTGTCGTCGTAGCGTCGGTGAGAAATTGCAACCACGGACCGCTGCATTAACTAAAGTGCACCGTCGAGGAAGCCGGGGCGGCATCGTCGCTGTATCGCATTAAGGTTCAGAATTTTCCTGGCCGACGATATTTTTTTCTTCACCTTTTCGCACGTTGTTCATCGACGCCGATGGCGACAGCGTCGTTCGGCCTGGTCTTGGCACTTCGCTATTAATCCACCTCGTGGTTCGGTTCAAGGATGAGACTGTTGCAACAGGCAGCAAAGGCGGCTCGGGTGCTGGCCCATCGATTGTGCAACGCGATTGCATCTGCTGGTGGACGAGTTTTTCTTTTCGACCGATCCGGTTGCACAATCGTTCGTCTTTGGGTAGCAATCGCGTCGCGGAGGCCAGCGAGGATCGAAATGAATTGACGAAGTTGTGGATTGCATTGTATTAGGGTTCGGATTAACCTCGATTTAAGTTTCAGATGAATATTAAAATATTAAATGATAAATTATTATGCCCGACTTAATTTGACTGCATAATTATATATGTGTACGAACATGCAGTCTATCGATGCTGCGGGGATACGCAAGTAAATCGATTATCTCGAAAGGAGCAGGAATTCCCAATTAATGAAGGAATTATGAAATTATTCCGCGTCGTTTCTACGAGGAAACCCACTACCTCTCGTTGCACCCTTGTAGGGGGGTGTAACCCTTTTTTCACGCTGCAACATGCAGTCACGGTGCTCGCTGAACGCGAAAAGGATTACGGAACTTTATGATAGGCAAAGGTGTAGCAATTAAACGGGCTGGATTGACTGGTTGCAAAAATGTGAATAAGAACGGCACTCTAATTAGCGGGGCGAACGCTGGACGAGGCAACGAGCGGAGGAAATTATCATCCTGTAGGAGTCGCGCGCGCCGCCTTATCGCGACCAATATTCAAGGTGTACGATTCGAGCGAAAGTAAAAAGCTGGTTCGGTCGGTACATGAATCGATGGCGCATGGCAGGGAAAATTGCAGAAATTCGCTGCGCTATTATGGCACGCGTGTTGTCCCTCGCCGTGAAATTTACGTTCCTCGAATTACGGTATACGAAACGGAATCGTCGATAACGACGCGAAGCGTAATCGCGTGCATCCTTGCGCCGTGATAAATTAAACGAGTTACTCGGCTCGCGAATCGCAATCAACAGGTACACGCGAAGCAAAACGATTCGAGCGTTTGATAAGCATAATATTAAATTAGGATGCTAGAAATTATTCGGGAAAAGGAAGCAAAATGCTCAGCCCCTGTCGGGGCACTCTCGCGAGCGAAGTTATATGGGAGACACGGAATGTTCGCGACACCCGAGCATTAGAAGTTAAAACGCAGGAACTCGAATGCGTGGGTTGATAAAGCAGCCGCCAAGCAGTCTAGCATTCTCCCTGGCTGGTTTCGTTCCTCGTCTTGCCGCGATCGTTCCCTCCTTTCGCCCTTCGACTCGTCTGCCTTGCCCCGGCGGTCTGTCAACTTTGTGCTTCACTGTTTCTCCCCGATGCGTGTTCACCCTTCCACGGGGGACGCGCACGCATGCGTGGTACGAACGCCCGCGCCGACTACCACCCTTTTCTCCTCGTTAATTACGTGTCGCTAATTGTGCGTTATCCACTGCATCGAAACCACCGCCACCTTTTCAGTTCTTGCCTGTCTTTTACCTTCCAATCTTTCTCACCCCTCTCTCTCTCTCTCTCTCTCTCTCTCTTACAACTCGACTGATTACGATCTCGAATGTTGCTTCGACGCGGCGTAATTGAAGAGAGTGACGGTAGAGATGACTTCTTTAGAAAGTGCTGCCTCTTACAGGTGACGTGTCGTTAATAGAATTATATAAAGGAGGGCCGTGAAATTCTGCGCGCTAGGCGGAAGGTGGGAAAGAAGAAACGTTTCTTATATCGCTGGAGACAGATGAAATCTCCGCCGGCGAAGTTGTATAGACGGGGGCCGTTGAATAGAGGAGCGAGTAAGTACTCCCGGAAATTAAAGTTGGGAACGAAGTCGACGATCCTTCCCCGGTCTCGTTCCCCGAAAAATTTCTGATTTATCTCGCACACGACGTTTAGCCGGGAGAAAGCAGTGGGGATTATTTTTTCGTCCTTTTCTCTTCCTCTTTACTTTTTTTTATCTCGGCCCCCGCTCAACACCGCAGCCTTCATTCAAACTCGGCTCGCCCGTCGTGCCGCCGCGGAGAGTGTACGCGAGCCGCGATACGATCTTCCTCGATTTCGTCGCGCTCGAGATGCTCTGCCCCCTCCGGTGATCTTACCCTCGAAATCTCTGGCCTCTTCGTCCCGTGAAGAACAATAACTGGCCGTGCGAGAGGCGGTGTCGCGTGTAGCCTACCTCTGTCGTTTCTCATTTTCGCGCTCCCCGAACCGTTCCCTTGGTGCCCCCGTATCGTCGGTTCACCCTCCATTTATTTTTTCCGACTACGCAGTGCCTCTTCCTTGGGGTATGAATCACGCGTACCGTGCCATCGCGTGTCGCAATAGATAGAAAACTTTACAATTTTTATTTCCACCCAGCCCGGCGGCGCAATCAACAGATTTCGAGCGAAAGAATTCTGCCACGTACTTGCACGAATCAAAAGATAACGACCAGACGTCGCGGGACGGACACAATTTGTTCGAACGAAAGCTTCCACGGACGGGTGCAATAATAAATTAACGCGAGCGACAGAACGACCGGGAGCAGTCGGCCAAACGGCAAATAATTGTTACCTCGCTCAACGCCGAGAATTAAATCGCGCGACAGCGCAATAAACAATCGTAGAGCGCGCGCGTGCAAGCGGAGACGCGTCTAAATACAGCCCGCGAAGGATCAAAACGAGCACCGTTGTCGCGTTAATTGTTTTAACGTCCTCGCCGTTGAATCATCGCGGCGGTCGAATCGTCACGAACGCCGCCCGTGGCTTCGTTCGGACAGTTTAGCTAATTAGCCGAGGAATTCGCGGGATTTCAAAGCGGATACAGGAAACGGCCATCACCGGGGCCTCGAAGCGCGTGTCGCGGCACGCACAGGGTCCCCGATGTGGGACAGGAAGTTTCCCTTCTGTTCGAATTCGACGAACTCGATACTGCGATCGCTGTATAACGAAACGCGTGATTGTCATTTTTACTGTCCCAGTGGAATGTCTAGTACACGTTGTAGATATTGGAATAGGACAAGAGTACTTTCTCCCAAAAGTGTCGCCTCGATAAATCATGGCGGAGGGTCAACGGTGAATTCTTGTTAAAATATTTTGAAGGAAAACACGGGAAATATTATTAGTGTCGCGTGCAGCGTTCTATTCGGTAGCTGGAGGATTGGTTGAACGACGGTGATTCGACGGCAGTCAACGTAGAATGACAGTGATTTTTGTTTGCCTGGCGGTAAAAATACGGGAGATCGGTAGAAGCATGCTGTTTATGTATTTCCTAATCCAAGTACTTTCTTTTACGATGACAGCTGAAATTCTCCTTTCCACTTGCCACGAAGATCCGTATGGACCTGATTAGGGCACACATGGCGGCCAGATCAACGGAAGTCAGCGCGTTTGAGAAGCGTTCGACACACATTTGAAGATCTTTTCGAAGCAAGGAACGAACACCTACGAGCGTCTCCTATATTATTGATGGTTAGCTAGGATACTAAAAATTCGTAGCGCGACACAAGAATATACGTTCGGTTTAATTTTTCGTGGAGGAAGACGATCCCTGGACGGCGTTACGAACGACTTCGCCGAAAATAAAGATTCCTCGCGACCCACGGGACTATTCTAAAAGTAGATAAAATCGTTCCACTATTTCAATTTCATCCCCGCTGATACACGCTTCCCACTATTCTACGTTCCCCGAAAACGTGCTATTCGCTCATCCGTTCCTTCGTAATTCTTCTTGGCAGTTTCAATGGCGATCGTTGCAACGCTCATCCCCTCGACTTCGCTATTCCACATAAAACTAAAAGAATGCCCGGAACGACCCGGCCGCGTGCGGCTATGACACATTCGACCTGCGTATCGCAGAAACCAGTATTCAAAGATCGGTTACGAACGTTTAATGGAGAGTGGAATCCGGTGTCTGTATTCCATTCGGGGCGAATGATTTACGAACTCCGTAACGAAATTTTGTCACGCACAATTCACTCGTATGACGGACTGGTACGCGTTTAGTCAGAGCTTAGTCGCGACAGGATTAGCCTGTAGCTGGTCGACGAATACAAATTCCAACCCTTATCGCCGATGGTTTCTCTCCGGTGAATAATGGTTTATTAATGACCAGCGGAGAAAGCTGTTTTCCCCGTCCGAGCTAATGATTCACGGACTCGGTTGTATACCGACTACACGATACACCAACTAACGCGTCGAACAAGGTATCCGACAACGAGACCAGAAGATTTCCCCGATATACGTGGCAATGAAAAATCCACGCTTTTAACACCAACTGCTTTACCGTTAAAGCCGTTAACAAGCTACAAGACAATTTCTGCTCGGCAGATCGGCAACCTGGCCATTGTCGATCCGTCGAGTCGCGTGTTCGACGATTGCACCGTGCTGGGTGCAGCTTACGCGAGGAACAGATTCATCGGCGGTTGGCGTCTGTACCGGCGGTTCGTTGGGCACACGAAACGCGTTGCGTAAAGTCGAAACACGCGACTGCACGCCGCTGCCACATTATCTGATTGCGCTGAATTCAGATCGCGTTCGTTCCTACTGTTCTGTCCAGGAAGTGACGTCAGAGATCGCATACCGGGGCGCGGTGCCCTGATCAGGATTTACGCTCCGCTCCGGAGCGTGTCGCGATGTGCGTTTTGCAAATTGAAGAGAAGAAGGAGAAGAAAAAAAAATGAAGATTTGCACGGAGCAGATTTGCATACTGGAACAAGGAAATGCGACGAAGGTTGTTGGACGTATCGAACGATTCGTGGATATTTTTAGAACGATTGATTCATTCCTGCGAATGTGATTTATACATAGACTTGTTTCCTTTTTCGTTAACTCTTCAACACTCTAACGTACTGCCTCGCATTACTACTCGCCCGATTTTTTTCGCAAATTGTTCGCAACATAGATTTTTATATTCCATACGACTGCTCCCTGCGAGAATGATTTTTTCACAGCGACAATTCAAGGCGCTCCTCCATATTCTCTCGTTCCATTGGCGTTGCAATTTAATTAACGCAATTAAACTCCATTTATATACTCGTTCGTCCCACGAGTCACCTTGCTACTCCTCGCTCGACAATTCTCTCGCTCAATGCTCCCCCCCCAATCGACGCGAGTACGCGCCCATAGAGTCACACCGTGCCGCATTTTCGGATACCCCATGCGAGAAACAACGCTCACCCCCGTGGTACGTGATCTTCGCTCGCGCTGATCGCCATCGTGATCAACGGCACGATCGTCTCGGTTGCCCGTAAATTTCACGGCGCTTCCCACGCGCGAACCACCTCGAATGAATATTCAGCTGGTCTCGGACGAGCCCCGACCTACAGAGACCGACCTACACTCCGCGGCGTCGACGAACGTGTCGCGACGCCGGTTTACACGCGAGCTACGAATACGTAACATCCGTTTTACCCCGCGACCTACTACGCCGTATATAGCGTACATCTGTCGATAGCCTCTCCTCGTCCGCCCACGCAAACTCTCGCGGTGCCCGTGTAAATTACGTTGGCGAAGTAAACGGTCCGCCCGGGGAAGATCGAAGGCGAGCTGCCCCACGTATGCATATGCAGCAGAGGCGAGGATCCGAAGGATACGTGGATCGAATGCAAACGAGCCACCGTGCACCGTGCTCGACGGACTCACAGACGCGAAACCGAGTGCATACTCGGGCACGCGTTATTTATGAGCCCGATCGTGTCTCGGGCGGATCCGCGTTTGGTGGCGAAGCGTCGCGAAGATTGATGGCCGTTAATTGATCGATAACACCGTTCCCCAGGGGTTCAAGGAGGTGGTCCGAGCTGGCGCAGCCTCCTGTGTAATCCTAGGCCGTCTTCGCCGTACCACGTGTCGGACCTATACTACTTCGTGTATACACGGCGGTGCAGTTACTCAATTGCTCGCGCGCTTGCGAAACAAACGGAGGGATTATTGTTTCACTATTCTTAGCCGTCGTGTCGGGCCGACTGCTCGAACTACGCGGGACAACGGAGAATATAGGGAGTTCAATGCACTCGTGTTCTGTGTTTTGCTGTGGAAACGGACGGGTCCGTTTGGGATTGTTTTGTGCTGACGTAGGAAGTTCGCCGGGAAATTTGGGCCAGCAGACCGAGAGTTGATAGTACAATTGGCAAAGGAATGAATGCATCCATGTCGGAAGTTCTGACGGTAGTTCTCTTCGGCATCTTTATGCAGGTGGTTCCTTTCGTATTCGGGAACTCGCATATTTATCGAAGTTTGCGTGGTCAATTATTACCAGTCGTTAATTAGCGATCCATTACGATTGGCATCGAAAAAGTTCGCGTTTAAGGGAAACGAAATTGCAAGGGAAGCAGCACGCTCTGTAGACACTTTATTAGATCTGCGTGAACTTTGAAACTCATCCCCGCGGTCCATCGAATATACGTAACATATAACCGATTGAAATTCTCGGGAAGTGAAATACCAAAGCGATATCTCTGGCGGGTCGCGAAGAACCGATCATACGCGAAAGCGTTACTCGGACGGGAACAACAAGCCAGACGGGATCGTTTCTTATTCGAGTCGCGCGTGTGGTAACGCCGGGAACAGTGCGGCACGTATCGAGAAATTTAATAAAAGGCCGTGCTCCCCCGGAAATAGGTCGGGGTGGGAAAGATCGCGACGCGAATACCACGATCGTCGCTGAAAAAGTCTCTCGCGAACGTTTCCACGGTTCCGTGGGAACCCCGGTTCGGATCGCATCGTATATTTTCTCCGTCGTTCAGTTATCCGCATCTATATTCCACTTCCTGCCTTAAAACGCCGGCCTTCCATTCCTCCGCGCCGCACGATCGGAATCGCGGTCACTTTTAAAGCGATCCTGGAATACCTACCACCGCTAGTCCGTCGTGGCTTACGTTGGAAAGAGGCGAGGAAACACGGAGGAGATCAGAGGCTGAAATTCGTGGGTACGAAGTAAGACGACGCTCCTGTTGCAAAGTTATCGAACATTTATCAGAAACCGATCATCGCGGGTGTTCAAGGTATTCTCCACGCGATCCAATATCTAAGCGAGTACCTGCCGGGTACGTGCACATCCATGGTGTTACTGGCGTTCGAGTTATTCTCGAACGAGCCGATTCCCCGCGGAGAAAGTAAATTGAAAGAAAGTTTTAGAGGATATCGTCACTTGGCCCGACTACGATAAATCCGAGAACTGTTCTCGCGATCAGGTATACGATGTGCATATGGAACAGGATTGATTTTCAACACGCGCTGCAGTCCAGCCAATGAGACACGGATAATTCAGCCGCTAACGACTATTTACGAGGCAGTCGATCGTCCGTGAGATGTCCGCCGGTAGGAATGCGACGAGGGTTGCCATAAAACCCCAACTATCCGATTATGGTTGCACCGTGCACGGTGCCCGTAGCTCGGTTAGGTCGCGTCTATTCTTTTTCCTTCTGTTTTCTTTTTCGTCTTTCGCTCTCGACCGCGGTAAGACCCGCTGCAGCTCCGCCGTTCGCCTTCCCTCCCCTCTGTTTAGCTACGAGGATCACGTTCGGTTCGAGTATTCGATGAGGCTAAGTTACACGTTAATTGTTTCGCACGCTGCACGATCGGGCCGCTTGAGTTACCGGCGGTAATTAGCGGCCGCGTATCCTGCTATCCGTGGCATTAAGTTGTTGCGCAATCTGTTTCGGTCGCGCAAGAATTCTCCGCCCTAGGCGATCCGGCAGCGGATCGTGCAATCACGCCGTGCGGCGTGGCCGCGGATGAAATTAATTCCTCCTTCGCGAAACGAAGGTTTTCATTAAGAATTCACTCGGCGACGTTATTCGGCGAGACGTGTGCGACTGCTGGAAGGGAATTCAAATTGAGCACCGGCGATATCGGTCGGGCCGGTTAAATCAATTTTGAACGAGCTGTGCATCAATCGAGCACGCGTAACTAATTTCTGCTATAAATCCTAAGAGCGCCCCTCGTCCATGTAATCGCCGTTTCCAAGAAAGCGGTAAAAAGATTTGTCGGATTAGGATGACAGAACTGGTTTCCCCCGTGCCGCGAACCGAAAACGTCGGCCTTCCGTTCCAATCAACGTCACCGACGAACTGTTCATTAACGTAAGATACGCCCGGTTTGTTCCAGCAACAGCGAACGCCATGATATGACACCCGACGGAGAGTAAACGCGTGCAACCGACGACCAAACCGCCATGAGGATGTTGCTGCAGTTCTTGACGCTGCTATTGTTGGGTGTCAATGCCAGACGAACGGACGCGGACACCCCTGCGGAGGACGTTTACGGCGGTCAGCGTCGCGGTTCCCTTCACAAGTCTAATTACAACAACGGGAACAACAATTACAATCCACAGTCGAACTCCCCCTATCTGCCGTACCAGCAGCCCAGGGAGAGGAAGCCGAACATAGTCCTGATCCTGACGGACGATCAAGATGTTGAACTCGGTTAGTGAATCCACGGTATTATTATCTACCCCTATATTATTGAACTGCAAATCGGCAGAGGCGAATTCGCGTTCGAATTCGAACGACGGCAAGCGAACCACGAATCCGTTCTACGAAAACGCAATCTCTGCTGTTCCTCGAAAGAATGACCCCCTCCCCCTACCACTCCTATCTATCCCTCAATCCGAGTCTGAGCCCTCTTTTTCGAAGCGCATCCTGATCGTGTGTTGCGGTTGGTCCAATCCCTCAGGTTCGCTGAACTTCATGCCGCGGACCCTAAGGCGAATAAGGGACGAGGGAGCTGAGCTGAGACACGCATACGTGACCACTCCTATGTGTTGTCCGAGCAGGAGTTCTTTGCTGACCGGCCGTTACGTTCACAATCACGAGGTCTTCACGAACAACGACAACTGCAGCAGCCCGCAGTGGCAACGAGATCACGAGCCGCACTCCTTCGCCGCTTACCTGAGCAACGCTGGATATCGTACCGGTGAGTATTCTCCCCCCCCCCCCCCCAAATGAACACGGCCGCCCCCTCGCCCATCTCTCGCGTTGCACAGTTTGCAAACGCCGCGATACAACTGTCCACCGTTTGGCCCCTGACACCGCGAGACCGGAGTGAATCTGGCCACCTTCAATTGAGACGCGGATTCTGCGCGCGTGCAATTGGAGTTAAGTGCGGTTCGACCCGATAAATTCTCGTTGCGCAAACAATTACCACGTGCCAGCCGGGCAACGTTTCATAGTTCCACGTACGTCTCCGCTGCTCCCCGTTACCACAGCGGTACAATACTGAGCCTTGTTCTTCCCATCATTTCGTTTGCTTTCGAAGTTCCATACAAGCGGACAGGCACAATCTCGTGCACTTTCACGCGCGGTAGAAACAGCTGTAAACCGCGTTCCTCGCGAATCGCTCCGGTCGAATCGTGTTTGTCCAAAATTGTACCTAGGGCCACTCGTAGTCCTGCGATTCCCGCTCATCCCATAGGTAATTACCCGCCAATCGAGGCACTCGACCACCGGTCGTGCCGCAACGTCGAATATGGCATTCGATTCCCGTAGAATTTCTCGGGGTTCGATCTCGCCGGGCGAGTTGTTGGTCCGCGTCCGCCGAGTCCGCAATTGTGTGCTCCTCTCCCCCTTGCAGCCGCTATCCAGGCGAATCTTGGCCGGTTGTAGAGGGAACAAACGTCCACGGACAGCGAGAGAGAGGGGCTCTCCATGGAGCCAAAAACGGTTGCAACATGTTCGTCGGGGCGATCGATCATCGGAGAACAATAATTCAGGAACCAACGGCGGATTGAATGCAGATGAATCGCGACGGCGTATCGATTGTTTGCATTGTTACAGCGTTATACCTGGTTACAGCGTTCGGGCATGTGCGTGGCCCTCGTCGGCCTGCGTCGCGATGATCGGCAATCCCCCGACGGACGAGTATCCTCGACGCGATACAATTAACAGTGGAATCGAAAGAGGATCCCGGTTTTAAAGCTCGTCGAGACTGTTCTCGATGGGACGCCCAATGATCGGTCCGCTTCAATTCAACCGTCGAAACGACCGTTTAACGATGCATTCTAGGGCGCCGTTCATATTGGTAGCCGGATCCCGGATACGCGTACGACGGAAAAAGAAACGAGACGTCCCAGACGCCCGACGGCTTGGTCTTTTTGCGATTTTGCCGAAGGTGGTCGGGAGCTATCTCGTTCGAATCACCGGTAAGGCTTCGGTGTTCCGTTCCCACTAAAACGGAGAGGAGGATTCTCATCAGCTGCAGCTGTTTACAGACACCTTTTTATATACGGCTGAAAGCGATCCGCTGCGCGGCCCGAGATGAATCGATTTCGCGGCAACAAGCAGCAGATTTCGAGTCCCCGACGACCGATCGATCTGGTGCCGGGGGGAATGCGAGCCGCTGCACCATTGTTCGCGGTTGGCCCGGTATGCAGGTTATTCCGATGGTGGAATTTCGGCGAATCCTAATTGTTGGGCGGGGAGGAGATTAACGCGCCGATGTTCGTTCGCGTGAAAATTCGTGTCCATCGGGCAGAGAACGTAGTTTCTCCGTAACGAGCCGCTGGGAAAATTTAGCAGGCAGACTTTAACATGTCGGGGAACACTTGCGATTCCACGGGTATGGACCTTCCGGCCACTGGTCCAGCGGTCGCAGATTAAACAGCCGTTCAGTTTTATCTTTCCAGCCTACTTTGCATTACACTTATCGCCGAATCTCGTCGACTGTACCTCGGAATTACTACGCTTTTACCTCTCGCGGACGCGTTACGAGATATATCGGCCCGTTGTCAGCAGCTTTATGTAGTTCGTGCTGGATTCGAAAAAAAGCCAATGCAGTCCGGGTGCGGCGTACAGTGTGCGCTATGTTACCCGTTACCCGCTGCGTGCCAAAATAAATTCCACGGACCGACGCGATATTCTTGCCCCACATCTTTCGCGATACATTCGACGGGGAACCGTCGAGTGAAAAAATCCTCGGCAAACTTTACGCGAATCCACGGCCACCATTATCGACAGCAGCGTCTGTTAAAGGCTATCGCGCATCGCGGCCACCGAACAGGATCTTGTAAATTAGACCTCGCCTTCGTCGTATCTCAGCGTGCGACTCCGCGTAGATCCTGCGAGGGGGCTATCTCCGCTGCGGATTATTCGTGAAACCGGCACCGGGCATACGTTCGAGCGAAGGTTCGTCGTCGATCACCGCGGCGGCTCACAAGAAACGAGATCACGACCGTCGGTGGTGCGCTCGCGGGTACAAAAATCTTCTCACGATCGCGACAGTTCGACCCTTCGATGGTTAGACAGGCTCCCGTTGGTAGATCCCCTTCGAGCACTCTCGCCTTCCCTTTTAACCACGACGAAACGTACTCCTTCCTTCTCCATCCGTGTCTCAACGTTGCCCGTCGTCCGTGCCTTCTCTACACCAGCTTCACTCCACGTATGACCATATTCGAGGAGGTAGGACGTTGCTCCCTGAAAGCGGCCAGGTTTCTCAGCCTTTAAGCCCCGTCCACATCCGGCGGAGGATTGGCGTTCCGCCAAAAATTTCGCCACGCAACGACACCCAGCGAAACGGTGACCCCGTCGTTGTAACGAGACTGCGTTATCCGCGGCGAGGCAATGCCCGCTAATTATCTTGATAGGTACTCGACTTCGTACGTCGACGTTCCACGTCTAATAAGGCGTCCGGTTGCAAGGATGCGATCAATGAGCACGCTGTTCCTCTTCCGCGGATAAAACGATCCACTGTGTCGTATCTGTCCGTCGTAACGAGAGAGAGAAACAGAAAGAGAGAGAGAGAGAGAGCGAGAGAGAGAGAAAAAAGGGAGGTGATAATTAATCAATTTACTCGGACGGCGAGATCCCTCTCGGGCCAGACAGCCATCCATCTTCGATGAAACGAGTTCGAATTACACAAGCGTTGAGCAAACTTTTGAGCCGGCTCGCCGGTGACTACCGGCTTCTGTCGTTAAATTAAGAAACCTGTTACTTTCACGGTTTCGTACGAGTCACTCGCTCGCGGCCCAAAGGGAGGATATGCTCAATTGTCGACGGTCCATTTTCACCGTACGGACGTGCATTCGGAGGGGGGGGGGTGGGTTTCGTGTACTGGTCCTAGGAATAATTACGAGCCGCGAACCACGGGCGATCCGAGCCGATCGCCGGCACAAGAACGGTCCGAGAGAAAGAGAACTGGTTTTGTTATCGTCGTCTGTTGTACGAGCGGTGTGTCCCTGACCAGAATACCGGGGCTGGCAGGCCGGGCGACAAATTTTCCCCGCTATCTTCGCAAGAGGATCTTGTCACGCGCGCATACGTTACACCGGCCTCACCTTTAGGCCGCACTCGGGACCCCACGTTGCAACTGACGGGCGTGAAACTAGACCTGAATTTGCCGATGCTAATTAGGTCCGAGAAACTAGCCCGTGATCGTTTCTCGCGTTGCCCACGAGCGGCGTGCATCTTGCCGGCCGATAATACAAACGGCCGAAGGGCTGGTTTATAAAGTGTGAGGCCTGGCGTACCGGTTAAACCCCTCCGCCCTGTTGCCCCGTTGCCCGATTCACCGTGGACTGGCACCGAGGTCCGATTTCACGGGGGAACCACGAGTGCGGCCGTCGTTCGACAATCGATTCCGTCGGTTTATTAAAGGCGTTGCATTCGTTGCATTATGCGGCGGCAGGAAGTCGACGCGAGGCGCCTGGTCGTGGCAACGCTATCGGTTGATATTTACGCGCAGAGAACATTGTTGATTTTCTTGATTAATGAACGGGAAGGATGGAGCCGGTTCTCCGAATCACCGTCGGGACCGGAAAATAATTTTCTCCGTTAGTCACGTAACGAACCGTTGTTTGGCAAGCCCGAAAACACTCGCGGCGGGATGAAAATTCGTAGTTGCACTGCGTGATTCACTGGGGAGCGAGGTCGCACTCATGCTAATATAATTTCTAATTGTTTCCGTAACGCGGTTCACGAACTTTGCGTAAAACAGATAGATACTGTCACGCTGGTGAGCCGAATTGCAACTTCGGAGTTCAATTTAATTTGAGTTTAATGTCCTCTCTTTTAACAACCGGTTGCGATCTTGAGCGGCCTTGTATGGCCTTGGATGTACCTGCGACAAGAGCACTGAACCCCACTCAAAAATGGCTTTCACCCTGCGCGGTGAAAAAAAAAAAGAAAAAGAAAAGGAAAGAAATGCAGCATTCCATTTGAAGAGACGATGCCGACCCCGAGATCTTCTTAATGCCTCCACGTACGGAGAGTAATTCTTACCACCGTGCGACATTCTTCGCCGAACTCAGGTTTAAAGCCGCTCCAAAGCCCCCATGTTTTACACGAATCGCGCTTAAAATGACATTTCTTTTATACGCGAGTCGCGGTAAATCAAATCGCGAACGAGGCAGCAGTAAATACGCGCTGAACCGGTGATTCTCGAAATACGCGCACGGGGACGCGAGTGCACACGACGGAGTAGTCGCTGTTTGTGCAGCAAGTGTGCGCGGCAGAGTTTCGACAGCATCTTAGCACAATGTTTTTTCACTTTACGACACCCTTCGTTGGGTATAATGATAAGGCCACACACGACCCGCGACCGCGCCGTGTGTAGAGTACACGCGGAATAGGACGAGCAAAGGTTTCGAGTCGACGGTCGCATCGTCGAAAGTGAGAACCAGCAGCGGAAACATTCGGCGATGCACCTTTCGGTCGAACCTGTTCACCTGGCGATCCTCGCCCAACCGAGGCGAACGATATTCGAATAAACACTCGCGTCTCGCACAGGCGTACAATCAACACACGAGAATCCATTCTCGCGAAACCGACGAGAATATCTCTCGGTTTTGGATATTTATTTTCATTCGTACCCGTGGAGCGCCAACCACGCCAAGGAAAATAGCTCCGCTGCCTCGTTCCTGATATCTTAATAGAATATCAAATATATCCTAATGGATCGGCGGTAGATCGATATCGCGCAGATTTCCTCGGCCTCCGCCTAACAGTTCTCCTTATGCAAATCGAACACGAGTCCTAGGACCGCCGTGTTATACTCATTTAACTGGTCGTGGCACTTCGAGCCCGCTCACGGATTCTCAGGGGAGATATCACGCGACCGTACCGCGCGTTCTAGGCCGATTCAACGTGTGGCGTGCACGGTAACACTTTCGAGCGTGAAGAAATTACGAATCGTGTGTGAACGCGGGCTCTCGGGGCGGCTTTTTAAAATAAGCTCCATCGACTCGTCACGAGAGGAACGTTCCTTGCACGTGATACACGTTGTGTCCCGATGAATCGTTCATGGTTCGTGAGGTTTTCTCGCGTTTCCTGCCGGCTCGAAACGGATTCCTGTGTCGCGTTCGCGTACACCTTCGACGAATTTCACCGCGCGGTGGGGTGTACGTGTTTTTCTAGCCGCTACCGCGGAAACACTCTCGATAATTAGCGGTTCTGGCGGCGACCGCAACGTTTCGCCGCGGCTGCACGCGTGTTTCTTGTAAATAAGCCGGCCGGGGAGCGGTGAGATCGCCGAACCACGAGAGCACCGCCGCGCCGTGCACGCGGAAAACAATTGTCCGACGTCTGATGAATTTTTTTCTCAAACGAAAGACAATTTCACGAGGGTCGAATGAAGGAGAAACGTTTCGGGGTTAGTAGTATAGGTAATCGGGGTTCGAAATCACGTGGGATGCTCGGAGGTACGTATGCGCCCGTTATCTGAAAGTCGTCCCGCACCGTATAATTTACGCAGGCTCGCATAGGTGTGCTTAAAAGCCAATTTACCGATATCAGATGTTCGCGCGGCGACGGGTGTGCAGCGTAGGAAATAGCCGTGCGTGAAATACACGGTTACGTGGTCCCTTCCATTGAATAGAGATCTCCGGCGATGGGGTTCGAGAACGGTCGTTACGAAACGTCGGGTGGATCGACGGTGTTTCCTTGTCGTTTTCGCGAAATCAATTTAAATTGACGATTAGAAAAATCGGCGCCACCTTGGCAACTAGAGCTGTTGTCCAAGCGCGCTCGTGAACGAACTATGTGCCATCAACCCGGGACGAGGGCTTTTAGACGATGCTCAGTTCGACATAAATTTCCAGAGCAAGCTGCGCAACCGAATGAAGACGACAAAAAATTCTCGGAATATAGAATAGCGTTCCCCTTCGCGGAATTCACGTTTCGTCGTTGGCCCCGTTCGTTCGCGGCCATATTTTCGCATCGACGTGGCCCGAGAATTTCTACTCGACCCATCTACCCTCACGCACCTCGGGCCCGGCCGGCAATAAAACAAATCCCCTTATACGCTTGTAAGTTCGCACGGTTCCGGGATGTCGTATACGGCAATCGAATAGGTTATTCCGTGAATCCTGGATACCATGTGGTTCGCGAGACGAAACGGGGAAGGTATAGAAATTGCGATGACTTGAGGAGATGCTGGTAAACGATATATCGCGTTGTTCGACTCGCGTTCCTCGTCCGCTGTCTCATAATTCGCGGGCACCGTGCATGCTCGCGGTTCTACGAGCTCGTACGGGTATCTCTATGAACCTAGACGATTCAATGTTCAGCAAGTATCGTACTTTTTCCCCTCGGCGAGTTATATACGGGCTATAAAGTACGCGCGTTCAGCGCGGTGAACTTTCGCGCGGTGGCAAAAATGTTAATTAATATCGTAATAAACGATTGAACGTTCGTTCACTTTCGTGCAGCACGAACAGATGTTTCTATCAACGATAAAAAAAAGAAATTATTTTTACGAGTGAAACTGTTTTACGCGAACGTGGAAAAATGTATCGGATAAGCGAGTTCAGAGTGAAATGCCGCGAAACACTTTCTTCCAGAACCACCGTCGAAATTGATTTCCACAATTTTTGCTCATCCATTAGAGAGCCCCCTCTCGATCTCGAGGGGCGAGTAAAACAGGATGCTATATCTATAGCGCTATTCATGTCCTGCAACATGGACAGGATCGTGCGATCCTGATGGGAGAAACTGGGCACAGATACAAGCAGAGATGCGCCAGTACCGTACGATAGACGGTGCAATGTTCGCGAGGATCCTGGAGCAAGTAGCCCGACGTTATCAGGATGCACAGGTCGCTGTTGTTACCCTGCTGTTCGCCCGAGTATCGTGTACAGTATACATCGGATGAGATCTAAATATGGGATATGCACGTTACGTCATGTCACGTTACAAAGTGCACCCATCAGCCGCTGTTTTTAGTTGATGCGCGGGTAAACACTTTGCCAGTTTGCCCAAGTGATGGCGCAACAAGCCACGTAGACAGTAGTAATTAATGGCACGATTTCTAAACACGGATGTTCCGTGTTCTTTGCACCGAAAATACTTTTTAATGGTTCGGGGTCGATTATTTTCGCGAAGGAATCCTTGACGCGACAAACGTTGTATCCCGTTTACCTCGACTTAAATGGATCCCGAACCGCAGATGCTAATGGTACACGAAGCTCCTTCGCTTCGGTTCATTAAACTTAACTTCGATGCTCGCACGAAGACGCCATCCGCCCAAGTTACCTAATCCGCGAGTGCCGCGCCAGTGAAAACTAAGTAGCAATAAAGAGTTGGGCCAACAATGGAGGGAAGCTTTCCCCGGCAGCGTACGCGACGCGGCTCCCAGTGTTTCGCGCGAGCAAACGATCGAAAGGGGGCCGCCAACCACCCACACGGCGGTTCGGTGTAGCACAGGTAGCGGCAGCGGCTCCTTCTCGGTTCGCGCAGGTGAGATTATCGAAATTTAAATCGCGACACAGCAGCGTGGAAGAGCATTGTTCGCGGCTCTGTTGCGGCACGGGAGAACGCACCGCCAGTTTTTCGAGTGCTCGTGTGGGACATGAAAGGGGAAACGCGGAGGATGAGAGCGCAAGAGGAGAGGAGAAAACGTCGAAGACGAGCCGGACAAACACGGGGCACCCACACGCCCGTCGCGAGACACACGAGGGTCCGCGTGCACACAAAAGGGCCCCCACGATGCAGGTGCAGCACTGCGGATCGGTGCATTCATCGGACTTTTGCGACCCTCTGCGCGCCGTCGTCAAAAGGCGTGCGACGGAGTTTGCGATTGGGTGAAAACGAATGACACCTTAAGCCCCGCCGGTGAGACCGCGGGTCTCCTCGAACAAGCGATGTGATTTTCTTCTCGCCTCTCGCCGAGGCTTATGCCCGCGTACTGCCAGGTGCAAAAGGGACGAATAAATTTTAACACCTCTGGGAAGTCTGCTGGATGCGGGGACGGTCGAATAGCTGGAACGAACAGCCAGACGAAATTCGTAGAAGTCGCGAGTGTCAAGTTGTACGGCTAATTGAACGGGCCTACAGTAGCTATACAATTGTTAACGAATAAAGTGCTTCGTTTAAATTCGGAACGGAACGCGGACGGAATTCGCTTAAAGGTGATACGGTTTGTATCGCGCGGCATTAAATAGACGTACGTTATAGCGTATGGTTTCTGTGGGAAGCACCCACTCGGATTCCTGGATATATGTCGCCCACGGGCACGTGGGTGTCGGTAACTGATAGTTGACTTCGAGATGCAGGTGCAGCTGCACTACGTGGGCGTTCTTACCCTCTATAACGTGGCTCGCTAACGATTGATTGCATAAGTGGATCTTCCAATTCCAATTCCGCCGCGCTAGCCCCGCGACGATTTAGTTGTCTCTTTAGCGATCGCGACGGGGCGCAGATGTCTGCGGTATAACGAATGCTTCGTTGGTAATAAGTCAAATCGTTCCTATTATTTGTACGATCACGATAACAGCGTAATGGCGGTATCAACGCTGCAATGGGGCACCATAAATGTCGTCTGGGAGGTCTTCTATGATTAATGCACATCGCGCGAGACCATCCTGCGCTAATCCACAAGAAAAAAAAGCAACGCGCGCACGCAACGAGAAACATGTAATTGCACGCTTAATGCGGCACTTTTCAATTACGACGAACGAACGACGTTTGAATTTCTTCCGAGAATACCCCGCTGCATATACACGTCCCCGTTCTTATTTGCCGGGAGTACATGAAACTAAAGAGCAAACAGCCCGAGGGGGGAACATCCTGCCTGCTTTCATGCTCGTCGAAATACGTCTGAAAGTTCTTCGCCTCTTAAAATGAATTTCTCGCGTGTCCGTCAACCAACGGGGCTATGTTATTACTTTTATTCGTCGCAAAGCACTGCGATAATAACCCACGATTCGTGACCGAAGTACGACCCCTCTACTTGTTACACAATTTGTTTTACAAACAACGTTGAATTGATGTAGCTCGGCGTGCATGCGACGCACCTTTGTTTAATTACGCTTTCGTGTGACGTCGAAAATCGTCGAAAATGGTTCGTTCGCGGATGATCGACGAGTCGCCACTGCGAAAAGGGAGTTAACGCTGCTAGCGCACGAAACACGACTGGCCGTGCTAATCGATAGAAGTCCCATTAATTATTTGCTTCTTCACGCGACGATACGCGTTACTGCCGTGAACAACGTGACGTGGTTGTAATTCGTTTCCAACAGAGTTCAAGCAATGGAAACGTAGCCGCACGCATCGCCCCCCCGAATCAAGTAATGGCCCGTGATTACACGTGACGCGATATTAACGTGTTCCCGGTTTAAAGCGCTGCTAATTTCGTCGGTATTTGCTAATACGACCGCCTTCGAATAAGTCGGGCCGCGTTCGTGACGGGAATACGAAATGATGAGGACGGCTCGGCGTACAATGAACCTCGAAGCTGCTTGCGATACACTGGATGCCGTTATGGAAGAGCTTTAACCCGCTTCTATCAGATTTATGAACTTCGTCGCTCGCAGGTAATCGGATTTAACGAGCACTGGCGAGCTGGAGCTTTTGTACAGTTTCCAGCAGGCCGGGGGTTGGGCCGTTGTTTCTTGTTCGTTCAACTTCTTTTACAGCGGCGCATATTGAGGAACTGTCGCAAAATATCGCGGGCGGATATTAACGGGAAACTCTGACGGTTCGTATCGACCCTGGAATAATACCTCCGCGCGACGGAAATTGATCCAGTTCTCTGGACGAAGGAGGAAACGTCGTTCGATTTTAATTCCCGCAATCCGGAACACCGACAGCGTTCAATTGAATCTCGAGCGATCAGAACGCAACGTCTCGTCGGACAAGCTCGTTCGCAAAACCAGAAAGAAATCTACCGATTGCAATGCGAGCACCCACCGCGTACGGACGCTTAATCGTCGAATAATCTTCGAATCTGAAAGAGGTGGGCGAAAAAAGTGGGTCGACTCGTGCACCGATGGCGCGGCCGCGTTACCTGTTGCTTCGCGAATTGCAGTCGGCACGGTTGTGTGTATCGGTGTCGCAGAAGACCGCACGAGTCACCGGTGAAAATGCAAAAATAATGGCCGCCTTGTCCCGATGACGTTCGATCGTAAAAAAAAAGATGCCTGGGCACCCGGTCAGTCGGTCTGTCCGACAAAGCGGGGCAAAAGGACGAGTCGGATGAACCGTGATATCCTGGCGCCAGTCTGTGGAAACAAAACGAACGTCCCGCAGGGAGAGCGAGGCGGTCGCAACGGTCGACGCAGCGAATATACACGGTCGTGGAGGCGGAATATCGGCCGGGGCAGAGCAACGAATTCGCGAAAAGGATGCACGTTATCGGGGCGGCAAGCCGATGAGAATCGAGGCCGACGTCGAAGCTTGTCGCCCGACGTGCGCGCGTGCCGTGCGTACGTTTCCCCGGGATGAAAAATCGGTGCGACGACGTTGACGTGACGCGGACCGAAATATTGGGACGAGAGATAGTAGCCGCGGCGTGGTTTTGTGGTCCCGTATTCGAATTTGGCTGACTTCTGGGGAAGAGTGACGGCGGTTGGAAATAGAGAGGAAGAACGCGACCACGACCGGAGGACGGTGACAGTGATTAAGTAGAATGACGCCGCGACAATCAGACTCCTCACCAGCTGGACGATTATTATTGGAGCGCGATGCACCGCGTCTCGCGTTCCTCGCGTGCACGGCGTCGGCCGATAAGAATCTAATTGATATTTACGGCTGCCCTAGTGCATCCAGGTATTTTTAGGTTGGCGCTAAGTCAGCGCCGCGTAAAGTGCACTTGAAAGGTAGGGTAGCAACGACCGCGAAGAATGCACGTAAGCGCACACGGATTGATGAACGCTGCGGCGGAAAATAGGGGTGGGAATCTAATAAGGAGAGACGAATACGTATAAATACGTCGGGCCTATTTTAGTGCTGTTACTGAATTGATGCTCGTTAACATTTGTCGTCGGTTTCGAACGAAAACTTCGCATCCGTCGTGATTAACGTAATTATATGCAATGACAAGGGGAAACGTCATTCTTGATATTTCAAGTGTTCGCGGTACGTCGTCCAGCGAAGTCGAATTATCGATAATTAAAGCGGAATCGTGGAAGCCACCAACTAACGCACAACGGGAGCAACAATCTTTTATGCAAATCCTCCGGCCATGTCGGCACGATCTCTCGAACCTGTTCTGTGAGAAACGTGTCTCGCTTTCAAAAAGCGGCCCGACGGTATCTGCGATCGGACGAATTCTTTTAAACGACACGGCTAATTAATCCGCGACTCCTTTTTTCCCTCCCTTCCGATAGCACGCATCGAATAAGAAACCAGGTCGGACATCCGCCTGACGTTCTTTCTCCTGACAGGGCACAGACTGGCCCAACAAACGTCAACTCGCGTGACATGCGGTCGGGCGATTTTCCTTTTTTAATCATCCCTTGTCACTCGAAACTGTTCCGAAAATCGTACGATTCTTCCATGACGTTTCTAACGACACGGCGAAATTCCTATTACGCATTTCTGAATTTGCATAATTTCTATGCAAAGGATTTGTGCGCGCAAAACTAGCTACTATATTTTTCCTCCTATTATGTTCAAAGAATAGGCAATCTGTTATGGACACACCGGATTAGCTGATCACGGTCTAATTTTAAATGCAACTTACTTATCTAAATGTATATGTTTTTTTCACTTCGAGCAACTATTAAATTTGCAAATGTACGATCGTTTTGGAAAGTATGTGGACCATCGCCCCTCGACGTCGCCGATCCGTTTAACAATCATACGGTATCCGTCCCGGATCCCCGAGAGGGCAACGGCGGGTCGTCGAGGAGGATGCCGCGCGGAATTTCCGCTCGGAGCCACTCGTCGTCTGTTCCGGGAAGATTTACTGTTCTTTATATTTGGCGGACAAGGCGGTCTTTATTGAGATATCATCGTTTAACGCAAAACGAGAGTAATGCGATTGGTCCGGCTCGGTGGTCCTCGGCCGGCAAAAAGTTGTCCCGTCCTGAATCGGCTCCCTTCTTCGTGCAACTATTATAAATAAGGTTCGCTTGCGGGCCCTCGATAGCGGCGAGGCTACAGGTATGTAAACGCCGCCACGGCTGCCACGAAAGGGACGGCGTGGTACTTTTGAATTAATTATTTGATGCTACCCGTATGAATAATTCAACGCTGCCCCCGAGATGAATCTAGAGGATGTGCTTGCGCGCTGGGAACACCGAGGGTTACCGAGCGGAAAATGGGATTGCCCTTTGATTTATCTCGTCTTGTACGAAGGGGCGCAGCTTCCGTTGGGAATCTACGATAGTTGACGGGAAAGTGAAATTTCTCTTATCGCAGGTGTTTCCGAGGTATCCAAGTCGACACATTGCGTACGGGCGTATCTATCCTGTCGCTTTCCTTCCGGAAGTCCGCCCTGTCGATCGAGCGACGGAAACCTCGAATCGCGAGAAAGTTACGTTCGTAATCGATCGATCCCGCCCGATGGTTTTCCCCGTACAGCTAATCGTGGTTCCCGATTACGGGCACCAGGTGGAAGCAAAAGTGAAAAGTCCGACGGGGTAATCGATCTGTTACATGAGTCAGTTCCTGCGACGAACCGAGCGTGTCCGTAGCACATTAATTACCATTGCGATAGCCGGGCTTCGAGATCTTTCTTTCGTTAGACTTGAAACTAGCCGGCCACGCCTCGCGGTCATTACTCACTTCGCCGTGGCCAACACTTCGATTCGTGCCCCGTGTCAAACTCATTCAATTCTCGCGGAACGAACAACGTATGCACGCTTGCGCGCCACGAATCAAACCGAGGAAACAATGAATCGAACGCCTCGGGAACCAAGAATTTGCCAATTGCTAGAATATCCGGAATGCCTACGTTCGCGTACCGCGCGAATTTAATTTAATTCACCTTATCGCAAACACACGTTTCAGGGTACTTCGGCAAGTATCTGAACAAGTACAACGGCTCGTACATACCGCCTGGCTGGCGGGAATGGGGTGGTCTCATAATGAATTCACGGTACTACAACTACAGCGTGAACATGAACGGCAAGAAGATAAAGCACGGCTTCGAGTACAGCAAGGACTATTACCCGGACCTGATAGCGAACGACAGCGTGGCTTTTCTCCGTCAAAGTAAACACAATTTCGCCCGGAAGCCGGTGATGCTGGTCGCGAGCTTCCCGGCGCCGCACGGACCGGAAGATTCAGCACCGCAGTTCTCGCATCTCTTCTTCAACGTCACCACTCACCAGTAAGTACCAGGAACTTTGTCATTTCTGTTTGCCTTCGTTACCGGATCAGCCGGATAGATCTGGGTCAGTTCGTTAGCTGCGAATCGGGAATTTGTTTGCCAAGCAATTACGTTCCCCGACGTTTTCACTCCGCTCTCAATTAACCCTTCGGCTGTTTAGTAAAGTCGCGAAATATCGTTACTCGCCCCGGTCTGCTCGACGACACGTTTTACGCGCGCAATGTTCACCGTCGTCCTTTGGTTATTAACGACTTTATAAAGGATTTCAAATCGTTGCTTGAAATTATTGTCGCGCGTGATGTGTCTCGAATGTTTGCGAAATTATTGCGGACTTTCTAATTCAAAAAATCTAATGGCAACATATTCCATTTCTGTTTCGCGCGTGCAACGTGTAAAATACTATCGAATTTGCTATTATTATTATTATTATTAGAAGAAGAAGAAATTGAAATTTCGCTTTCGCTAGCAAAGAACGTGACGAGTTTCGTCGTATTCCTTTCCGCGTTCGCGAAATGGATCTCGTGCATCCGACCAAGCACTTCCGCCGTGCAATTCCAGGCAACTGGCTGTATTATTATTTGCACACGTACCGCGCAACCCTCTTGATGCTTTACACGGTGATCCTTCGCTCGCAATTTACCTTCTTCTCCTCTCCTATCGCCGAGGTTCTATCGTCGCGCTGAGCTCAGGCGGTACACGATAAGGATAATCGTTTCGTCGCGTTAAACTGTGCAGCCTGCGACAAGCCGAACCGTTACGACAACTGGCGCAGACACTAACGAGCAACAGATGATTCCTCGGATATCTAAAGAATGCCTGTTCGAACGGCACGCAGGGGAGAGCGGAGCAACGAATACCGCCGGTGACACGAGAAACGATTTCGTTCGACTGGCGAAAGTACTCCATCACGATAGTTACTCTTCCAACTCTGCCTCCCGCGGAGTGACACGTTTCGTTTCCATTCACGGCGACGCACGGTTAACATGCAACCAGACCGTAGGAAACGTCAAACGTCACATCGCGAGCCGTACACGTGCTTCCTGACAATGTGAGCCGTTCCTCAGAACGAGCGTTCACGTTAGCGCCAGTCATTCGACGTACACCGTACGAAGTTTTCTCGAGCCCGCGAGACCATTCAGCCGTCGTTCTAACGAGGCCATGTATGCATACACAATATGTACGTACGTAAGCGAGACACACGATATCCCGTGCAACGGCAACGAGGCCGCTGCAGGAGGAAAGAATTTGAAAATACGACGAACTTCCGAACGGTCTGCGGGCGAGTTAACAGCGCGTAAACGAGTACAGAGAAGGAGGGAGGGGCCGAAGGTGGTGGGCGAAAAATGAGAGACGCAGAGGCACTGTAGACTAGACAACCAGATAGATAACTGCAGCCCACGGTGTCATCGTCGCGTGATGGAGTGCCCTAGACGGGGTGCAGTGTGCGCGATGAAAAGCACTAAAAACGTGCACCCCTCTTGGTAGTCTCGTCTCGCCCCTCTGGACAACGCCCGTCATTGTACCTCCGCGATGCAGGTATTATACTCACCTGTCTTTATTCCACGAGATAGATAGAGAGAGAGAGAACGGCATCCTCTGTCTCGTTCCTGTCGGCTCGAACTTTACTTCTTCTACTTTTTGTCTCTCTTCTCGTTGGCCGGACGCGCGTGTACCTGCGTCTATGCACGATTCAGACAACGACGAGACGGAGTGTAACGTGTCGCGTTCTCCTTTTTCATTCTGCGAGGGATTTCTTTTTTCTTCTTTCACGAGGAGGGGACTACAGATTGCCTTATTGTACGCAGTACGTACTTCTGCCGGATCGAAGATCCCGTCGGGATCGATTCCGAAAGGCAGCCCCCCCTGTATTCTGTACGACTCTTCCGATCCGGTAAATGCCTCGTAAAGCGGATACACACGGCTCCCCGTTCGTCGATGATTCCTTTTTCATGGATTGTTCGTGTCGCGCCTACAAGTGTACCGCGACGTTGGAATTCTTGCGGGAATTCGATCGGGACTGTTATGAGGCCGCAAGTGGAAAATACGCGGCTCGTAAAACGTCGTTCCGCTCGCCATCCGCTTTTTGCCCCCTTTTACGCGCAGCTCGTTACCCGGTTGCGACGCGGTTGTCCCGTGTTTAGATACCTGCCTATTACCCCTTTGAGGAAAGAGCAACGGTGGTGTCCGTCGACGAAGGCACGATTCATTGCCGAATTTTCTGCGAGTAACGCGATTTTCTTGGCTCGCGCGGAGCAGCGATCCTCGTTTCGGTTCTCGCCTTTCTTTGTAACGTCGGGTACGCGAAGCGCGGATAATTTTCCCGGATTAAGATTGAGCCTCGAATATTCGTGCCGCGAGAATTCCACCGTGAAAAGCGGGGCGTCACCGCGGTGGGAATTGGACATTTATTTCCTCGATACGCGGAACAAGTGTTTTTATTCGGCGTGGCACGGCACTTTCGCGCAACGAACGCCGAGCAGTAAATTATAATTAAACGCGATCCGTGATGCAGAACGACACCAGAGCCGTTTAGAAGGAATTACGGGGGCGAAGCTAGCCGTTTAATTCCATAACCGGGGTTTTAATTCCGCGCTCGTACATCACCCGATTCCCTTGCCGTTCAAAAGCCAATCAACAGAACGAGAGATCGGGAGTGAAATTAATGCGTGGACGCGCAATTATATGCTTTCGCGACGCTTTTCACTCGCTGCGTGGCCTGAGCGGTCGCTCGACCCAGTCTTTTCGTTGGGAATTAATGCACAGGTGCAAGGTAATACAGATAGAATTCGCCAATGAATGAGACAGAAATCAAAATTGTATGTAGTCGAAGGTACATGGTAATAGTGTTAACCAATATCCCTGCTGAATTTACCTCTGCATCGCACGACAGCTCGTTCTTCGATCGATATCTTTGCAAATCTGAAAGGTAGCCGCGGCGACATAATAGAGTTCGTTTCGGCGTGGAATCCGGCATAGTTTAATCGTGTAGCAGGTATCGGCTCGTGTAATTTCATTCTGACAGGTGGAATGATACAATTGCGACACATTATGCCGGGAGTTTTCCCAGGCCAATCGCGGCAATTCACTTTAACGTGCGCCGCAGGATTTATTATCTGTTTTATGTAACATCTGATAAGCGAACCGCCTCACTGGGGCACTGCGAGGCTGTATCGATCGACGCCCGATTGAAATCGAGAGCAACGGAGGTTTTCATCGCGAAGGGAAAAAAGAGCGAAATGCAATTTACCGGGCGGGGAAACGAGCGTCTCCTATTTCTCGACGTCAAACGGAACCTGAAAAATCTTTCCGGGCTTTTCGAAGGAACTCATCGAATTACGAACAAGATCGGCGAAGGAATGCACCGGTCGATTTCTTCTTTGCTGCGCGACGAACGAATTACACGATCGATGGGAATAAATAACAGGCCGGCCTATCAACATGGAAAACGGTAATTACTTACAGAGAACGTACTGTCCAATCTGAACATCTATCCGCGATAATCTACGATACAAAGTTGTTACGCGCCAAGGGGATTCGGGATGAACGAAACACTCTGTGCATGACGTGTGCACTTCTCGAACGGCCCGCCTCAACGAACGCAATCTAAATCCAGAGCTAACAAGGTCAAGTCATCTTCGACCAAATTGAGGGGAAAAAAAGCTTGGTGAAAAGAGGAGAGAAAAAGAAAATAGCCCCCGAGCCGCGAGTGCTCCGGCCCAAAGAGGCTTAACCGAGCCCCATAATCGATACATTCACTCGGATCGAGAGCAAGAATTACCAAACGTCGCCTCGTTAGAGAAGCAAAGGATCAACCGGTGGTTCATCTTCGTTTTCACGTGGCCCGTGACGTTCAACGCGACCAATCCGTTCTAATCTGCTCCGACCGGGCATGTTAATGGGTCTGCGCCGTTT
The DNA here is from genome assembly GCA_963969485.1 of Nomada goodeniana. Classification (NCBI taxonomy): domain Eukaryota; kingdom Metazoa; phylum Arthropoda; class Insecta; order Hymenoptera; family Apidae; genus Nomada; species Nomada goodeniana. The sequence continues at coordinate 2,420,621 of OZ018303.1, read as the reverse complement.
CGACGATCCGTTGAACACGCGTCGACACGGGCAGGGACGAGCCTTATCGCGGCACGAGCTGGCTCATATTTTGACAGGGTCCTTTCGCTGGACTAATCCGGGGGAACGGAGTTTATCAGAGATTCGGCTTGCGCTAAGCGCGGCTCTATACGCGAGTAGTGTCGGGTCTCGCCCGCGGGCAGCCTTTTTGGTTCAACGGTGACGCGACAGTTCCCCGTTAAATCGCCACCGATCAGATAATCGAAAATTTATCGTTCGCGTAACCAGCGGGGAAATTTATGCGGCAATTATATACGCGGCGAACGATCCCGCCGTGTTCACGGCGGGCGAAGAAAAATTTCGCAGGCGAGAAACTGTATTGAACTGTCCCGTGCAAGGGCAGGGGGAAGAATTCGTATTTTCAGTACAGAAAAGCGCGATCATGATCGATCGTCCGTCGTTCGTGGAACCCGACGACGATTTCCGTAGTCAGATCCGCGTAGATAACAGCACTGTCGGCGGCGGAATTGATTAACGAGGCGTGGGTAAACACGGGGCGACACGACGTATCAATTCGATCGCGAACAGATAGAAGGGACAGGAGGTTGCGTCGCGTTGCCGCGCTGCGTCGGTTCGACGGATAAAAGGGGTAAACGGGAGAAACGAACGGACAGTGATAGATGGCGTCGATACGGGGATCTTAGATCGTTAATAGTTCACCGCAGTGAAATATGGGCGGCGAGTCGTGGCGATTGCCGATCGGGGGAGCGCAACTCGGTCATTTGTACGAGTCAATTTGAGGCGCGGGCGTTCGCAACTACTCGACGATCGATCCGTCGCGAATCGATACGCGAACGGCGCGGCATTCGTTTCGGATTATCTTTCGGAGCGTCAATGGAGGTAGGCTGTCGCCGAAAGGAGGAACGGGCTTGCCGTCATCGAGGATCGCTCATTTTCCGGTCGGTTCTGCCTGGCCTCGTTTCCCGATCCTTGCGGCGCTCAAACATCGATATCCACCCCTGGACGCGAACATCTTCCAGTGTCTCTTTATTGCGTTCTTCCGCGGCAGAAGGGAGATAATTGATGACATTCGATCCGTTCCGGTCTCGTGCTAGATCTCTCAAGCAAAGATTCGCCTTGATATTTCTGCTGAGTTACGTTTCCCGCAGGAGGGGGGAATAATGAAAGTGGCGATATCAATTGTGCAAGTGAAACTCGTAACGAAACGAACACGCCCCGTAACGAAACGGCGATTCACGGTCCATTGTTGTACGTCTAGCAACGAAATGTTGCACCCGTTCAACCATTCGGACAGTGAAAGCGACGATCCACAGGCCGAACGTTGAAACTACTGAACGTCCACACAATTGGCACCGGGTTCGCTTTCACTATTATGCGCCTCGTTCGAGAAGGCTACAGCTTTCTACGCGCAACGTTAAACATCGTGCATCGCTAATCGAACGCCGCGGCCCGTCGCGAACGATCGAGTCTTCGTTTCGCGCGATCGAATCGCAGAACGATATACCGCGCTTACGCGGCCTGTAATTAACTATAAAACCGGTCGATTATCGTTCGAACGACCGCCCGCTTTGCGAACGGAATGTTCACGCGAACGCAGAGAGATGCGACGAGATCTTGCTCGCCGGAAGGTGCGGGGGCACGCGTCTGGGTGCAAATATAATCGTGGAGTGTCTCGCGGGAAAGTTAAGTGGCTGCGGCGAGCCAGTGCACCGCGGAATAGGCCGCAATTAAGAAGTCCAGACGAAATATATACGAACATTGACTGCGCCGGTGGTTGCGAGGGCTGGGGGGCAGGTTATTCTTCGCTCGAAGACCACCGTCGGATTGCGCGTTTTATTTGCAATTCGCATAAAGCGGCGGGCCCCCGTTTCCTATTCGATGCGAGCGAAACAGCCGTCCGACGGAATTAACGGGAAGCAGTGTTCTCGTTCAAGATTCAACCGCTGCTAGATTCGTCTTTCTCCGTCGCCGGATTCACCCTGTGCAACGGGTATTGTTGCTGGAAAAAAAATGGACCGCCTGAGATTCGGCACGAAAAGCCGGCCCCATTCGCATTTGCCGTGGAATCGACGACGGGGCTTCAATTTGACAAGGGGGAACGGCATTGACGCGACGCTGATTCCGTCGAGTTTGTTTTTCGCGAGAATCGCGCACGGTCTGGTTCGATGGAAAAAGGGACAGAGAAGAGTAGCGTGCACGCGAAACGCTCGTTTCTGCCTTCGGTGAAGACTCAATTTCATTTAATGGGAATTAATTTCGAAATGAAAGGGTGCAGCGAGGGAATTCGATTAACCGTATTTCTTTCGACGAACCGAACTGCGGGTAGCGTTTAACGATTAATCACGAGCAAGTTGAGCGGACGGAAAGGTAAAACGACACATCGAGTCTTTCTGTTATCCTCGCGGTTCTCTATGAAATTCCGCGCGATCGGAGCGGCAAACCTGTTCCTGCATCCCGAACGAACGAACGACCGCCAATAGGACAAAGATCCAGCACGCTCGAGACGAACGTTTCCGAAGGACGTGAAGGAAGGTGAAGGAAGGTGAAGGAAGGTGAAGGAAGGTGAAGGAAGGTGAAGGGCCAATTACCCATAATTTCGTGTCCCGGGTAATTGGTGGAGTGCTAGGCGGAAAGAGGAAGAGGGTCCACTGGGTTTCACCTACTCTTTGCATCGAACACTTGCGTCTCGCTGGACACTCGAGATTAATTCAATTTCCTCTATCCAGCTGAGATCTTGTCGCCGAGCTTACGCGCAACGCTCTTGAATCCTAGTTAGCGAAATTAATCTGACCGTTTATTAATGGATTGACAGAAATTTTTATACGACCCTAGCAATTTGTTCGATGAACGTTGCAGGGAAACCAATTCGACCGTATGGAAAGGGGATCATGTTCTTTCGTTTTCGTTGCAGCACCCCGGCCTACGATTACGCGCCGAATCCCGACAAACAATGGATCCTGCAAGTGACGCAGAAAATGCAGCCAATTCACAAACAGTTCACGGACCTCCTGATGACGAAGAGGCTCCAAACATTGCAGAGCGTCGACGACGCGGTAGACCGGGTACGAGTGATTCACGCCGTTAACGTTTCCGCAGACGTGCACGAATTGAACCTTTTGTCGCGGACGTGCCAAGAGGCCGGGCCTCGTTTCCCTGGAACCGCCGTTTATATTTCTGCGTCCGCTTGTTAAACAGATTTACCAGGAACTGAAAGACTTGGGAGAGCTGGACAACACCTATATCATCTACACGTCCGACCATGGTTACCACCTCGGACAGTTTGGTCTGATCAAGGGGAAAAGCTTCCCCTTCGAGTTCGACGTCAGGGTACCTTTCTTAATCAGAGGCCCCGGTATAGAACCAGGCACCGTGTAAGCGCCGCATTACATACTTTCAATGATACGTATCTCGGACACGTCTCTGTCGGGGGGATACAGTTTCCTATGAAGTTTCACGTGCTTGCGTGGTTCGAGTAAGCGATCGACGACGAAACGGTCGAAGAGGAAGGGGCGCGAGGTAGTAAATCAAGACAGAACGGACGTAAACTGGTAGCTACGTTTGGATAAATTGATTCGCCAACGGGGGAAGATTTACAGCGGGACGCGTGTCTGTACGATCGGGCTTTTCAACCTTTGCAACCCGCGTACGGGCAATTCGAACCATCTTCTCATCTTCTAACTCTTCTTCCAAATCTTCTAACTCGAAAACGACGAGCGCGCAATGATTTCGGTCGATTGCGTGTCGTTTGCGCATTCGCGGCGAAACGACGCGGTTGCATGTTGCCGTCGTGAGCGATCCCGCTCCTAAATCCCCGCTGAAGATTACACCGCGATAAATAGAGCACTCCGTACGTGTAAGTGGCCGTTGTCGAGTCGTCCCGTGGGAATTACGATCGGGGGCAGCAGTCCCGAAAACGATAAATTATCCGCGCCGTGAACCGCGGAGGGAGCCAGGAAAAAACGGCCGCTAACTGACGGGACAGCCCACCGGTCCTCGTTGCCAAACTACCGTGTGAACGTGAATCCTCGTCCGTCCGCGTATAAATTGAGTCGCGTCCGTTATAAACATCGTCGTTAGATTAATGCCACAGCGCGGCCCGGCCACGCTTCCGCGTGCAATCCCTTCCGAATTTAATAAACGGCGCACGGTTTCCATCGCGCCGCGGAAGGAGATCGCCGATCAATAATACGGAGGAAAAGGGAACTGTTGAGAAACGTATTTTCACGGGACACCCTGCTCACTGTAGGGTGGAGAGTTTTCGTCGAAGGGGTGGGCGGCGGTTAATGTCGTCGTTGTTCGACGGTGGAACAAAACGACGGAGGGTAAAATTGTTTGGCTCGATGGAGCAAATATTATGACTGGCAGATAATGCTACTCGGGGCTATCGTGGCAGGGTTTGTTTCTTATCAGCCGTTCGCTGTTTGCAATGTTTCAAGCGGCCTCGACTGTGATACCGAATGGTCCATAATCTATGAGATCCCAGCGCTCTCGAGCGCGGATATATATTTCTGCCGTGGCGTAGTACGTTCGCGCGAGGGGGCAGAAAATTCTTCTCCTTCGAATTTTAGAAAAACGAAACGGAACAAAAATGGAAGAATCTATAATACGATCGCGACGAGGTATAAGGGGAAGAATTCGAAGGACGAGAATATACGCGGCGACTTTGCTCAGAACGGTATTTACCCCCGGGGGGTGAGCTGCGATATCGGATTACAATAAAGCATCTCTATATGACGTTGCAGCGTGGACGACATAGTTTTGAACATCGACTTGGCGCCGACGTTCCTGGACATAGCCGGCGTCGAGACGCCGCCGCAGATGGACGGTCGTTCTTTCAAGAAACTCTTTCAGAAGTGAGTAGTGCATTGGCGAATTTACCGCAGCACAGATTGCGCGACGTTTCGCAATCGAGGTTTCGAAAAAAACAACAGATATCAGACACGCGGGGGAAGCTTTACTTTCGATGCTTTACAGCAAACACGGAAGAAGATCGAAATTCAAGTGGCCGGACACGTTCCTGATCGAATCTTCCGGTCGTCGAGAAACGCCAGAATCGATCGCGGAGTCCAAAGCGCGAGAGGCCAGAAGACAGAACCAAACTCTGGCGAAGCAGCATTCGAACGCCGCACCGGAAGAGGAAGAGGAGAGCGGCGCGGATCCGGATGGCGAACACGAATCGGAGCATCGATTCTTCGAGAACGATACCGGCAGCGATCAGGACATATCCGAGGACGAGGACTTCGAGGACTCGATGATCGACGAGACGAGTAAAACACTTGCTTCTCCTTATTGCGCGCTATTAAATAATGATTCGTGTCCTTTCCATAGCCGTTCCCTCATCGGGGACGCAATTTCCCTGCAGGAAGGCGTAACACTTTGCGCTGATGTTGCGCTGACCTTTTCGCGGCAATAAAATTGCTCTCCGCTCGGAGAGCTGCAATCTCGCATTATGATTCGATCCTTCAATGAATAAATTACGCGCAGCACAGATTTACGGAGTTAACGACGGGATCGAGTGGATATAGCCGTTTCAATTGCCCCCCCCGTAGAATGGAAACAGAATTGCTAAATCCGCGATGAAATCCAAGGAAAACTCTCTTAGCCGAGCTTCGTCTTGCGCCTCGCATATACTTTCATCGAGCTAATTAAGTTATCGGCCGAAGCGAAACTACTTTGACGATTAAGATCGATATCCCGCGGAAGTTCGACGAGCTACGTCCCACCCGCGGAACCATGGGGGCGTAAAGTTTTAATTACTTTCAACAGCCGTCGTATCTCGCGACACGAAACGAACATCGGAGGATCCTGTCCTCGGTCCGCGTAATTGAAGCTCGCGATCAACCTAAACGAATTCCCATTCAACCTATGCGAAGTGTCGTGTCGGAAGGGGTCGAAGTTCCTTGTGCGGGTCGAACATAAATTGCCCCGGGGATTTCCCTAGTCGGGATTCACGCAACGATTTGATCCCTAATCTTATGTTATTTTGAAGTGAACATTAATAGCGACGCAATGATAATATCTGTAAGAGAATCGTCCTCACCTTTCAGACTCTGAACCCCACTTGGATAACAGAGTTCACCCATCGTTCTCAACGAAACACGAACGTCTGGCGATCGAGTGTTCGCGACCGGAGGCACAGGCGAACTGTGTTCCCGGTCAAAAATGGCGTTGCGAGAGGGACGGTCATCGTTGGAGGAGGCACAAGTGCAAGTACGCGGCACCCCCGCCAAGGATTTCGAAGAAGTGCGCCTGTTTTACGCCGAACGGAGTAGTGTACACTAGATTGGAGTCGAACGACTACGACGGGCATCGGTACGGCTTTGGCAGGGACAGGAGACCAGTAGACGTGTACACGGACATGGCTAGATACTTTGCTAGACGAGGTACGTCGAGAGCGCCAATCGTAATCGAAGATCTTGGTTAATTCGAGCCCCTCTTTCGTTTCTTTCAACACAATTTGCTGCAGCATTTGTCTGTCAGTATTTTAGTGATTCAGTTGTCTTCGTGGATTAATCAATTATTTATCAATTGGAGCGCTCTGAATCGTTTACATTTTAAGGACAATATTTGGTATATTATCATTCCTGTGTGGATACGATGTTTGTCAGGCAAACGAGACGTGTCGGGTGCCGATAATTCAACGCAAGATATCGATGGGGACGATGATGATTACAATGACGGTCGAGATCGTCGCGCTATCGACGAAGAAGACGACGAGGACTTCTTCCAGGAGTTGTACAGACTGGCGGATGAGGTGAAATGGGACTACACGAACTTGATGTTTAGGTAAGAAAATTCAGGAAGTTGATAATTGTTCGGGACGAGCCACAGGTTCATAGGGATATGAATTGATTTCGTATTTATGTCATAGGGATAAGCTTGCTAACCGAACGTCGAGCGATGCTGCATTGGAGCTAGATAATTTGAACGATTCCGAGTATTCGATACAGGATTTCGATCCTAGCCTGGATAAGGTGGTGGTGGGTCGATTAAATGTCGAAGATGTGGTGAGAAGACACAGAAGGATAAGAAGAAGCGTCCCGAAGAAGGACACTGTGGAGCACGTGACTAAAATTATGGAGAGCATCGAGGAAGAATTGGACGACTTAAAGGTGGCGTTATTTAATGACATTCTGATAATCGTTTTAATTTCGAGAGAGATGTAATTTATGTTCTCATAATTAGGCCACTCAGGCACGCCATTCAGAATCGAGGAGACCGTTGCCACCGAAATGCTCCGTCTTGCCACAGGGCGGAGTCAACTGTTCAGAAACCGTCTACCAAGATCCGAATGAATGGAGGATATCGAGGCGTGAAATCGAGCAGCAGATCAAGGAAATGAGACTGCAATTGGAGACACTGAAGGTAAATACCAATTGTCAACAATTTGCCTCGAAAGAGAAGGTGTGATTATACTCCTTTCAGGATATTCGTCGTCATTTAATGACCAAGAGGCCTCCCGTTATGCGGGACCCAGAGGATGGCTCAAAAACCATGGAAGAGTCTCACAAATCGCATCATCATTCCTCGAAGAACCACGTGAATCGACATCACAAGAAGCACGATCATACCAGCACGTTTAATCCTACCGCGACGACCGTTCCATCCACCGTGAAACAAAATCAAGCCACCGAGGACAGAGCTGGATCCACGGAGACAACGGAGGGACCCAGATTTAGCGTCACAACGATAGAATCTACCGAAACCGATACGATAACTACGACTGATCCAACTACGACCACTTCATCGACGACGCCCAAACCAAAGAAAATACCCCGTCGACAGAAGATAAAGGAACCTCTCAACAACCGAACAGAAGTGGAGGACGATAAGCCTCAGAGACGCAGGAAGGTTCATCATCATCGACGGAATAACACCATACTTACGAACAGCGTTCACGATGAGGTGGCAGCAGTAAACGTTGGCGAAACAACGGAAACAACCGCGGCTACACAGAGAACGACGACGAGTCAGATGCACCCGCATCATCAGACCAGGTACACAACTGTACCTACAACTACGAGGGACACCACGGTTCAGAGACAAACTTCCAGCGGTACATGGACCACGAACGACTTCACCAAAGAAACTACAACAGGAACAGATGCGCAAACAATACTGACTACTGGACCCGAGACGTCCAGTACAGGTGAAACGACAGGGCCGCAGAGGACAACACCGTTTTATTCCACAGCAACGTCCGAGGCTCGTACTAGGACTACGCTGTTACCTACAACCGTGACTACGACTCCGATGACCACACCAGTCACACTGATACCAGCTAGAAGGTTGCCGAAAATTCCAAAGAACAGAACGTCTGGTAATCTCGGACCTTCCAGGATCGATGTTACCATTTTAGAATCCCCCGACAGAAGGAGCAGGCAAGGTCAGTAATTCACAGATCTAATTTACTGGATTCTATCATAACATATGGTTCGATTAAACGTGCTTCTTTCGCGATAGATATAATAGACATAGCAAATAATAATCGTCGACTACCACCGATGCTGAACAGTCCTTTGGAGGCTCGTCATAAGTGTTACTGCGAGCCCGATTCCTACCCGAAGAAGGACGAGAAGGAAATCGCCAGGGAAGAACGGAGGAGGTTGAAAGAGGAACGTCTGAAAAAGAAGGAACGAAAGTTGAGAAAAAAGGCCAAGCTCGAGAAGGAGTGTTTAACGGAGAAGATGAACTGTTTCGAGCACGACAACGATCATTGGCGTACCGCCCCGTTGTGGAATGCAGGTCCATTCTGTTTTTGCATGAACGCCAACAATAACACGTACTCGTGCATTCGGACAATTAACGCGACACACAATTTCCTTTACTGCGAGTTCACTACCGGTCTGGTCACGTATTACAATCTGAGGATCGGTGAGCATAGATATTACTTAAGTACCCGAAACGCGCTTGAAAAAAATTCATTTCTCTTATTCGACCCCGTCTACTTCCTATTCAGATCCGTTCGAACAGTGGAACAGGGTTTCATCGTTAACGCCCACGGAACGATCGTATCTTCACGATCAATTGGAACACCTGAAGGGATGCAGAGGAACAAGGGATTGCACCGTTGGAAGCGCAAGGGAGGCTTTACCGCAACTCCAACAGCATCAGAGATTCATATCGAAGAGGAAATACGCTAATTCGTTCGGTAATTACGATTGTTGTGCAACGAATAGATGACAAAGAACGAAGAAACTTATTCAGTTGTAATTTTTTTAGAGGACATGTTTGTACCATCAACGTTACAAATTATTCGCGAGAGCGAGTTAGGTAGTCCGCCGAATAAGAGACGGAAAAAATTACAAAAGTAAGCAACCCTTTAATGAAAAAGTAGTAAAAAACAATGAGCTCTTGTATTATCCTGGTATCATGAATCTTATTGGTATTCCTTTTTAGTAACCTTTGGAACAGACGAAGTAGAAGCTGGCAAAGTAGTTGGAGGCAGCATCAAGACGCGGTGAATTATCGGCGGCACAGACATCAGTACTGATATCGTGGTTCGTTTTGTTTCGCTATGGAAAAAAAATCGTCGAAGGGTGCGTGACAGCATTGCCTTGGATGTATATTAATTTCGCGATGCATTTAATAATGTAATTTATTTAGTGATATTTAATTAGGAACGGACACGTGATATTTAATTGTGAACGTTCTGATTCCATTATTAGACTCGCGCTGTTCGAACGTGTATACCGCGCATATTTTTAATCCTGTATACCTTTCACGGCAAAAATGATTGCGACTGACCGAACGAGTGTACGGTATGGCGTTTTCACGCGTATAACAATCGGAGATGATCTAAACGACGATCCTTTTTTTTACTTAATAGCCGATATTTTTTATAATAATTTATTTACCCTCGTCTCTTTAGGTCTTCATACACGAAGGGAATAAAATCGTTACTCGCCTAATGAGATTTCGTGCGATTTTAAAACTTCGTTTTAACAGGAATTAGAGACACGTTGCTTCTTCAAGAGGTGAATTAACCGATACAAGTAGCTTTCTAGGCAAGCAGATTGTCTAGGGGAAGAGGAGAATCTGAGGGCTCGTCTATCGCGTTAGAGGGCAGTTCTAAACTCGATTTCGTGACTACGAACTGAAGCGCACAACGAAGAGAACAAACACAATAGGAAAATCGTCCTGCCAAAAATCATTATTGCCGTTTCTTGCGAAAAAGCATTCTCTATACACCGATACGTTCGTAAGATGTTTTATTCTACCGAAGCTGCCATTCGTTTGATTTTTCCTATTGTCTTCGAGCAATAACGATGCAGAATAAATTGCCACTGCCATGCAATATGTTTTACAATCATTCTGAAATCATTGACTGGGGACCGGGATGAAGTGTGAACCGAAATACAATCTAAAGGTATGCGATGCCGAGACTGTATGCTTATCAATGAAACTGAGGGCACCATTTATTCTGCGCAATCTCCTGTCTTACTAGAAGTAGCAAGGAAACTTTTGTGATTGCTACATTTAATAGTCTCCGTTGTAAAAGAAAGAAAGAAGAGAAAAACAAGAAGAAAAATGGAATGCTGATGGATGCACACGCTGCTTTAAGTATACAAATAGGAGGTTGCTTTACCAAATACAAAACGATTTCAAACAATGTCTGTTGTTTTGTTCTATAAATATGCGTTATATAGTTTGATTAACACATTGACTGTGGGACAATGGGATATCCAAGTTTTAATCTGTAGGCCAACAGTCAACATGTTAATAGTTGGAAAATGTATTACTATACAATATAGTTGGCAAACTATCTCCATTAGCATTTTATTTTTTTCTTTTACAAGTATATGTCTGTGTTATGTACTAGATTCTCAGTTAGTGTCCTGAGAATACCTTCAAGATTTTGAAATTAAAGCAATGTATTTAAATCATGTGAAATAAATAAATAAACACTGTCCAACTTTCCCTTAATATGTCATTAGCCAGTTAATTAAGTTTCAGTTGTTTAAAATTAAAGAGCAACAAACATGAAATAAATAAAATAAGACATGAAGTAAATATTGTGAGGAAATCAATCCATAGCCAGAGCATATATTTTACGACTACAATGTTTAAAATTTGTATAGCTGAAGCAATGTTTCAAAACGGAAAGACAATTGAATATTAAATAATCATTTTCATAAGATTTTTAAATCAATAAAAGTTGTTATCATCTTCAACTAAGCAAAAGCATAGAACATAGATTCAAAATTACTTCGTGAATTCAAAATAAATAATTTAAAAATCGATACCAAGATCGAAGTCTTCGTTGTCATCAAAAATATTTCTCATAGATTCTGATCCAAATGTACCTGTTTCATGGTGATCCTTGCTTTCTTCGTTATCATCATTATTGAATATATTCACCAGAGTCTTCTTCACTACACTATTGCTGTCTTCTTCCACATTATCACAGGTTTGTGTAAAATCATTTTCACAAAAAGAATTATCATTTATATTCGTGTACTCATTTCGGGAACACCCACCAAACATTGCATTCTTGTTATCGGTGTGCACAGATTCATCAGTCTTTTCATAAGCTGTGGTTCGACCGTTCGAATCTTTCAAGTTATTAACTTGAACTTCCTCTGGTGCATCCAAGTACTTTGACCATTTGTTCTCGGTTGTTTTTAATCTCTTTGGCTCGGGATAATTATCAAGAGAACTGTCGTTCGTACTATTATATTCATCGAATGATGGATCTTGCTGATTTTCGTGTTCTCTAGCACTGTTTAGCTTTTGAACAAAAATACGACAATCCTTTCCCAAGCCCTTGAAATAAACCTGAAAAATCGCGATTGTTGATTAATACCGCGCACATCGATTATTGTGCATTCTGCAAGTAGAAGAAAGATAATAATAATTAAGGTCACCTTTCTGAGTATTTGCTTGAAATAACATATTTTACACTCCCATTTCTTAGCTTTTTTTACTATATGCACCTGTTATGCGAACAGAACGGATAGATCGTAAGGCACGTTTACTTGCTATTCGAAAATATACAGCTCAATAAATACCTGATATGTTTTACACGAAGAGCAGCGTAAAATATTCATTTGTTGTGGCATGGTGTTATAATTGTTATATATTTGATACTAAACAACACTTTTCAATATTGATACTATTGCGTTCACTATTCACTTTCGAAACTATTTCAAACTTCGATTACTTCGACACTGTTCAAGCAGCTTAGCCAACATGACAGCAGGAAATTTTGGCAAGGGGTGCAACCGTTTCCCTAGATGGATGCATTTCCGCCAGCTCCGGTAAATTGAATGCGTTCGATTTGTGTATAGTATATATATATTAATATTTATATTCTTTCATTCCACGTTACAATAATATACATTAAGGGCAATACATAAATTATTCACTCAAAATCAATTTTGCAATTAGGCAAAGCTTCGGTAAGCTCCTTACGAACGGTATCCTTATTCGTAACACCTGGCAGCCCCTTAATTGTTAGCGTTTTTAAATTTCTGAAATACCAAAATTGTGGTAGTTGTAAAAACATAAAGTTAATAGGAATTTTTGTCATTCTTATGTGTATCACATACTTTAATACGTTCAGTTTCAGTAGGCCATCATGATCAACTCTTACACACTTTATAATTTCTAGATTAGTCAATGAGTCTTTAATTAGCGACAAATACGGCATGGCCCTATTGTCAATATACCTACAATTTTCCAATTTTATTTCTTTTACGTGTTTGCATCCCTCTGAATGAATAATTTAATAAATAATAATAATTGCATTCAATTTATTTCATACGTTCACTCAAATTTAATAACACCGACCAAAATGTGGAAATCCTACATCACAAATCCCAGCATTATTTGCATCAACAGCTTCAATACAATATTTTCCACTAGATGGTAAAGTATTATAATCCGTATGCTGTTCGACAAAACCTTTCCATCTAACAGAAGCTCCATTTCTTAAAAGCCATTCTGCGCAAGCACGATCGGGGCCGATCTCTTTTATACGATCTGAATCGACACTTCGAAAGAAATTTCTTACATACGATATTGTTTATCTTATACACTACAAATATTCATTATTATTTTGTCGCAATACCTATTAAACACAGCGGTTACCCAATAAAAAAATGGTCTACGATGATGTGTTTTATTTCGAAAAACCGCAAAAGCTGATCTGCTAAAGGTCTGAAATTAAACAGTATACTAGAATGAGTTTATCAAAGAATACAATGATGCATATATCTTTTGATTCATACATAGATTGTCATTGCGTTCTTTTTTGTTTTCTACTCTTGAGACGATGTTAATAGCATAGAAACTGTGCTACAGTAGAAACTTAGGTTAGGTTGGAGCAAATTAATTGCTTGCAATTAATTCGTAGTTGCACAATAAATGAAAGAATTGTTGCAAATATGTCTTGTTAATTTATATTACAGCGTGTAAATGTTGATAATGCACAATACAGAGTAACGTTATAATGCAAACTTGTTATGAAACAGAATGTAAATACTCCGACAGGTGGCGTAAGAACCTAGTCACAGACGAGATATAGAAATTATTCAATGCATGTTTACTACCAGCATTTTTGAGACCCCGGATCCCATTACCATTTCCTTGTCATTCGCAACGTTAACAATAGATTATAGAAAACCATGCGAAAAATAAATAATTTTTAAGAATTCTTTTGGTATTTGCCGCAATGACGTTAATTAAAACTTTATATTTTTATTTGACTATAATAAACAAATATTTGTCTGATGGAAGCAGTTTACTTATTCTATAGTGTAACAGACATTACAAATATTTTATAACTCAGACGTGTTTACTATTACTAATAAATATATTTATTTCCGACTATTCGACTAATATCCGTTCTGTAATACTTGTAACAGAAAATATGTAGTTCGGCGTGATACTCAAAACACCCGCCTTAAAGAAAGACCAATACCCCACACCACCCACAAGTTACCAGCCAATCAGCGCAATATATTTCAAAAAGCTGCCTCTTTCGCGCAATGGATCTCGTAGTGAATAAACGTGCTCAGAGTGTCTGTCGAATTAAGGTATGTCACATTGTCTAATATATTCTCGAAAACATGGAAATGATATACGCGTTGTTTTCATTTCCCTGTCTCCTAAGTTTTCTGCAGTTTCTTTGTTAATATTAATGAATATTTTGCAAGAAATGATGAAAATATTGTGCAGTCGCACCACGCGTGCATTTTCAAATCGACTCGAGTATGCATATGCGTATTATCTTTTACGTATGCGTAATCTTAGTTCGGAATTCCATTATCTTGCAGGATATTCTGCAGTTTCCGGCAATATTACTATAATATTGGCGATTCTTAAAACACTTATCTGTAATTTCAGTTGGATTCTGTTCAATGGCGTCTTTTTCGCTTACTTTGAATCAGAAGTGGCGCGAACGGGACACTTTTGAACGGGAATGCGCAGAAGCAGAGTGACGCGGCGCCATATTGTTAAATCAACTCCTCGCTGACAGGTAAGCGTTCTTCAAATTTCTTGTTAAAATAAGAAGAATCCGAGCAATATGTCTCTATTCAATTATATTTCATACCACGTATAATACTTCCATGATACGCAATCGTGTTGTCAACAAATAGTACCATAATACAAGCAATTATTTCCGAGTATTTCTTTGTTGTTTTTGCCTGTGGCCGGGAAGCTTGTTTTTCCTGGAAAATATCGACAATATATCGCGAGACAAATTTTTCTAGCAAACGCAAGCGGTGGTAAACAAAAACAGTGTTTGAATGCATCCATTCATCGATATATTGTTTCAAGTATATAAGAGAAGTATTTTTGGAGTTAAAGTGGAGTATTATAAATTGAAGCAACAGGAAAGATTATTTTGCACGACTTGAAATGATAGGAACAATCGCGCTACCGTACCTAAGAAATATCACTAATTTCTTATGAACTTAGATCTGTTTCAGGTTTCAGGCACGATCACGATTTCAATGAAAGAAGATTCATCATGAAATATCCCTTTCCCCCATCTCTATATCCCTTTAGATTTTCCAATAGGCAGGCAATTTTAAAATTAAGTTACCTTTTTAGTCAGGTAGGATGTTTTAAGTTAAGACAGATTTTTAGTTAGGTAGGATGCTATTAAATAAGATTCAATTTAGCTTAAGTATGGGAATGATTTATTTGAACTACGTACATGCTAATTTATATTATAATCTTCATTCTTTTCAGTCAGGTCTACAAGAATTTTTATTTAAAATTTTTTTATTTTAAACGGTTTAACAGAATTTTTATTTTCAGTTTTCGTTACAATTATTCATTTTAATACTTTCTAATTGATTTAGGTTTAACATAATTTTGACACAGACAGCGACGAGGTATAAGAATTCATATATCTCGTTTGTGCAAATTGCTTCTCCGATTCTGCCCATAGCATTCACATGTTTCCACACAGCTACATGATTCTTGTCCCCAACACTACTTAATAAATAGTAGTGCTTCAATTTATCACTGTTCATGAGAAGAGGACGCTCGTATCAGTGTCGGATATCTTAGTCGGTATAGCAGTTGTGCCACGAAAGTCCATAAGGCGATTTGTCTATTCGTATATCTCGTCTGCGACCTAGCCAATGAATAGTAGACAATTTTTTCAGGAAATTACTATAGCAGTATTTTTCTAGAAATCTGTACAGGCAAACATAATGCGAAAGTATTTCCCAATTGTTTTACTCGCGTTAGCCAGCAATGAGTAGACATTGTTTAATACAGATGTCAGCGACAATGGGTATTTATTTCTGTCACGGATAGTATTCTATGTTATCCGTAGTCCCTGGACTTTATAATTGTATGTGCCGCCGGTTTGAAGAGTCAAAACAAACCTGTGTGATCTTGCACAACAGTGGTTGCACTTCGTATAAAAAGTAACAAATACCAGCGACATGAGTCGAAGAAAAAGAGCGAAGGTTTGTGTTGTTGTTGTTTTCTGCTGCACTGAATATTGTTTGTTCATATGCAAAGTTGTACAACAAGTATTGTTATGGTGAAGGGGTTTATACACAATGGTTTATAATATTTACTGCAACGTGAACCTGATGTTCTATCTGCTTTGTTATTCAATGGAGCGATGCCGAAATTTAAAAGTTCTTGCGCCAAAAATAATCCTTCCGTGTTCACGATGAACGAATTGGTGGTATAAATACGTAGACTAGGTTATGTTTTGGTTAGACGCTTTATTTGTTGTTTACCTTCGTTGCTTATCGATTGTACGATTACTTTTCCATAATTACAATCGAGTGTGTCTCGTATAAGTTAACATGAATGTCTTTCGTGCAACTTTTAATTCATAAACAATTGTAAATAGATTTAACCTAAATGTCAAGGTAAATTTGTCTATCCTCGATAAAGCTGTGCCCCGGGAAGCGGCAATGGAATATGTTTATATTACCCCACCGGGTATTAATTGTGATATATTCATGCTTGCTAATAGGTGGAATATAGGGAAATGGAAGAAAAGATGGAAGATGAAAATGCTTCAGATACATCGGAGAAATCAAAACCTGGTCTAGTAACGCCGGAGAAAAAAGTTGTGGCCGAGGTAAAGAAAGATTCCGACACTAATATATCACAATCTGCACCCACATCTTCGGCTCCTAAAGTTGAAGTGAAAGAAGAAGACGATCAATACAGCGATCACGAAGATCCTCATGGTATAGACCTTTCTTAGGCGACCACTATTTGGCTCTTTAATGGAGAAAAATTCTACCTTACACATTTTATTATAGTGAAGGAATTACTTAACGGATTAGAGGGGGCAGCATTCCAAAGCCGTCTTCCATTTGATAAATTAACTTCTACAGAAGCAGCTTGTTTTCCGGACGTCTCTGGTGGTCCACCGCAGACTCAAAAAGTTTTCCTTCACATTAGAAACAGACTTGTATGAAGTTTACACACATCGTGGAATTGTACTTGTTAATGTCCTTTCTTGTTACTCACGAACGATTTCGTTTCAGTTGCAATTGTGGCTCGAAAATCCTAAGCAACAATTGATACTTGAAAATGCCCTGCCAGCGATAGAACCACCTTATAACAGCGATACCGTATTAACACGTCGGATTCACGCATTTTTAGAACGACACGGCTTCATCAATTTCGGAGTATTCAAACGGCTCAAAGTAATATACGCTCGATAGTCCGTTCGTTCCTTTCACATTTGATTGATTCACAATGCAGGAACTATAAGGGGCTGAACTTTGATTTTAGGCATTACCTACCAAGAAGTTAGGTAAAGTGATAGTAATTGGAGCAGGAATTGCTGGCTTAGCCGCCGCGCAGCAGATGCAGCAATTTGGTTTAGAAGTAATTGTACTTGAAGCGCGGGTAACTATTGCTCTAAATTTAATTACGCAATTCAAATATGTATTTGGAGTCATCGGTATATATTTTATATATTTTTTTCTCTAGGATCGCGTTGGTGGTCGTATCGCAACGTTTCGTAAATCGTCGTACATAGCGGATCTTGGCGCGATGGTGGTTACTGGTTTAGGTGGGAACCCCGTAACAACCCTTAGTAAACAAATTAATATGGAACTCCACAAAATACGGCAAAAGTGTCCTTTATACGAAAGCGACGGTCAAACGGTCAATATAAATATACAATATATAAATGTTGTAACGATTAAACGTTTGAGAAAAATGATTCATGAAGTTTTTAATATTTTTGCGGCGGATAGGTCCCAAAAGATAAAGATGAAATGGTAGAAAGGGAATTTAACCGGTTGTTGGAGGCGACGTCGTATCTTTCGCACCAATTAGATTTTAATTACGTGGGCAGTGCTGGTTCTGGACAAGGTGGTAATACGCGACCGGTTTCGTTGGGTCAGGCATTGGAATGGGTGATACGTCTGCAAGAACAAGGCGTCAAGCAACGCCAAGTAGCTCATTTGCGTTCTGTGTTATCGCTTCAAGGCCGACTTATCACTAATCAACACAGGGTGAGTATCTTAATTACTCGTGCATGACAGTTTTAAGAAACAATAATGCCACCGATGAATTTTAATTGGCCGCAATAAAACACGATAATACGTTCTATATTACAGATGATATCAATTATGGATCGTTTAGTCGAGTTGAACAAACAGTATAAAGAAATGACCGAGTGCAAATTACAAACGCGTGACATAACACAGGAATTCGTATTGCGTTCCAAGTTACGCGACCTTCACAATGCATGCAAGGTACGAAGCTGATCGCCTATCATCATTCGTAAGATCTTGAATAAGCACGTGTTTATTTCTGCACTAGGAATGGGATCAGCTTGCTGAACAGCAGAAAGAGATCGAAGCAAAACTACAGGAGCTAGAAGCATCTCCTCCGAGGTAAGTAACGCTTTTCCCCCTTTTTTCACAAAATCCGCCCGTCCCCCAAACTTGCATAAATAAAAATGAAACTTTGATTTTTCCAGCGACGTGTACCTCTCCTCCAAGGATCGTCAGATATTGGATTGGCACTTCGCGAATTTGGAGTTCGCCAACGCCACGTCCCTCTCGAACCTGAGCCTGAAACACTGGGATCAGGATGATGACTTCGAGTTCACCGGCAGCCATCTAACAGGTAAGTCGCTATCAACGATGATGCATTAATATAAACTGACGCTATGGTGCATTAAATCAACTGTTGCTTACTTTTGCCCGGCGATCAATCTGAATTTAGGTAAATCGCTGGTTCAATTGCCCGCAACTATTATCGTTAGTATCCGTTGCTCAATGCGACGCGTTGAACACGCGAAAACATTCTAGTTTCATGCATCGTCCGCGATTCGTCGGTTTATCCCCGTTCGGCGTAACGCGTAGACGCTATTATATCGACGGCCCCGAGAAATTGCTTAACCAGCAAGTAGATGGTATAGATAACGGGTGAATTATTCGCGGGTTGCATCTCCTTTACAGGCGTCGGATAGTCTCTCGTACTCGGTGTCCGCGCGGTTGACTTTATCAACCTTATTGAAAGTCGATAGCATGAGATTCCGTGTAGATAGTCCCTATACCCCTTAACCGATCGGTTACCAGAGTTCTCATTATGTGAAATTATACTATGATCATGGCGTGTACGTTGCGCTCGAGCCTACTAATGCGTTAACAAAAACGAAAGCGGCGAGAAATATGACTATAGATAATCAAGCGGTTTCGTATTTTACACCGTCCCAGGGTTACCTCTGTTCCCAACTCAACAAGTCCGTGTTAACGGTACCCATCGCTATTTCCCTAATCATTTATCCCAAGTATTTACATTAAACAACTAAGCCTCCGCGGAAATAATTGGCATTCCCCCGTACCGTTCGAATCACTGCATCGGTCACTGCTATTAAAAGCTAAGTGCACCTGGGCGTTACCAACGTTCCCGATACTCACTGCTCTGCGCGCTCATATCGTGTGCACGACAATCGAAGCGAAACAGTCGCCGGCGTTAACGCGTTCTCAGAATCTTCTGCCGGGGCCCCTTAATGACGTTACTTGTAATTCTGGTGACACGATTCACACCCGGAAGCCACCTCTATCGTATCAACGTCGGGCACCCCTAGGCGCGTGCAATCCGGCTGGGATCGCCGCACAAAATATCGTCCCTAGTAAACGAACGGTAAACGGAACGTTAATAGATACCCGAGGTTGGGACATTGCTGGATGCTGCGTATCGGTGGACCGTAACCCAGCGGAATAACGTGGCCGCGTGTGTCGCTACCGCGAAGCACACTCGACTGACAGCGAACAAACGAACCGGTCGAGTCGAGCTCGAGTTCCAATATTGCTCCGCTGTCGTTCGAGCAACGAGAGCCACTCGAGTGCACTGTGCGAGAGAGCGAACTCGTTGGCAGAGTGCTCCCTTAAGCGCGGCCTGAAACAGGAGACACGATACGGGGAGAAGGGAATGCTGGCGCGGTCGTTCTTATGGTGCGCGGCCATGGTGGTCAATTCGAAATTAAAGCGATGCCCACAGTCCATGACTGACGTGCATCGATGATCATGACGGCCTGGCCGCAGGTTCTTCCCGGCGATTAATGAGATGTAAACAATTTAACGCTAAATTAAGCACAACAATAGGCGCTCACGCGAGTCCCCTGGCCAAAAGTTTGGGGCCCAACGGCGGATCCTCGATGTAATCGGTTCCCCGGGCGGGCCCCGAAATCCTCGCGGTCCACCTTCTCCGCTTTACGGACCATCGGTTCCTTCTTGCTATCAAACGAATCCCGCGGCACGAGTTTAATAGCCACTGACCGAGAAGCGTTTAGGTTGAAATATTCTTTGAGATACATTTTCGCTTTGAATGTCGCCGACCGTGCTACGCGTGTACCGTCGATTTTTTTTCCCCTCCCCATTTTTAATCTCAACTCCGAGGACCGATGTCACATCTTGCTTTTGCTTGTCAATTTATGCAAATACAGCCTTCTGCCTGGGCGGAATACGTGGATCGCTAGAAATTCTATTTAATTCGTGAGATTGTCCGGGGCAGTGAACACCCAACGGAGTTTCTGCCCGTTTTTTAAGCCGTACGCGACGGGAATGAATTTATCCCGGGTACACCGTGTTCTCGTCCGGCCACGATTTCGTTTTGGGAAACATTTGGTAGTAAAATTCTGGAATGTACAAGAGGGAAGTGGT